>JACBWW010000012.1:14069214-14174675 GCA_020086605.1 Lanius collurio | reverse complement strand
TCCTCCCGGCCGGGGAGGGGGAGGCCGAGGGGGAGCCGCGGGGGTTTCCCTGCCGCGGGGGAGACGCTGCCGCACCCAGCCGGGCCGCGGGGTCCGGGACAGCCGGCAGCGGGAGCCGCGCAGGGACGCTCCCCCCGCGCCGTGCCGGAGCGGCAGCCGCAGCGGGACGCCCGCCTGGGTGCGTGCCCTGTGCAGCTGGGTTACATGGAAGCGGAGGGCGAAGGGAGGCTTTCCGAGCAGGGAGCAGGACGCCCTGCCGGGAGGGAGCTCCGCACCAGCCGGCCGCCGCAGCGGGGAGCAGCGTGGCGGGGACGGTGACAAACCCCGCAGCGCGTCAAGGGCTGTCGGTGGTGCGCTGGGAGGGCTCCTACTGCGGTGCTTCGCTGGGGAGGCACAGCTGCAAACAGCGTCTGCCCACGCGGCACTTACTCTTGCCAACCCCCCCTCCCCCGAACCTTGTGATTCTCGATCTCATAAAAGATAAAAAACATTTGCATTAAATGAGCAGCAACAGGTAAAACTGTAATGACTGTCCAGATGTCTCAGGCCCAGTGTTTGAATTAAATCATGCCGCGATACTACCAAAACGCAGCAAAGGAAGCTATGTATTTCCTCAAGTTTAAAAATAACTTGTTCTGCTTTTCGACAAGTGAGGTAATAGCGGGCCTCTGAGCTGGGCACATGCCACTTTTGTACTCACTGGAGTAGTAACCCCATCTTCTGGTGCTTTGTTCTGCAGTTACGATGCACATTCTGTTCATATTTAGTATTTACTGGTTCCTTCAGCAACTAAAATTGTCCTAGGAGGGAAGACACGTAAGCCCAGATGACCCCCAACGCACATAAAGCTGTAGTGTAAGCAGTTTACTTGAGCAAAATGGGTTTGCCAATGTGGGCAATGGCCCTTACTAGATTAAGCAGTACATAGTTCTGGACTTCTATTAAGCCAACTTGTAGTTGCAATAAAAGGTATTACCTGTCCCACTGCATTTTATCTCATGTCATTAGATATCAAAGCTAAAACACTGGCTACCACCACAAGAGTAAAATGCTAGCTACTGAGAAAAAAAATTTGTTCCATTTTTGAACAGCTGCTTTTTCTCCTGTCTTCTCCTTACAGTTCCCATTCAGAAGCATGCAGGGTTATATGTTTTTATAGGCCTTGTGGAGGAAAGTTCCAGTAACTTTTTCACTTCCTATTCAGAAATAAGGGGGGGTTTACCTGCTGGTTCAGCTTCTTTAGTTCTTTATGTCTCTTGAAAGCGTGTATGTGACTGGTGCCCTGTTGATCTGAGTTCAGGCCAGTGAAGCAGAAATAAATTAAATTAATACAAATAGAATAACAGTCATATTTTCTACCTAGCAATACAGGTGTCTTCTGTGAAGCACTGTGACAAAGTCCATCTGACACTACTGCATTTGAAGTTTTTATTATAGTTCTCATGCTAATTACTTCTACTTCCTAAGTGCATCATGTATGACGATGAAAAAAGGTACTGACCGCTCCTTAGTAAATGAAAATTAATGGCTGTAAGTTGACATCAAGTACCCTTATGTAGTGACTTAGATTTTTCAGATTCTGTTTGTCTGAAACAAGATATTTATAAGTCAAATACTTTTCATTTTGCAAGTTGAAAAGCAGTTTGTTTATTGTTCTAAATATCTGTATTAAGAATTTCACTAACAACTTCATCACTTACCAGTTGTTCTTTTAAGGCTTCTTTCAATCTTCTGAATACTAACCTAGAGCAGATACAAACCTTATTTTAATTGTTATGTGATAAACCAGCTAGCTTATCTTCTTTATCAATATTAGAACATACAAATGCTTTAATTCATAGTTTGCAAATCAGTATTTAAGGCTAGTGCACTGGAAGATAAACTTTTGGGTGCCTATGCTTTTCTTCAGGCCTGAAAGAGGAGGAGCAAATTTCAGAAGGAATGCTCAGCCTGTGCATGATTCCTCCAATTTCAACTAGATATTCAGAGCAATTGAAGAACAAGACAGTTGGTATCTGGGCAACAGATGTGAAATGAGGCACATGAGAAAGAGCATGGGAAGTAAGATAATTATCTTTCTGAAAGGAAAGAGCAAGGCAGGCAAATTATGGTTTGTGGAGAAAAAAAAAAGCAAGGCCAAGTCAAAGCAAATTTTTGCCTAGTATATATATATATATATATCTTTAACTCAGAATTAAGGATTCAACTGACAGATTTTTCTTTGGAAGTCATTCTGCAGATCTTCCCTTGAGGATCAGCACTGAAGATGCAGAGAACAAGAGATACTTTGCCAGAATCATTCCTTATCTGGTTTTATCTTACATTAAAGGGCGTATTCTGACATGTAACACACAGTTGCCATGGCAGTTATAGGTAAACCAGATGAAACACAGAACTTCTCTTAGCTCTACTCCCTCTTACTACCTTACAAATCATGTCTGGGTTATGAGTTTAGACTAGACCACTGCAGTTACTACAAAATCTTGAAATATTTGCACAAACACAGTCACATCCTTTGGAGTTGAAATAGATACATCAAATATCAATTAAGAAAGAATTTCTATTACTACTGAAGCATTTTACTGATGAGAAATCCCTGCTGAAATTTTAATTCTGGCTGTATTTCTAGTCACATTTTATCAGTTGGCACTTGGATCATTTTGATGCCTTTGATTCTTTTTTCTCCCAGCGATGGAAAAGAGCATATGGGATTTTAATGACGCGTTTTATCTGTGTAGATAAAATGCAGAGTTGGTAGCCATTCTTCCTCTTCACAGCTGGAAAAATTTAGCAAGCAGGAGGCAGTCTGACCTTGTTGTGTAGGCCAAATGCAATTTGCAGACAAATATAGGTTTTTAAATAATATCTTGGCTTCCCTCACACTGAAATCTTATGACTGACAGATAATCAAGAAAAGAACATTTGATCAAAAACGGAATTAGGTCTCTGCTGATAAATCTTCTGCAAGGCACATTCGTAAGTAACTACATACCATTTAGTTACGAGGAGAAATAAAGGTTTTTTTAAGCAGTAATGTTTTTCTACTACCATATATTATCAACCAAATAAGCTTTTGAAGACTAGAGGAGAGTCCAAATCTTCTTAATCCAAGAATCAAAGGTTTGCCAGTAGTTTTAAATGAGGAAAACTTTAAATAACATCACAAAATAATCCTAGCCTTTCACTCACCACATAATTCCTGGAAAAAATTCCTTAGGTAATTTGTATTTGAAAGTAATTTTCAAAGCTATCTGTTTTGAAAGTCATATTCTGTGATACTTCTGTTTGAGTTAAAGTTCTTTAAATATGAGTATGAACTTCATTTGTTAAACTAAAAAGTTGCAGATGATGCCAGTAGACAGGAAAGGAAGCAGCAAATTCCTTGCTTCTAGCACTGGTGTCTTGACAGTTCTTCTATGGATTTAATCTTTATATAATTTAACAGGATTTAAAGCCTGATTAATGGCCCAGTCTGAGGAGAAGAAAACCCAAACAACCACAGTCTGCTGAGAAACAAGAAGTGTTACCTTTAGCCAGAGATTTGTGATACTCTCAGTAGGTTAAGCACCAAGCACTAAGGGGGTGTTGTCTGGGCTCCTGCTTTGGAGCCTGTTGGATCTGAGAAACCTGTAAACATAATGTGTTCCAGGCACAATATTTCTTCAGCTTCAGACCTACAGTAACAGGCTCCAAAAGCAACCCTGTGATGCGAGAAGCTGTTAGAATATGCACACTGAATTCTTAGCAGCATATATTACAACCTGAAAAAAGAAATTTAAAAAGCAACCTTCTACTCCCAGTTTACAAAACATGCACAGTTGGACCATTTATTTATTTATTTATTTGTTTAACTTTCAGGTGGTTTTTTTTCTGCACAATGCCACTTTTCATACATAATAATGATACAATATCAGTTTTGGTAGCATTCAGTATCAAAAGTATACCTGCAACATTTAAAAAGTTACATGTACAAACATGGCACATCAAGTAAGATTTATTAAAGGTTTAGTAGTAACAACTATACAATGTCTAGAAAAATACCATGTTAATTTTAAAAGAAGCAATATGAAATTTTATTATATAGTACAAAGGGTCAAATGTATCTAAAGATGGCATTATTATAAATAATCATTTTATCTCAGTTTATATTGTGTCAATTCTAACAGAAACGTTCAAAAATACCTCATCCCTCTTCCATGCTTTTATCAAAGGTGAATAATCCTCCAGGTACTTTACACTACAGAATTCACTTCAACAAAGTATTTACTGCAAAGTTCGTGATCGCCAGGATATAAAGCTAAAATACGTATTTCCAGCATAGCAGGACGTAACCACAAAGGCAAAGAACTGTAGAGAGAGGGGAAAAATAGATTAGGAAATAAATATATTTGAGAGTACTGTCATTTCTAAGAAAAAGAAATAGTTATGGGACTTGGGAAAAAGGAAAAGAGCAAGCTGACTAAAATGGCACACTTTCACCTCCTTGTACTTGTGTGGCCATCTCAGACATCACTGTATAAAAGTAAGCTAATGTTATGTATAGAAATATGGGCCTAGGAGCAGACAAAACATGACATATTTCAACTTCTTTTATAAATTCCTCATTATATTGCCTCAGTATGGCTCTTACAGATTGGACTGCCACCAATCTGCTGCTTTTAGAGCCCGAGGGATTGTCTGTAGGACGATGTGAGTTTGAGTTAACATTCCCATTCTGCTGTGTCCCAGGAATTGCCTACAGCCCACCTGTACCTCCACATGGCACAGAGTGCATCTGTTTGATTACAGAGAAAACCTGGATTCAAATGCAGGCCCAGATGTGTTCTCAAACAGCACTACTGATATGGTTACCAATTCCAGAGGTCCTCTACTGATGAATAAAGATATTCCCCAGTGCAAATAACAGTGACAACAACCACAGTCATATTACTGCTTTGTCAGAAACCAATAACAGAATAAGCCTTCTATAGCAGGCTAGATTTATTTCAGCTGTATTGATAAAGTCCAATTCAGCACCAGTGCTCAAGGGCCTGTTAATCACTGCATGTTGTTCAAAATAGACTATATTCAACATGGTCTTAACAACAATACCAGAATGTTTTGTGCTGGTAACTGAATCCAACAAAGCTGTCACTGCAAATAAGATTAACACCACTCTTCTAGGAGGTGAGCAAAGATAGGACAAGAAGGAACAAACACAAGTTACAAGATGAGAAATTTCAATTAGATATAAGGAAAAAAAAATCATAGCGTGCGTAACCAAACACAGGAATAACCATCTTTGGAAATACTCAAAACTCAAGGGGACAAGGCCCTGGTAGACTGATATGAGTTAGCCCTGCTGTAAGAGGGGAGTTGGACTAGATGACCTCCAAGAAGTCCGTTCCAGCCTAAATATGTTTTATGATTCTACAGTTGTTCCTGGCTTATATGCCATCACTGGCCTGGGTAGGCACTGCTGAGCATTCATCCAGGCAGTAAATCTAAGCCTTTCAACAGAGGGCCCTTGGTGAGTATTGTCTAATGAAAACTTAATCTGTAACATCAAAAATTGTAGATGATGATGTAAAATCTTATTACAATTAAAAACTGTAGCATTCTTCTTTTTCCAATTATTTTGTTTCTTATTAAATAAAAGCTTCATCTAAAATCTTTCTAACAGAATGACTATTGGGGATAGATGATTCACTAAATCCTCTATCCATGAAACCCTTAATGGACTTGGAAAGCAAGAATCCACATTTAATAGTTTATTTAGACACTGCATTAGATAAACATTATTAGGAAGTATTAGAAGAGAATCCAATCCTCCCATGAGATGCTGAATATTCATGCATTTTGCATAAAACCTGAATCAGCATGAAAGCTTATCTAGCAGCAAGCACATTCCTGTCAGCTGCAGTGGCTGAGTAACAGATCTGTAGTTACAAACTGCCAAGGGGAGAAGACCCTCAAAACCACTGAAATGACAGGGATGTAGTGATCTAATTCCCAGGACAAAAACAGAGCAGATGTTTGAGTTCCTGTGTTTATGGCCATATAAATAAGCTTCAGACAGGATTTGTGAATAGGCAGGAGGACAACTGCAGCACCATGAACACTCGGTAATTTCGAATTCCTGTGGACAATTGAATTTGACTACTGTTGCCACAACATGCAAAAAGTTCTTTTACAATTCCCTTAACTTTGCTACTGAATGCATTCACCTAACTCAAAAAGTGACAAGACTCTTTTCTGTTCCTTTTTTTGTTTTGTTTTTAAGTTATTCTTCATCTACTTTGACTGTTTAGGATTTCTAAATCTAAGTAGTAAGACAGTAATATCAGACTAAGTAGTGATTTCATCCATTTTAAAAACCTGTGAAGTTACCTGATTTTTCAGGCATTGCCCTCGCAACTCAAAGGAAAGACTACCAAAAGTTGAAGCTGTAACAAGAAGATCATTGTGGAAACATCAATAGCACTCCAAGGCTTTCCCCAAGGTGCTGTGTGGGCAATGTGGACAATGGCTCAGCCCACAGAAAGCTGAATGCATCTTATCCATAAGTGTGCAGAGTTAGCTGAGTTAAACTGCCTTTGAAGCTGTCCAAGTGCACTGAGGTGACCTGATGTTCACACAATCTTTTTTGTCTGCTCTGACGTGCAGGCTCCGACCTCAGCCAGAGAGCTACTCATAAATGGGGGCAGGGGAGGAGGAAATCAGTGTGATCTTCAAAATATTACTGCCTTTTCTGATGTGACTGTCATCTCCTGGTGGAATTTCTAGCCTCCTCTAAAAATGATGAACTAAATTGCAGCTACCTATAGCTTTTGTGTGTGACCTGTATCACTGCAGCTTTTCAAAATGCAACTTCAACCCACACCTGCAACTTCAACCCACACTTCCAATGAGCCTTCATTTTCTACAGCTTTGTTGGACATAGAAATGATTTAAACAAAAAATGAACTCACTGAAGAAGCTGCCCAGCTGTTGTAATTGTGATTGTCCAGATCTTTGGTAACTGAAGATGCATCTACAATGGCAGCAATGAGATACAAAACAAAGGCACTTCCATTAAAACACAGACCCTGTCAAAAAGACAAACACACATAATTAATAGGCACAGGCATTTGTTTTCCAACATTACAAAACTCTCTTCTGAAATACACTGAACATATGCAGTATGCACTAAAAATATAATTCTTAACAATTTTTACCTTCTTCCATGTTTCTATCTGTAAGATTAAAATTTAACTGCTTTGAAGATTCATAAACAATACATCATATTTTGGACAAACAGTTCTCTCCATCACACTAAGTCCAGAAAAGTCTTAAGACTAGTGTGCTGTAATTTTCCAAAAGTGAAAAAAAAGACTCAATTTGGTTATCACAATCTGAGGGTTAGGCAGTAAGAATATGACACTACATGATAAAAAACAAACCAAAAAAAGAAAGAAGACACACTGCAGTTTGATTACATTTCTAATCTACAAAAAGATAGGAATCAATAACTCCTGGCATATGAAGAATATTTATAAAACTTCCAAAACTTTGTTTTCTACAGTACTTAGGAGACAAAGAGGGTGACATTTTTTTCTCATTTGTATTCTTCCATCTGTCAGTACCTTTCCTTTCTGCCTGTTTTGGAGAGAACAAAGAAACAGGTAAAACCAAGGAGAACAGTCTGAATGGACTGCATGGGTGATCAAGATCCCTCCATGGCAGATGCTGCATTTTGTCTTCCAAGGAGCAAAGTTAATGTCTCGCAGTACTTACGTTCATTACTAAGAAAGAAGCAAAGCAGATAACAATGACCTCACATAACACTACAGAGAGCAAACAAAAAGTTTGTTTGGTTTTTGCATATGAGAAAGAACAGGAAAGGAAGAGAGAACAGATGTCTGAGAAGATGAAAGAGAAAAATGTATGAGGGTTTTTTTAAAGTACATGATTTTAATACTTTGTCTTTTACTTTCTCAGAACTTGGTCATGGAGGCTTCTTCTTGTTAAAAAAAAATAAATTAAATCCCTCAAAACTCCACTCTGCTACTTGTCTAAGGCATACAAATTTGGTGCCAAATTTAAGTGGAATGCCTGTGACATGCTCTGCATGTAGTTACAATTACAGGAATTGGTAACTCAATATAGACCTGGTCCTAAAGTTTACATAATCAGCTCCCTTCAGCTTCTGACCCCAGGTTTGCACTCCAGAGTGTCACACAAATATAATGTGGATACTAAAAGGCTAGCAGAGAAATTTTCTAGCTTTCTACAGCCTCCTGTGAAAATCTCCTTTCTCATACAGACTAGCTGAGAAACCGTTTGAGATTTTGTAAACTATTTCACAGGTGCAGGTTGTGGAGATTGACTAGAATCGCTTTGGTACATTGGGAAATATATTTTGGAAATTGGTGTTATACTGTTTAGCCAATCACTTTGGTAGGTGGATGTTCAATGTCATGTCATTCATCTTCAATTATGTCATTCCTCTATTGTGAACCAAGTTATAAAAAGATGGATTTGATTCATTAAAGAAGGCGATTTTTCCTGGATCTGGATTGTGTCGTTTCTCGCTGTTCTTGGTACAACAGCGACAATATAACCTTTAACTGCTGCTGTAGCAGTCTAAATGTTGCTGTACTGGTGCAGCTCCAACTATTAATTCCCATGGTGTGACCCAGTCGACGTGGGGAATTTATGCCAGTTATTCACTATTTAATTAATTTGTTAGCAGCTCTGGCAAAATCTAAAAAGAGCTGCAGCTCAAGAAGAGAAGTTCAGAAGGAACACTGGAAAATAACCATTTACCCTTCCCCAGGGAACTGGGCTGGGCAGTGCCTCAGCACACAGAGGGAGTCCAAGGACTGGCACTTGAGATTTGATTCACACACAAACAAGGGGGGTTCATCTCACCTATATCAGTTTGTCTAATAAAAGGTATTATCTCTACCCACAGATGTCACCCCTTGTTGTATCTGGGCATTACAGCAATAAAATATTAAACTGTCAATTTTAGGATGAAATGCCAACAACTGGCAGGTTCTGGTGAACTTCTGTAAAGCACTGATTTAGAAACTCCAAATTTGATACCTAGAGTATTTGTTATTTTCAGATTTCCCATTACAAAAAGACTCAATTACCCTGGAAAGCTACAAATCCCTGCAATATCTTGTCATGTAGAAAAGAAAAAAAAGCACATAATTTCTGAGAAGTGCTGCTCTGGGAAAAAACACTGTTGGGGAAGATGGAACGCAGTGCAAGCTGATTGGGCCTTTACTGCCAATATATTACTCAAACCAAATGGTTCATGCTAAATTACCATCTGCTTCTTAAATTCAAATTTACCAGATTTTAAAAGCTTCCATTGATTGTTTTAGCAAAAAACTTGCATTATAAAGGAGAGACAGTTTTGAAGCACATCCTTTGGGTTAATTTGCAGTAAAAGTAACTGCATCTTAAGCAATTTGCTAATGTGCTTAACCTGCAAAAAGTGAATTTATGACAAAGAGGTCCAGATGTAATTTTGGATACTGCATACCAATAGGAACAGTTTGAGCTAACTGTTGCCTAAGGAGGCAGAGCAATAACTGGTAGATACTGAAACTCAGGATTCTTCAGAGAATAGGGTAAAGGTGGTTGCAAACTCACTCAAAAAGGTGTGTGTCATGCTCTTTTGAACAAAGACTAAAAACATCCCCTTGAAAAGAGACTCAGTGTTCCTCTTGGCCAGACAGGAGCAGCAAAGGACCAATTCAAAGGCTGTTCCCAAAAGCTCTTTCAATACCTTAGGGCAAAACAAGCTGGAAAGCTAGCAACTTTTATTTATTTTGTATTTATTTTCTCTGTATATGACCCCTTCGGACCTACACTTATGTTCATCTACAATATATTTGAAACTCAGAACAAGAAATACACTCAATATGAAATAGAAACAAATCAAATATTCCAATTTGTCTACCACAAAGATCAGGGGCAACTCATTTATGTGCAGTTGTCTCATAATAGCATTCAACTGATGAAAGAAGAGTAAGGACCAAAGCTTTATTCAAATGGATATAAAGATACTTTCCCTTTGAACGTACTCCTCTTACATGTAATGAAATGGGGAAATCCCCCCCGCCCCCCACACCTTTAAATGCACCCAGTCACATTACTGCTGTAATTGAAATAATCCAACATTTCTATAGCAGTGTTACAGCCTTAATGGTAATTGCTGGTTATGAAACTTGAAAATAGAGAAGCTATCTGAACATAATCCTGGTTGTTCTCATTAGTAATTGCTATAGCTGGCTATTTATTGCAGCAGCAAATGGGAACACTAAAAGAGAAGAGTATTTCAGTATTCAATTTTAGTCACATACACAATATAGCTGATAACAAGCTGTGCAACACAGAAGTCAAATACGTTCCATCATAAAAATAATTCTAGTCAATAATATTTAGCTGTTAAAAAAAAAAAACAAAAAAACCCCCAGTATCTCATTTTAATCCAACAAATGCAAAGATAAAATTTCTAGTGATTCTTAAATGGGTCACATATATAGCCAGTTGGCTGAAATGACAATGCCTTTTAGGATCTACTATCCTGAAGACCAGGCTGTTATGCAAATGAGGTAAAAATACACTGTTGAGAGTTAGAGCTGGCCAGGTTTGCTCAAACCATAAAAACTGGATCTGAATTTTAAGTGCCTGTGAAATTTTTCTGTAATTACAGTAGCTGCTTATCTGATTTAAGTCTTGAGCTAAAAGCAAAGGATTACATGGTACATGTTTTACCTATATATAACACTAAGTTTCAGCCCCATTTTCACAGTAGACTACATATGGATTGTTAGTGTTGCTACCTCTGAACCACCTTTGCTTTAACTTTAGCAGAGGAAGACTCATGTTTTAAGAGCTCAAGTCCTGCTTCTAATGCATGGTGTTGATCCCAGTAGGGATTTCTGCTGTTTAAACCATATGGCCAGGTCTGCTAGCTCAGAGGGAGCAACAGACTCATTCTTCATGGGATGTAGCCACTACAGAGAGAAAAAGAGGTCACTGTGCATAAGCATCAGTCATACACACATTAAAAATCAAGTCACGACATCAACCACTGAATAAAATGGTGAAACATCATAGAAAAAGTGTTTTGAAAGTGTCTGGGTAGTATGAAGGTCAAACACTACAGGTATGCAGCCACACAGTAATTAGGGAAAAATCCACAAAGAGCACAAGTAGAGTTGCTTAAATAAACACACAGAATGCACTGATATTTTATTCTCTTCAAAACCCAGGAAACCTGAAGCAAAATGGGTATATTTACCACCATGGTCCATGGCACCTGTGGGATCCTGGTGTAGGTCATTGTCATGTAGATGATCAGAAAGAAGACGGTGAGAACCCAGTAAAACACAGCTACAAACATCACCCAGCCAAAGGCTGGATATAGAAAGTATTCTGTTCCAGCGATCAGGGTCCACACCAGCAGCCCCAATACCTGCAGAAGTTATGGAGAAGAAAGAAAACTGTTACACAGTTTTAGACCTCATACATTTGTTCCAGGTCAAGGAGTGACACCACTGCTGTTCGCATGAACCGCTTGATGAGCTGAGCTGGGATGTTGCACTGGCAGAATACTGATCTAACAGAGAAGAGCACAGAAAACTGGTTTTATTGTGGCAGGGTGTCACAAAGGGAAAGACATCTAATCTATTGATTTAGCTCAACCTTTAATTATTTTGGAGCTGTACTTGCAGTGATTTTATAGCTAGCTCCCGAAAGGATTGCTTATTATAGCTCCCTTGCTGATGTGCATGAAGGCAAATACTGCTGTTTTGCTGCCAGCAAAGTCTCTTTAGAAACAATAGCCTGTGAAAAACCACTGGGATCTTCAGGTTCTATCTGCTACAGTCACAGGTAACTTACTAGATGAAGTCTAGCTTAAAATGGTCCACACCTGCTCTGCAGACTGGGAGGCACCAGAGACACAGAACACCTTCTAGACCTTACTGTAAAAGGTTGTGGTAAAATATCAACACCACTACGACACACAAATATAACTGGAGCAGACAAAGTCACATTGGGAACGTCAGTATATTCCACGGTTCTTGAAACATCTCCCAAGTGACTTGACCCTAAGCAGTTGATGAGGACTCACACTCAAGCAAAGTCCTCAAGCACACCAGTCTGGGGGAAAAACATCCCTCCTCATGTGGCAATCTGTTCATCTGTTCAGATCTAAGACATGAAGAAATACGTGAACCAGAGGTTTTAACATACTTTCTTCAATTTTGTCTAGTATTAGTTGATGTCCAGTGCATTAAAAGGAATGAGGAGCAAGCAAAACATAAGCCAAGTCATATGCCACAGGAAAAAAAGTTGTGTGCTTTGCAAGTTGTCCAGCAATTAGAAAAATTAACTATAATTAACTCAAAAAGAAAATATCAACTATAAACTTAACTATAAATAGACAGTGATGTTTTATACTTTAAAAACACACAAAAAGCAAAGCCCAACCCACACACTTTATTAGACTCAGATGTGGGAACTAAAATCCTTGTATTTGCAAACAAAGCTTATCTCTTTCTGCTATCTGGACTATGGTGAAATTGCCTAGCAGCGAGAAATGGAAGGATTACAAAATTAAAGCAAATAGCAACACACTTAACACATAACAGCCACAGCTGGACAAGCTAAAGAACCTTCTACCCCAACATTCTACCTCCAGCAGCAGTTAGTACCAGATATCCGAGGAAATACATTAAAGAATAGACCATGCAACAGTAATATTTCCTTGGACTACCCTCCTCAGCTCTTGGGAATGCGCAGTGAAGGGACTTCCTGAGCCTGTGGTGATCTCCTTGTAATCAACAGACCCTGACAGCAGGTGACAGTTTTGCTACAGCTTCATTTGCACAACAGCCAATCCTGCTCCCATGCAAGCTGCTGGCCATAGTCACATTTACTTCTCCATTGCAGAACTGAACATGTACATAATGGTTAGAGATTTATCATTCAAGTTTGCAAGACAAAACTATACTGCTACAGAAAATTTTCTTGTAATTGGTCCTCCTACCACCTTGCATCTGTTTATTTTGTCTTCAGTCCATCCTCCAAATTGCCACACAAACTTAATTCAGCCCTCTACTGTATTCACAGTAGATTCAACGTATATTATTTGTACATTCATCTACATCTGCACCATGCATACATAAAAGCACTGCACAAATGTCTGTTTTATGGTTTGTTTGGATTTTTTTTCTCTCTTAACAGAGAAAGCATATAATGGTCTGTTTAATAGCATTTACCCCCGTTTTTTCCCCAATCCACCAATTTCTCTTTAACAGGAAGCTCTAGAACTGGCTCAGACTGGGAAGAAAATTCCTCGTTTTCGCAGCATACCAGGGGAGGGCAGCATTGCCTCGTAAGAACGGTTCAAATAGCGTTAACTGGGTACTTTAAAACACACTATTTTCAATGCAAAGTTATCAGTTCAGCAATGCTTCCCATAGTTCATTTTAATTCTACTTCCAACAACATTTTACTAATAGTAGCAATTCAGTTAATAGCACCTCAAATTGCATGAACTACCCACAATCAGATAAAAACCAACTCAATTTTAGTGTAACAAGTGTTTTAAGACTAAATAATTTTGATAGACTGTTTAGCTAACAAAATACCATTTTCTTAAGATACAAAGTTGTTTTTCATTACGCCCATCCACTTTAACCCAAACTTAAATTCATCATCCAGAAATTGTATCAATAAACAATTGATCTTGTGCTTGACAAATAACTTTTAAAGGCAGATTTATCCTAGATCTGAGTATCTCATAAAATACCAAGAACAGAAATTTAGAAGATGAGAAAAAAATAAATATCATTAAACACTCTGCTGTTAAGTGTTGAGTTTTAGAACACTTTTAAATGGAGAAACAGAGTTTTCATGAAATGCACAAGACTATGAAAAATTTTTACTACTAAATGCAGTAAGATTGATAAGGATACCTCAGCTTATATAATGGGTTATTAATCAAAAGAGCAAAATCTTCACAAGCAGCAAATTATTAAAATTAAAAATGAAAATTCTGAGATTACATGAGACCACTAATCTTACATTATGACACGATAAAGCTAGCCAGACACTCACTAGAGCACTAGTATTCATTCTGGTCTGTTTTTTCCAGTAGTATTCTAACCTGGAGTTATCACTCCTCTTTCAAGATCATTTTAATATTTAAGTGGTTGTACATCTCACATGTATTCTGAAGAATTGCTTTCAAAGCCTGGTTTTAGCTAGCTTGTATCAATGGCAGAACAACTTAACCAGGCAATTGAGATGCACCACAGATGTTACAGATTTATATTCTTAACTGGTTCCTGCATCGTAACTTTGATGGGTTGCATATTAGAGTGCATTTGACATTTTCAGTTAGATCCAGATACTCTTACAGCATATTACTGGAGCTGACAGGCTAAAATAATATTTCAGATTTCTTGATTAGACCTGAAAAGGTCAGATCAGCTCATGGTCAACAATTCACTCTGTGTAGTTAAATGATATGGCAAATGGTTTCACTGCATATGTAAACATACGCAATAAATTGATTTAAAGTTCACACTGGCCGTCAGCATCCACAAAATACCTCAGGAACCAAAGGAATACAGACATCTAGACAAGCCTTCCGTGATTAGCTTGTACTCTCAGCATGTTAAATACTGAGATTGCTTCTGCAGTGTTCAATGCTTGCCTCGTAATTTTCTGACTGTCCCTTACATGACACATTTGCTGTTCAACAGATCAGTACAAACTGTGTGACCCTCCTTCATCTGCTGGAGTTAAGAATGCCACTTCTCCTACTGGTTTGGTATCACACCTCCCCACTGGGAAAAACTGGACTATATTCAAATGTCATCTCAATGAGCATCCAGCGTACAGAATCTGGCAAGTGAGTGATAGGCAGGCAACACTGAAAGCAAAGATCAGCAATAGCTGGGGAGCGCCTGCAGGAATTCAGGGAGCACAGACAGTGCACAGCCACCTTCACTGCTTCAGGTCAGCTGAAAGACAAGGGAGAAGGCTTCACTCAGGAGCTGGGAAAGGCCTATATTTCATTATAACCAGGTAGACTAGAGTGTATCAGTAATAGCTAAGTATTTGATTGTAATTTATGAGCACATCAGAATATGCTTAATTAGAATTACAGGAACATACTACTATCCTGTGAAAAATGAGCCCAAGAAAGGGGGAGGGAAAAGCATCAAGAAAGCCCAAGAAAATAATACATGTGATGATAATGGATGAGAGTAGATGCTGGGTCCTAAGACTATAAGGGCTCCACCAGCTGGGTCCAGTTTTTCAAGTCAGATGGAAATAGAGATTTCAGTGCAAGACAAAGGCAAGCAGTTTTCCATTGTTTATGGCAGTCTGTGATTTCAACTCTGACATTTATTTTGTGGTCATTTGGCTGCTGCTTGATCAGGTACCTCCATTACTAAAATGCATTAATATGTCAAATGCACCAATGCATAATTCAGCAGTTGGCAGATACCATAAAAAGGAAGTAACTTGGTAGCAAAGTCCAATATTATTGAGTGTGCAGGTTTAAAATTAGATGCTTAATTGCATATTCAAACCCTTAAATAAATGCCATAATTCTTCTGCAGTGCTGAGAACTTCAAAAGTATCAGATTATTTAGTCACTTTAAAAAAAAAAGGGCTTTGTTGTTAGTACATGAGTACATCTCGTCTTGTGTCACTGGTACAAGTAGCTGGTATAAAATCAGGTGTGAGCTTGAATCAGTGTATCCAATTTTGCTTTTTAAAGTAGCTTAAAAACTGCAGAAGAAAATTTGTACTTGCAACGTGCATTTGAAAAAGGCTACGATGTAACAACTCCTCTCCAGCGATGCTAGGGTTTGGAATTCTCCAACATTTCTCCGGAGTGGCTAACTCGGCAACACAGTTAAAGATGTGTACACATCCATTTTACAACAAAAGAAGTCTCATTGCAGCAGAATTGACCAAAAGAAAAAGCCAAGGCTCATCTATAAAACCAGGTTCATGGAAAAAAAATTGGCACATCTGCCTGAAGCTTTTCTTATCCTTCATCCAAGAGATGCTTCCTGTGACCACAAGCACTGCAGGATTTATACGGAGTTGCTACTGGCACAGATGAAAATGATGGCAGATGGATACTAGAAGAGTTGTGCACTTGCAGCATGAATTGCCTCTTGTCTGCAAAGCCACCTAAACATGGACAGGATCCAGCAAGGAGAAAGCAAGACATCTTGCCTTTTCTTCCCAGCAAAGAAGATTTATGGCCAGAAAACAGAGACACCGTTCTGAACTATTGCACATCATTATTTCATTACTAAATCACAAGTTAGGAGCTACCTCAGCAGCAGCAGCACAAGCAGCCTATGAATGTCTCAACTTTCATCATTTTCTCCCTTGGCTACCTATCAGGATGGTGGTGCTGGTGTGATTCTTAAGGAGAAAAAACCAGAGGGATAAAAAGAGAATTCTCCTTCTACTGTTCCTGTAAAACATGTCCAGGACAGTCAGTCATAAGAACAGGCAGATTATTTCTAGCTTTTTTTTTTTTTTTTTTTTTTTTACAGATTTATTGTTTTATTTGCAGATTATTTACAGATTGAAAAAAAAAATAGGCAAAAGAAATTCTGTATTTCCAGCTATGGCTATGTTTGCACTGCACTTAAAAAACGTCTTTAAATCAGAATTTTTGTGCTCTCATACACCATCCATGAAATGACATACAACAATTCTGCCTTCTGCCACTAGAGCGAGCACAATCATTGCTTTTTTCTTTAGAAAAGGAGCACTTTGCCCAGCAGTAACATTAGGGCAATTTGCATACAATGCAACCCCTTCAAATCGAAAGGGAATGCTCAAAATAAACAATATACATACGTATAAATCTTACACAAAGGTAATTCTAATTTAGAGTGTCTGCCTAAAGCAATTTAAACACGTTCACTTTCAAACTGGGTACAACAGCAACAATGATAGAGGTTTATCCACAAATTAGTCAAAATCAGAATATTTAATGTATTTTACTTTAAAAAAAAAAAAGTTTAAGAAAAAATAATGCAAAAGCCTACAATTACTGGATAAATCAGATCAATCCAGACTGAAATACAAAATGTAGAAATCTTGTTTCTGATGCAGTCAGAGAAAAGGTGATAAACATGGTTTTAAAATGGAAAGATTCAAACTTAAAATATTTCTGTTAGCACTGAGAAAATATGCAAAGATGAGGAAAATAAAAAACAATTTCCAGCTACATTTTTTAGAGATAAAGAACCTTGTTTAAGTGTCTTTGAAATTTCAAGGGCCACGTGGAGGTACTCTGCAATAATCTAATCAATACATTGTTTTAATCTTCTCTTTCCCAGTCTGAAACTTTTTTTTTTGACACCAAACATTACAAGGAGCTGACATCAGCCACTCACCACTGTCCCTTCCTCATTACCAAGCACACTGCACACCACTTTTCCTCCATAAGCATTCTGTGGCATCAGCAGTTGGGAGCATTTGTCTTGCCAAGAGCTTCACGGTGGAGGAAAACTTTGAGATTCACCTGGAATGTCTTCCAGTGAGACAGATGAACAGAAGAGAAGTTGGGCTCTATGAACATGCAGGAAAAAAAAAATCCTTTGCATGATTTTGCAGGTTGTACACCAAATAAAGGAAAAGATTGTGCTTTTGCTGAGATTTTTCAGGGGTTTGCCTTGCTAGGAAAAGAAAAATTAAAATCCACGGTGCTCGCAGAAGCATGTCAGTGGTCATAATGGACATACCAATTTTATAATTTATACAGTACAACACTTAGCATCAAACTTAAGTAGCAGCTACAGGTCTCAAGGCTCTCCTAGCTTTGAAAACACTTCTGCCTAATAAAAAAACAAAATTCAGTCTCTTCTACTTTCACAGAATTTCTAAAAATTTTCTGAACACCTGTTTAATTACTTTCAAGCAACCATTTTCAGTGCTGAATCTTCCCACAAGTCTTCAAAATGTCTGTCATGCTCTTGGCTCTGTGGTAGCACCAGCACACACCCCTCACTACAGGTTAAATGGGATTGAAATAGTGGCAATACTGACCATCACTTCAGAGAATCACCCCCCCCGAGTTGTTGTTTAGGACAGATTTCCAAAGAAAGAAAACTGCTGGAAGTAGCACGTGCCAAAATATGCTCCAGAAGTATGTCTTCATTAAAGACTGAACTCTCTTATCCCAGAGTTTAGTCCAAATCATATGACATGTCAGAAAACCTCCTGACCCAGGATTGAAATGGGTCAAAGCCTTCTGGCAGACACTTCATTCAATAGGGAACACACCTATTCCGGAATGAGACTTCAGACAAAGCCCTTCAAGGGCTGACAGACCTCTGCTGCCTTTCCCACCACTCTACAAAGCAGGGAAGCCCTCCCACACCTACCCCAAGCCCCCTGGAAAGAGTCCAGGAGCACCTCTGCCTAAAGAGAGGGGACCAGACCTCCTCATGTGTGAGCCAGTAAAGATGGGCCAGTCCTGGTGTTCAGATCGTGACGCTCATTTATCCAGACCAGCCATGCAGTGAGGATGCACTGAACCAGCCATGGCATGTGTAAATAAAAGTATCAGCTTGCACTTCCAAAAGGAGTCACATCGGGAGGCAGAGCCAGCACACAGGAGTGCCCAAGAAACAATAACGTCTCACTGGGAAGAGCAGAGAGAGGGAGGAGGTAAGGACTGGCATGCAAGTGAGAAAATTATTTTTCTGATCAGAACAGGCACTGCGATACTGCAGAGTTGCCCAGGCATAAAGACAAAAGCACCTGGGCAAAATGCAGCAGCACACCCAATGTCATGTCTCCTTAGTAATCTACAACCCATTAAAAAGGAGTAAATCACAAAGGTACTCCTTCTCTACTGCAGTCCATGTGTGAGGAGTCTTCTGTGCTATGGTGCTACGGCTCACTGCATCTGGCATCCCAGAAAAATAACTCAGGGGTGGGAGTCAGTAAGGAAATCGTGCTGTCCATCCCAGCAGCATATTACAGGATGCTTCACCTGAGAAATATGCATGGAATGTGTGAGACCAGGGCTAACACCAGTAACACAGACCTAAAGAAAGTAGCTTAAATTAAAAAAGCAAGAGATGTTTTCTGGAAAACACAGACATACCACATCAAAATTGTGAAATCACTACAACAGAGTTCATATAGCTTCTCAGGAATTTCATACAGTTTCTCTGTTAATGATTAGAGGCAGAGTAGTTGATATTCAGAAGGTAAACAAGAAATAAGACTTTGTTCAGGTTGTAAATTTTGTTCATGTCATCAAAAAAGTTACAATGGAAGATGAGAAACTCTTAGAAAAAAATAAAGGTAATAAGAACCTCTACCAAAGACAACATATCACAGTGCTTTATAAATTGATGGTGTACCCACACACTGAGTATGTTCTGCTCATTCCTCCCTTCCATTTACAAAATGATTCAGTTGGATTATTCAAGGCACAGAGAACAGCTCCTACAAGAAAAGAATTTTAAAGTTGGAAAAAAAGACAGATCCAATTTGCTGTTGAAGACTGAAGGAGGATATTACAGAAGTCTGCAGAATGTCAGGTGGCATAAAGAGGGGAGCGAGGAGCAGCTTAGGACTTGCAACACAACAAGCATCCTGATAAATAATCACACAGAAAGATAAAAAACAAACACAATTGAAATGGTCTTTAAACACAAAGCAAAATCAAAAAGAAGGAAAACCCCCACAGTACATAATCAATCAAATCACAGAATGCCACAGGAAACAACATACACACTCCGAGTCATCCCTATCTATATATATTATATACATACATGATAGTCAGGATGCAATCTTCAGCACTGTTAATTCCTAAATGTGCCATTTGCCAGAAGTTAGAAAATCACAACAGAGGAGAAAAGCTTGCAGTGCTCCTTCTTACACTCTTCCCCCTATGTTTTCAGTATCAGTGACTATTAGAGACTGAATACTGGGCTAAACAGACCACTGACCAGACCTATTACAACCACCATTACTAACTTCTGGTTTCAACCTGCCTTCCTTTCCTGCAGAAAACCCTAGCAACCAAGGACTTGAAGATGCAAAATTGTTAATAGAATAGGATGCTTACATGCCATATCAATATATCATTTGTTTCTACAGAAGAATTACAAGAAATAATCTCAAGTGACTGTGAAGAATCTGTCTTGAATTACATCATCATGAAATTTATCTTCTCAGTAGAGTGGAGGCTGATCATTAACAGATCATTAAAATGTGTACAAAGCATAAAGATTGGTCCTTGTCCCAGGGCACTTTCCACATTAAATGCTTTAGAGTTTGAGGGCTGCATTCAGGAGCACAGTACTGCTTACCCATGCCTGTAAATTCTAACTCAGTCTTGTGTTTTGCCTGGGGATCTGTACACACAGAGTCATTTATATAGGTTACTGTACACTATGCATATATTAACTTGGTATCACAGTGCTACCCATCATATGGTCTACAAAGAGGCAGCAGACAGCCTTGTCTGTGCCCATAATGTTCTATAGTCTGAAAGAAGTACCCTGATGCACAATACAGTGAGATGGGCAGCCAGGAGAAAGACCTGCAAGCTCAGAGCTGCTGTGGCTGACTGGGACCACACTGGCTACTGCTATCAGCAGCTCCATCAGGGCCACAGTGTAATGTAAAAATAAAGAGGGGCGGTGCAAAACCCGCTACTGCAGACCAACACCCTGTCCTGAGCAGTACTCATCTCTCTGGAAGGGCACCCGGTGACACAGTGCAAGGCAATGACCTCCACGGTGCTCAATCTCTAAAGGTCGACAAGAGCATCTAAATACCAAAGCGAGGAGACTGCCTGGCCTCTTATCTAACAATCAGGAGGGATGCAACTGAAAGGAATGCTGCTGCCGCTCCCTCTTCCTTCCACTTCAGCAAGGCAGGGGTTTCTCTCGCCACCTACAATTTCCTAGAGAGAAACACCTCGATGTTTTGCAGCAATGCTTGTTGATCCCAAATTCGCTGCCTCCTCCCAGCCCCGTCAGGAAACCGTGAAGTGATACTGCTACGGCAAACACTGCAGTATCACGGAGCTGGGAATTGCTCACTGGAATTCCTGCTACACTTTGCCTTCAGCAGTAGAGCAAGAAGCATGTAAAGTAACAGCATATAAGAATCCAACACAAAACAATCTGCCTTTTCAGTTACTTCCTGAGTAGATTTTCACTTAACCATTCCTTCAAGTGAATTTTAAAGCAGACAATTACAAAGCAAAACAGTTACACAGAGACACACATGGCACAGGATACATATTTCTTTGTTTCCTAGTGGCTGCCTTTGTGCAGCCGCTAGAGGTGATGGCTTTTTTGAGGGAAACACTTGAAGATTCAGTACAAATACCTTCAGATTTAAAACCAGCAATTAAATTCCATATTCCATCAATTTTTTTCTTTTCAAAAGCCTGCGTATAAATCAAGATTGGTGAAACTAAAAGGTTGAATGATTTTTTTATTCAATCTTCAAATATTAATATATTTTGAAGCTCTGAGTAGAAGCTATAAGTTGTTTCTTTGAGAATTAACACTCAGGTTAGTCCTCTGAAAAGTGCTGTCCCCATATAGGCAGTAGAAAAGTAAAATAAATCCTATGTGACCCACATGAGATGAAGAGGCAATTTACTGAGCTGATTTATGAGATCTATCATTGCACTCACACAATGCCATATAATTTATTTAAATTTTGGATCTTCATGCTATAAAATTATGTGTAGATTTGAGAGCTCACAGTAGTCAGGAACATCAACTACTTGGTGGAAGGACTTAAAAGAGCTTGCAGCACTTCTTTGAGGCAATTTAAATGGAAAAAAAAAACCCAACAAAAAAACAACACATTGGCAGGCTTTTTGAACTCTTGTTTTGAGACTCGAAGCTGAGATTTGGACAACAGAAGAAGTTTCCTCACATTCACCAAGAATGTCAGTTGATGATGAATTTCATATCTCTTCTCAAGACGGAAAGGGCTTCCAGAGTGCAGCTGCACTTTAACTCTGGGATAGGGTCTGCCCCCTTCCAGCTCAGGAGCTTGGGTGGGGCAGACAAAAAGCTTAACATATTCCTTTTCCTTTACACAAATGTAGTGACTGGTTCACAAACACGAGAGTTTTCCTGAGAAGGACCACGGCTTCAAGCCAAGTAGTAGAGGCATATTTCTGGAGGTAAAGACCACAGTATAGCCCTTGAGTTCAGAATATTATTTCTTCTTTATAGAGCACACAGAATAAATGTGCAGGCTTGACCTGCTGGGTTCACTGAACACAATGTTTGTTTCTTGCTTTTGAGAAGTGCATTGCGAGGAAATTAGTGTCCTTGTATAGAAAAAGTAGGGAAAAAAATGCAGTAATCTCCAACTGTCTGGAATCTCATTTTACTTTTTATTTTATTATCTGAACTGGAAAAGGACAGAAGTAGATTCTGAGTTCAAAAGATACAGGGCCATTTGTGTCTGTCTGAATGTGTCTTCCCCAATGTGGCTATTTACTTTTTTTTTTTTTTTTTTTTATTACTACAACTACTACTGTTTCTTAATGGAGCATGATGGCAGGAAGGATTTGTTCTATTGTTCTAATAAAATCATATATGCGAAAAGTCTTCATCAACCTTGATATTGCCTCGTCTATCTACATACAAACTTTTCCTTCAAAAGAAGTTTTGCAGCACGCTATCCTCCTCCCTCCCATTTTCCCTGAAGGGATATCGTTCCTGAGGGTAGAATACCAGCTTCTCAATAAATGGCAATGATTTAAGTTACTTTTAACATTTGGTGAAATACATGTACCTGAAAAAAAACCCAAGTAATTTTGCCATTGTTTGTGTATTAATAAGGTGAACTACTTTTAAAAGAGAATTCCTAACAATGGTTACTTATGAATTATGACTGATTATTTATGTTGTTCACTTTGTTTAAATGGTGTCTACATTCTTCAGGAGAACAATGCTGTATACAGCTGCTTTATTAATAATGTCACTGGCTCTTTGTTGCTATTTTTACATCTCCATCTTCCTGTTAGGCCATGTAAATAGAGATGCCTATAATTAGCGGGCACACAGCATTGTTTCACAAGTCTTAGCTGCTACATTAAAATAGGAAACTTATTACTTCTTTGGGAATAATGTTTGTTTTGCCCTATAGTTAAGATACAAAGTCATAAAGTGAGATATGATGCAAATTCAAAGGGAGTATCTGATATGAAAATCTATTGCTGCATTCTGCATCCATTTAAACAGGAGGAAACTCTTAACTGCTCATTCGAAAAAAACTTTAGAATGAAAGTATCTTTTAATTTCCACAGCTGCAAACCACAAAAATTGATTTTGTACAATATAGAATTTTTTCTTGCTGTGAGGCAGAATATTCTAGCCATCAAAAGTTGAAGTTCCCCTTGCCTAACAAACAGAAGAGAAAATAAGATGACAAAGAGATGAGAAAAGAAGTCTGCATTCAGATCTGTTGTTGTCTGGCTATTTAAAAACTTACTGTACCTCTTGACTATTTCTATATTGAATCTCAGGTAAAATAATCCAACCCTAGGACTAGTATTCACATTTTAGGTAAAGATTAAGGATTTTACAAAGAATGATCCACATGTTGTAGAAGCCCCTCAATGAAAAATCTTTTTCCTTCTCTGGCAAAATTGCTTCCTTTCCTGAATACACTTTGCATTAACAACGCAGAAGAACTGCATGCCTATAAATATTTAACACTGCATATGCTGCTCAGGAGGCATTTGTGTTCAGAGACTTCACTGTCAGAAAGGACCATTTTAGCCATGCTGCCAATGGTACAAAGATTTCAACTTGCAACATGCTTTTTGGAAAGAGGTGACATCTTGGCATAGACATTGCAATGATAAAATTCATCATGTCTCTAAAAAAGCTGCCATAATGTCTACTGCTCCCACTGCTGAAAAACTCCAGCCCCACTTCTCATCTGAATTTTTCTGAAGTCAGTTTCCAGTTATGTCCTTTTCCAAAATGTCCATCTGTCACCAATATATCAAAGACAACTTTGAACTAAGCCATATTCAAAATTGTTGACAAGACACAACTGAACAAGAGATAATCACAAATACTAACATAGTTTCTGGCGACAAGCTATATTGGTTTTTTTAATTCTGCTTTATCTTTCTCTTTATTCTTTTATGGTAGTAGTAAAGAGAGTTTACTTTGAAGGAATCAAGAACAAATCCAGAATTAAGTTTTCAATAGAGGCCTATTTAAGATTTGTTACCACCGTTTCACAATTAATGCTTTGCAGAGATGTTTAGGGTACTAAAGCAATTTTAGGATGAAGAATTACATGCAAGTGAAAATATTAATTTCAAATGAAAAAAAATTAATTGGCCAAACAAGTAAAACAACTCTACAGATCAGCCATGCTTTTAGAGAACTCCTTTTTCCCAAGCTCCGTAACTTTATTTTCAAGGTTCTGAAGAAAAAAGTTCGCAAGTCTGAAGGACTTCCCACAGCCTGTCTGCTCTCCATAATGAATACTCAAGCAGTGCATGGAGCACAAAAGAACAAAGTTAAAAGGTCTGTGGGATACCTGACACTCGAAATTCAAACTACCAAAGTCATAAATTAAGTATACATGCTCGTGTATGAGGCAGGGTATAATGTTCTCCAACTGCTTCAATGGGCCTTATGTAAACAAAGAATAGAACAACTGGTGATAAATGTCAGCTTTCTAGTGCAAGAAAAAAGTCTCCAATCAAGGAAAAAAAAAACCCATGCTCAAAACATTGGCTTATCCACATTTAAATATGTGAGCAGAAATGATTTAATGTCTCTCAGATGTTTGCTCTGCTTTTGTGCCAGAAGTTGCTACCCTGCAAGGGTGACTGCAGACAAAGCTGCTCCTCAATTGCTGCACTCTAATCTCAGTGTATTTGAGGTAAAAAAAATCACTGGCTTGTGGTACCACCATAGGCTAGAATGTGAACTGCAGTGAATAGCAAGGCACGGAGACTTTGTCAGCTGTCTCCATTTAAGAGCTGTGAGCCTGAAACCACAACTTCTGTATTTGCCTCCTGTAATGCATAAACAGAGAAACGCCAAGAGCTGCTGCTCTCACTGCATGCACTCATGCTTCACTGTCCCCACAATACAGCTAATATATTTTGGGATCTCAAGCATTTTTGATTCCATTTCTCCTCTAAATCTGATTTTCCAATACAGTTCACAGATGTCAGAAGGTACTAGCTACAGGGATTACTATGGATTAGTGAATCTTGCATGCCAGAAAGTGTTCAGAGCAATTACACCTCTTAGTGGAAAGGTATTTCCCATACATTCTCCTTCTAGCTCCTGTCAGCATAGCATTTTCCTCTGGGAGACAAGCATGTTGTTAGACCAAAAGCTGGTACAACCCCCAAACATATCTAGCAAAGTGTACCCACAGTCCTTGCCCAGGGCAGAATTTTGTCCTAAATTTCAGGGAAATCTCCTCAGCACAACATCAAACTACTGGACGGAGACAGCACTGTTTGCTTTCCATCCCATCCAACCTCCGCCCATCCCCTGCACCACAGGAGCTGAGTGAGCAGACCAGGACACCAGCTCTGTCTCAGGGCACAGACTAAGCTGCGAGAAGGGAGGACAAGGCTACCACAGTATCGACCACTGGCTGACGAGAAAGGCAGATAAATGGAGGGCAGTCACCTTGTCAGACTCCACCACCAAATTTGCTACAGTTTACGAGTCAAGCGCCTCTGCAGCGCTCAGGTCACAGCTCGTCATGGCTGAGGTGAGGGGAACTGTGGCTGGGTCAGCTGCTGGGTCAGTGCAGGCAGCTGGCAGTACCAATATCCAAAAATGCAGCAACTGGCTTTGTCGAAGGCTGTCTGCATCTGAGCTGCAGTTTATGTGCAGCAAGTGCTGTAGCACACTTGTCCAGGTGATGAGGAGGAGACCTCTATGCAAGGTAGCAACAGCCAAGTTGTGAGGGGGTACAGGCTGAGTGAGGCTGTGCCCTGCACTTGCTTTGGGGGAAAAACATACTAAATATCTTTGACTGCACACAAGCATTTTGAATGAAAAACCTTCATATCACTATGCAAGCTTACAGCTTTCCCTTCCCACCCCAATGGTTCTTCCCAAAAACCAAGCCTTTTCCTGTAGTGCTGTTTATATTATACCATCCCAATGTACACAACCAACTAAAGTATATTTACTTAGCTAACTTCCACACCTTTTCCCCTTTCTATTTCCTCAGATTTGGATCCCAGCTTTCTTCTGCTCAATAATTTCTTCCCTAGATTGACAATAGTGCAGATACAATAAAGAGGTGTTACCAGCCTTTTGTTCAAGTGCTCTTTGTTGAGTATTTCAGCTGTTTACTGCCCCCTCAGAAGTTCCTGTTTTCCCACTGAGGGGGGAAGGGAAAGCCTGTATAATTACATGGCAGCTTTTTGTTCAAAAAGTCTGTGTGCAGTCAGAGATACTTAGCACATTTTCCCTGCAAAACCCGATATTACTAGTTTCAAATCAAAAAGGGAAAATTCTTTTAAGAACTAAAAAGAAAAGAAAATATATTAAATATATATGTAAAATATAAATATATCTGCAAAGTACTACTTTTTTAGTCACATTTTACATATTTTTATATATATAATAATATTTATATATATAAATTAAAGGTAGTACTTTTCTTCAAGCTATGAATTATTGCTATATCAAAATGCCTACATCCACACACACTGAAAACTCAGTCCACGATGATGAAATGTGCACAAACTCATGGGCACGCAATGTAACCTCCTACTGGCAACAATATTACAGGTCTTAGCACATAAAACCAAGAAACCAAAAAGGAATTAGGGCACTGAAAGACATCACAAGCTGGGAGCTTTGCTAGTTCACATGAAGGGAAAAGGAAGAACACAGCATGCACAGCAATTTGTGTTTGATACAGGAAAAGGCATATATCGTTTGATAATCCAGTGATAAGGCAGGACAGCTATGGGACAAACCCATTTGTTGTACTGAATAAACACATTTAGATTGATATTTGTAATGCTGAGCTGTTTTGACACATAGGATTTAACAGAATCACAATGTGGAGGTAAAAAAAATAACCAGTGTTTCATTACAGAATAAGGTATCTCCTGGTACCGTGGGATGTTTGACTATAGGAAGCTTTAAAGAAATACATAAATTAGACAATTAAATTATAAAAGAGCATGTCCAAGCAACAGATCTGAACACCTTCCCCTTTCATCAGCTATCAGCTACACTGTTCAAGCCAGAGAAACTATACACATGAAACAGGTAGCCATGACACTGCTTTTAAGAATTTTTTGGGTAACCTCGTTACTTAAAAATGCCTTTTATTTTCCCAAAGTCAATTTTAGCACAATACAAAAGGTCGAAACAAAAATGGTAAAAACAGTTAATAAAGCTCCTCCTAATCGAAATCTAATGTGACAGTAAGTGCTCCACACAGGGCTATGGGAGAGGAAAGGTCTTAAGGGAGGTGATCTCTTTTATCAGACTAATCCACAGCCCTGGCAGAAGAAACCAGTGGGGAAAGTTTCTGGGCATACCCTTTTCCTCAGCACTGAACGGAAGCAACAACAGAGCCGCCCTTTACCAAATCCTAACAAGTGGGTAGGAAACGACTGTCGGAAAGGAGCTGCTGGCCTTTAAGAGTCTGACAAACAATGTCAGCGCTGATTAGAGCACACAGACTTCATGGTAGGTTGGCTTTCATGTTCTTTTCATTTCATGTGCAGATATGTCAGGATGACTGAAGTCAATGGGAAATTCTCAACAGGTTTTAATAGCATCAAGAACTGATTCATTATGAACTTCTCTTCATAACAATATTGTTTGTATACATTAGATCTTAATCTGATTTTGTTCCCATCAGCTCCTCCAGACTCTATCTGCACCAGCTCTCAGGGTCTTCTTGCTTGTGAACATTGTCTATGTAACCTGTAATCTACAAAACCAGCAGCCATCATAGTCAAAATTAAGTGCTCTTTTTAAATTCACTTCTCCACCATCTTTTTTTAACTGAGACCTAAAGTGAAGAAGCATTTAGAAATGAAGCTCAGTTTTTAGAGTGAAAATTACTTCAGGCATAGTTGGGGTAGGTTGGGGGTTTTTGGGAGGTTTTTTGAGGGGCAGGGGATTTTTTGTTTGGTTTGTGCTTTTTCTTTTTTTTCCCCTGAGACTAGCACTCTACCGTACAGCTTAATAAGAAAGTGAAAATTAGATGTAACCAAGCTTAGAGAACTCCTTCTCATTTATCACTGTACACTCAGTTTAATTTTAACTTGAGCTGGTAAAACACTTTACAAGAGACCCCATCTCACCTTTAACACATTATCTTGACTTGCTTACTTCAGGCAAACATTTGCTAGATAGTTGTCTGTTACAGCATAAAGAGAACGTCAAGTTCTTTGTACAAGCGTCTAGTCACGTTTCATGATGGCCAAAGTCTAGGAAGAAATCCCCAGTTTGAAAAAACTGCTTGGAAACCTCATTCTCCTGGCTCAGATTCCTACCATTTTTGCTGAGAAGTTAAACAGAGAAAATCCTTTTAATATACCAAATGGAACAATATAAGCTGTTTATCACTTTTCCACTCATGGCTTCCACTCAAGTTTCATCATTTAATTACAGTTCCATAGGTCTGTATCATATGTTTAAGTTTAGTTTTATACATCTTTACATGGATGTTTCATATTTCAAACAGAAAACACACCACAAGAGAAGCCATCTCTTCAAGTAGATCATTACTTTTCTCTTGCACACTGCCTTTTAAAGTCAAGTCCCAGCAATATAAGAATGTACTCAAAGGAGTAAAATAAGGATTGTGGTTTTCCAAAACTAAATATAGTAGTTTCCCAATGACAACTGTCTTTCTGTCAAGTATGAATTTTATTTGGCATCCAAGCTCATTCCCATGCATTATGTGAAATAAAAAGAACACTAATGTATTGATTTTTACTGTGCTGTATCTTAGTAACAGCACAGGGAAGGGGAAATATTTTCATCTTGGAGGTCAACTGGCAACCCACAATAACTGTTGTGACTGTACTGCACAGTCCAATGAACATGGCTTATCCACACAGAGAGGCTCTGAAGCATCAATCAGAAAATAGAGATCTTGCTTTTCCATGCATCCTGAATCTCTTCTATTGAAGAGCTTTTCAGCCTTTTTCTAAAAATCTTTCCTTAAGGTGATCATAAGATTGTGGTAGGTCTCAAAATATCCAGCTCTGTCCAGCATGGTTTATGCCTTTTGTTTTAAAAACGCTGCATTCTGGAAGAATGCAAGAACTAAACCTGTCACAATATTCATCAACAACCTCCTAAATCACTGTATCACTACCAGTATTTCTCATACTGTTCTAAAAGATTATGGTATTTTTCATAGTTTTGTCCACCTACAGCTTTATGAAACCATTAAAGATGGATGTCTCAAAATGAGCAGAGCCTGTTCTTTCAGTTGTCCACTACCTTCTCTCTTAAAATAACATTTTGCTAAATTCTTAGTGTAGAAGCTGCATTTTCTATGTTGATTTTCTCTGTCAAGTCTGAAGACAAGCAGATGAAAATCATGCAAAGCAGGCCTTTGGCAAGTTGCCCTGAGTTGCTGGACAAGAGGGCTTGAAGAAATGAGGCCGGGAGACAACAAAAAACAGACTCACCACAGAAGAGAGATGGAAAATTAGGACTTGGGACAGAGGCAGAGGGGTGGACGAGAGAAAGACAAACACATTGAAATACTTGCAGCTAAGTATGTAACACTTCCAGAAACGAGTTCTTCACATATCTTAATTCTATCCTTAGTTAAGTATACATTATGGTATAGTCTGTAATTATCTGACCACATACTTTCCCCTTCTCCACACCACCACTTGCATGCAGCAACAGAAGGGAAAGTCTCCTTTGGAGCTAACGTCTTCCCTTATTTTGCTTTCTGCCTGTTTACTTCTGTGGCTTGCAGACCTGCAACTCAGCTTTGCATCTGCTTGGGCTCTTTAAAAACAGTGTGTTATCTGTGTATTGTCCCACAAGTCGACCAATAAACTATTAAACACATCTCTGTGAGACAGAGTAGTACGGTATCCCAGTTTTAGATGGTACACTAAAATTAAGGTCAAAAGCCAATTCTTGCCAAATTTCTGGAAAACTCTTTTCCAACAGCATTTAATACAGTACTGCATTTTGCATCTTTAGAACATAGCTCTGACTTTCAGACACATCTGAGAATAATTCTTTTTTTCTGCAACTCAGACCCAAAGCAGGGGATTCAGAAAGCAAGGAGTGGAGTGAACACAATGAAATGTAGGGCTTACTTGCCTTGTCTAGCATACCACAGGAACATTGTGGTGCAAGCAGAAGATAAAATCAAATTTTCCAAGGAAGCAATTAGCCAGGAGACCATCCTCTCCCTTTGAATAATCCCTTTCCTTAGTCACAGCATGACTTCCTTCAATGCTGTGTGCACAATATCCCAGTCACACCTAGAAAAACTCTTCAGTGCAATGACCATGAGAGAAGTTTCTTGATAAAAATAACATGATCAAGCAGGTGTTGACTGGATTCCAGCACCTGCACACAATTAAATATCAAACCAACACTGTCAGGGTAAAACTAATTTTGACACTTCTTAATTTCAAAGACCTTAATAACATAATAATGTTTTTTTATTGTTTATTAAGTGCCTATACACATGCAAGCTCTTTGAAACAGCACATGGGGTTACTGGTAGCAACGTACCTCATAGTTTACAAATTAAACTACAACCAAATCAGTGCAAATGCTGACATTTTTTGGTGTTTTTTTCCCCACTAAGGATTGAATTATAGCACCACTCTCCTCAGCATGTATCACAGCTGTGTCCTGAACCTGTAAAGGAGAATTGTGCATTTGTTTATGCTTTCCAACCTACAGCAGTAGTGACAGGCATCCACCAGGGACTCACCTTCTCCTCACCTGATCCTTGTCAGTGTGCCCTACAGTGGCTGTATCTGGCTGGGCACAACCAAAGCTGATGTTATCAGTTGAAGTGTAATTTTAAAGACACATTGTAGAGGTTTTCCTTTTGTTAAAAGGCTTTTCTTTTACCTGTTCCCCTGTCCCCCAGCACTGAATTCTTGCCTGCAACACTCTCCCTCCCTTTTTAAGTTTCACCTACAGCTCCTCATACTTGTCTCAAAACTGTGCTGCCCCATTCAGCTATTATCTGCCATAGGAGCTGAAGCCTTTGGAATAGCATTATTGTTGGATGTAGAGAACATACGCTAAAATATATATTAAAGGGACTCCCTCTTGTAAACATTGTACACACATACAGGAATAAAGATAAAGGAAAAAAAAAGAAAGAAAAAAAAAAAAAGGAAGCCTGTTAGCAGCTGCATAACTTTGAGGCTAAATAAATGGTTCTGTGCAGAAACAGTGTCACTTTGGTCATATTTAAATTCAGGCCTGGACATAGTGATCACATGTAAAGTGGATGGATGATACAAGCTGTTCTTATTTTCGGGTATGAAGCAGAGGTTCCTGACAGATTTTCTTTCAAGTTGTGCACTTGAAAGCACTTGTAGGCTACCAGTTAAACACAAGAAGTGATTACCAGAGTAGGATCAGAGAGACTGCTTTTCCCACATGGCCTCTTTCCAGGGTCCTACTCTGGATGTTTCCAATTTATTTGTTCTTCCTAACTAGATTAGGATATATCCAGAGACTGACACCTTACTGATTATTACCATGCTTACTTAGTTCATCTCAGGTCTACAAAATCTGATTTTAGCACATCTTAAATCAGACCAGAAACATTGTGGCTGCCCAGAACAAACTGCTCAGACAGCATGCCTCTAACAATATCAATTTGTTGAAACTGGTTTTGTTTTGCTCTGAAGATTTTTCTCTCAGCAAACCTGTGGTTGCATCAGTGTCATCTGCACACTCATACCTTGCAAAAAGGGTCAGTGTAAACACTCAATATTGTGCTCTAGCCTGGCAAAAATGCAGTCACGCCCAGGAGTGATCCAAGCCTGTGCAGTGAAGAGGTCTGGCAAAGTCAGGGTATAGTATTAATGAGTGTAGAACCAAGACCTCAGCCTCTTTAAGCTTATTAACATAAACCTATACACCAAACTTTCCTTGGACCACACCCAGCTGCCACTGAAAGCAGTGAAGATTCTTTCCTTACTCAGACCCTCCTTCCCCAGAGTTTTAAGAGCCTTATACCTGATCTGGTCCTTTCAGAGGCAGGTGAATTAGTGCCAGCAGCTTCCATGGGAACTGGCTCAGGCCACAGGAACAGAACTACCTTGCCAAAGGCCTGATGGGTGCTAAAATCTATTTGCTATTTGACCCTAGGGAAAAAAAAAAGGGCTAGGTCCTCTCTGCAAGGACACACTTTCTGCTGTATTTCTGGAATTCAAAGGGGAAAAAGTATGGAAATACCACACAATACAATATGTACTTTATCAAAAATAAAATTAAGCTAAACCCCACATATATATGTGCGTGTGTGTGTGTATGTATGTATAAATATATGTATGTATATTTATATACATGACCATTATAAACTAAATATATGACACTGTTATTCCCGGCAGAGAGCAGGAAGGAACAGTACGCTGTATGAGAAGGCAAACAACAAACAAGAAAAACACATATTATTCCCTCCACACTTCCCATTCTGAAGGGCTCAGAGTCCCCAAGAGAATTTTTCTGTGGTTTTGAGAATTCAATTTATAAGAACCTTTGAGCCACCACTGCTCCAACTCTGCCTGTTGGTGCTACACAGGTGGTTCAGAGCACAGAACAGAGCAGACACCTCAGCAGGCTCCCCAGGTACACAGGAGTGCTCCCATCCAAAGGGCAGGGAGTGAAAGGCATCTGCTTTTGCTGTAGAAGCAGCAAGTTGTTAATGGACTCAGAAATCTGGGGGCTGTTAATGATTTTGCAAGATTTCTGTGAGACCCACAGACAACTTCTTTCTGCGTCCTCTTCCCACTCGCATTCTTACTACACTGCCAACAAAAACACCTTGTTTATCACACACTGCACAGAAAACAGAGTTTTTTAGATAGGCATACACTACTGAAAAATCCTCTAATCTGAGGTCTTAACAGTATATAATAAACAATTCCAAACAGAAAGCAGGAATGCTAGTGCAGAAAAAGAAAATATAACACAGTGAGAGAAAAAAAGTTCCAACTGAACAACAAACCAACAACCACAAAGAAAAGGGACACAGACACAGGATCTGAATTAATTTTAGGTCAAAAGGCACCATCATCAGGTATCTCCCTGAGGTGTCTGGCAGTACCACTGTCTTCACAAGCAACTCAGGTCCCATAGTACTATTACCCAGGGATGTGGAACTCCCGGGGCATAGCTGGAAAAAGGCAATTTTCAGGGATGCAGTCACAGTTTCCTTGCAACTATATCATCAACCTTTGTCCTCAGACCATGATGGTTTTAGCCTCAGCATTTACCCACATGACTCACACCCAGTCATCATGCTAAAGATAAGCACCTAGGAAGCTTTGCCTATACAATTAGGAATAATGGGAGGACTGCACATTTCACTATCATAGAGACACAGGCTGCTGAAGCCCAAAAAGATCATTTAAAATTAGGTTTGTGCACATAAGAATTTTTGCAGGTACAAAAAAAAAATTCTAGAGTTTGGGAGGGAGAGGAAAAAGGATTTATATCATATTCATTATCCACCCAATAACAAAGCTGATGTTTAAGTATGACTTTAAAGCATTTTTCTCATGAAGAGATAATGACATTTCATACATGTTCTATGTTAACTCTGACGTATTGAGAATATTTTGCATTTTTGACCTTTGGCAAAATATCTTTATTCAGTTTAAGAGGCATTTTCACCCTCCTACCACGTCAGCCCTACACCACTTCTATCATCTCTTGGACCACATTCAAAAGGTTCTGTTTTCTTGTGTCCCCCAAAACAGTTCTCTCTTCCCAAGGAAACCCCCTAAACTTGTCCAGGAACCCAAAGCCCTTAAAGGAAACAGAACTTCAAACAGCTATATGATCCTAAAGGAAGATAGAAATCATATAGACGTGTGTATTCACTACACTGAGGACAGTTAAGGGCTAGGAGTGGAACAACAGCACCTAAAAGAGGCAGAACTGAAACCTGACTTCAGCGAGAGTTTTGTCTGATCAAGAGCAAAGCAGAGAGCTGAGACTTTATATTGTGCGTTTTCTTATTCATGCATGGGAACATGAGACTGCTGGATGAAGTGACTGACTAGTCACTACAGAATTTGTATTTTTTCCATTCAGTGATTCAGAGTGAATAACTTTAAGATCGTGCTTGTGTGCATCTCCTCTAGGCAAAGCACTTGTTCAACATATCAGGAGGTAGCTCAGTGTTGTCAACTTCTTGCAAGCAGACATGCTATGACTGGAGGAAAAATCGCATTATAAGAAAAAAGAAAAAAATCTCTACTGTTCCTGAAAGAAGAGGAAAATCTTGATGCTACTCAGGTGAGGAAAGGGGTTCTATCAAACTCCCTCCATGCTTCTGAGGGCTATTCCAAGAAAGGGGAGAGCAGGAACAGGATGGTATCTATACGCAAAACTTTGAACTGCAGTCAGAGGGGCATAAGACTAAAAGAAAAAGCTAAATGCAAGAAGAGTTTTAAGTACATTTTTTGTCTTTTAGCTTTTCCACAGTAGATCATCCCTCCTGTATTACTTCTACTTTTCTTAACATTTATGTGAATTTATTGCTGACTTAATTCAACACTTGAATATCTATAGATGAGTTTGATTCACCTTTCGGGAAAAAGATGAAAAGTCTATTGAACAAACACTTGCACATATCCAGTTGTTCAGGTTTTGATAACCTCAATATCTTAGATCTGACATAACTTTCAATACCTATTTAATATTGTGAGGCTCACCAGTCTACAAGAATAAAAAAATTTGACAATATTTCCTTTATGAATTAAACTTTCAAAGATTTAACATTTGAAAAATAATAATGAAAGAGTGATCAAAATTATTTTTATTGTCCAGAAATTTGTGTGGTGCTAATAAAGTAAATAACTTCCTATCAGGCTTCTATTTCAAGTATCTACTTTATTCTGTGCATTTCAAAGAATAATGTGCATACAACAGCATAAAGAAATGCAACTGTAATTACAATTTACTAAAATTTACACCATCACAAGACCTCACACGCAGCAGCAGCATAACAACCTTCTAAATCTTTTCAAGCTATGTAAGTATTTGTTTTTGTCAAGATCAAATAGCCATTGCAAGCCTTAAAAGTGCAAATTTTACAAGAGACTACATCTAGCAATACACTGGTGTGAAGCAACAATCTGAAGAGATCAATGTCATCCTGCTAGAAAGTAAATATTTTTATAACTACATCCATAGCAACCACAAAACTCTCCACTTTCCAAAGTGATCCATAGTGCTTGACTTGAGAAGCTGATTTAAAGCTCGGAGAAGGTACCACTAGCCATCATTTTTCTTGGCCATGAAAGTCCCAGGAAGATAAATGTAGCTTTTCTGGGCCATCATTTTACAGAAAAGAAACACTCAAAAGATATCTCTAGAAATCACTATAGTTGCTCATTTTGAAACTGTAAATCCTCCAGAGAGACTGGTGGTACTACACTGTAGGAATCAGTATAAATTATTTTGTATGATGTATTTTTACTTCAGTGTCAACCCAGGCAACTGACATCTCATTTTCTCATTTAAAGACTTTCTGTAACACCACTTACATCTTCTATACTACTTTTTACCAATGGACCTCAGTGTGCCTTACAAAAATTAGCACACATATTCCATGAATGGATGAGACATTCTGAGAAGTTAGAGAGATGCAGATGAATAATTTGCAATAGTCAATGGCCAACTAAGGCCAGTAAATTCAGGTTTCCAGAGTAAGAAGCCCCTTCCCTGTCCAGTAAGCACTGCTACTTCTGTATATAAATGCTTTGGATAAGCTTCCATGAAACAAAATTGCATTTTATGCCAGTTTCCAAAGGCCTCCCCAAATCCCGGTGGCATTTTCTATTTTGCTCTTTCCACTGAAATAAACCGACCCCAGTTCTTCCCAAGTGAGAGGCAGGAAACCTTGCACCTGCTCTGGTCACAGAGGCAAACGTCAAAGGCAATGGAAGTCTGTCAGCACCAGGTAATTTAGCCTACACCTCAGGCTGCATCTCCGAGTTCATTCATTCTAGATGTGTGCAGTGCTAGACCAAAAGGCATTACAGAATTAACCTGAACCAGGTTTGAGTACATAACTCTATTACTGCTGAATATGAACAGTCAGCCCCATCCCACATTTACACAGGCTCTAAAGCAGCTACATAAGGGATGTATAATACCTGATCCATCATAAAACCTGTCTTTCTAAAGCTAACTCATTTTGAACAGATTTGAAACAGCAGACTGAGTTAATAGCAGACCAGTGCGTTGCAGCACTACAAAGAATCTCTTAGTAGGAAATGTTAAGCTGAATTTACTGTGCCATTAAACCACAGTCTCAGTGCAGATGTAGGCTGGTTACTAGCACACATGGAAATCCACACAGCAGTCAATTCATCTTCACAGTATGCAAATTAGGGAAGTGGGAGCAAAACCTGATCAAGATCCTTTATTTAGGCAGCTGGAATATTTAATTTATGTGGTAACTTTCTGCTTTTCCATTCTCTTTGGTCAAAGAACAACACAGATTTGCCCTTTGCCTACACAGAGAAGAGATCTCCAGTTTCAGAGCCAAGAGACACGGAACTGGACCCCTCTTGCTGCATGCACATTGCTGACTGACAGCAGCAATAATCAAATATTTATGCAGCCCCACAGTGCAAACAGAGCATTTAGCACCATTGTTTAACACCCCTAGCTCAGCTTTAACATGGACATGGGATCTGGCAAATGAGTAGCTGCACTGAGAGCAGATATTACTAAAAACACGCTTCTTCCCTGTCCATGTCACAGGTGTCCCAGAGAAGGGACACCAGAAGCAAACGGATGCTCCTACCACAGCAGCTCTGCTTCAAAGCTCAGTGCTCAGACTGGAAAAGATCTACCAGGCTGCAAGCTCCTGATACTGAATTGCAGGCTGGTCTTATTTACAAGTTTGTAAATCCTTAGCAGAAGGATCATTCTATAAGCTGGGGGATCAGTACTGAGGATCAGAAATATCCTGAAGGGTCTATTTGTGCAGGCAAGGCACAACAATCAGAACAGGCTGGTTTAGGGTACACAACTCCAATACTGCTGAATATGCACAGCAAATTTTGAAATAGAGATCTTGGGATCTCTAGTCATGCTCTGTTAAAGCACATTTTTTCCCAGAAAAAAAAAAGAACATACTGAACTGGTGGAAAATGTTTGACCAAAACCCAATGCCAAATATATATATATATATATACACACACAAACTCGCTATTTGATTTCAGTAACTGGGGTTCTTTCAGCTAAATCAATATCAAGGTCTTCACTGAAATGTTTTTTCTTCAATTTCACAGAACAGCTACTCTAGCTGCTTTAAAATAAGTGTAGTTAAGAACTAGAAGTATTTCCTTTAAGGCACTATCTATCAATACTCTGCTTCTGTAGAACCTGCCCTACTGCTTTCAGCTTCATATCAGCACTGTCCTCTGTTCTCCCAAATACACCATCACAGACCAGTAAAAGTTGATCTACATTAGAGACTTCTGTCAGCTCCTTGGAGTTGGCCAGGAACTGCTCATCTTCACATTTTATAATTACTCCAGGAGTTAGGAATGGCTGAGAGGAAACAAAATCCCCCCTAAAAAGCATCACCACTGCTTAGAAAGGTAAACTGCACAACACCACCTGTCAACACAAACTAAAAATACACTTCCAACAAAGTAAGCAAGAGCCTGTCCGTGCCCTGTGGCCATATAGCTCAACGTGAGTGAGTGCACTGATCCCGTATTCACAGCCAGGATGAATATGGCATTCCAGCAGGGCTGGGAAAAGCCTTGGGCACCTTTGTAACAATCCACAGTGGGATCACTCTTCAGATAAAGTACAAGAACAGTGCATAACTCTGTTGTAATTACTAACTGAAGAAGAGTGGAAAAGAAAGCAGCTATTCTTTCAAAAACTTGTTTATTCACAGATCTACCACAGGTTTGACATTGAAGCATCTCCTGTATTGAACAGCTAAAACGAGCCTACAATCACTTATCTACTAAAGATCGACAGAATTCCAAGGACAGTGGCACACAAGGTACCAGCTGGTAGCAGGCCCTGACTTCACAGCCTCATCACTACTTGCCTGCACAGCAATCTGGCATCTCAATGTGCATCCTATCTGTTCCTGCCAGAGGTCCTACATCACACATCAGCCTGAAACTTCGCTTGGTTATTTTAACTTTGAAGTCAGCAAAACCAACAGCCATTCCACTGCTCCAGTGAAGCACAATGTTTTCAAGCCTTGAAAACGAATGTGGTCAGATAAATTAATCCTTGAAGCTTCAGCACAACAAAAACTTCACACAGGAAACTCAAAGTTAGTTGGGGCAGCCAGCTCTTTTAGAGCCTTAATTATTAGTAGTGTAGATGAGTGGAATTAAACACATTTTTAAGAGGATATGCTGAGTGTCTGTTGCCCAACACACGGAGGGCACGCAGGCCTGCAGAGGGATCCCAGCGTTGTGCTGTTCACCACCTACCACTAAGGCAAGTGACCGAATTCAGCACTGCCTGGCCCTCTTCTGTGCGTTCGTTTACACTTTAGGGACTATCCGTAAAAACCAAAATCACTACCAAACCCAAACGGTGTCAGTTCACCTCCCACTCTGCACAAGTGTATCTAAGCACTAAGAGTATAAGGAAAGGTTTACTGACCTAGGAAACAAAGGTAAGTTGTTTAATTAACTCTCACATCATGGCTATTCGCGAGCTATAAAGGTGCAAGCATACACAACCAATGTGGTTACAGAAAAGTCTCCAAAACTCAGTTCCCGGTCTGCCAAAACTCGCCTTTCCGCTACGGGATGTGATGATACCGCACATACTAGGGGAGGATGAACAGACCGCGTGTGTCCTACGCTACTTTTCCAGTTGTCGATAGTTTCCAGGCGGAAGGTTTGTGCCCAAGCCGTAGACCCGCCCTTGCGTCCCTGGGCTCGTCCCTTCCCCGCGCTTCACCTGCGGGGAAGGACCCTCCGCAGCCGCACCGGGTGATGCACCGAGGGGGAACACCCCAATCCCTCACCCGGAGTGTGCCCGGCCGAGGCACCCCCGCCCCCCCGCGCCCCCCGCCCCGAGTCACTCACGATCTCGGTCACCATGAGGAGCCCGGGCACGGTGCGCAGGAACTCCCTGTCGTAGGCGAGCGTGCTGGAGCTGGCCGACAGGTTGGCGGTGAAGGAGCTGCTGGTGGTGGTGACGGTGTGCGAGCGCGGGCGCGGCGGCTGCTCCTGAGGCGGCACGGGCGGCTCCATGGCCGGCGCGCCGGGGCTGCGGCCGCACGGCCGGCGGGAAGGCACCGCCGCTCGCCGCTTTGTGTGGCCCCGGCGCCGCGGGCAGCCCCCGCCTGGGCGCGGGGGAGGAGGAGGGTGCTCGGCTCCCGGCCCCGGGAGGNNNCCATGGCCGGCGCGCCGGGGCTGCGGCCGCACGGCCGGCGGGAAGGCACCGCCGCTCGCCGCTTTGTGTGGCCCCGGCGCCGCGGGCAGCCCCCGCCTGGGCGCGGGGGAGGAGGAGGGTGCTCGGCTCCCGGCCCCGGGAGGGGAGGCGGGGCCGCAGCGGGGCCGCCCGCCCCGGAGACCGCCCAGCCCTCCCGCCGCTCCCCCCGGCGCTGGTGGTGCGGGGCGTCCCGAGCGCCAGGGAAACAGGGTCAAAGCGGGTCCCCTCTGAAAACCATCTCCTGAGCTCCTGGACTATTATACTCTCGGGATCCCGTCTGCTTCCAGAACAGCCGAGAAGTCAAGCTGAGCCACCGTTCTCTGTGCCACAGCCCCATGGGCGAGCACGGTTTGGGGGCTCCGTGCGCTTGCCGCCACCGTCCCTCCAGACCCCTGGCTCCGCGGGCAGCAAACGCTGGCAGGAGCAGTGCTGGTGCTGCAGGTGGCAGTCCCCAGTGGCTGCCATCGCTTGGGAGAGGAACCACCGCAAAGTGCCGCGGGCAGGGAGCGAGTCTAGGAGATAACACAGCCCTCTCAGAGCTGGAAATGGGGGTTTGGCTGGGGTCTGCCAAATAACCAAGAGAATGAACAATGGAAAAGACTTTTAAAAGCCATAAAAATCACTGGAAATGTAAAGTTTGAAGTCATAACTGACCTGCTACCTGACAATGTTGAGCTGTTCCTTAACCTATAATTTTTAGTACTCCAGTCTGAAGAGTCATATTAAAAAAAACAAACAAACAAAAAAACCAAACACCCACCTAACCCAAATGTTTCTGGATAATCTAAGAGCTTCTAAAAAGATCTTCCATCCCACAAAAACTATGGTGTTTCAACAATATGCGAGGAGGTTTATAGTTATTTTCAACTTTCAGGAACTCTAATCAGCAAAGGATTTGCATGTGGCGGTTTAGTAAAAAATGAAGTGTTTTCCACATGTCTGGTAGCTATTGTCCTTGAATTGTTTACTGCTACTCTTCTACTGGATAACAAAGGCTGGATTTTGTGGTATTACCTTCCAGCAAGGGATTGAAGCAGCTGGGGAGGGAGGAGGAGGAGGATGGGAGAGTTTCTCCCAGAAGTACAGGAAACATGAGTTCCCCAAAGGAACTGTTCTTGTGCATTACTGTGCCTCCGCTCACAGTGTGTATCACAGTACAGGCTCCATGGGCTTCTTGGAATATGTGTCTTGGCTCAGGCTTTGCGGAGCCTCCGTGCTCTCTAAGCTCTGATTAGGAAAACAAGTAAATTCTGATTAGGGAAAAGATATGCAATTTGGTGAAGCCTTTCAGTGTAAATGTTTTAGATGCTGGTGATTTTTTTATTTAAGATGGCAGAAGAAATGTGGTAGAGTTTTGCAAACATGAACTGCAGGTCATCAGAACATGATGCCAGCCACTTGACATGATGATAAGATATACAAATAGCATTTTTTTTTTTTTTTGTGAGGAAATAAAAGACCATTAGTAAACCACACACTGAAACTGCTTAATACAACTTCTTAATCATGAAACAAGGAATTTTACACTTTTTGACAAAACCATACTTTTTTGGGGGTGACATTAACAGCATTCTGTATTTTTTGTGTTCCTGTTTTATCCCTTTCTATCAAATAAGAGTTGATATTTTGGAGGAACAGAACACACCTGTGCACTGGTCTGTTTAGAGGCCTGCTTCAACTGGATTGCAAATAAAAAGTGCTTTATCTGATTGTTCAGCATTGCCAAGGTTCCTTCCAATGCCAGAGCTACTTTGCCATGCCCCTGTTGCTGTTTGTGAGGACCTATTGTAACAGCATTGATTTTCCCCTCTGAGAGATTCCTGTCTTTTCAGTTTTCCACCTAGAAGATCAGTAAGTAAAAGTGAGGAAATGTGGGGCTAAAATTCATGCCGCTAGCAAAATTAACACTAATTTCAAAGTTGTTTGAGCCATTCACTACTTTCCCTTTGAGAGCTGATTTATTTTACACTGGATGCTTATTTTCACCATGTTTCCATCATGTTATTCAGTGGTCTCAGTGTTCATGCATAATTCTAAAACTCTTTATTTGTTTTGTTCCCAAACTCTTGAGGGTCAGTGTTGGTTTTCTTCCAACCATCAGAATCAGAGCAATAAATTTCATTGCTTTTGGTCTGCACATCTGTTGTTTGAGTATCCCAGCTCCTGTAGGGGAAAAAGAAAAGTAAAATAGAAACACAGATAGAGAACCAATTGTTTTCTGCTTCAACTATATTAATATATTGTAAGCTTTCAATGTCTGTTCTAGAGGTCTAGTATCATGATTAATTCAACAAGAACTGGAGGGCTACACTTGTGGGCAATTTCTCTGAACACTGGCTGCCATTCTGACTTCCCTAGTTAGCATATTTTTCTCCAGCAAATATATTTGAAGAATGAGTTTCACTAAAAAACGGGTAAACACTCCAGAAGCTTTTCTGTATCTGATATTCCTGGAAGCAAATTTCGTTCTTTAACTTGACAACATAATACTTGACATTTTGAATGTTAATTGTGAGGCTCTAATTTTTTTGTTTTGCATCCTTGCACTGAGGGCTAGAACTGAAAAGCCTTCAGGGACCAGCTGAGCCTAGCTAGATTTTTTTACATGTAGATAGCATCAGAAAGAAAATAATTGAATGCTCCTGCTTGAACAATCAACCTTTTATTACAGAAGTACCAAGACAGAATAAGGTGGCCTGTTTTCTGTATTTTAAATTAACCTTTCAAGGGAAAGTTTGGTAAGGCTTTTAAACACCAGTCAAGATTGTAACCTCTTGTTTGTCAACTACTATAAGGAAGCAAATTCTAATTAGGAAAAATATGCAATTATGTGAAGCCTTTCAATGTAAATGTTTTAGTAAAAGCAGAATAGTGGATACAAGTATTGTCAGGTTTCTCTGTAAAGGGATTATTTGTGAATCTCTCAAAGTCTAATTAACAGATTCTTCCATTTAAGCTGGTTTTGTTCTCAGATCCTGAGGAATCAACATTTTTGACATTGCTGATTGAGCTCTCTAGAACCACTTTCTTAGCAACAATCTGGCCAGCTGGAAGTGCTAATTAAAGTAGACTCGCAGGCCCAAGGAGTGGAGCTGACTGGAATTTCCTGAACTCTTTTTCTGGTTTTCAAATACAGCTTCCCTCCCCCTTTCCAAATCCTAGAATTTTTGAATGTCAGACTTATTCAGACTTTTTTAATGTCAGTAAAACACATTAACATATAAAAGATGATTGAGTTTTTTCAGTGGTTATCAGCAGGTTTCAGTCCAAACAACAAACTTACTGTACTTAAACCACCTAGAAGTGAACTAAGAAAGAAAAGGAACTGTACTTTCTGTGAAACCCAGGTCTCGCCAAGGAACGGAGATTCATGTCGGATGTCCAGGACAAATATTCTCACCCTTGACATCCTACTGTGCTAATCTGAGGATGAGGTATTTTTAGTTAGCATTAAATCAAGAAATGATTGGAAATTTCCTAATGGCTTTTCAGAATTAGCAAAGTGTAGGCTTTGAGCTACAAGTGTATTCAAGTAAATAATTAATAACATATTTTACTCTTTGGCAGCTTACAACCATATGGAAAAGCTGATTTATACTAACCCAAACCAGAAATACTTGATTTGTACTTTGGTACTGACATGGGCCTTAGGCACATGATCAATCAAGGCAAATGTCTCTGTGAAGGAATCTTTATTTTACGAAGTAAAGATGGTTGTCATGTCTGAGATATTTGGATCCTCTAATGTTGCTGCAACAGAGAGAGAATAGATGAGATGCCCATATGATCAAAATGGCCGTTATTTGGCAAATCTATAGAGGATCTATGTTTGTACATAGGGTTACTGAACACAGGGCTTGTTTGGTTTTGCAGCTTGGGCACCCCAAAATTATTGAACATAAAATCAATACCAATGCAAACAACAGTCCAAGTAATGACAACAGTGCATGGGATTTTATCATCAGATGCTTGTTACTACCCTAATGCTGGAAAATGCAGGATTTAGCTGCTATGTTCTGTACTCCTTTTCTCACAAATACTTCTTTCTTTACATGAACTTTACTTGAATTATATGGACAAAGTCCTGAATGTAGACACACAGTCACTTTACCTGCCAAAAAGCTATCTTAGAACATATTCTGTCATACAGATAATTAACTGTTCCATGCTGGGAACAGTAATATACTGACTTAGATTTTATTTTTCAGTTTTGAAACCCATGACACTAAGTCAACTGTGTGGTGATAGAGATTGTGCTAAGAAAAGAAATCACAAAGTACATAAGCCATGTATTTTCTTTGCATTAAGCTTTCACCAGCTGTTTTATCTGCTCTGGGAATCTAAAGATCCCTCCCAGCCCTGAAACACAGCTATGTCACAGATACTGCGCTGAGGAAAAATTGCTTACTTCTTACAGAGCTGACTCGTACTTGGAACACACTGTCCCTGCACGCTGAATATATATATGCTCAACTTCAGGGCAGAGAGCACATCCACTCAAATTAGAAAGGGTTTGTAGTGAGTAGTGTGAAGTCTATATACAAATCTTCTCAGAGTGGGAGTTGTGGTTTTCATGCTTAGGGCCCGGGGACCTCAGCTCTGTAGCGCACCTGCAAGAGCCTGTCTGCATTTCCCAGGCTGTCTCCCAGCTGCCCTCAGCTGTCCTGCTCTCCAGCGAGCCTGCAAGCACAGCTCCAAGCACAGCTGGTGGCTGTGCCTTCTCACACCTGCAAATCAGAGGCCACCAGAATACTCAAGAGTGTCTGGTGTCATGTTGTGTGAGGAAGGAGCTTATTTTACCCCTGAGCATGTTCGGGCAGGCTGGCCCTAAGGCACACTCATAAATACTTTCATTAGGGTCAGCAGTCCACCACAGACCTTTAAATATTATTATGGAACAAACACATGCTAGTGATTACATTCTTGAGAATATAAACATTTTCACTGAAGACATGTACATTTTCTACTTGCCAAGGGTGGTGCTTGCCTAAGTGTTTATGTAAATTGCAGCAGGTGATGTTTACACAGCACCCAAGCCCAGTGCAAAACAGCTGGAGGAAAATATAACCTTCAACAATTGTCAATGCTATATTTGTTTTTAGATAGTTAATGAAAGACTGTACAATTCTATTGTGGTTTCATCACAGCACCATCCAAGTTTAAGGAGAGAGCTCGCAGCCAACTCAGTTAGCTTTCAGGCTTAAATAAAATAATAAACAGTCAGCTATGGTACAATACCTTGACACAGGCCTGAGACTTAAAGAGTACCTTGTCCCAAATTATGAGGAGATGACTTGAGCTTGCTGTGTGTATACACACTGAGAGAAGACATGGCTGGCAGGTAAAAACCTAGCCAAATACTATGGTTAAAAGATGAAACTACACAAATTCAGAATGAAAATAAAGTGGTTTTGTTGTTGGGGTCTTTTGAATTTTTGAATTTTTTTTTAACACAGCATGATGAGCTATTTGAAGGACTTATTAAATAGAACAGTAAACTCTCCATCATTTTAAATCTATGATTCAAAGCTATATGTTTATTTAAATGTACTCTTTGCCAAACTTACACCAACAAATTTTGTGGTCTTTATTGTACAGAACATGACAAGAGATGACCCAAATAATTTGAGAAACCACGGAAATTAATTCCAGCTATTTCCATGAAGTGACAGTCTTGGTAACACCCTAATCATCCAGCTGTACAGTACACATGCAGTACCAGTGCCTGACACATCTCCTGGAGTGGCAGCAGAATAAAGGATCTTATGATTCTTGCTATGTCTGGACAACGAAATCTGGTAATGAAAGTGCTGTACAGGGAGAATCAATTTTATGCTGATAGGCTGCAAGGTTTAAGGGTGGAAAAATTCTCATGCAGAGAAAGCTAAAAATCCAGTGGGCTGACTGCAGGATCTGCTGAGAAAGGTGCCAGCTGACTGGGATGAGGTGCCAGAATGTACATGCTCTGTTGTAGGGGACTGAAACGCAGGAGAAGAGAACTGTGAGCCTGGCCGGGCACTGACTTAAGTCTTGGGGAACACAACAGTGGAAGGAGAAGGCAGAGAAGTGTGGGCTGACGTTTTACTGCTCCTCAAACTAGTTGGCACAGCCTTTCTGTTAGTATGGAATAAGGACATTTGACATCTATCCTTTAAGAGAAGGAGAGGAAATGTTAATGGAGGACCACAGTACACCACATAGTGGCCTGAAATCTCCAAGCAACTGAGCAATATGGTATTGGTATTTTCAACTTAGCAGTTTATCTTTGCAACAAGACAAGTGTCAAAAGACTTCTGTGCAACAAGGAGCAAAATGACCCTGATGTTTGTATTCACAGAGCAGTCTTGGCCCTGAAACAAGACAAAACCAAAGAAACAATTCTCTAGTACAAAACACAGTCAAGTCAAAGCAGGACACAGAGGTGCAGGCACCAGTGTTTTAGGAGATATAGAATACTGCTCATGACTGTAAATCATTGGATGCTTTCATAGCATTAGCATTACAGATATGCAAAGAACCAGCATGCAAAGCTCCTGATACCAGGTAGGTCTTGTGTCAGCGCATGAAAAAATAGCTGCAATGATGCAAGGCTTTTAGTGCATCCTCCAGCTTTAGTTTCCCAAAATCATCCTTTGCAAGAGAAATAGGAGAGTGAATGTTTCTGTTAGGAGTGCATGTATTTATGGGGAACAGAGTGTGTTTTCTACTGCTGGCCTAGCAAAACCTGCTGGGATTTTTAAATTAATCAGAATGCCAAATTTAGTTAAATTTCTCAATTCACTTAGTCTTCTATGAAAATTACAGGCTTTGGGCTGTGTGAGAATGGTGCATGGTGTGAGACTACAGAACAGTCAGGGGGTGGATGATGGGCTGCCTTTTGGAGGGATTGGGATTTCCTCAGAACAAAGGCTTATTCCATTTATTCTATGTCTTGAGAAAGCTTATCCTGTCAAGTCATTTATCATCCTGCTAACTAGCTACTGAGCACGGATAATGCTTCTTCCCTAGATCAGTGAGGGAAAAGAGAATTTCAGAAAAAAGAAGGGGTTTCGTTTGGGGATTTTAGGAGACTGGGAGAAGAGCTGATAGGAATTAGGATATCTAAGCTCTTTGAATGATGAGAAAATCATACCAGGAAGGATTTTTCTAACAGCTCGTAGTGCAGCTAAAATAGTCTTTCTGCTAAGGGCATCCTAGCTATTTAAATTATGTGAACTGGCACACCCCTGTGGTTTGCAGTATTGGACTTGGAGTAAGTAGAGGATGCTCTGTGATGGATGTGGCTCTAATTACTGATATTGAGGTGAATGAAGTCCATCATATATTTGCAAATACTTGGCTTAACGCTAACTATGAGACAATTATGATGTGAGATTTGTAATAATACAGATGTTCCCATACATCCCTACAATGAAAAAGCTTAGTTACCTATGAACTGTGAGGTTGGGTCACCTTTATGTTCAAGAAAAGTTCAGACTCCATTGATTGTGCTGGCTGCAGTGGGGGAATTTGTGAGAGCAATCTATTCCATGCAGATTTTTCTACTAAGAGCATATCCTCAGTTAGCACATGTTCTTGGTATTTGCAAGAATTTGATATTTTCTGGTAATCTCCTCTTTGTCATGTTCATCTGGAATTGACTGATCGGTTAAAAGACTTGGGGATGAGGACAGGTAGTGTGATAGCTTAACTTTCATCTCCTCAGCACATCAGAAACCTGATTTTGTGTATATATATATATATATATATATATATATATAAATATAAATATACATACACACACAGAGACATACAAGAGCACGTCTCATAGATCCAAACAATTATGTAGAAAGAAAAAAAAAAAGTAGTGACTAAATATATCAAATCTGTGCTGTTACAAGTGCAGTGTGATTCTTTGAATATACCAATCAAATAATTACTCACTCGCCATCCTTACAAGGATTCAATCAGACGCCCAGGAAACAAGCTGTATCAGTGTGTGCAAATGAAGGTCATGCATCAAACGGCTGGGCTTTCTTTTGAAGTGATGCTATGATTGCTGGTTCAGTGAAGGAGGAATCAGGGAGGTCATCATTTCATGATTCATTGTACCAGCAGGCAGCGCAAGGAAAAGTATTGAAGTTAGCAATGATATATTTAAATCAGGTATTACTTTGATGAAATCTCATTTGCTCCAAGGGAGGGTGACATTTGATCTTAGAAAAAAATTCTTCACTGAAAGGGTGGTCAAGCATTGGAACAAGCTCCCCAGGGAAGTGGTGGAATCCTTGGAAGTGTTCAAAAAGTGTTCATGTGGGTATGGCACCTGGCGACACGGTTTTGTGGTGAAGATGGCAGGGCTGGGTTAACAGATGAACTCAATGATCTTAGAAATCCTTTCCAACCTAAATGATGCTAGGATTTCTTGCAGGCAAGCATCCTTCTTGTCTTAGAATACTGTTATGGGCTGTCTGAAATCACTAGTGAAGGTCTTCTTGACGCAATTCACAAGTAAGGGAAATACGAGTAAGTGGATTACTTCAGTTCATCAGCGCTGAAATGCAGGATTTAAAGAATTATCTTCATCAATAGCAATGAACAACACTGGGATACCTCAATATGTCCTTCAAGGTATCTATCTAATCAGCAAGATAATTTATAGGTGACACCCTCCAGCCTGAAAAAATACTCTCTTGTGTAAAGCAACTCCATGTAAAGGCAACCAGCAGTAAGAAAAAACCACACAGGGCGAAGGATAAAAAATGCTGGTGAGGACACCCCTACAACAAAAACAAGTCTTCCATGATGTGTTTTTATGAGAGCACAAAAAGGAAGCCATGAGGATGCATGAAAACTGCCTCACTAGGAGCAGGGAATGGAGGGTCTCAGTCTCCCTCATCTGAGTGTGGGCGATACAGTTCAAGTCCACCTCCAAATTTGGGGAAGAGGCAGGTAGCACTTGAAGCACTGCACCCCCATACTTGGTCTGTATATATCCCTGCCTTGAAAAAAACCCATTGCTTCCCAGTTCTTCATTAATGTAATTGAAAATAATTTTTATAAGATGAGCAACAAAGAGAGGCATAGACTCTCCAGGTTCACTACATAGAGAAACTACCTTTACCCTGTGTGTGTAGTAGTGAAGCCTCTCACCTAAGTTGTTCTAAAAACGACACCAATTCCATATAATCAGTCCAGAATGCTGGACTAAAGCAGATGCAGTAAGTCATGTTCGTTCAAAGGCAGCACAGAAAATAAAAAATTGGCTGACCTAAACCACCACCAACCCCAAACACTCTGAATCTGTATTAAACTGAAGATCAGCTATTTTTTGAGATTTGCCTATTGTATTTCAATATATTTTACTAACCATCTCAAGCCAGATAATTCCTCTGAAAGCAAAATAATCTTTCCAAAGCTCTGTCTAGCTACACAAAGACTTGGAAATAGGTATGCCCAAGAAAACTGCAGTGAATAGAGATAAATCATATGTTAAGGCTAATACTTTAGAACTGAAAGCAGACTTGAAAACTAAACATTTTTCCTGTTCCAAGTGTTGTCTATGCATGCACTTCCCTTTTTAAAACGTGAATTTAACACACAGAAGCAGGTAGACAGCAAGCAGTCCCAGGGAATGATGTCACTGGTTCCTTAAGGCATGTCCAAGAGGGTCAGCAATCCAAGAAACTGCCTTCTATCAGTCCAGTTGAAATGTTTTTATCCTGACTCAAGCAGGCTGCCTTGAATAGTTTAGGTTCCCTGCTTATTCACCACAGAACTTCTGTGACAATGAACCACATTCTCATTTTTAGTGATGCATTCAAGGAGGACTCATGTGAAGCCTGGTTACCTGGTGCAGAGTTCCCAGTCATTATAACATAATGAGTTTTAAATCAGTCTAGTCCAACTCAGTAATTAACACAAGGTATCTCGAGCTGTGCTTCTCAAGTGTTCCCATTATGTTTCCTAAAATCTGTCTGTCCATGTATTCTGGGCCTAATTACTGTCCCAACATTAGAGGAACAGAGATGTTCAAACCTCCCAATATTTGCTTACCACTCCTTGGATGCTCCCCTGACCCAGCCCACATGCTGACATGGCAGGTTCTATCTAAACACAGTCATTTCACATGAATGTGTCTTCATAAGTAATGTAACCACATCCACTACCCTTTACTTTAGGATTGATTATAGTAGCAATTATAAAAGAACCCAAACAGATTCCCTTTGTGCTAGGGAAGAGAGTGTGGGTACAACATGCAAGTTCTCAGATGTAAGCAACTAGGAAGATTTTTAGCCCACCTATTTTAGATGAATAAAATAACAGCTGGAGTCAGGAGTGTCCCTGGAGTATTCTTGCTCAGTTATTTTCATTTAACCTCAACCCGGAGTATTCGTGCTCAGTTATTTTCATTTAACCTCAACCTCTGGTGGCAATAGGGAAGAGCTGCTGGCAGCATTATAATTATTTGGTTTTAACATCACAAAAACCATAATAGCCAGGGTTATGGCCACCTTGCCATTACCTAGGGCTCCCACATGTAGCTCTGAATTGGTAATTGCAAAAGAGAAGGAAGATAATTCCCTCAGAAATTCAGGAAGACTATTTTGAAGCGCTTTGCTTTGAGGGCTTATCTCTGACTACTTAGTCAGACCTAATCCTGCTTATCTTAGCTGTGCAGCCCCAAGGAGGCTGCAGCTATTTCTCTTGCCAGCCTTTCTCATGACCATCATTGCATTTTCACGAACTCTCATGATCCCACAGTAAAGTGAGTGAAGTGCATATTTCTTCTGTATAAGTTGTCTAGAATGCATGAACAGCATATTTTTCTCATCTCAGTTTTCCATCTCTTGCTTGTAGAAACAATACATGGAATGGAAAGGGAACTTCAATAGCAATGGTTTTATCTCTATGCATTTTGATAATACCAAGTGTGCTTGTGAAATCTCTCTTCTACTTTAGCAATTGCAAATTTCTCTGAGGAGACATTTTCCAGGTTTTAGTTTTGAAAGGAAAGCTGCTGCACTAAGCTGTTACCATGAAACCATGCCTGGTACAGACTGACAGGCAAAAAGGGGCTCCAATCAACTCTCAACAGCTTTTGTCTTCACTCTTCCTGTATTTCAGGGCATGTTTTTGCATTACCATTTCTTGTACGGGTTAAAACTCACTTAGGCTCATTACTTATGTTCCAACAAATGCAATACTTTGCATTCTGTTCCCTCTCTTCTCCACATATAGCACATACAAGTTAACACTTAAAACAATTTACCTGTAGGGTTTGCAGTGCAACTCCATTCCACTACAATCTGATGGCTTTCAGAAAGCTAATTGTGCCTGCTAGCAAACACCTCTGCTGCTCTAGCCTTGCCCAGCCTTGTCAAAGTAACCCCATTGTACTTTGGGAGAAAAGCCACACCTGGAAATTGTCATACCTGGAAACTGCACATTCCTCTGTCAAATGGTTTCAAGGAGCTGAACTACGAGTTTTCAAATGCATCTGTGAATAATGTATAGTTATTTATAAGATGGAGATAAAATTTCTGAGGGGGAAAAATATTTAAGTGAGTGTGGTAACTACACCTAAGTGTAGGATACTATAGCTCCAGAGCAGGAATACACTAGAATCAACATAAGCAGCTTTTGTTACAAAGCTTAAGCCCTGATGAGTTAAAGACCATTCCTAGAGATCAAGATCCTGGTGTGATCACCTCCTCTATAGAATTAAAGCAGCCTGAGAAACTGCACCAGGGAACACCACTAATAAAAACTAGAACTTCTACTATTTTAAAATAGTCAATATATGAATAAAGATGGGAGTGGCATGAGGATTAAAACCAAGAGTATGAAAGCTTGGAAAACTTTATTCCATCTAACCTCTCTGCTGAGCATCAAATGTAAGACAAGGCTAAATGCACATGGCAGTATGCTAATCCTTTTTTTTCCATGCTGGCTAATGCTCTGGGAGAAATGAAAGGTATTCCTTATCTGTAGTACCCTACAGTTTGAAAAAAATGCAGATAAAGAAAACAGGAGGGTAAGACTAAACAAAGACAAGGGAAAACTGGCACGACTAAGTGCTACTGTAATTACCACCTAGCTTGAAGCTTGAAGAAAATGATGCTGATGACATCTACATTAAATTTTAAAAAAGGGCAAGAAACAACAAAATACCCAAAGCACCTCTGTCACATCCCATTGCAAATCTGCACACTAAGTGGGAATTAGAAAAACACAGAAATTTGGTTTAAAAATACCACTAAAAATACTTCTATAAAACCTGGGCTTGAATCCAAAGCACAAGCACAGCCAAGGCTGGCTCTGCTCGGCTATCACAGTACAGAGCAGCTTGCTTTGTGCTCACTTTTCTTTCAAGTGTTTAGAGCCTCCTAAAGCATACGTCACAATACATGTAGGCTTATCTCTTGAGGCAATACAGGGAGTAGGTATCACAAAAAAAGAACAACATGTTAAAAAAAAAAAAACAAACAGCCTCACAGTTCTTGAGCAGCTGTGATGCAAGTGCTTGTGTTTGACTTTGCATTTCAAATACTAGTATTTAAAATTATGTAGATCAGGAACCCAGCCAGTGCTTGCTAGCAGATTTGGCTTGCTTTCCAGTTCTCTCCAGCCTTCAAAAAGCAAAAGAGCAAACTAAAAATCCCCAAGGCTGTACCTTCTGAGCTTACCACATGCCTGTGCCCAGCAATCATCAAACTGAAAGATACTCAGCAAGTCCTCAAAAACAAACTATATAGAAAAAATCTATCACACTGAGAGCTGAAGTATGTTCCAATGATAAGAATTCAGTTTATAATAAACCTAGATTTGAAGAAAGAAGGGGCAAACTAGTTCAGTTAATGTCACTATTATTTTCACCTGAACATGAAATATGCACTATTCTTTACAAACGTGGCATTTTGGAGCTTCAGGGACTGGCAGCATGGATCTCATACTGTTCCCCTAAAATAGTAGCAATGTTTTCAGTTATCTCAACCTGACTTATTGCCATCCCAGGCACTGAGGACAGGCTGGAAGAAATCTATGCACTAGCTTCACAGCCAGACAGCTTTAAATGCATAGATGGACATTAGCTAATGCAAAGGCAGCTGAACATTAATCCTCTTGGTGACCTTGCTAAAATCCTGTGCAAAATTCCCAGCATCTTATGAGGCTTATTTGTGTGCACAAACATTCAAAAGCAAAGTAAGAAGGGGTTTACCTGTGTAGATGAGCACGTGTGAGCATGTACACACATCCACCTCCTGACATGAAGAACTCTTCTTAAGGTTCACTACTAAACAGCACATACAGGTGCAGCTACACAAAGACGAGAAGGAAGTTGGAACAGGCATGAAGAAAAGCTGTAGGATGAAAGACACTAAATACCTCTCATCCAGGTAAGAAAAGGAAACATGCAGTGTAGCAACAAACAGCAACACTAACATCAGAGTGCACTGTGGATTATACTGAGCAGACTCTGGCAGCTACATCCACTTAAACAATCAGGACTGCTCACACGGTTCAGAGTAGTACTTTATCATTCACTGATTCCTTTGGTAGAAATTACATGAAGAACATACTTTTACAGTCAGTAAGTCACACTGTTTCTAGTAACTTACAGAAATAATCAACAAATTGTTCCCAATGTCCCTACAATTACCCTTCACTAAGTCTAAAGCAGATACTGTAGGTAACAGGTAAATATAAGAGGCAAATACAATTTAGACAAGGGGAACTCTGACAGATACCATTACACTAGGTGTCACTCTGTTGTTCTCCTCTCAAAATCTCGCTCTGCAATTGTTTTATGAGTGGGATTAGACTGACAGATCAAGGGCATCTCGAAGTCTTTAGCCAAAGCAGGGATCTAAAATTGAGTTAGAATAGATTGAGAGAATCATGTTTCATTTAACCTGAATGCCAAACACCTCTCCTTTGCACATGTTGGGATTGAAGACAGATGCTCTTCTCATCCATTATTCAGAATGGAAGTGTTACCTCTTAGTGCTCACCTTTCTATCAGCTCATGGCAAGTCAAGGAGAAAAATTCATACAGCCAGGAGACAGGCAGAAAATAGTTTCACATTTTCTAATAATATGACGTGCCATGTGTTCCAGGACATGTTATTTCAGTGTTACCCAATTTCACTGCTGTGAAATCTATGTAATTCATTCATATGACTCCAGGCTTACAATGAAGTCCAGGTGGGGAGCTTTATGAAGAACCATCAGCACAGGCCATCGGACACTGACTTCTTGTCTGCCATGTTTCTTGTACAGCCTGGCTGTTATTTGCAGTCAGACAATGAGAGACACCCAACCTGTTTGCACTGATTTAGCGAGAAAGCACCACTCCTTCACATGATACATAAAACAAAGGTGTCCATCCTAATTCTCTTGTGATGTTTTTCACTTTGCTGTTGACTCAGGCTAAGTAGAATTTAAGCCCTTTTGGATGGTATGCTTGAGATATGTATTTATTCTATTGGTTGACTTCATGCACTCTTACAATAAATATAATTTTGAGGTAAAAGTACTACAAGAAATGACCTAATGGCTGAAATTCCATCTTAAAATTAGGAATAAAATGCATCCAGGCACAGATTTGCTGGGCAACCATCTTTACTCCTCTCAGTATCCTTATGTGTAAATAATGGATTAGGACATTACTCTCACTTTAGTAACTGCTCTGAGGCTTACAGTAGACAATGCATTATTCTGTTCACCAAGAAAATCGTATTTGTTCTGCAGTATGGTGTCCCACACTAAGCAGACCTTCCTTTCCCTGGTTTAACACCTGTGACACCTCCCATCCCTTTGGCTGATGTACAAACTGAGCACAATGTGCTCTTGTTATTTCCCAAGATCATTCAGCTTCAACACCCAACAGAAACAAACATTGGTGGGTACACAATACAGGAACCCCAGTGATACTGAAAGATCTCACTGACCATATTGTCAAGGAGCTGAGGTAGTAGTGGCTGTTGCCCTGTACTGGGAGTGTCTTAGATGACAGGCAAGGCAGTGCCTTGGGTGGAGGTAATAGTATGTTGGACATTTTATATCAAGCTCCTTCCCTCAATTTCAGAGAGTCTCCAGAACATGCATTTGGTGCTGGACTATAACCATCTCCTAAACACAAGGAACACACTGTAAGACAGGTGCAGTCATGCAGTCATACAGGAACCTCGGGAAATTCAGAAATGGTCAGAATAGTAACCCCAGAGAGGGTGGAATCAGTCACTTATCAACCAGTGCCCTCCAGTGGCTCCCACAGCAACTGAAGGAACTGAAGACAAGAACCTGTTTTCAGAGGTCAAAGACACCACAATTGTACCACTAATGGAAAGTAAGAAAATGCTGACATCTGGATGCCAAATAGCTCTTTTTAAAATTTATGTTATTGCATGGCCACCTCATATCTGCTATCATTACATACCACAACCAGAAAAACCTACATTCCATCAAGTGAATAAAATATTAATTGCAAGCCTTGTGAAATGAGACAACAGAAACCAAAGTGATTCCCAAGACAAAAATGTTTATTTGTACTAACTCTTCAAACAGGTATACATTCAACATCTCTAAACAAAATCAGTACATACGATGAGGGCATGTTGAGTTAAGTTTCATTAGAATGCAATGCCTTCCTTAGTAATTAAAGTTCATAAACCAAGAATTAGTTACAAATTTATGACCCCCTTACACAGGGGTTAATGTTTTCAGTAAGACTACCACAGTACTAGGCAAAACAGAGTATTTGCAGAGTAGGTTTCTAATCCTTCAGTTTCAGTACCATGTCACAGTCTTTTAATGAGCAGTAAGTATTAGTGGGGGAAAAATACTTAGTGCTGAGTTGAGTGTTCTCCAGTGCTGAAAAACAAATATAAATGGTGAACCATCAATAGAAATTTAAATAAACCATTTTAGTTATTTTAGTTACTGAAACCTCACTTTTTGTCTGAAAAAAACAAGAATATCGTAACAGACTGGAGGCAAGAATTTAATAAAAATCTTTTCTCTGGATTTGCCTTAGAATAGGCTTCTCTACAAAACAAGAACAATTATGATTTGAGAGTTTCAGTGGTAGAAGAAGTATTGGAATAATAAAGAAATAATTTAAAAATATATATTAATTTACCACATTTAGCTCATATAGCCCTTTATGTATCTTACAAAATGCTACTGTCCTACATACTGCATGTAAAAAAAAAGTTTATATATATAATGTATATGTACACATACAAAGGAAAAGCCACCAATTTGGTATTAAAAAAACAGAACAAAAAGCATAAGCAAACACACTGAAAGTTATGCAGTAATGAGGAGTGTATGCTCCATGTGTGCGTTAGCATAACAGTGCTTCCAACCTTAAAACATCCTCTTAAACGTCTAAGCGGAGTGCTTGCTCCAAGTCAGCTCTACCAGTGATGTTCCCAACTGCCAAAAACACCTGATGTCACTTAACTTCCGGCCATCTCTTACATTTAGCACTAAATCAGAAGTAAGGCAAAATAACTTTTTCTCCTCCCTGAATATCTGAGGACATTCATGAGATCTTCCAAATATTAATGCAAAACAATACAGGAGCACAAAGAATGGTAGCCCTGAACTGAAGGGTCTTCCTGTCTTCACAAAGCTACCCCAATGCTTCCCTGTTTCAGAGTAATCCAGGCTATGTAAGTATGACAACTATTCCCAGGCACCTTCTTTGTTTTATCAAATTTTGAATGACAAAGTTTCAGGATAGGTGTGTGCGCATGATTTCTGGTCTAAAACCACCACTGAGAACAGTGAACAACAATTCTGATACTGCTCAGATGTTAGGGGTGGATATTCAGAGCAGATAGGCAGTCTTGTTCTAGAAATTCTACTGCCAACCCTTGTCTCCCAGTTGGAACAATGAGTCAACTCTTAATATACCTAGCATATATTTCACCAAAAAACCTCCCACACTTTAGTATACAAGAAAAACAAAATAGATTTTATTTATCTATGTTCTCTTGCATCAATCTTAAAAAAAAATCTAAAAAGACCAACCAAACCAATCCCTGCCTCCCCCTTAAACTCCATAAAATCACAGATTTTGAAATAACAAATAAAATTAACCTCCCTGACAAAGCAAAGGTTTCTGAAAAAAAACCTAGTTGAGATAGCCAGGGAATAAAAGAGAGGGATGGATGCCTTTCAGAAGCTTTCTGGGAGATTGATTGTACAGGGTTTGATTCAGCACCCATAAAAGTTTTGTCTAGTGAAAGAGTAACTGCAGAACTGGGGAGGCTGGATCAGGACTACAGCCTGGGGGACATGCCAGTCACTGGCAGGCACTGAAATGAATGCAGTCATCGTACTGGCACACAATCCTTCTGACAACACAAGCGGGTGTTGTACCAGGGAATTCCCCTGACATTCCTTGGAGTGTTGTGTGGAGTGCAACACTTTGCAGCTAAGCTAGAAACACAGCAGAACAACTTGGAGCAGTGGATACCCACGGGAATTCTTCCCCACCCACCCAACAATACCAGTGAAGAACAACCACTGGTACAGCAATAAAATGAACTGTAGGCTCCAGGGTTCAGAACCCCCAGGTCAGCATCTCTGGCTTGCTTTGGGGAATGGGATTCTAGAAGAGCCTAACACCTAGGAACAGTAAAGGAGAAATGGAGAAATACAAAAATTCAAGGATTAAAAAACAGAAGGGGAAGTAATGATCCCCCTCTAGAATATTCCCTTTAAAATAGTGTAATTAAAAATTTTAATTCACTTAGAAACTGGTGTCAAGGTAGCCTGACAATTTTAACGACTTTGAAGAATCAAAATATTCTTCACTAGGGCTCACTGACATGTCCCTGTAGCCCCCTGAATAACTGCTACCACTTGTTTTGCATTAACATTGCTTAAATTTATATAGTCATAAGCATGCAAAATGTTAACATTTAATTGTGTATACAGAATAAAACAAAGTTCTAACAGAAAGATTCCTAATATTTCAAGGTTACAGACTGGATTCAGTCTCTGATCAAAACCAGTGGGATTCTTCCCATAGTGTCCAGCAGATTTTGGATTAGGCTTTCATAAGAGACAACAAAGCATTGTGTTTTATGTTGTAGGAGCAAACTCAAAGTACACTTGTGTGTGCAATTGCTGTATTGTGGATCACAAAAAAGTTGCATTTTAGCCAGTAAAAGGACAATCACGAAGCCAACACCGCATGCTGTGTCAAAACAGGCTGGGTAACAAACACCAATACCTGCTCAGAGACATTCATGTTGTTCCTGTTGCCTAGAGAGCAGCTTTGAACAAAGCTTAATGATAGCTACATCCACTTGAACCCAGACACAAATTCGAAAGGCAGAAAGCTGCATTAGTACAACAGCCTGATGGATTTTACTTGTGCTCTGGATGGCTTTGAAGGCAGGATATTATCTCTCTGACAGGCCTCCCTTCATAGCAGATTTGATACACAGCCGTAAAGAGTGGAAACCTGAGGAAAGAGGGTGGGGAAAGCAAACACAGCATAAATTTACTCTGTAACATTTTCTTAAAATAAAGAAGATAAAGGGGTTGAGGAGAGGAAGGAGGGAAGAGGAAAAGGTGGAAAAAGTTATTTATTTTTTCTATTTGTCAGGCACAAATGCTGGGCTGAAAAGCAGGGGGTAACTACAGAACCTGCACGCACTCTGAAACAGAGTAACTCTCAGAAGCCTAGCAAGCTATAATGGAGCCCGAGACATTCATTATGTATGGCACAACCATAAAGTGATCTAAAAAATAAATTAAAAACATTTTTCCTGGCTGTTCTTACAGCAGTACCCATCTGTGGTTAAAAAGAATGACTGGCACATCCATTATGCAGTACTGCCGAGCAATAATTTGATAATATAGAATATGACAGAAAGAGACCCAAGAAGACATTGAAGGTCAAGTTTTTAATAAGAATCCAAAATTAAACCTGGATTTTGAAATACAAAATTCCATATCTACTTTTTCTTCCTTTTTTTTTTTTTTTTTTAACTTGGCCATGTCTCCAAACAACCTCCAAATTATTCAGGCTTCTCTGATAATCTGCAGGTTTGTTAAAGCCAAGATACCTTATGGAAATTTGTACTTATTTTCTGTCCATCCTAGGCAGTAACAGCCAGACAAGTTCCATTTTCATACAAAGCCTGGTGAATTTTAGGGGCTGATCTGTTCACCAGGAACATATGCCATTTCAGCATGGCCTTTTATATTGATGAGTTTTTACCAACGGAAATAAAAAATAGGGGTCATTGGAGATGGTGAAATAGTTGATTTCTGAGTGATTCAGAATCTGGACTAGGACTTTCTCCTAAGAAAGTTGTCCCATCAGTCACTCTAAAGCTTTACCTGTAATGCACATTTCAGTGCTCAGTACTGAGCACCATATATGATGGCCTATACATTCCACTGTCATGTATTACATTGCAGTAACTCTGGTATCAGTACATTGCCCCAAACTAGACTGACTTGAGTTCTCTTTCTATTTCATTGGTGGAATAAAAAAATCATATAGCCCCACAGCTGCTCTCTCAAATCCAATGCTAAATTGCTAGATTGCAAAACCCTTACTAGGAAATCGGCAGAAAAAAAATTACACAATGACTTTAGCATTCCTTAACAAACCTCACTTATGCCTCACTTTGTATGATGTACTGGGCTGAAGGGGGGTTAAATCTGCTGTTACCACAAAAGCTTATATGTAGGCACTAATAAAATTTGCTATACCTGTGTGAGAAGTGGCCACAAAACAGGTGAACCTTCTGAAAGCAAGTTTCCCACACGTTCAGATACAGTACTGGCACTTACTTCTCAGTGAAAGAAGCACCACTACTACAAACCACAACCTGATACCTAAGTCCTGCTGCTTATTTCAGAGAACATTACTGTGCACAGATCTGCCACACTTCACATGGAGAAACCTGTACCAAGGCTGGCTGCAGGCTCAGGGCCAGCAAACTCCAAATGCGTGTTAGGCCTGAGCACATCAAGAGGGCAGCTGCTGAAAAGAAGTAATTCCATCACGAGTATCAACAGGCATCAACCCTGCTACCGAGGCTCTTCTGCTGAACTTCGACTTCTGCACACTTCTGCATAGCCTTGGGACTAATTTTGTAGGACCAGAATATTAAATTCTGACCATACTAGACTCTTACCTCTTCACTTTGAAACCATGACTGCTCCACTGTGTTTTATGTTTTAAAAAAGTAGTTTTTGAAAAACACTTTGAAAAATTGCTTTCAAAAGTCTTGTTGAATGAGACCTTTTATGAAGAACTGACACATATATGTTGGCATACTAAAAAAAAATAAGCAACATTGTTTTCATATCTCTCATAAAAACACAAGCCAAAATCATCCAAAATGCACTCAATTTGTTGTAAGATAGAACATAATACAAAACAACCCTCAAACAGCATCCTGTTAATTTAGGGAATCATAAACAGCAAAGAATGAAGCCAACATTTTAATTTTTTTTTTCTGCAGTTAGCTTAATTACTGTACACTGATGAGACAGATTTAGGTACCTTACATCCAAAGATAATATTAAAACATTAATCATTCAATGTAGCTGATCCATTAAAACGAGACTTTAAAAATGCTTTTGAAAAAAAAAACAAGGTTTGGTCTTTTGACTGGCAGTTTTTTAATTTCTGATTTTTTCTCTTTTACAAATAGGAAGAGATAAATGCATCTCTTAATCTTATAAGGAAATAACTGTCGGTGTGGCTATAGGAATCATTCATGATCTGACTCGAAGACAAGTGAACCAAGCCAGAACAATTTGCTTACTTTCCTACCACAAAAAACCACCCCCTGACTTACAGAAGCAGACAGGAGGTTCTAACCTACAGCAAACTGGAAGTCACATTAGGAAGGAGAACTGCAGTATCTAAGCTAGAATCCATGTGGTGGAAGCAGTCACTATATTCAGATGATCACCAAGCTCCTCTCCTTGGAGCTAAGTAAAGAAGTCCCTACAATGAAATGAGATGTAGAGATTTTTCACAGTCTCTTTAGGAAGCTCTAATTTCACGCATTTTTTTTCTTTTCACATATTAAAACATACTCGCTGTGCTTTTCTGTAGTAGCAGAAGGCAACAATACACTCTGCAAACAGAAGGACATTCACAAATTTCACGAAATGGCAATAGCTCTATCTACACCAATATTTTTTTGAGGTTCTACTCACTTCTCTCTCCAATTTTAACTTTAAATCTACTTTTATTACAATGATTTCTTTTTGGCTATTACTTTTATGAATATATCAAACCCAAATGTGTAGAAGGTGTTATGGGGATAAAAAAGGGGCAGGTGGAAGTTGTTTTATCTGTTCTTACTCACTTGTCCAGGATTCCTTTCTGCTTCAGGATGCGATGCACTTCTGCAGAAGTCTGTGGTCCTTGCAGTTTCTGACCATTCAACATTTCTTTCTCTAATTCTTCAATAGACTAAGTAAGCAACAAAAGGAAAAGAAAAAAAAGAAAGCAAAGGAGAGCTATGGTAAAGTTTTCAGAAGCCTGATATATAATCTGGATTAAAAAAATAAAAGTTACTGAGAGTTTTTTCTTTTTCAAAAGTGATCTTGAGTGAACATATGTAATATGCTCCTATTCTTGTTTCTAAGTATTCTTCTTATATCTGCATCTCCCAATGTCTTATCTCTCAAGCTTTTTAAATCATCCCCCCACCATGTTTTAACACCTTTACACTCATTCTAGCCTTGTAACACTCAAAAAACAAGAGGAAAGAGAAGGGCACTCACTCAGTAGCATGACTCAGATAACTCTACTATTACTCCAGCAAATGAGGAGTGGCAGTACTTGTAAGAATAGATTTCACCCAGTGAAAAAGGTACCTTTCCAGTTTTAACGACTGCTTCTGCTACACGTCGATTCCGGCCACCATAACATGTCGTGATGAGATCAGCAACGCCACAGCTCTCCAGGAAAGTGGCAGTAGAAACCTGTCCTTTGCAAAAAATTTTGGCAAAGGCGATCATCTCCATTAGGCCAAGGCGAATAACAGCAGCTTTGGTATTGTCACCATAGCAAAGGCCATCACAGAAACCAGCTCCTACTGCTACTATATTCTAATTAGGAAGAGAAATGGGAAAGGAGTCAATTACTGCTTACAGATGTCCTTAAGAACTGCAAACACTTTTCTACTGAAAGACTAGGTTGTTAGTTTGGGTTATTTCAGTTTGGGGATTTTGATGTGTCTACTGGTTTTGCACAGCCTGGTTTTTGGTAGCAGGGGGACCACAGAGATGGCTCCTGTGAGAAGCTCCTGGAAAATTCCACCATGTCCAGCAGAGTTAATCTCTGATGGCTCTGAAGATGGACACGCTGCTGGCCAAAACTGGGCCAATGAGAGAGGTTGGTAACACTTCTGTGATGACATATTTAAGAAGGAAAATCAAAACAAAGTCACACAGTTTTGCTCCTAATCAGAGAAGAGAAGGAGGTGAGCACATGTGAGGGAAACAACATGGTAACACTAAGGTCAGTGAAGAAGGAGGGGGAGGAGGTGCTCCAGGCACCAGAGCCGAGGTGCCTCTGCAGGCCGTGGTGCAGACCTTGGTGAAGCAGCTGTGCCCCTGCAGCCCATGGGTCCATGGGGGATGCAGAGATCCACCTGCAGCCTGTAGGGAGGTGCCCATTCTGGGGCAGGTGGATGCCTGGAGGAGGCTGTGATGCAGTGGAAGACTCAGTGGGCTGAGGGGGCCCTTGCCTCCAGGCTGGAGCAGCCTGTCCTTGGAGCACTGCACCCTGTGGAAAGAGAGAGCCCCGGTGCAGCAGTTTGGGAGGGCTGTGCCCTGGGAGGGGCTCACGCTGCAGCAGGTGTGCTGGGGCTGCTGCTCGTGAGGGTTGGCCAGGGAAGTTCAGGAGAGCTGTCTCCCGTGGGAGGGACCCATGGCCTCACAGGGGAAGGCTCCTCTCCCGGAGCAGTGGGAGGAAATCTCAGTGATGAACTGACCAAACCTCCACACCCTGTATCCCTGTACTATTAGTGTGAAGGAGGGAGGGGCTGGGGGAAAAAGTGTTTTTAAGGGCTTATTTTAGTTCTCATTATCCTCCTCTGACCCTGTTAGCAACAAATTCACAGTGTAGCTTTAAGTTAAGCCTGTTTTGCCCTTGAAGTGTTTTCTCCTGGTCCTTTTCTCAACTCATGAAGTGTTTGTTAATTATTTTTCTTTCTCTCTGCCCAGTTGTGGCAGGGGAGGGTGAGTGAGCGACTCTTGTGGGTGCCTGGCATTGGGCCAGTGTCAAACCACCACAATGTTTACAGAATAACCTTAAAAAAAAAAAAAAAAAAAAGGCAAGTCTTACATTAGTATTTCCAAGGATAAAAGCACGGTTAAAGCTCTAACACAAGTTGCCCCTGAGGCTGTGGAGCTATTATTATTGACCATCTTTAAGAAAAAACAGGTTGCACTACACCCAAACAAGGTTTTAGCTATATTGAGTTATTCCTGCCCTGAGGTAGGGGTGAAGTTAGATTCACATCCTATAGCCCTTTTATCCAGATTTTCTTCAAGATTAAAGCAATAGTACATGTAAAAAACATTTATTGACTTCTGTGATGACATGCTAAGGGACCAAATTCTGCCAAGGCAATAGTATCCAGCCCTTTTAAGTATGCAGACTTTCTGTAACAGTAATAGTTAATCAAAGATTCCCAGAAGGTTCATGGCACAGGAAGACTTCCCTTAGCAAAAAAAATGTTTGTTTTTTTCCTTAGACCTGGTGACAGCCTTCTACAAAGAATATGCTGTTTCTTCATGAACATTCAGGTCATGGTCCCTTCTTTGGTTAAAGAACACAGACATTTGATGAGACACATTTGAGCAAAGTGACTATAAAAACTATTTTCTGCCTTGGGAGTTAGAGCAGAGACTACCCATGGTTCCACTGACCCTACCAGAAAAACCCAACTAACACAACAAACCCTAACAAAACCCTCCAAAAAAAGACGGCATTCTGTCATATTGATGAAGCAAACAAGGAAGTAATGAATGCTAATATCTTCCTGCATGAAACAGCAACAGTAGTGACCTCAACAGAAAGCAAAGGAGAACCAACATTATGGCACCCAATGTAGCACCTCATGCAGGGAAAAATATAAAATTAAAAGATCATCCAAACCAACTTTAACTGTTGATGAAGAAAAAACAACAATCAGAAGTTGTTAATGAAAGCAATCAGCTGATTAACAGCTGGTTTGGTTTTGGGCTTTGGACTGTAAGAATCACAAATGCCAGGCAGCTGCAGAGCTGTGTGGCCAGTCATGGCTAGGTAACTCTGAATCAAATGAAGCCAGAGGATCAGTCACTGCTTTTTTAGCAGCTAGCTGAGGTCTAAAGGTGACCCTAAAAATTGTAGACAGATATCCCAGCATCAGACCTGAAGCAGCCCAAGACAGTCAGCTCATAAAGCTGGCCATTTAAATCATCCTGGCTTAGATCTTGGCTGGGGTGATTCAGTCACGGTACATTTTCATCAGATACCTCTTGCAGACCAACCTCTAATATTTGTTCATTTGATGGCAAAGCAAGAGGAAGTCAAACAGATACTTAAGAAGTTTCCAGACGGAATAACCCATTCAAATGGATTTTATATGTATGTGAAGTCTATAAGTATTTAGCACTCAGATAAAAACATTAACATGACTGAGCAACCATTGGGCTTTTTCCATATACTTCTTGAACACTCCCATACTAAAGCTTCTCCTTCCCTCCAGCTTTATGTGCTTGACTTTCCACTTTGAAGCAGCCTACTTGATCATAATTTACAATACAATTTGGCCTATGCTATTTTGTTGTCTACTTGTACCTTTTGCAGTGTTTGTTGTTGGAGCAACAGAAATACTCTTTTAAGTAAGTCATACCAAGACTCATTAGGTCTGAAGAAATGAGGTAGGGAACAAGGGAAGTTTTTCAAGTCCAGCTCTAAAACACCAAGGTCCTTGTTTGTACAATGCTCCCATTGTATGTTCTTACACAGTTTGCAAATAATGAGGAAACAAGACAACTGATTATGCTCTAGAACACACCCCCATGCCTAGGAGACTGTTATATCCTTGTCTATGTATCCCTCGGGCCACAATTAATAATTTACAAGGTCTACCATCTGGTTTTATTTAAACCCTTGAAGAATCTTTGGCAACTGTCTTGTGCCTAATACACTGTAGAGAACTAATTATACCACATTGAAAGTTACACCTTACTCAAAGATGAGCCACCCCTTTAAAAAAAAAACCAAAAAACCAGTATCTCACAAAACTTACTTTGGATTGAGTTATCCTTCAGACCAAAACAGACAGTTTGTTACTTGAAATCTCTGGCTGTGGGCACTAACAGTTTGTTTCAGGAAGATACACAAGCAAAACACAAATTGACGCACAGGAGCCTAGTGGCACTATCATTATTGTGATCCTCTGAGAAGCACACGAGACAGGAAGAGTGATTGACCTGGCAAAAACATCTTTCTGTATTTCATGTGGTTCATTTTGAATGGTGCCTGGCCAAAGACTACATCTGAAGTGTTCTGGTTTCAGTTAAGTGTTCAGCTTTCTTAGTAGCTGGTACAGTGCAGTGGTTTGAATTCAGTATGAGAATAATGTTGGTAACACACTGATGTTTTGGTTATTTGCTAATTAGTGCTTACTTTAAGTCAAGAGCTTTTTAGTGTCTCATGCTCTGTCAGTGAGGAGGTGAACAAGAGTCTGGGGAGGAAGCAACATATCCAAGACAGCTGATCCAACCTGGCCGAAGGGATATTCCATACCACAGAATGCCATTCCCAGTATATAAACCAGAGACAGCTGGCCAGAAGCCATCAATCGCTGCTTGGCGATAGACTGGGCATTGGTCAGTGGGTGGTGAGCAACTGTAGTGTGCATCACTTGCTCTTCTTGGGTTTCATTCTGTCCTTCATTATAATTACTATTACTACTGTTGTTACTGTTACTGTATTTTCCTTTATTTCAATTATTAAACTGTTTGTATTTCAACCCATGAGTTTTACTTTTTTTTCACTGATTCTCCTTCCCATCCCTGATGGGTAGGGGGTTAGTGAGTGAGCAGCTGCATGATATGTAGTTGCCAGCTGGGATTTAACCACAACATGAAGTTACAGGAATTCCTGCACATGCAGTGGGTGTGTATTTGTGCAAGGGGAGACAGTCCAGGTTTCTGTGAGATTAAAAACTGACTGTATTTGCATGCACACATGGGAGTATGAGAGCCCAGTAAGGAAGGGCCTACTGACAAACATGTTCCAAAGGTTCAAAGATACCTACACAATAACCCCAAAATGACTGCAACACAACATTTGTCTTGGCCTGAAGCTTTTAGAGCTCTCAAAATCACTACATGCTTAGTGACTGCACCTGCTGCAGTGTGAGCCCCTCCCACAGGCACAGCCCTCCCAAACTGCTGTAGTGTGGGTCTCTCTTTCCATGGGGTGCAGTCCTCCAAGGACAAGCCACCTCAGCCTGGAGGCACACACTTCCCCTATATTGGCATTAACAGCTTTTTACATGAAAGCACAAATCCTGTAACCACGATGCACAATGTGTTTTTATATTGTATATGGCTTTAAGCTACGAAAATACTTTGCCCTAACAGGCAAGCTGGTCTGGTATCTCGAAGCTGGTGTTAGTCCTAGTCCTAGTTATTCTAGAACATGAGCATGGAACAGATTTATTTATTTTATCACTGGGATAGCGAAGCTATGCTCCAGAAAAGAAATGCTGATGCCAGGCAGTGCTCACAGTATGTGTCAGAACAAATAAAATAAAGTGTCCTTCACTTGCAGATGACCTGCTGCAAACATGCAAGAGGTCACAAACGCAAGGTCAAGAGATAACCAATAAAACAAGGACAACAAGTCTGAAGACTTTGCTCACAGATTGTTCTCTGTTACAGTCAGTGCTCAGAAGTATCCAATATCCAGTGTACAGCATGTTTGTGGAGTGCTCATGAAGACAGTCTCAGCAGCCATTTCTGAGGCAACCATTACTTCTCCATAATTAAATTGATCAATAAGAAAACTAAGCAGAAATGTTATTTCACCTTCCTTGAGGCAGTGTCACAGCTCAGCACAGCCTGCTTTCCCTCTGTTTACACATGAACTTGGAAAAGCTCCTGGCTTCCTATAATGGCTGAGAAGAGATCAAATGAAAAGACTCAAAAAATCAAAGACAGTATCAGCAGGACTGTCAGAGAGGTTAAGTATAAACTGTTTGCTTGCTCCTGGCGAACTTGAATTTCATTTCCACTTAATCTCAGGAAAAAGGAAAAAACTCTCACAACCAACTTCTATAGTACCTAGACTGACTATCCAACAGTGACTGCCCTAAACACACTTTGCAAGTAACAATGCTGGGTTACATAACCTCATAAACAATAAATCATCGCTATACTTTTTACTTCTTTACTTAAGGCTAAGGTGGAGCCATAAGGCTTAAAGGGGAGCCTGAAGCAACCTGAACAGAAACCACAGTTGCTGCTGCTTCTACTTCCTAAAGTAACTCACATCTGTCTTGGTCCTTGGCTGCTGCCACTTGAGGGTTTTTAACTCTCCAGAACCCTGATCATCAAGCAGCTGGAGCATGACCATTTTGCCATATCCAGAGGTTAGATTCTCAATCCTCCACCTCTCAGCCACCCTGGCACTGATGCACTAGGTAAGTGAGTGGGGTACAATTTACCCTCAAGATTGCAGCTATCAGTGTTTACATGGCCTCTCAAGGATGTGGCCAGGTTCATACCCCAGCTCAGTCTTGCCTTACATCTGTGCTGCTTGTAACACCATACTGGCACAGGCAGTAAGGACACCTCCAAACTGACAACCTTGGGTCCATTCTGCTCTGCAGTATCACATCCATCAGTATCCAAAAGCACATCCATATATGTGCATAGCTGCACATGCTATTTTTAGGTGTCATAACCTTTAAGCATTTCCTAGGAAGCCCCATTCATCATCTGGCAAATGGCAGGTGTAATTGTAGGTAGCCTTGAGTCATGCTGCCTATAAAGCCAAATGGGCACCTTGAAACAACTATCCAAATTTGAACTTTGTTAATTTCTGTCCTCAACCCTTAGAAAAGGTCAACAGACAAATGTGAAATGTTCATCAGACCTCAAAAGAAAAAAGAATCCTCACAAAGAAGAACATGCCAAGCATGTTTTGTTCCAACAGCCAGGTTACAGTAGAAAGCTGTTCCTCCTCAGTACCACTAGATTTTGTAAAGTCACTGCCACTGTCTATTCAACCAGTCACCAAGCTGACACAAGACTGCGTTTTCATGGCACTGATTTCCGCACTTCACTGTATCTCTACCGGCCCATTGTCACAAATCTAAATATAGTGAATGAAGTGGATATTCTGTACATAAATAGCAATCAAGCACATGTTCTCTTATGATCACCCAGCTGCACTACTTGTTATTACAGTCTGAACTCAAATAGGCTTCCAAAAACAAATTTCAAACCTGTAATTATCACTGTAAGGGAAAGCTCAGAGCATTCTTTGTTACCCTTCTGTATTTTTCCCTAACCTTTAAGCAACCATCCACACTGAAAATCTTCCCTGTTTAGAAAGGCTTGCAGAAATAAAAAGCGAGGTAGAGTACAGGCTTTTAACATCTAGTCCATTATGCCGGTAATACCGGGAAAGTCTCCTTTTCCTAAGCTGGTATTTGCAGAAAAATGCAGAAGCTTGGAGAACATCCTGTTTTCCATTCTGTACTGTTTCTCATCCTTTAAATATCTCATCCTTTAAATACCAATACAGGAATTGCTTTTACTATATCCACATCCAAAAAGACAGTCTGGAGTGACATGTTTGCCTGTTTACCCATGTCCTCCTTGCTGTAGTTTGCAGTGCTGCTACTGACATTTTGAATTGGCACTGCTATAGCAAGAGAGTAGAGTCTCTCTTTTTATGCCTGTGTCTCCATGCAACATGACACTGTAACCTTCTGAAATTGGAATTTCCTCCTTCCGGGAAGTTAAAAAAATGCTAATTTTTACAATTTTTTTATGAAGTAACTTTCCAAGTTTAACGAACTGTAAGCTGACTGAAGCTACACATTAGATTTTACCCTAAAAAACCCATATGAAAAGATGCTTATTCTTCAAATTTTTATTACAAATACTATCAGACTAATGATAAAAAAAGTAGAGTTCTTGTTGATACCCTTAGCAAACAATTCTCCTAACAGAAAGTATGTACAGCTTCTAAGAAAAACACTATCCACATTTGAATTTTGCATTTTGCTTGGCACTATGGCAATAAAATCTTATCCATAGGTTTAATTTTAGCTTTTTTATTTTCTTTCAGAGTGAGACATGTTCCCAATGCATTAATAAAATTTTGCAATCTTTGAGTTTAAAACAGCTCAAGACATTACTTACATGCCACCAGCATAAGATTTAGGATTATTAGAAGGAGTTTTAAGTGAAAAATTACTTTAAAAAATACAATTTTATTAATATTTTCTTTTAGATTTAGGCAGAGTTGTATATTTAAAGACATCACTCATACTAGAATGACAGATCTATGCCACTTTATACCAGTTTTGTCTTTTAATTATGCAAGAAATCCACAGTATTTTTAAACAAGTTAATCTATCCTTATTTCACTTTTTGTTTAGACCTTATACCACACATATTTTAGAAATCTCAACTCAATTAACAAAATATACTGCAATCAAAACCAAATGACTAGAGCACACAGAATACAAACAGTTTTTTTAGAAATACAAGTAGACAGTTCAGTCTGCAGGATGCATGATGAATAATGTAGCAGAAGAGAGTAATAAAGCAAGGTTACAAAAAACCCCCAGAAGTTTCACCTTAGCATCTTTCCAGGTCAAGAACAATACTCTATTTAAATTCTGCTGCACTTTTAAAGAAATATTGGTATCTTGCCTGACTTAGACTTTTACAGTGGAATTTTGAGTGCCTGCTGACTACCTGCCCAGTTTGACAGACATGCTCATTTCTAATGCCCTTTCACAAGATTTGTCTGAATAAAATTTCCTGGGACAGAATTCCTCCATCAGACAAGAGTTTAAGCTAGTCAGAAAACATCCTGCTGAGCAGATGTCAAATAAAAATAAATCTGCAATTTTTTTTTACTAATTTCATGGGTCTATACACAGGGATTTCTGGTAACCTCCCACATCACCAGAGCATTTTAAAGCAATGGCTGTGGAGACAAATTACAGGCTCCAAAATCTCAAGAAATTGCTATATATACAGTAACTCCAAAGCATGTTGCATAAAAAAACCTAATCCCATCAGTGCACAGACCCACAACCTCTTCTTTCTCAGGCCTTCCAGTATGACAGCTGTCAAGATGAAATTAAGGAAATTAATAAGCCAAAAAATATGCTATTATAGCTATCCATCTACTTTCACTAAGCAGGAATCAGAATTGCTTAGCTTAAGACATCATTGCTTAGTGTGGTAAGCAATGTGGTAATTTGCAAGCCAATTAATTTAGTTTACACAGAATTTCCACAGCAAAACCAAAGGCAGACAAAATAATTATCCAAACCACAAAATATAAGTGAGTAAGCCAAATTAATTATTAAACCACTACACCCATCAAAATGATTGAGGACAGGTATCAGATAATGTGAACTACGGTACTATTTGCTAGGCTGCCAAACAACTAATGCCTCCCCTTCACAAACGGCCGATAAATTAACCAGAAAAAATAGCCATTAAACAATGTTTAAGTTAGCCTTTGCTTTCTGTCAGTATCAATTTTGTTATGAAAAATGCTGGATGAGTAGCTGTCCAAAATAACTTTTTCCCTATTCAGGTCATTTCTGTATGTGGTTATACACACAAACCTTATGTAGTACATGTCCACAGAATATAAAACATGAGTGCTCATGTTTCTTAAGTTCAATGAAGAGGGGGAGAGTTTTGTCAACAGATACAAAGCATTAATGCCAACTTCTTTCTCTCTTTCTTTTGGTTAACATACTGTTGCAAAAACAAAAAAGGGAACTTTATAAAATGATTTAGAAGTATATCAGCCAGTTAGATGAAATCAATACTTGCTTCATGACTGTGTATAAGTTAAGTGGAAGATGCAGAAAGAGAACCTGGCAGATGGTGAGACACAGATCTAAAAGCCAGCTCTCAGAAAATGCTGCTCCCTCATTCCCATCTGGTTCTTCTGGAAATGTTATGTGGCAGTTTTATATACTATATAAAATACAATGAACTTATTTTTTAAAATGGAAATAACATCTCTTTTTTCTACAAGGATCACTATTTAATCTGTGTACCATCTGCAGCCTGTTAATCTTACCTTCAAAGCACCACACAGCTCAACTGTATCTGCATCGTCAACTACAGTTATTCGGAAGTTTGGAGTCTGCAGGAGTTCTTTGAAGAGAAGGCCATTTTCTAAGATTCTGCAGCCTGTTGAGAAAGAGAAAGAAAAGTTAAAAAAATGAATAATTTATTTGTATGTTATTCAGCTTTTCCTGTGCCAGCCAAAACACCTAAAAGCAGAGATAAGGTTGTTCTATCTCAATCCTAAACATATCTGTTCTAAGGGACCAATCACATATTGACATTGCACTTAAAAGCTCTGCACTGAATTACTCAAGACTTTTTCATAATTTATTGCCTGCTCAGCAACAGGTTCTAAATAACAATTCCATGGATTCTCTATACACTCTCCATTTCTTGATCATTCCCTTTAAAAAGAACAGCTAATAATAAAACAGAGATGAATTAAGAATATGGCAGGAGCAACTCTACCATTTATTTCAAAGTCTGCATTCCAGAAAAATTCCTACTGATAAAGGCAAGTCAAAGCTGTTTTATTAATCGAGCATGCTGTCCCTGACAATTGTTTCTAAACACAAAGATGGTGTTCAACCATTCAAAATTAAGTTCAATGCAAAAGCTGTGAATGAGATGTTACAAAGTCAACAGTGCACAAAATTGTAAAAATTAAAAAAACTAAAAAATCCGAAACTTAAAAAAACCATAACATGAACTCTGTGCTATAAAGTATGCTATATATGCTATAAAGCATATACACACCCACATGCCTTTCTAGAAACTGTAAAATCCAAGACTAGGCACATCTTCATGCTGCAAAGGTGTGCAGAGATCAACACAGAACCAAAACAATTTCTAGCTTTTGTGGGAACAAAATATTTTGAGAAATCAGAACAAGATACCTTAAAAAAAAACACCAAAAAAGTCAAACCAAAACAAACATGTATGAAGGTAACATCTTTGACCATAGCACTTTAGCTGGAATACAGAATTTATAACTGTTTATCCATATAAAGCCATTCAGAGCCAAGAAAAACCTTACACACAGTAATAAAGTGAAGCAGTTTGTAATATGAAGGGTGATAAAAAGCATGCTTGTATTTCACATGCTGAGGTTACAACCCTAGTAAGAACAGGTAAAACTGTGCTCGTGTCTCTCCCTCTATTCCCAGTATTGTCCTAGTATTTTTGGAAGTGTAAACATTCTAGGAAATTCAACCAACAGCTTCTGGTAACAGTCAGCTAACGTCAAAAACAGTGAAATTTGAGCTATTTGGTGTGCACCTGTGAGGACAGGAGCATGTTTTAAATATTCTTACAACTTGGAACAGTACCTATTGTGGTTTCACAGAATTTCTCTGCTGCCACCTCACTGGCAATGTTAGCTCCCATCAGCACACTGATGTCTATTCCCATCTTCTCTCGAATAATGTCAGAGATCAGTTTGAGTCCCTCCGGGCCTTCATCTATTCCCTGCAGCCAACATTAAATGGAATTACTAAAAAGTCATTCATTAGGCACAGTAGAGATGCAAGCAGAACACAATTAGTCTTGTCCATGGGTGAGAAGTGAAACAAGGACTATTCAGACAGAGACTAAAGATGACAGATGTACTACCATGGATACTTGTGCTATTTTGACCTCTCCAAGATGTCTTAGAATCATAGGAGGTAGCACATAAGATTTAGGACTAAACTCTAGATGATGAAAACAGTAGTTATTCCATCCTCAAAGACCTGATTCTAAGAAGTGATGAGCATTCTGCTTTGTTAGTTCAAAAATCAGGTGCTTAGAATCAGTGTATCCTTAATCAGTGGAGCATAACCAATCCATCAGTTATGAACCAAACCTGAGCTTGGATTTGAAATGGCACTAAAACTCAAAAAATGGCATCTGAATAATTTGTTTTGTGAAGAGATATCTGAACTGAAATATCAGAGTCAGATTCTCCAGTATCTAGTAGAAATACAAACAGAACAGCTTACTAGTATAAATACAAACAGAACAGCCATTCACAGATTAAGTAGAAAGCGGAACAACTGAGAACAATTTAACTTCTAAGGATATTTTTAATCTGTATTTATAACGCACTCTTCACAAAATGGGAAAAAAAAGGGCTTAGAAAAGACCAGCCCACATACTAATGCAGCAGACAAGAAGGGAGTCTGGTACCCTGAACTGCCTGAACTAGAACTCCAAATGAGACCACTTTCTTCCCATAAAACCCTTTTCTCCCTGCCTGCTAAATGCAGAATCCTTCTGAGCTTTTATTACAGGGGTAATGGCAGATCAGCTATTGAAATAGTCATTCTTTCCCACAGTATATCATCTTTTATACAGTACTCTTTTTTAATGCTGAGGATTTGATAGTTTTGGGAACTGGTAATTTTGAATTATGATTTATAGGCAAAAAGTGTGTTCCTCTATTACTTCCAGATATACATATACGTACACACTTGTATGTTGCCAGTAGTGACATTTCAGGCAGGCAGCAATTTGCACTTCCACAGGTTAGAAGTGAGGCTCCTTAAATAACATGGTGCAATCAAGAGACATGCAGAAATGCCTGTATAAAACCTGCCAACTAAACTGGTGCTTGCATTTCTGCATTATTTTTCAATTGGTATTGCTTAATGCACAGCTCTGCTTTCTCATCTTTAATGAGCCATACAGAAACAACCTGAAAGCAAGCACACAATACATGTTGTATTTTTCCCTCATAGTGCCAAAAACGTCCCTACAAAATAACTGTAAGGCCCCTCTTCCTAAGCAGGCAAATAATAAACTGAAAACCATGCACACATTGGGAACAACTCCAAAAATGTGAATACCTGCACAACAATTACTCATGCAAATGAAAGGAGACCAGAAAGGCTTAGGTGCCAGATTCTGCTCCACTGTGAAACAGATGCAACTCCTGACAAAGTCACAGAGAGCTGTACCTGTTTCTTGTAGAGTTAAATCCAATACTGAATGACAGAATAAAAACCAAACACCCCTTCCTCCCCGCAAAACCAAGACCCTGGCATCGGCATTTTCAGTGGGCAGCAATGGTCTGCAAGCAATGCAAGTCCAATTCTGTGACCTTATCGCTTGCAGCCTAAAATGCCTGTCAGAGCAATCCCTGGGGCCTGTAATAGGGAAATTAAAATGAGACTGATGTTGAAGTTGCCTAAAGAGTATTTTGTATGACTTTCAGCTACCCTGCTTCCTGTGCTCACTGCTGTACTGCGCTCTTAAGTTCTATATGATTCCTCCCCCCACAGCCACACTTGTTAGGTTTTCACATACACAGAGCTAATGTAAAGCAACACAGTGCAAATGTTTCCATGGAAATGCATATTAACCAGATACAAATGCTTTTATTTCCCAAAGACTAAGTTTTATTGTCAGACATTAGGCTCTGCTTGAAGATTAGACTGTCAGAAACAAAACAACAAAAAAGACTAAAATATGACACGCTGCTAACTTGACAATCAATTTAGAAAGACAGGAACAAGATGCCCCACGAATTACATTTTTCAAAGCAGAACTGCACTTTAACTACCGATGTTAACACAAGCCACTTTGACAGCATTAGCATTGAGCATGAGACCCAAAAACTATGACACTGATGAAAACAGCATGCCTAAGGAATATGCAAAAGTAGAGGAAAGAATGCATTCCTGCCTCTACTACTTAAGTTGTGTTAAATCTCTACCTTTCTTCTCAAATGGTACTTTTAATGATGCACAGTTATGCCTTTTCATAAAAACTGACATATACTTTGCATTCTCCAGCAAAATATGAAGGGGTATCACAGCATTTCATAGGAAAGGCTGCCTATGGATGCAGTGTTGCAATGTGACAGCGGGAAGCTGCACAGTAACCAAGTCTGCACTGCATGGCAAGTGCCACAATTTCATTTACACCACTACACTAAGCATGGCCTTTTGTTTTGCTACTTTTTTTGTTTGGAGTTTGGCTTTTTTTTTCTTTTTTTAAGGTAAGTATTTAATTCCCCTCTCCCCTCCTTTTTTTTTTTTTGTTAAATATAGCCATTAATCAACACTCCATTAGAGCAAAGGTAATTAGTACCCAGAACAGTAATTCCAAGGGAATATAGGCCCAGGACCCTGACTTCCCATATGCTGACATAAATCCTCATTTAGTCCACCAATTTAATTAGTTACTCCTATCACTAAGAGAATATAAATCACATTTAGCAAATTAAAGGAAAATAAAGTTTATCTTGAGTACTTTTAACAGTGTCTTATTTTACCTTTCTACAATATGAGGAGTTTTTCTACAAACTGCAGCAAGAACATTTTGGAAGCATTACTTTTTCATACATCTCAGCAATACGCCAGGTCAGCACTGACAAAACAATAGATTTGATGGGTTTTGCTAGCCAAACTAAAGAGACAAGCTTGCAGTAAGCAGTGATAGAGTTTTTTTGACCTTTTTTGAGCACAGTTCCATAAATGTATCATTTTCCAGAAATGACAGGAAACAAGCGAATGTGTTCTGAGAAAATGCACTACAAAGCAAAACCAAACCAGAATGTTCCAAACCTTGTGGGAATAGCTCATGATTTCCAGCTAAACATACAAAGGAAAAAAGCCCACCCACCCAAAACCAATCCCCAAAATAACCTAATTCACATTTTTAAATCTTCCTGCCAGCAAAACTACAAACACTCCAATGAAATGCCTCCTGCACTTCTGTCCTCTTCTATCTCCTATGCTCAGACTGACTGGGCAATGCTGAACAGACTCTTGCAACACAGTATTTGACATGAACAAGAACACTATCCTCTCAGTCACATGAAATTCTCTCAGCAGTTCTTGAAACGATCAACTCAGCATGTGGGATGTGCATTATCAATCAAAGCATTATGCTTGTGCTCTGTTCTTCATCTAATGATGCTTTTGGAAACAACAAATAAAAGACAGGAAAGTTTAGTGGTGCAAAACATATTGATTCCCTCTTTCTTTCTAAAAGTCTTGTGAAGAGCCTCATTTTCCTCTTCCTGCAAGCGCTGCATAACAATCCACTAATGACAGAGACAAATTCTAATTTTACACCTAGAAAGGTTTAACGGACCAATCAAGTGAATAATGCATGGAGACTTTTCATATCAAAATATCAAGTCACCTTGTCTTAGAAGATTCCACGACACATTCTTGGTTATTAGTGCACAGTGTTTATTATACCTTTATGAGAGTTATGCCGAGCGCTTTCCTGGGGATTCGTCCTGTGATTTCATCGCAGACTTTATGAATGAACTGATGAGGAATAACAAAAACCAGCAAGTCTGCATCCTGTACCGCTTCCTTAAGGTTTGGGATAGCAACCTGTGTAGTTGTGGGAGAGAAAGGCTGCATAACTTTTCAAAATTAACACTACACACAAGTGTTATCTGATAAAGTAAAAGCAGAATCACAGAATCAATCTGAGTCGGAGATCATCGAGTCCAACCTTGGAATAAACACCACCCAGTCCACTAGACCATGGAAGTAAGTGCCACGTCCAATCTTTCCTTAAACACCTCCAGGGATGGTGACTCCACAGCTTCCCTGGGCACCCCATTCTAATGTTTAGTCACTTTTTCCATTAAGAAATTCCTCCTAATGTCCAACCTGAACCTCCCCAGTTTGATCTTGAACTTGAATCCCCGTAGTTTGGTCTTATGCTGAATGCTACAAACTACTGCAGTAGTTTCACCAGTTCATCACTGAAAATAAACTGTAGCATAAACTTCCCAGACCAAATGCACCAATCCAAAGTTGAGACCAATTTTTTTTTAATGGGTATAGTCAAAGCTATTCATCTTCTCTTGATTTCACATTTGCTTTCTCATATAGAAATTGAAGTAACATAAAGACAATAGTGAGACCAAAAAAGAAAGAGTTCATTGGATTTACTTAACGGCATAATTACATAACTTTACTTGTTTGAATCTCTGATGTCATCTGTAGAATAGCATACAGTCTGAAATACTATAAACCCTACAGGTGTTAACAAAACAAATTTCTAGCTCCATTTACAGCACAAGCAATGTTCCCTCTGCTCCATAACTATAATTTAGCTTCTGAGCCTTACCACATTATCTGGCAGCTTGTATCCAGGGAGATACTTTACATTTTCATGGTCATTATTTATGATATCTGTCAGTTTTCTCCCATTAATATTCTCCTCGAAGACCCACATCTTCACTGTGGAAGCAAACTTCTGCAATTTTTTTACATTATTACCTATTATTTTGGCAACCGCAGAACCCCTGCACAAAAGAAAACAAAAATAGTCTTTAAAAATTATGATTTTGCTGTAGAAAAAAAGAGATTGTCTTTAAAACAATTACAAATTCACAGATTATTTGACCTGTTAGCATACAGCATTTTGATACAGTAAAATAAGTGGAAAAATATACTAGTCATTCACACCTGCTGCTTTCTCTCAACTACAGCTAGAGTAGGTTGGACTGAGGCATTTACTGAAACGTCCTTATTTATTTTGTTTTCTTATTGGCTATCCACTGAGATTTTAGGTTCCTGTATTTCCCCAAATCAAAATTAATTGTATCTTCAAAGCTGAGGTAAAAGTGACATACTATATTTTCTTAAATGTGTCACTTTCACCTTTAAGAGATGGGAAGCTTCTTTTCTAAGATGACCGACTCATCAGTTGTTGTACAATACTGACAGCCATTGAAAGCCAAGAATCATTTCTATGTTGCAGAATTTATAAGCTTTATGGATGTGCAGCCAACCTCACAGAACTTAACTATTGCAACAGCATTCTCTGAAATTGCAGGCAGACAAGTCCATTACGGTTACCCTCATACTCTCCCCAAGAACAGCATACAGTGAGATCTATATCATGGTGATAAATTTTACTTCCCAAAACTCTAAGCAATAATGAAATTAATCACAATTACGAGAAGAGGAACAAACACAATCTTCCCTTTCATCATTCTATTAAACCCGTTAACCTAAGTTCCTTTCCTGAGATAGAAGGTAGGTTCATAATTAGAGATAACCTACTAAGGAGATAAAAAAAAAAATTAAGAGATGCAATAAAAACACGGAGTCATTGATCTGAGGCTTAAATGTGTTTGTGTGAGCATGCGTGCAAACTGCACACTTTACTAGGAGGTAAAAACACTAACTTTTCCAATCTAGTTATACTCACACAATCCCCTAAATTTATATTGGATATTGCTTGTAATAAACCCATAGCTGGCAACTAAACAAAATGGATTCACTCTACTTCAAGAGCTTTTGATATGGCACAACTCATTGTGCTGTATTAAAGATGTGTGCTAGCTACATGGCTAAGGTCACTTTCTAAGTAGCAGCAGAAAAAAATTTAGTATCCTAAGTAAACCTTTTATAGTGAAACCATAAAACCGTATGTCTTAAAAGACTGGAATTTACTTCTCTAATAGCACTTCACACACTAAAAATGCCCCTGGGTTCAGGAGGTGATACAGAAGACAATTGCAAGCCATCTTTTATCAAGATCATACAGCACAGTTTCTGCTGCACTGGCATACAGCTCACCAGCTCAGCCTCCAAGTGACAGACCCGTACAAACAGCAGACCTCGCATTCAACACAACATGGTATGTGCTCCTCAGACAGTGCTCTGAGCTCCTTGAACAAAAGCACATTTACTCCTACAGATTTATATACAAATTTGGGATCCTGGGGAATCCACTGCCTTCTGTTTTGAACTTCACCACACATTCTCTGTGCTTGCTGGTGACAGAGCAAGACAGAAATAACTGATTCAGCAACTCTCTGGCTGGGATTTTCAGTCTGCCAGCAAAAAGTCTGGCACTGTGGACTACTTAAGTGCAACATTAATTCCATTACTATTTAACACTTAAATGCCTGAGCTGTCTTTTTTTTCCCCCACCCTTTGAATGCAGAATTAAAAAAAGTAAAGATTAATTTTTTAATTCAAGAAGGTTCTCCTGACTGGCTTCTCTGGTTTCTCATTTCCCATGATGTTGCAACCACTCTTTGGGACCGTTTCACAGTTGGTCTGCTTTCCCTTCACCACTTTTTAACTAGAGCATAAAGTCAAAAAACTCCTTAACTTGCCCTGATAGCAGCAGTGGAGGTCACAACATGCAAGTGCAAATGATAACATTATCTAGCTCTACCACTGTCCTTGTAAAAACACCTCAGTTAAGCTACAGCTCCTCCCAGTTTTCTGCAAGTTCCTAGCTGCATAAACCCCTCTGCCCAGTAACTTCCCATCTCTTCCCAAACTTTACAGTTTCTGTTCAAGTTTGGCAATCAGGTTAATTAACAACTGGTCCCAAGAAAACAGGGAGGGATACATTCTGGCTATGCATACCTCATTAACCTGTCCTGTTATCAGAACAGGCTACAGTACAGGATCAAGGCAGAGCTTGCAGCGCTTTGAATGACTCTGGGCACTGTCCTGAAATCCCAGGGCTTCAAGGCATATTCCCAAGGAGCACCATCTCCCCATCCCAGACAGCTTACCTTGGCCCCTCTCTTAAAAGATTCTAACACCATCACTTATTCACCAGCTGAACAACCCTAAAAGGGCAAGGCCAGCAGACACCACAGCTCCTGCTCTTCTGTGCTGAGCCATCTGTCTGGTCCCATGATCTTCCATCAGGTGTCAAGTGACCCCTGTCAAGTCAACTTCATTGTTAAGGTGACCTTCCCGTAGCAAACCAACCAAACAAGTCTGACTGGAAGTAGTTAATCAACCAAGGTGACTGGCTTAACCCTTCTAAAGCTACTGTCCTGCCAAGCTCCTTTAGGGTTTTTTTCATCACAGATACAGGCTAAAGTGCCATGAGAAGGCAAAGACTTGTCTGATGGAATCATCTCACACAGAACCCTAAAACTCACTGTCTCCAAAGTGCTCAAGATGCCAAACCCCCACTCAGATCAACTACTTAAATGCTTACAATTTAGGCACCATCTATCACACACTCCTAAAACTCAGGCTTCAAAACTATATAATCCACAAACATAAATGATGAGATGTTTATAAAATATATAATCCCCAAACATCAATGATCAGATGTTCAGAAATGCTCCATTTTCTTTCTAGTTACCTGCTTTAATGCATTAAACACTAATACTGTAATTAAATATTTTAGGACTGCAGGCTCCAGTTCATAAAAGGCACTTACATGGTACACAAATTTAGTCCAATTTAGTTCAACAGTTACACTTATTACTGAATCACAGTGCTCTTTGCAGCCAGGGTTTGATGTCTGTCATCCCATGGATTTTGAGGAAGAAACCACCTACCTCTCCAAGAATTACTATTTGCAATTTTTGATTGCTTTGGTTTCTGCTTTCCTGACACGAAAAACCCTGTCATTACATATGAATGAAGCCATAAGTTATTTAAATACATTTATCCCCCAAAAAAAGAGAGAATGCTACTATCAGGCATCTGCTTTTTTGTTTCTTTCAGCATAAGAGATAATGGCATTTTGCCACCAACTCATCTATTAGGCAGGAGCTTTTCTTACGTATTGAACTGATCCAGTGAGGTGAAAACAAAATATATTTGCATGTGGTTATTGCTAGTAGGCAATATCTACAAGTCCTTTTGCTTCTGCAAGAGTGTTTCACAGTGAATCAAATATAAATGCAGTCCTAAAACTTCTTCTAGATTTCAAATATGGAACAACAGCCACAACACTTCTAAAAGACAAGGTCTAGCTGCATAACTTCCTTGTGACATACAGTGCAATGCACAGTATCTCCCTATTCATCTTACAAGCTAGTGCAAGGAAAGCAAGAGATGCTGCACTGAAACATCAGCCATTCCCTCAACAAGACATCACAAAGAAAAACAGAACTTGGCAACAGCAGCAAAAGCCAACTGCATGGAGTGGGTAAGAGGTGAGCAACAAGTCTAAGATCATCCTGACAAAAGACTGGCAAGTTTGGTTTAATAAAACATAGTACCTTGTTCTATATGGAACTCCTCTGAGTTTAATGTCTTAAAACCCAATGTTACCCCAATGAAGTGTGCTTAGCATTAGTAACTGGAAGTTACAAACTGTGAAGATGTATTTCTATAACACATTGTACGTAATTTATTCACTGTAAAGAGGGATATGGCATAAGAACAGTGATCAGGAACAATAGGAAAATGGGTAAAGCCAAAGAAATAACTAAAGAAGACAACGAATTATTAACATGATACTCCTCTTGAAGAATGACGTTAAGTATGTCTATTGCTTTCAGTGGATGAAGAAGCAAGTTTATTTAGGTCTAACTGTAAATTAGAGATAGAGACAGTAATAAAACCTTGTCTCAAGCTTTCGGTGTGCCTCAGCATAATCAATCGGGGTGGGGTGGGGTGGGGTAAAGAAGGTATTTCAAATAACCTAATGTCTGTCAATTCTTCTTTGAACTGTCTTGGAAAATAGGCACATAGAACACAGAAAACCCCGAACAACACTTTCGTAGACAAGTGAGGTTGTTAGTGAAGCTCTACAGGCAGGGAGTAGTTGAAAAAAAAAATCTTAAAAATGTACAGCATCTTTAATGTCTACGTCATCTGATAGCGGACAAAGCACACAACAAATACGAGGTTAAAAATATCCTAGAACAACGTCTTCGCAGAACACGGGGCTGTTTACAAGCACTAAAACTGCGTGCTCGATTCTGCCGCCTCTTCCTCCGAGCACGTCAGGGCAGCACCTCCGCTCCGAGGGAGCCGGGGCAGCACGAACCCCCGGCACGGCAGGACGAGCCCTCCCGCACGGAACAAGCGCGACCTAGAGCCCGCCACAGCCCGGCGACACCGTGTTCCACCGCCAGCACCGAGCGGCCTCACGGCCGCTACCCCTGAGTGGAGGGCGGCCACGGTGCCGAGCGGGAACGGACAGCAAGGCCCGGGCGGGCGCAGCCTCCGGGAAGGCCGGGCCGCGGCGGCTGCCGAGGTGCCCGCCCTGCCAAGGGCCGCCGCACTCACCAGTTGCCCGAGCCCACGACGCAGACCTTGAGGGGGGTGGCGGAGAGCGCCATGGCAGCGCCGCCCGCGCCCCGCCAGAGCGGCCGCGGCGAAGAGCTCCGAGAGGCCGCCGCCCCCGCTCCCGCCTCCGCCGGCAGGGCATCGCCCGCTTCTCCCTCCGCCTGCAGCGTGCCGGGAAATGTAGTTCCACCCCCCGCTCGCCGCATCCGTGGAGGGCGCGATGGCTCCCGTGGACGACGAAGCTAAATCGAGGGGCCGTCGAGCAAAACAGAGAATCCCACAGGCACTGTGCCATATCACATAATCATTTAGGTTCGAAAAGACTTCTTAGATCATCGAGTCCAACTTACGGCCAAACACCACCACGTCAACTCGACCATAGCACTGAGTGGCCACGTCCAGTCTTTCCTTAAACACCTCCAAGGACAGTGACTCCACCACCACCCTGGACAGTCCATTCCAGTATCTAATCACCCTTTCTGTGAAGAAATTCTTCCTAATGTCCAACATGAACCTCACCTGGCACAACTTAAGACTGTGTCCTCTTCTCCTGTCACTTGTTACCTGGGAGAAGAGGCCGCCACCATCCCCCCCCTTCCCCCCCTTCCCCCCTTCGGCTCCAATCTCCTTTCAGGCAGTTCTAGATATCAATATGGTCACCCCTGAGCATCTTTTTTCCAGGCTAAACAATCCTAGCTCCCTCAGCTACTCCTCCTCCTAGGACTTGTGCTCCAGCTCCCTCACCAGCTCTGCTGCCCTTCTCTGAACTCACTCCAGCACCTCAATGTCCTTCCTGAATTGAGGGGTCCAGAACTGGACACAGCGCTCAAGTTGTGGCCTCACCAGTGCCGAGTTCAGGGGAAGAATCCTTATTGTCACCATTATCTTCTGAACTAATACCATAAATGTGACAACAAAACTTATGCTCTCTCCTAGTGCTATATAGCTTTGGAGTTAAGTCTTTGAAGGCTCCCAAGTTTGGAAGAATCAGTGTATCAGGTAATACAGCAGGTTAGGCCTGGAGGAATCTCAACAGAAATATGAGTGTTTTAAAATACTCTGCCCTCAGCCTTCAGCCAAAATCCTATTGTTCTCTATCCCACATGCTTCTCCAGGGGAAAAAAAAAGTGGATGAGTTGTTGGTCTGATAGATGTGTTTCAGTCATCTGTGATAAACTTTTCCATCAAATGTGTACTTCTACTGACACTTTTAGATGTATTTGATAATAAATTATCAAAGAAAGACTGAAGTGCGATCTCATCATGGTCTGCAATTTCCTCAGGAGGGGAAATGGAGGGGCAAGCACTGATCTCTTTTCTCTGATGACCAGTGATAGGACCCAAGGGAACAGTGAGAAGCTGTGGTGGGAGGTTAGGTTGGATATTAGGAAGAGGTTCTTCACCCAGAGAGCTGTTGGGCATTGAAACAGGCTTCCCAGGGAGGTTGTCACAGCATCAAGCCTGACAGAGTTCAAGAAGCATTTGGACAATGCTCTTGTGCACATGGTGTGATTCTTGGGGTGTCCTGTTCAGGGTCAGGAGTTGGACTTCGATGATCATAGTAGGTCCCTTCCAACTCAGCATATTCTATGATTCTTTGACAATGCTCTGTCCCGGTACCAGGACAGTGCCCCCCCTGTAGTGTATAAAGACAATACCCTTTTGAGCTTTTCATTACAGCATATTTCTTCTCTTGTACCACTTCCAAATTGCTTGCTAGGTGTTAGCTGTCAATGAAATGCTCTTTCAATTTGAAGCTATATAGGAAGAAAAGTTGGATCAGCTCTGTTGCCTTTTGGGTCATCGTAGCTGAAGCAGTGTGAACTGCTATCTAGTGTTTTCCTTTCAGTTTAAAAGCAGGGTTTTCATTTACTTCATTTACTCCACTGCCAGTTTGCTATAAAATTAAGTTTTAATTAATTAAGTTTTTTATATAACAGAAGGGAAAAAAAACCCCAAAGCAACAACCAAACCCAACAAAACATACCTAAATCCAATCTGCTTGCACTAGTATCTTTATTTCTACTGCTAGCACTTCCTAATATGGAGAAAGCCCTCATCTCATTGTTTGAGTCCAGTGAGGGAGTGTTTTGCTTATGCTTGCTTTAAGCATTCAGAGACCAGGGTTGATAACATCTAGCTTAGGTTTTGAGGGACTAAGGAGGGGGTAGTCCTATAAAATGGAGTAGTAAGGGACTGGAATCTAAATACTTAATGAAATATGGAACTGAATATTATGCAAAATGTACATCCTGAATATGAGCACTTCAGGATCATTTTGACAGTCTGGACAGAAAAGTTAAAGCCTTTTTTAGGCTAAATGTAAAATATAAAAAGATACAGATAAATTATAATTTCTATAGATTCTCTCAAAAAGCTGGCAGTTCCTCAGCAGTCTAGAAGGCTATGGTCCATCAGTCCACACCATATTGGGAGGCTGTGTGTGTACTTCTGTGTTTTACATAGAATTGCCATTGTCTCACTGGCAGCCTGCAACCTGAAGTTTAACATACGTAAACATTTACGCCATGAACTGAACTCTACTTAAACAGATCAAGTTTACACAAACTTTAAAAAAAGCCAAAATATAAACACATACAAACACTCAAAGAATCCTCATATGCAGATTACAGAAGTACATTGTGCAGGTTTACCATGCCACTTTAAATGTTACAGAATTGAATAACATGGACTATTTCAGTTGGAAGGGAACTACAGCAACCATCTAGTCCAACTGCTTGATGAATTTAGGGCTGATTAATTTAAACTGCTTCTAAAGTAAGAAATGGGCAATCCTTTAAACAAAAACATTGCAGACAATGGAGAAGAAAGGGCAAGAAAGAACCTTTCTACTGTTAAAACAAGTGCTGCCAGTTCATTAATGTTAGCAAGAATACAAGATTTTCATTAATGTTAGCAAGAATACAAGATTTTCTTTTATGCCTTATCTGCAGACTCAGACAGATGTGTTCAGGCAATCTAGTTGTGCTAACTGCAGATGCTGTCGTCCTAACCTAGTGAGCCAAACTGACCTCAGCTGGAGATTTTAATCTTTATCTCAAGGCTGGCAGAAGAAATTACATGTGAGTAGATTGAGTTCAGAATCTGACACCTTACCTTAAATTGCTAATGAGAAGGGTTAGGAGCAAAGGCAGTCTGAAAGGCAATCTCAGGGAAATCAGACTTGCATCATCTTTCATAAAAGAACCCCATCCTGATGGTGTAGCTGTGACTGTCCAAGTATAATCAATGAATTGAAGTCACAGACACTCACATCCATATTCCATTCTCCTAAGCCTTATAGAGCAACCAGCCAAAGGGAAGTGACAGACAGAGTTCTAATAGATAAGTCAAACAACTGTTTGCCTGAATTATGGGTTTTAAGGCCTTCAGATTCTGGGCTTTGCAAGGAAGCAGCTGTGGCAGGAGCATATGTTCCCTTATGCCAGCTTTGCTGTGACAACTGTATGAGCTCCTCTGACAGGTGAAGAAGGCAACTGGGTTTATTTAACCACCACTCAGATTTGACGGATCTGTCAACACCCCAAAAGACTAAGACAATATTAACTTTATTTGGTGCATATCAGAGAGCAGCTAGTTTTATACCCATAATTCCATTACAGAAAAAAGAAAGGAAGTTCATTAACATAAAAAAACATTTTGAGTGGGGGAGAAAGTAATACACAATTGCATCACTGTTCTTGTTACCAGTTTTCCTCTGTGTCTAAGTGGTTTGTAGGTCCAATGTCAATAGACATAGATCTATTTCTTTTCTTCAGTGCTTCATTTGACTTTACACAGGGTGATGGAAAAGACAGCAGGGATTGAGCAACCATTAAGAAGAAAAAAAAGCAACTCATGAAAGGGCAGTATTGATACCCTGCCCTGCAGCTCTCATACTCTCTAGTTGCATGCTCTGGACTACTTATAGGCAGAGTCACTGTGCTTACAGCTTAATGTATTGATCCATTTTAACTATTCTAAATATTGCTGGGATGCTTGTTCCTCTTTTTTCTAGGGAGTTCTCTATTTGTCTGACGATCCAAGCATTTATTGAAACCCAACAATCTCCTTTCAAAACTCAGTTCCCAGAGATAATAAGATACGTCAGTGCTAATCTACAACTGCAAAGAGTCCTGTACAAAGCAGAAACATCGGGCAACTACAAAATACAGAAAAGCTACAGCAATATAAAATATTTAACTTCAATTGCATGTTTCTGAAAAAAAGTCCTGATTACCTATTTGGAAATTTTCCCCTTAATAGGCTAATTTTCTTGTTGAATATATTATAAAAAAAGTTTTCTTAGGATATAATTAAATGCATTAAATAGCAGTTTTCTTTTAGTTTATTCTTAGTGTTCTTCACAAAAGGTAAGAATCTAAGTTATATGTAATTAGATAATTATTTCACCAGAACATATTAACATCTTGAAACACATTTTGAGTCATTCTAAATTCTGGTGATTTTCTAGGAATTTCTTTTACCTATGGGCTGTTGTAAGAGTGTGGGACTTCTAAAATTCTGTGACTTCTTTTGTACTATAAAATCCTCTCTATGGATATGGATTAGGCAGCATAGCTCAGCCTGAGTAGGTGACCTCAAGGGGAAGCAGATTAGGATATAATAATTAATACTTTCTTAAGACACCTCAGTTTCTAAAGCATATCAAATACAGACATGAGGATGAGGTACTGCCTAAATTAAACAAACATAGATGTAACTAAATAACAGAAATAAGAAAGTCTCAGTCTTGGACTCTTTTCAATGTGTAGAGGATAAGAAGGAGTTGGGTTTGACTTTTATTTTTTGGGATTTTATTCCCAGTGACTGCTAGGTAACTTTGAAGTCCTGCAAAAAGAAGTGTATATGAAGGCCAGGAGATGTTAAGAAGAATAAACATTTTACCTTTCCTCTCCTTCACTTCCACTCCCTATTCATCCTTTCTTCACATAACCTGTTTTCCCACTTCTTATCTGTGCTTATTTTTCCAGTTGTCCACAACTTTATTCAAATATTTCTCTTTCCAGTCCTGTTCTATTTTGACTGACTAATCTGCATTTTTGAGGATAAAAAGTTAATGAGGAAAGGAAGGTGATTTGTGGGTTAAAAGCTATTTTGATTTTCCTTACATTGTGGGAAATGTGCTTACTTTATGTTTAGAGAACTACCCACCTCATGCAAGCTTGACAAGCACCTTCAAAATAAGTCAGTCTTCCAAATGGATCACACCTCTATTCCGAAAGGAGAATGTTTTCAGTTTTATCGTATTGCATTTTGGCAGCCCTTACAAGATAAATACAATTTTAATCCAGCTGTGAACCTGGGTCAAGCACAGATTATAAAGCTTAAAAAATAAGGAGAAATCTGGAAAAGAAATATCTGATTTTAGCTTCATAAAGACCTTCTGCCTGTATCTTACATATTGAACTGATACTGTTTTTTCCTCTGCCTGCACAACTTCTTTCAGGTAATTTTTTGCAAGTTACTCCATTAAACTTTTGTGTAGCATCTTTATTAATCAAGGTCATAGCATGATAAACATTTTGTGTCAGTAAAAAGGCCATCCTCCCTCAATTGCCCATTCCTCTTTCTGCACTTTCTTCCCCTACCTTGTGCTGATACAAAAGTTGTCATTTGTGCTGTCCATGCAGAAAATCAGAAAGGAGAATTAGCTGTGTTTCTAACTCAAACCGTTGAACAACTGTCTCATCCCATAGCAAGAAGTTAAATATCTGACTAAGCAATTTAGTGCTATTAGATTTGTGTTCTGGAATAGAGAGTCTAAATATAAAACAGAGACAGAATTCTGTGGGCTGAGGGCAATACACAAAAATGATCTCTGCAAATACGGGTGTCTGCCAGGAAAGTGTTTCTTGCCTACAGTCATTAGGCAGTGGAGAACTATTTTTAGAAGATTTGTTTGTCATTGCTCTGTACCATATATAAACAGCATTAAAGTATATTCCTTACAAAACAAAAAAATTAAGGCAAGTTTTGCTCTAGAGATGTGGATTTTTCCCTTTTTTGTTGAAGTGCAGATGACCTCAAATAATTCCTTTCTCTTCTGTCTTCCATTCTTCTTGAAACTGAACTAGCCTTCATCTCACCTTTCTCACTGAACCACTCAATGGCTTGCAGGGAATGCTTTCTTTCTAACCTTTCCTCAGCAAAGCACATAATAACAAGCTTTGTCCTTGGAAGCTAGGAAAATGGTGTAGGAATGATGATGTAGGAATGTAGGACTAGTTCCCTGCTTTAAAAGTCAGATTTAATACAAGTCTTAAATTTGTGATGCACAGATCAATCAGCATCTCTGATGTGACCTTTACAGCTGCTAGAGATTAACTAGTGCCTCTACTCTGGTGCTGATTTCAGCTTGTCCTGCTCTCATCCTTGGGTTCTGTTTTGTGGATAACTCTTGGCCAGTAGTTTCTCTGCCTTCCAGATCATGCAGTGACAGGATCTCTTACAGAACTCTAAAATGAGCCTCCCACTACTGTGCAGCCTTAATCCATGGAACTGTGTTCCTGTAACTGCACAGAGCCATTATCAAGCACGTATAGAGTATAAAGGAGGTTTAAGAGGACAAAATTGAAATTATTTACTGTTTATCACTTTTATTAGTCAAAAAAGGTTTTAATCATGTGGCATTTTTCTTCCTGTGGTCTGCCAATTGCAAAGGGATTATTGAAGGAGGAACAAAAGCCAGATTAATTAAAATCTGGTTCTTTATGTAAACTGCACTGGCAAATGTCCATGTAGCATAACTATTCTCATCTGTCTTTTTGTATCATTATCCATAGAATACTGCAAATAGGAAAACTCTGCTTTAACTTGAGTGGAATTTCTGTACTTCTTTTTTTTTTTTTTTTTTTTTTTTGGTGGTGTCACAGATGGCTGCAGATGTGCTGCACAATCACTGGCATCCACATTTTAATGTAAAAGAGTTCTAAGTGGGCTTTCAAGTTCCCAACAAGCAGTAGTCAGGATTGTCTTAACACTGAGGTTAACTATTCCTGGTTTCTCGGATTGCTGGCTACAGTGCTGTGCACTATCATCATGCTGACTCTGGGCAGCTCTGGGCACTTGGAACCAGCACGCTGTTGCAATGAAGGATCTGAGAGTAAAGAAGTGCCTGGACTTGAAGTGAAAACTACTGCTAGCTGGTCAAGATGTAAAGTGTCTGACTGGTCAGTTGAATTATGGAATCATAAATTCATGGATGTAAGCGCCATCCGCAAGATGGGAAGCACAGCTAAGCGACTGCACAGCTCTCTCAGCGATAATGGAATCTGATGTGCTGTCCAGTGATCTGGAATCAGGACAGATCACTTAGAATCTCTTTCTACTGTGCTCCAGTGACTATTAGTACATCTCGAATGAATTTTAACTGGCATGCAACTAGACTTCCAGCTTTCTGATAAGACAGTCTCAGTTCTTCCCAACTTTTTAGTAACACAAGACGTGAAGTTTGGAATTTCCAAAATAAGGATTGATATAGTAAAGGCACTTCCATTAACAGAGGGAATGTTGACTTATATATGTGTCTTCATTTCTCCTCGTTTATCAGATATTCAGCCTTATGCAGCCTGAAGAAAACATTCAGATAAAGTTATTGTAGGAAGATGTATTGACTGATTTTTTAGAAGTAATTGGGCCCAGCAGTCCCTGCTAGTCAATACTATGCTTGGCTGATGCTCTCAATAGCTGTCTCTGAAAGCTGGTTTGTTAGTGCTTAATAGTTTTTATTGACATAGAGTACATGAAATTGTGTGCAGTTCCAAAATTGATTTTTTTTGTTGCATTCAAATCTGGTTATATGCCATTGTCTTTTTTTTTTGGAGCAAAGTAGTGAACTGTCATGTCTATCAAGAGAAACTGAACCGAGAACCATGTAAACACTGTGCAACAATAAATAATAGGAATCCACTATGAAACAGTCAATGTAAAGTACTAAAATCAGAAAGTAACTGGGTTCATTTTAAGCAAAATGACAGCCTCGGTGTGCATGGACTGGTAAATACTTGACGTAGCAAGGAGAAAAAAATATAAGAAGGGTACTCCATTTTTAAATGGAAATAAGTAGCTAGAAAAGTCTTTACAGAACATTTTTACTCAGCTGCTGTCAAGGCCTTCAGTGGGCCCACAGACTCTAGTTATCTTGACCAATCTGTAACCATCATTTTCCACGAGCCTTCTCTGTAACACCTTCCCCATCTGCCAGGCTTTGGCTGCCTCTGTTCACAGGTAACTACAGTGTGATACAGCTGTGTAATGTTGGATCAGGATGCTCTGAAAACAGTGAGGTCAGGTGAAAGCTGTGAGAAGCCTCCAATGGGACTAGGATGCACATTTTCATCCATGCACACTCCACCTGTTTTCTCAGGAGCTGCATTTCAGCTCAGGCCTTGCTGTTATGTGGATGCACCTGTGCTGATCCTGCTTCTCTGAAGGGAGGAGTGAGACTGCCAACAGGACAAAGATCAGCTGCACAGAAAGGCAGTATTATTTGTATTCCTAACTGACTTCACTTGTTTAAGCAACCACAGAGCCAGTTTGAGTAAAATTATGCAGGATTAGGGACTAGGACCTTATGAAGTTACAATGAATACATGACTCATTCATGCAAAGAAGGTATGTAAAAAGGGCAAATTATTCCTGAATACAAAACTGTTTAAGACTGGAAGTGAAAATATCTTCTTATTCCCTTGTACTATGATTATGTGAGATTAAATTGAAAATAAATCAGGTAGGATAAACAAAATCTATATCTATACTGTTGTATGTAGTATTTAGTAAAAAGCAGCTTGCTAGCTTCTCACGTGAATGCTAAAAACTCCATCAACTACTCCAGCAAGTGTTTTGTTAGCTACAAAGTACCTAATTGATATTGAAATCTATTTTCAATAGCCTTAAGAGATTCTTGGGAGACTTAAGAGAATCACCTTATCCCATGGCTCCACCTGGGCAGTCAGCCTGGTTACTTAGTTAAATCTCAAATAACCTTCTCATAATGGGTGGGGTTTTATGGCAGGAAAGAAGTTGGTGAGCCTTTGAGCTGACTACCAAGCCAAGATGGTTGATGAACACCAGGTTGTGGACTATCAGTTGTGTAAATCCAAACAGTCTGCTGTAGTTCTACTATGTGGGACTCACAGGGTGTCAGTGATCCCAGAGGTAAAAAAAAAATTAGGCTGCAGGAATAAGAAAGCCAAGTTGCACTTGGCAGTTGCACTGGGATAGACACGTCATTTCTTGGCCCCACTGTCTGCATCCCTTCTGTTTGCTCTGTAGAGACCCTAATGCTCTGAATGCTGACGCGGTGCTATTTTAGTTGCTTCACTGTACAGAACTCTGCCACACTGCAGCATACACATACAAACCTTGCTGCTCTTCATCTGTACAGGGCATGGATATTGTCCTGTGCTTGTCTCCTTTGTAACTGGCCACCACATACACTATAGGAGGGACAGCTTGTTTCCTGTGTTATCTTTTTCTGGATAGTAGGTCATAGTAAGTGATCCTATAAGGTTTAAACCTGCATATTTTTGGACATCCGGTCATTGTCTAATTTTGGAGCATTGTAATGGGAGTTTCTAGTGAGATCTTTTCTATAAACACCATCATCTATTTTCCACCCATACAAGTTAGCGAAGAATGGAGGTCAGATCTAGCATTGCAGGCTAGTCTCCCCTCTGTGATGGAGGCAGGACAGCTTCCCTGCTGCCTCTGCTCATCTTTAATGAGATGTAACCTTATTTCTTCCCAGCACTGTGCTGGTTTTTTGCCTTTACCTCTGAGTTTTGTGCTGTTCCACTGCTGTGCATCAGAAAACAAAGCAAGGTGTGCAGTCCTAATGTACACAAAGCCTCTCTGCACTGTGACAACCCCAGTAACCTCTGTATACAGCATGTGCAGCCTAACAGTACCAGCAGCATCCAAACCTGCTTATCAGCATGCCAAACCGGCATGGAATGCCCTGAGTGGAACTGATCTGCAGCAGCTAGTTTGTACCTCAAGGGCATAGGACTTTTATTTATCTTGTCTTCAGAGGATAAAAACTCCCGCAAGGCTTGCAGCTCTCTGCTTTGTTATTCCATGGTAGGTTCTATGCATATTAACCTGCCAAGTATCAACATCTAGGACAAATTTAGCATCCAGAGTAAGTGTAACTGATTTAAATGTTGTTGTTTGCTTGGGAATCATACACTTAAAAAGCCATGGGGTTCTGAAACAGTTTTCAAAGATGGCAGTGAGCCAGCTTTAGTGCCAGTCTGATAGGGCTTGGGTATGTAAAACAAAGCTTTTCAGTGTGTTTAGTATCATGTGTTTCAAAAAAACCCCATCAATGTCCAACAGTGTCCTAATTCGCAAACACTTGTGTCAGCAGATACAACAAAACACTAGTAGGAGAAAAGACTTTTGAATGCTACTTTATAACAAGAATGCAACATTGATTAGCAATTAATGACTTTCACAGGAGATCAATTTAGTGTGCTGTAAGGGAGGAAGCTCCTTTGGCACTAGAGGGAGTTGCTGTTTCCTGGCAATAAACCTGTCCCATGCAGCTGAAGTTCCAACATATGAGGACCTTATTGGTTTATAGAGTTTGTATGCAAACTGTCAGAGCCAAAGTAAAAGATAGAGACAGAGGAAGCATTACACCAAATGTTTCTGAACAAAATGTGGTACAAAGTGAAGTTTATGGCCAGTAAACATGTCACTTTTAATGGTGATTCCTAAAGTTAATGAGCGAGTTGAATTAATATCCCACTTTGGACTTAATTTGAGTCTCCAACATTTATGTTTAAGAAAGACCAGGATGTCCTTCATTAGCAAAATCTAAAATCTAAGATCTGTTGTTTATGTATATCTTCATAGGTTTTAGCAGCTAACTTAGGTCCCTGCTCAACAGAAGTATTTTCAAAAGAGCTCTGAATTCCAAATTCCTGAGTGATGCCTCAGTTGGTTACTTGGGTGCAGAAGAAGCAACAAAAAAACCCCCAACCTGCTAGTGTTTAGAAAAATAATGATGAACTATGGTAATGTTAACAATATCATCACTAGTTTTGATTTTCTTAGAATCATAGAATCATTTAGGTTGGAAAAAGCCTCTAAGATTACTGAGTCCAACCACTAGCCCAGCACTGCCAAAGACCATTACTTAACCATGTCCCTAAGCACCATATCTAGATGTCTTTTACATAACTTCAGGGATGGTGACTCAGGCACTTGTCTGGGCAGCCTGCTCTTCAATTTTGGATAGAAAAACATCCTTTTTTGTAACGTTTATGTGTACTAATGTGATTTTCAGACTTAAAATAATGTTCTAGAACTTGAAGTGTTCATCTCCAAAACTCAGGAAACTTATTTTTTGTAGATAGGGTTGTGCAGGCATTAATGATGGGCTTACAAGATGCAATCATGTTGATTAATAAATAGGGTGAGGAAGGGCTGAGTTTTGGTCACAACTGATAGGAAACAAACCCAGTAAATATCAGTAGATAGATATAACTAGATAACATCAGGTATCAGTAAATATCAGTGGTTGTCTTCAGTAGAAGGTAAGGGATAAATCCACTTCCATTTACATAAATCCACTTTGCAAATCAACAGCATGCTATGAAGTACTGCCTCAAAAGAAAATAGATATGATATTATGTAGAGGAAAGGCTTTAGCATGGTTTGTGTCCATTTGTTTAAAAAGGAAAATTATTTTCAATTATTAGCCCAAAGGGATTATCCTCTCTCTAGTTATACTCATCTTGGCAAACTTATCTCCTCTGCTTTGATATTCTTGTTTATACTTAATACATAGGAATGGATACCAAAATGGTGTAGAAAATATTTGGATTGAAGAATAAGTTAACACAGTAGATAATGAAGCTTCTTATTATTTGTATTTATTTTCTTAACTGCTATATAACTTGCTGCATCTTTCAGAAGAAATGTTATCAGTTCTCTTGGACATTCAGATTCTCATATATGCTGTTAGTAGAGATGATGCATTGTCATATTTTGTTTGTGCACTCATAAACTCCATGGCACGACTAATTAATCTACTGTAATAACAGGGAACATAGTAGTTTATGGCTTAGCTTCTAAGTTTGCAAGAGTATTTATTTGAATGTTTTAAACTGTTTAATGTGTTGGCCTTGAGGGCGGTAAAGTGTGCACAACACATACAAGCTTTGACCATTCAACATTCATCATCAGTAACACAATTAGAAGTCTTCTGAAGTGTGTGAGCTGTCAAAATGATAATGTAATGGAAAGCTGGATTTCTAGTCTATAATTACCATATTAACTGGGCACTTTCTTGCACCTTTAAACCTTGGAAATTTAATTAGAATATCGGATTACAGAAAAGTACAATTGAGCCTTTACTCACAAGGAAGAGTGAAATATATAAGCTTTGTAGGATAGGCTATTGCAGATATATACAGGCAATTTTGAAAATGCATTAAGTGAAGAATAATCCTTGGCATCAGACACATTCCCTGGGTGTTCTTCCCTTTAGAGGAAATGGAACATGTTTCTTTTTTAAATATTTGCTTAATTCTTTGGAATTCATGCCTAAGCGGACTATTTTTTCTATGATGCTGAAAAGTGTTTGCTCTTTGGGTTCTTCTGTTTGCTCTGTGACTCCCAAAATAATGCATTCAGGTTCTCTTCTCATACTATCGTAGGTCAAGGGGAACTCTTCTGGAGGCATGAAATCTGAAATTCTTGAACTTTTCCAGCTCTTTTCAATACTCTGTGAGGATTTTTATACTTATTCAGGAAGATGTCTTCATAATAATCTGAATTATTTTGCTTTCCCTTTGCATCTCAGTGTGGTCTCCTTAGTAAGACCAAGGTTATTAACTACTTTAAATCCAAAAGTTGGGGCTTTTCTTTCCTTTGATACTGTTATTATTTACAGAAATATAATCTAATTAATGTTATATCTGTGGGGAAAGCTATCCACTGTGAAGTCTAGATCCTGTTGCTTAACTTCTGTGATTAGTGGCTTTTTATTAGAAACTCTGCAGTTCTGACAATACATTAGTTTTAAGCCGGACACTGGTGCACAAAGCAATGCATTTCCCATTTGCTTTCTAGCTGGCAGTCCATTCATCTCCTGGTAGAACACCTGTGAGGAATTAATCAGATTTAATGAGGCCCTCATTGTCTCCTTTTTGATGTTATGCACTCTGCTGGTGCACCCTTGCAAAATGACATCATGTATTAGATGTTTTGCTTCTTCCTACATGCATTTTGTGACATGTTTTCCTAGATTGTGCTGGCTATCACAGTATGTAAGGCTTCATGTGATATTTTGCTTGACTTTGATTTTGAGCTTTGTAAGCATATTTCTTAGTCCCCTGCAGAGCTGAGCTTCATACCCAAGTTGTCCTTTTTACTGACTTTTTGAATTTTCAGTCATGTCTGCTGAGTTAGATTGCCATCTATCTGCTGGAAGCCTTGCTCTGGACTGAGTAGATCTTGAGCTAGGTCTAAATAATGTGCCCTGATTTAATTCTAAATCTGCCAGTCTTTTAAGCCCTTTCTGAAGCTTTTTTATTGTGCCTTGCATTTCAATATTCTTTTCCTTTGTGAGAAAACAAATTTGATTCTGCAGTTTTCATTCAGCCACAGATACCCTAATGTACCTTGTACCATAGATAAAACCTCAATTTTACTTCTTACATTTCTGTGCTGCAGTTTCACTGCCTCCTTTGATCTGTATTAACAAGAGATGCCTAAACATACCATGTATTTCAGCACCAGCCACCGTAAAAAGGTGACCTTCTCAATGTCATACCTATTGCTTTTGTGTAAACTGTATAACAGTGTTTGAACTTCCTTCTATTGTCTGCTGAATTTCTAGAGAGTAAGAGCTGGAATTAAACCTTTAAAATATGTATTTTGATTTTATTTCTGATGTTATATGACATTAAGTAGACTCTGGGAAACAGGATGCATAGCAAAGCTCAACTACATTTGATCTTTGATTTCTTTGATTCTAGTTGGGTTTGAATTTCTTTATCTTCTACATTATGTAGCACAAATTTTTCAGAGACCCAGCTCTTCCCAAAGGGTGCCACTAACAGTACAGGGAATGCACAGGAGGTTCAGTAACCAGTGACACAGGAAGCTGTGTGCTTCCTGGTCGGTCCTTCCATGAGTGTATTCCTGGACAGCTAAGGGCAGCATTCATGAGAATAATAGAACTTTATTCTCCAAGGGAGAAACATTACCTGCATTGTGTTACAGATTGTAAATGAAAAATGTACTGCCTTGGTTCTATGTTACATATGGAGATTCATCCCTTTTTTGAAAACTTACACTGTTTATTTCTATTGCCCCTGTCTTGGTTGAAGCAAACAGCTCTTGGCCAAAAAAGAAGTTGGTAACCTTTGACTTGAAGTGGAGAATTTTCCTGAGAAAGAAGCTGATACAAGAGTATTTTTCTACCTTTCCTTCACTTTCATTTCTTTGTTTTATCAAGACTCAAGCCTGAAGGACACGTACTGCAATTAATCAATTTCATAGCGTTAAGCTTGTTTTATGCTAGGGAAATGTTAGGAAAAAAACAAAGTGGAAAGAAATTGTTTCACAGATGTTTTTTTCTTATATTTATTAATTAGTAAGGCCATCAGTACCTCTGAATGCACAAACACGGTTCTTATCCTCTGTGAAGAAAATTTACTTGAGCATAAGGAAGGTGTCAGAATTGTTACACATAAAATTTGTGTCGATAGGAGTGGTATTTTCCCTCAAAACTACTAAACAAAAGAAAAATAATCTTAAAACCTGTGGCATCAGCTCATTTTCATGTAGAGAATACTCTTTTTTCCCCTTAAAACCTTCTCTTTCTTGTGTAATGGCTTGGGTTGGCTAATATAAATGTTTCCCTTTGTAATATTTTCCTAAGATTCAAGTTACCCTGAAATGCTTGCCTGTGGGTGATGGCCTCTGACTTATTTCTGGTGTACTGCATCATCAAAAAGAATATCAGTTTTCCCTCTGAAACTCTATGAAAGTGAGAAAATGCTGTGGTTATGTCAGGAGACTTGCCTTCTCTTTCTCCCTGGGTTATAAACTTCCTGGCAGTTAACTGCCAGGACTTGGACACGTTTGGTTTATGTGTAGCCTCTGAAGACTTCAGCTAACCTATCCTTTTTTGGCAAACTCCCCATTACACTCTTAGGCTGACACTGGAGCAGCTTCATCTCCATTGGGATTTCTACAGTAGATCAGCTGCTTTTGTTGCTATCTGAAGTATTGTCTAAACTTGGTTAGAACAGAACTTGTTGGCAAAAATAAGGCGACAGCAACTGCCAAAGACCTTGCTGGTGTTCTGAATGTGGTGTGGCAGACCTCAGTGTTGTTAACAAAAATATATGAATATGTAAACTTCTTTCAAACTGACTGATTCTTGTCTTTGTTTGTGCCTATAAATCCCATTTTTCCTGGTCAGGAATACAATTCTATGCCCTTCTCTACTAAAAGCAGTATGAATTTTATTTCTAACATGAAGGAATCTGGGAACAGATTAAATTAGTACGGGCTGTGTTTTCCCATAATAAGATCCTATTCTAGTTTATGAAGCACATGCTGTGTATGAGCTTATTTATAGCTTTTAGTTGATGATTTTGTTCAAGGAGTTTTCTTAAAAAAAAAAAAGGTGGTGCTGATCTTTTGAAAACCTTTTCCTGCTGTTCCATGTGATATTTATACTAAAACCTCAGATCCTTTCTACTTGTTTTTCATTAAGTGTTTCGAAAAGTCTATGGAGAACATATTTGGACAGGGAAAGTTTTTATTGAGACCATTCAAAGCTTTGTTATAGTGTTTGTTTAAATTTTCATTTCTGATGACAGTTTCAAATATTTATAAGATGATTTTAGAGCTCTAATGCCTGTCTTGTCAGTTAGGGGTTGAACTCTCCTGATCAGGATTTCAAGGTCCCCCAGAATTGTTTCCTATTTTTTCCCCAATAGGATAGTAAGATTAAACATTTGTCCTTTATTTCATACAAACAGGATGTCAGAAAAATAAAACAAATTTCTCCAGCCTCCTGTGTAGCTTATAAAGTAGGAAGAAAATTGTCTGTATGTGCAAATCCTTAGATTCTTCCTCTCATTGCCATTTCAGGTTGCTAGCATCTGGAATCTGTTTTATCAACTTTCATAACTTTAATGTCACTTCATTTTCTGAAAGTATAGCCCTATTTTTAGGCTATAACATAGTGTAGTAGGGAGAAGTTTATGACTGACTTAAGCTGGCAGAGCTCAGAGTCTGGATTTGTGGAACTTCATCTACGGAGTGCCTGTTCCAGGCATCCTCTATGGAAAAGACCAAGGTCAGGAAAAGTTAAACTGAAAAATGGCTGCTTCCTGAACTTATGCTATGCTTATTCAAAAAACTTAGCATTTGTTTCTACCTTTGAAATCATGGCAAATACTCTCCTATCAAGCCATCTATGAATGCACACTCCATTTTGCACAACAGGCTCTGAAAAGTCAAAGATCAAAGCTAACAGCTGAATTTCAGAAAACAGAAGGACAGGATCATAATTCAGCTCTTTGCATATTTGAAGTTATCTCACTGGATACTTCTGTCAAGGCTGAGTAGGATATGAGATAGTAAGCATTACAAGCAAATTCACCAGAGAAGAGGGAGAAAAAAATATGCCTGTCTTCTGTCCAGCAACTTGAAGAGGAATAGATAAATGATCTTGTCAGGTTTTATAAACCCCACTTCATACCATTCTTCAGAATCAGGGAAGATAACAGTCTGTGCTGTGGGATCCTGTTGAACATAATGTTGCCCATCTATCAGATATAAACCTACATTTATAGACCACATTTGCATGAGGTGGGCAATACGCAGCACATTCCTTTTATGGTTTTTTTTGTTTGGGTTTTTAAAAGCTAATCTTAGTTATCGTAATATGTAAGAAAATTTTGGTTTATGTGTTTTTCACAAGTTATTGTAATTTGTCTGTTATCAGCCAAATGTAAAATCACTCAGTGGTGAACCCTGGCAAAAAAAGATATCCACAGCTTGGGATAATTACACACCTCACATATTTTAGAGTTAATTAAGTATGACCCCCAAAACTATAAACCCCCAAACTGTAAAAAAAACCCCAAGCTTTACTGCCTTTGATTCCCTTTTACATGCTTATTGACTAATTTTTATTGGTAGGAGCTAAAATTTAGAACCAAGTGGTAAAATATATTTCAGTAGTTTATTGAATTTACAAGAGATTTATTTTGATAGTAAAAAGCAGTAAAAATATAGGTGTCATGACTTGCTCTAAAGGTCTTTCTTTTTTATGTGTTTACAGTACTCATAAAGAAGTAGGAAATCTGTATGGTCTGCACAGCTTCCAAAACATTGTCATGAAAAATGGAGTGAAAATTATGCATGTTTTAATACAAGGTTCTGCAGCTTCAGGAAGTGTTTCAAACATATTCTGTCATTTGTCATGTCTATATATTTTAATCCCACATATTGAAACACGTACAAGTGTTCTTAATGCAGATTTGTAGGTAAAAAAGGAGGCAGTCATGTTGCATTAGAAACTTGTATTTGTTTTAATTAGGTTTCTGTAGATGAATCTGCTTGCAGAATGGAGACTGAAATTAGTAATCAAAAGTAGTTTCTGCATAAGTAGTTGTTAGAAAATTTTTTGACTGAAATTTTCCTCCTTTTCTCAGTGCCAAAAAATCTCAAATGTTTGTATTTTGGTTTTGATTTCTAGTGAATAGTTATTTCCTTTTATTTTTTTTAAACTGTCATCCCATTGTGTGGTGGATTCTAACATTACCTGAATAGTATTTTTTAAAGATGGTGTGAGCAAAATAGAGCTCTGCTGTAGGTAACAGGCTTAGAGACCAGTCCAATTTGGATGAGACTTGTTTTTAGTCTATAAGATACTGCTTGCTGATATCAAACAACTACACAAATTGCTGTTAGTGCTGGAGTATGAGACCAGAGCTCAAGCAGCATAAACTAGCATTATTTTGTCAACAAACACACACTCTGCAGCATAAATGCTCTATAGCAATATTTTTTGGATATACAACTGGTTTTGCAGTTTAGGCATAAGATTACAAGTGCATAGACAGCTCATTTAGAAAGTGGATGGACACCAAGCTGGGTGTTATTACTCTGATACATGGCCTCACACCATAAGAATGATAAATTTTGAAATATGGCACATTCCACTGGAACCACTCAGCTCTCCAAAAAAAAGGGGATAAAAGAGAGCTTGAGCACTGGTTTGAGATATGAGAGATACTGAGTAAACTCAGTTTGGTCTTGAATCTGGATTTGACCTTTGGTGGGCTAGTATACTTTTCAAATCCTGAAATGTTTAACCACAGAGCTACAAAAACGGGCAGTAAAAATACCTGCAGACTGTTAAGGTTTGGTATATCAACATTTATCTGTAATTACACATCAAATCAAAAAGGGGTTCTAGCAACCAGCTGGTTATGCTGGATAATTACAGTGTTTTCTTCTGGTCTGGTGTATGAATGAATTTATTTTAAAGAACTGTATTTGTGACTGCTTATAAAAACTGTTCAAAGGTGAGCTGGCATAGAATAAAGCTGTTCTTACTAGCTAAAATACACACTATATAGTGTAAGTGATATTTGTGCTCACTTAGCTTTTTATGCTCACTTAGTTTCTTTATGTACTGGCTTCCTATTTGTTTCCCTTTGCAGGTCAAAGGGTTGATTCTAGCCATGCAGAATGTACCTTTCGTCATGGTTGTCATACACATCACTTCCTCATGCACACTTAATGACATCCAAAGCAAATACATACCTAATGTGCATAATATGAACTAGTATTTTCTCCAGCTAACCATCCCAAAGTTTGTATTCCAGAGGATCAATCATTCTGATCAAGTTTTGTTTCAACTGGTCTAACCTGCAAATTACAGAATGGTGCAGTGTAGCTGAGTAAACAAGCTGTGAGAGCCTAGCTGTGACAGCAGAAGCCTCAGCCCACATGCAGTGCCTTGTGGTTGAGTATATTGACCTGCAGGCAAGTGTCTGTCTCCTGGGCTCAATTGTTTCTGGCAGTAAAGGTAGTTTGGGTACTCTTTCCCATATGCCATGTGTCTCTTGGCTGTTTCCCTATCACCAGCTTTGAATTAAGTGAGGTTTAGACAGATGGTTTTGCTGGTAGATGAGAAGCTGCTGACAACAGGATGAAGTGTGGCAAAGCAGCATTTTTGGCATACATTGCAGGCTTACAGGCACCATGGAGGGGGATAAGATGGACACTGGCTCAGCAAAGCTAATGCTGAAGTTGGCAGACTGCAAAGTAAGTGGCTGTTTCTCAATTGTTCTTGAGCTCCTCAGGTCAGAAGCCTGATACTCCTGGGTGATATGCTAGTTAGTTCTAAGTAAAACAATTATATAAGACAGCATAATTATTGTAGTGTGTTATTTAAAAGGCCAGATTAGAGAGTCACTGCTTCTTTTAAACCTTCAAGTCCAGGAACCTATGACACTGAATCTAAGAAAGGCCTGGAGGACAAGCTGCTGTGCACTGTTCCATCTGTTCCATTCACTCTCTTCCAGCTGCAGTGGACAACTGGGAATCCTTAGGGACAGTAGGCTTGGTGCAGGTGTTACCATGGTATGAGATGAACTTTAGGGATAATGTCCATTCCAGTGCTGACACCTATAGACAGTGGGGAAAGTAGTGCATAAAGTGGTATGCTCTTGCCATAAGTACTGCCTACAGTTTAATGACTGATGGACTTAGTCTCCAAAGTTGTTGTGAAATGAAGCAGTGTCTCAGAAGGACTCTGCAGGGCAAGAAGGCAGAGATGGCAAAACTAAGCAAGTCTTGGGGCATTTCCATGGAATATGTTCAATATTTGAATGTGGGTTGGGCAGAAATAGTTTCTGTAAATTTCTCCATATGATTATGATGGTGAGAAGTTGTGTGGAAATCTGGAGGTGGAAGGAGATAAAAAAAAAAATGGAAAGTAATTTGAGAAATATGTTTACTAGCAGAGTCTTAAAAAGGTAGAGAAACCCAAACCAACATGACCAGAAAAAATAAATTAGCAAATGGATTATGAGCTGACCTTGTTCTAGAAGTCAAAACCGTGTAGTTTAGCAAAGGACAAAGAAAGGTCTCTCTTTCCAGATAAGAGCAAAGAGTACTGAATTTATCTTACCAGATGTTTTGCTTTCTAAAAGATGGGGTAAATAATGAATTATTTTGATTCTTTTGGATTCTTAAAAAAAGAAGTAAAATTTTGGTTTGGTCAGAGAGTGAAAGTAACATTCTAAAGGAGGACTGTAACATAGCAGATGTGTTACCTTGGAAACAGTCTGAGCCTTTATCAGGCAGGTTGCATTAATAAATAGCTAATTAAGAATACTTGTAACAAAGCATACATCATGTGGTATTACATCACACTAAGTGTGTATTACCCTGAACTCTAGCTCTACTGGGACAAAACACTAGCTAGTAAAATAAATACAGGTTCAGTCATTTTAAAGAGCATTAATAACTTAAAACAAATGGGGTTAGAAACGCTCTCATATCAAGATTGCTAAGAAAGGTTGTCCAGCTCTGCCAGGTTGCAATATGTACAAACGAGGAAGGGAAACAGGATGAGAAGAATGACATGTTCTTTTGCTTCAATAAAATATAAAAGTTGCTCACGGGGACAATGCTTGACTCAAAGCCACCACTGGTAGACCAAAAAGAAGGAATCCTTAGTATGTGAAAAGCTATGCCCTAGGTTAAACCAAAGGTCTTTCTAGTCCAACACTTTATTCCTTTCACAAGTAGGCATTTAGAGAAAGACTAAGAACAGGGCAGGGAGTAATTCATCAATAAAGCAAAAACAGTCTTTGAGGATCAGAAATTTAGAGCCTTTCTGAACTTCAAATACACTCAAAATACTTTGGTCAACCTTGTTTAAAGGTTCTTCAAGAAAAATTGCCTTTTTAATCCTTCTAGATGTTTAGCATCCAAAACCATCTCCATAAGTTTTAAATCATGTGAGAAAATAGTTTCTTGTGCTTGTTTTAAACCAGTTGCCCTATAGTTCTTGTTTCATGAGAAACAATGAAGAATGACTCCCGTTAACCTGAATATAATTTTATACATTCGTCGTTTCTTTTGCAACTGAAAACCCTGCTCAGAGAGCTGGGTTTCATATAAAAGCTGGGATTTACACTTTTCCCTTTCTACTCCTTCCTTTTTGAAGGAATATTATAAATGCAGGGTTGTAAATATAGTAGCTGTACTATGGATTTATATAGCAGCAAGCGGTTATTTGTTTTTCCTAATGAGCTTATCACAGCTGTTTTGTTTGATTACCCTTGAATGTGGACTGTGATGGAGTTTTCAGAGGACTATTTAAAATGTCTCCAAGATCTCTTGCCTGAGAGGCTATAGCTAATTTATAGATCATCATGCCTGCATAGTAAAAGCTATTTTCTCCCTATGTGCTTTACTTTGGTTTTTAGCAAGACAAAATTTCAGGTGCCATTTTATCAGTGATTTAGTCACTACTGTGAGATCCTTCTGCTATTTTTTCACATTTGATTCTAGTTTTAACTACAAGCAAATGAAGGGATTCTGATTTAAGAAGATACTAAACAACACAGAATACAACTCATAGTGGTTTCTCCCTGTTTGAGAAGTGACCATTTATTCCTGTGTTTTGTTTCCCACCTACAAACTAGTTTATAAACTACATCAGGGATTCTTATGTTACCACATCACAGCAATCCTTCCAGCTGCAGTGAAGCATGTTTTATGATTTGGCAAAACTCTCCTAGGGCATAACACACAGCCTGTCGCCCCTTTTATTTCAGAAACTTCCTGATGAGTGCATCATTGTTACTTGAGTTTTACTGTACAGAAAGATATGGAGAGGCTTCTCTATTCTTGTGTAAGGTGGTAGAATTATCTTCCAGTGAATTCTGTGGAAGGCAGAAAATATTACATTCATTACCTATAATGTAGAACATACACATGTAATGTGTTGAAGTGGCTAATGTGGTGACACAGTTCATGAAAGCATACTGTTCCCCAGTTTTGGCCTGTCATTGTAACATAATAAAGACAAATGAAGGGGCTGCATCCTTATCTCCACCAAGCAGGATTTGAGCTTCCTGAAGGAGCATTCTTTGTTCATTCCCATGTTTCCTGAAAACTGTGGTCATCAGAAGTAGAGTTGAGCCTAAGAATGAGGATTTTCAGGTTGCAGTAATGGAGTTTCTTTCCATAATAAACAAAAATTGGGGAATTTAACATGAACATCTCAAGTAACAGACTTAAAATAGTTACTCTAAAATACTTGTTTTTAAAAATTACTAAGTTCTTAATCTTTGTGTGTACTGCAAGAGTTGTGTGTTATATGTCCCACCAATGAAATATTAAAATTCAAGTTTCCAGACTGCAGTGCCTTAGTATTTAACTACAACATGAGAAGTTTAACCACCCAAAATTCAGGATCAGGTTGCCCAACATTTCAGCTACCCAACCACAACACATATGGTCATATTTTCTAGAGAGAAAACTGGGAGAATCTAAGTTAGGATTCCTCCTCTCTGTGCTGATTTATATGGGGAATGTACATATCTAACTGTGCGTGGATTTGGGTAGTTTGAGCAGCTGCTGAGGTGCAGAACGCAGGGAACACTTGATACTCAGTATACTCAAAAGGTCTCTAGTACAAAGGACTGTTGAAACTTTCCACAGGGTTAAAGCACAAGAGATAAGGCTCAGTTTATACTTTTCAAAGACTCTACAAGTCTCCTCCACATTTCAAGTATACAATGATACAATGACGAGAAGAATAGTTACATCTCTGGTATATGGAAAGATACACATGGTAATATAACGGAGGCACTTGTCTAAGGCAGCAAGGATGGCCATAGAAGTGATTTGTGGATCTGGGCTGACTGGACAGGATCTGGTTAGCTTATTATGGTGGTCTTGAGGTTACATCCTCTGCTTCCAGGAGACACGGGCTTATAATTTCTTTTTAAAAAGTCTGGATGAATGACATGACTGATGTGGTATGTTGATACACACTTACCTGCTGTGTGTTGATCAAGAATATTGTGTTCCTGACTGCTGGGCACAACATCTACCTCATGAGTACGGGCACAGCTGTGCTGCTGGTGTACGGTACCACGGACGGTCACCTCCTCGGTGGTGACGGGGCACAGCTTGTGCGAGCGTCAGCCACACGCTTTGTCCGCCGGTGTCCCAGCGCACATCCCGCCGCCGCTCGGGTGAGTGCGTGTCATGTGGCGGGCGCGTCACGGGGGGCGCGGTGCGGCCGCCGGGGCCGGAGGCGGTCTCGGTGTGCGCTCTGCCCCCGCCACACGCGTGGGTCTGCACGCCCGCCCCACACCCGGGCACCGTGTCCTTTGGGGTCACTCTCCGTGTCGCACGGCGTGTGCGTGCGTGTGCCGGCCGC
>JACBWW010000012.1:14019039-14068814 GCA_020086605.1 Lanius collurio | reverse complement strand
CGGCGGCAGCAGCCCCGGCTCGGCGGCGGCCAGCCCGGGGGGCGCGCAGGCGCCTGGAGGCGGCGGCAGGCGGCGGGAGCCGGTGCTGGAAGGGACGCTCAGCAAATACACCAACCTCCTGCAGGGCTGGCAGAGCAGGTAAAGCGCCGGGCCAGCCCCGGGCGGCGCTGCGGGGCCGCGTCCTCCACCCCGGCCGCCCCCAAGATGGTGCCCGGGCAACCGGTGCTGCCGCCCTGCCCGGGAGCCCGCGGCTGGCGGAGGAGGACTAGGGGGATGAGCCCTACCCTCCCGGCCGCCGCGTCCCGAGGCCGGGCTCCATTCCTCTCTACGCCCGCTCTCCTTCCTTTTGTTTGACTTGTTTATTTTCCCAGCCGAGTTTGGCATGAGGGCGGGCGGGAGGTGGTCCGGCGCGGGGTCGGAGCGGTGTCCCCCGGCGCGGCCGCCGCAGGTGCGGGCGGGGGCAGGGGAAGGCTGAGGCTGCAAATGCTGCTTGTCTCTGCCTGACAAGGTTCCGTTTTAAAGCTCGTTTTTCTATCATGTTCGTCTCCGTCTCCTGTGAAGTTAGCTTGGATAACTAAAGAAGGAAAAACTGAGAGCTTCCCAAAATAAGTGGGGGAAAATACCATGCTTATGATTATTACTAATATCTTTTTCGTTATGGGGTGGGACAGCGGAAACAGTTACCTTTGTGTTCAATAAAATTACTTAGGTTGCTGTGTCCTACCTGTTTGACAAGTCCTAATTTATGCTGATATGGTGACAGGCCCAGGTCCTGCAATTTGTTGGGCGTGGACAGGCTGACGTGCATCTATGGAAGTCCCTAGGAAGGTCCGGTTTTGGTCTAGTTGGAGCCGGACTGTGGAGTTAATAGTGCTGTATTGGATATCTGTTGAAAGCAAGAGAGAAGATTTTATATTGGTGTTTTACTTGTTGTTACTCAACTTTATTCTCCTAGTGGATAGATGAATATGTGTGTCCAAAATTCAACTTTTAAATATAAAGCATCACTGTGGTGATTTTAAAGAGGTGAAAGTTCTATAAAGAGAACAAGTACAGGACTAGCTATAAAGCTCTGCACAGACCTTAAAAAAACCCAAAGAAAACGACCAAAACCTGCTGTTACTTATGTTAGGTGATCCCAAGCAATAAGAACGCGGGAATGGCTGAGATCTTGATGTTCTGACAGTAAATTTAAAATATTTATAAGTGACAGTTGCATAAATGCCAGTGATGCTCTAGTGCTGACTCGTGTGTGGCTGAATCAGGGCTAGGACTACTGTAGCAGTACTTCCTGAAGAATTTCATAATTCCATACACTGGAGGCCATGCATAGGTGTACCAGCTGTACATTATAATGAACAAGTTTAGTATGAACTGGAGACATACTCATTTCCATTAAGCTTGACTGCTTCAGCATAGACATAGAGAAGGCCCTTTACTGTCATTTGGTTACTGTAGTTCTGTTCTAGATGCACATTAGACTTTTATCTATTTGTTGGTGTATTTAGTCCTCCTGTAGTTTTGTTTAAGAAGCACACACATTTTGATACCTAAAACATAGAACTGAAATCCATCACAAAAAATCAAAAGCCTCTCTTCCACCCTTTTTTTCCCCTGACACCTCCATCTTGTTTTGTAGAGACAGTAGCTCCTTTTCTGTGTGTGATTTTTCGGGTTGTAATCTGAAATTTCAAAAGGGGGGTGATTGCTTATAAATCTTTCGGTCTATAGCTGCTTGTTTTTTGAATTTGGAAACAGATTAAATCTTTGATAAGACTAACAGCTGGAAATGGGGTGTATAATCAGTGCATATGCAAGAAATTTTACCTGAAAACATTATGGAAAAAAGACAAATGTCACTTAAATAGTTCTGCGACAGCACTTGGAAATTAATGTTGGTTTGCTTTTAGCAGTCCTTTAAATGCTGCTTTATGGTGCTTTGTCAATTGCCAGTTTTATTTTCTGTAAGCCTGGCTTTTTGAACAAGTGGTTTATGGTGACACAGAGCTTTTAAGATAAGTAACTTTTTTAGTTTGCTCACTTACTCTGTTCTGTTGATGTGTGTAGCTGTGGTTTGGTATTAGGAATCTGATACAAATTCTAAACAAAACACTTGAAACTTGAGGCTCACAGAAGTTGGTCTTATTATATAATGCTCAATAAATGAGTAGTGTGATCCATGGGTTTGAGCATGGTTGTCCATTTGGCCTTCTGGATATTTGTTATGGAATGCGTTTACTGTGCATTGGAGCTCATTCTGTAACAGTCTTTAAGTGACTTCTTAGCTGGCACCTGCAGCAGTGTTTGTTAGCAGACAAATTAGTTTTGAATTTACTTCATTTGAAAAAACACAAGATTGTTTAACTGCATGATCAATACAACCAGATGGCATGAATATAAATAAAACGGCAAAATAAAGCAAAAACTGTCAGAGTTCACCTATCATGGATTTGGAATGTTCTTCTTTAAAGCTCCTTATCCATTAGCCTAAATAATTTAAATGTATTTAATGTTAGCTCTTGCCATGTGGTATTGAAGTTGAAAGGCTTTCCTAGGTTATCCAACACTTAGTGTGCAGAGTAGCCCGTACAAGTCTGAAGCAATTACTGTAATTTGAATTATAATAAAGTAGTGTCACTTCTGAATAAATGTTCCTTTAGCATGCATATGCAAGATAGTCTGATTTTGGATGAGGCAACTGAATATGATTACTGAAGCATAACACTTCATTTATAAGCATTAATGGAGGTAATTGAAGGCCTCAAAATTAGTCAATCTGGATAGCTGCATTGCTTCTTATTTTGAGAATTCCCAAGGGTTTGTTATTTGTTAATAAAGAAATCTCTTTGTTCTGATCTAGCAGATCAGGAACAACCTGATCTGGAAATGAGTGAGGTGATTCCTCACCTTTATGATAAGCAGAAGGAAACTGCGTTTTCTTGTTTGGTTGTTTTAAAGCAGCGTGTTGTGTGATAAAGGTGTGAAGGTGCCCAGGCGTTTGGAGCGTCTCCACTTAAGTCTGTAACCTGTGGATTTATTCAGGTGAGGATACAGAGAGCAAAGCTTAATCCGAAACAGACTCTTTGACATAAGAACACTTGTGCCTGGTCTGAGACATCAGGGCATCTGGCTGTCTTTACTATGAAATTACAAGTAATTGTGTTCTCAATTGAAGTACTGTTATAAATAATTTCCCTTGGGATTTACTTGTTACATGTGTATCAGAGAGTAGAGCTTGTATTTTAGGCAGCAGTTTTGTGGATGTGATGGACAAATATGTCTCTGTAATGTCATCTGATGTCATGCAAGACTTATTTTTCATTAATTAATTTGAAATTATTGAAATACTTATTGCCTGTGACATTACTATCTTGTCTTTTGAGTAGATTGGCGAAATGTAAAAAACTTAAAACCCCCATTTGCCCAAGGTAGTGGGTAATTCACAGTGTCTGCATTCCCCTCTCCTCTTTTTCCCTGAAAATACTTACTACTTACACTTGTAGGGTTTTATCCTGGAAGTGTGTACAAAGTCCTGAATCATGTGCATTTGAGCTGGGACTTAAATTTGGGTTTGTAACAAGAAATGGAGCCCTAGCTGATGGGCATTGTTGCTTTTCTGAGCTGAACTGCTCTGTGTAAGTTGTTCTGTAGCCTAGGTGTTTTCTAAAGCATTATTTTGGCCTACTCCTGTTTCCTCTCTCAGTTGGGAAACATATTGTGTTACCAGCCTGCATAAATCATGCCTGACTTCTTGTCAGGCACCACCAGACTTCTTTTGGGGATTAGCTGCATTCCCTGTAGGTCAACAAAAAGTGTACTTTGAGGCAGTCTGGGGACTTTTTGCACTCAGGATCTTTATCAGGCTCTCCAATGCTATGGTGTAATCTCTTTTCTTGTGTAGTTGCACAGTACAGTTGCAGTCTGACTCCTGCCACAACAGAAAGACTCTTTCTTATTACCAGTGTCCCAAGCAGCAGATAGGGTACTGCCAGAAAAGTGATCAGATTTTAGTGCCACTTTAGGGGCTGATTTCACTGGCTCCCAGAGCTTTTGCTGCTCTGACTGCAGCTGTTTGGGGAGGGTTTTCTATGTATGCTGACAAAATATGTCAACACTGTATTGTTGCTGTAGCAGAAAAATGTGTGTGTAACTTTTTTATTATTTTTTAAATTTATATATATATTTTGGAGAAACAGATTATGAACTCGTAGAAGAATTGACAGAGTTATCTTCAAATACAGTAATAACCTCCCTCTCCCTCTTTCTGAGTTAGCTAACTTGTCTTTCACAGGATTTTGTGATTGACACATCTGCTTGTGGATTTTGGGGGTAGGTAGCACCTCTGGTATTTGCCAGTTCCTCAGTGGTACCATTCAAGTTATTTGAGCAATGAATTGGGGCATTTTCCAGTATAAAACATTAGTAGATGGTTACCGAACAAACTATATGTCTATGGTTGTATATGTTTACCTATATAGCTGCTGAGAGGGAAGTTTGTCTTAGAGAGGTTAACTGGGGCTTTTTTTAATATAAGAATAAACCACACTGTTAAAATTCTACCAGTAGACAGTTTCTGAGAAGGAGAAAATAGCCATGCACTTACTTAATGTTTGTGAAGTTTGTTGAAATGGGAATTTTTTGTGCCCTTGCTGGAGTTAGATTAACACCAGCTCCTCCACTGCTTATTTTTTCATCTTACTGTGATTCTGTGGCATGTCTATCCAGAGCTTTGTGTAGTGTTGCAGTACCCTCCAGGATTTATTTGCAGAGTCTGTGAATGGTGAGACTCCCTTTTTAGGAACTGGAGATGCAATGTGTTCTGTTGCTGGACATCTCCTTGAATTTTGGAACCTTGCTTATAATTTGGTAGGAATTGTGGAAACCTTAAAATTTCAAGGCATTTTTATAATATGGTGCTAACATTCTGTTAAAGATTTTACTTGCAAAATAGATTTTACTGGAGACTGTGTTGTCCTTTCACTTGTTGGCTCTCTTTATAGTAAGAGGCAATGTGAAAAGGAAGAAATCTACTTAAAGCCACCTTATTTTAGTTCTTTGGAGCAAATGATGTTTCCTGTGCTAAACACTCAGTAGCTGCATATTTTACATTATTGAAATCAAGGTGTATGTAATTAGTCTTAAATAAACTTGGAATTTAAAATGCCAAAAAGTCAGTTATTAGTAAATTCTGTTTTGGATTAAGGCACTAATCTGTTTTCTTAATCTTAAAATCTGTGTAGCAAAAATAATCACATGGAAATGAAAGCTTTCTTTTTTCTTCCTCTCCTTCCTTCATGTTTTGCTGTTGAAACTTCCCTCCCTTAAGTATCATGAATGCTCACTTAAAAAACAAATGGAAGTGAAAAGAAATAAATCAGTCTTTCAAAATGTATATCCCTAGTTTCTTTATAGGAAAATTTAAATTAAGGTATACTTTCTCTGTGTTTAGTTAGTGGCTGATTAAACCTAACTGTTTTAATGACAGACTGGTTGATTAGTTTGAATAGCTTTTGCTGTTGCCTCTAAACCAGCTCTGTTGAGAGAATGGAGGTGTTTCAAACAGCAATGTCAAATAAAGTATTTTAACAAGGTAAGAGAGAGGCTGAGAAATCCATCATTCTCTGCCCTTCAGTGATGCTTGCAGGGAACATTTGAAAGAAGACAACTTTGAACCTCAGGCTGAAATTGAAAAAGATGGTCTTGCAGTTAAGGAATTGGTTGGCACTGTGGGGGTATGGATTCTGGTTGGAGAACTGCCAATGGACATTTCTCTTGTCCCCATGCAGGCAACCCAAGCTCTTTGTTCCTCAGATGCTTGTATCACATGGTGTCAGGGCTGCTTATGCCTATGCAGAGGATAAATTCATATAATGGATAATAACCTAATGCAGAACATGCTTGATAATAATATAGGGAAAATCTGTTTGAAACAGATGAGACTCGAGCATTTTCACTCAGGCAGTACATTTGGGATTTGCAAGTGCTCTTCAGAGCTGAGCAGCAGTCTTGTACCAGAGGGGATGAAGTGACAGTCAAAATAGAGTGTGGTCTTCCTTTCACCCAGATGTCACACTTAGCTCTCGGGCAGTGCAAAGAAGTGGAACTTGGCACTAGCATGGAAACAGGCACTTGCCCTGATCTGGGCTCTGTTATTACTGGCTCATTTTGCTGCTAGCTTTTTGAATGGTGATTTCTGTGCTTAGCAAGGCAGTGATAAATGTGGTTAGAGGGAGCACACATGCACTTGCTGGCTCATTTAAAAAGCCCCACCGGTTTATGAATATAGATTTTGTTCACGTAGAAGTGACAGTAGGTTGTTAAACTAAGTAATGTGCCTGGAGTAATTTTATGAGTGTACAAGTATTCAAAACTTTCCTCAGTCGTTATTTTTAAAACCAATTGTTCAGTAAGAATCTATTTGGGCTTTGGCTTCTCCTAATACTTTTTTCTTTATGATGTATTTAAAAGCCTGAACCTTCTAAGTGGAAAGGTTGCTAAAAATTATCTATGGTTTTTTAATGTAAAACTGTATTTTTAAAATATGTATTATAATGAATGGTGAAACAAAAAGCAATGAATTTGGTTCATTGAAAAATGCAGAGTTCGTTTTCCTACAATGAACTAAAGTAACTTTATTTTCAAGTATCTTGACATCGTGCTTTAGATCTGGGAGGCTTTCATGGATGTCTTCCTGAGATGTCTGATCACTTTTTGGAACATAATCCAGAGAGACAAAGTTTGCTTAGTATTTACCTGTTGTATATAAAAATGTTGCCGTAAATTCTGTCTAAATGTACTTCACCTTCCAAGATAGCATTTAATTAGTAGATAATTTAAAGCTGAAGGATGGAGATTCTTAACTATTCAGTTGTATAGCACAAGCCATAGTATTTGCTGTGGTTTCTGCTCCGTCTGGACTTGTCTTTCTCTTCAGATATTGGTCTGAGAATTTATCTTCTGGTGAAAGAGGATTCTTCACCACAGCCATGGGAACAGTGTGCCCACAGTTAATCACTACTTAAAAAACTGCCTGTAGTGTATATCAGCCTTTGACTCTTCAGTGAATCTCATTATGCTGGACTGAAGATACCACTTATCACATTTGAGCTCTACTTTCGTTCTTTTGGGGCAGGCCAAGTGGTTATCTTTTGTCTGTATTTGGAGTATCTAGACCAACGGAGTTTTCTTGCTACAAGTTAGCTCTCCCAGTAACTTTTATAACTTATGATAGTCCTGATGGTTATTCAGTGTTTCAGAGTTTTTATTTACACGGGACACCAGAGCTGCGTACACTTTCAGTTGTAGTTGCACTTGGGATCTGAGATAATGCGTTCGGTTTGCTCCAACTCAGTGTTTATTATTCCCTGCTTAAAAACGTCAAAGACTATTAGCTTTTTAGGTCTCTGTTGGTTATTTTTTAAAAATTAGGTTGTTAGTTTTGCCTCATAAGTTTAATTGTCAGTTTGATTATAGACAACACTGAGTGTTGCTTGGGTTCTCCAGACAGGTGTCTCCACACCCACATTCTTGTTATTTCCTATTTACCGAAGCTGCAACATTGCTGGTTCTTGTTATGCCATTTTCTCTTGGTATCTAGTATACTTCTTGATCCAGGAACATATGGTATAGTACTACCCAAGTGAGTGCCAGAAGTGTCAAAATGAAGGGTGGCACTTCACCAACCTTTTTTGTCTGGGAAGGTGTTGAAAAGGATTACTGTGGTAGCTGTCAATCTGCAGACTGCTCTCTCCACAGTTAGCATGTTTTTGCATATCCCCAGTGGTCTTTCTTGGGCTTTCTCATGGTTGCGTGCAGGCCCTGTTTTTTTGAAGGGGTAAAAATAGCAGTTAATTATTTGTTTAGGAAGGCAATAATTTTAAAATATAGTTGAGGAAAGTTATTATTAGTTGGAAGAGTTATTTGACCAGAATAATCAGTAGGTTTTCCTTACCTTGAATTTTTGTGAGTCAGTTCTTTTCCAGGTGAATCCTCTATCTTGTAATTATGACTTCTTTGTCACTAGATATATAATTTTATTTTGACAGTATTGGAAAGCATGATGTTGGCTGATGATAGCCTATTTTGTGATGATAGCCTATTTTCATATCATCAGCAATCTTTATGGAAATTTTTCCTTCCATGTAGGTCATTGCTAAGCACTCCAAAATCAAGTACTCATTGCTAAAAAACCCTATTAGAAATACATTCACTCAGATAACCTCATTTAGTTATATTTTGAAGCTAGCTCCATCTTTGAGCTGTTTTTTAGTGCATTTAGTGTGTAATTTTCTGTTGTTTGGGTGCTTGCCCATTGTTTTTGATGAAAAGGAGCTGGATGCACCAACTATTGATGAACCGTAACCTTTTTTTGTCATTCGCTGTATGCTTAGTGTAAGATAACAATTTTGTTGGTGGTATCTTTTTGTTTAAATGGCAGTTTGAAATCTGGAGTATGAGTCTTCAAAATAAAAGACAGAGATATGCTGATGTGTTGTACTAATTGCTGTATGCTTGGTGCTTATTCAGGACCCTCCTGCCGTCTAATGTGGTTTCTGTTGGGTATCAGCATTTGCAGGTGCCCTAAGAGGTACTTGACTGAAAAGATCTTAGGCTGTCAGTTGGATGGTTCCAAATTGAAATCCCAGAATTATTATTTTTATTGTGTTTTGAGTAAGTTACTACTACAAGTTCATGTATCAAGTACATATTTTTCAGTGACTGAGGGAATGGCTTTTTTCAACTGCACAGCCTTTCAGGGGTTATTTGCCTCAGTGTTAAAAGATGTGCTTTATATAGTATGTGTTCAGTCAGGTTTACAAGATTTTTTGTAAAATAGGTTGATATTTATTTGATTTGCTTGAGAATGGACTTAGAGCACAGTTAAGAGTAGTGGTGAGACAAGAAGTACATAAATGTGAGCTGGGGCTGTGTGTTGATAAAGCTTCAGTGTTTACCTTACATACAGAAATGTGAACCACACTCCACTTACAGCTATGTTGGTTGCTACATCTTTCATTGAGGTAGGGCACGCACACTGCAGTCAGAGTAGTGTGTTTAAGCTCAGCAGGAGAGGTGTGTGTGTTTTTCCAGCTTTGGAATATGGAGAAAACCTTTCTAGTAGAAGGAGACTTGTTTAAGCAATTGCATGCAAGACCAGGCATTCTGCTATTCGTCTGTTTGAATTTATGAAATGAAATAAAAAAAAGAGGAGGGAGGAAGAGAGGAAATGGCCAATTTCCTGTCTGTTGCCATTATTTGGAGTTGTGTCAAGTTTCTGTGTAGTGCTTTTATCATGGTGGTAGGAGGAAAATAATGAACTTAATAATGAAGAAGCTGCCAAGGTGTAAACAAATAAACTCTCTCCCAGCTCAGGCTAGCACAGTGGAGGAGCAAAATGGGTTATTCACTGCTGCAAGCCTCAAGCATTTGGTGTTTTTGGTTGGTTGGTTGGTTGGCTTGGTTTTGGGGTTTTTATCTTGGTTGTTTCTTGCTGCAAGGTTTGCCTTCCACACCGTAAAGTGTAGTCTCTCCTTTCTTCTTCGCCTCTCTGCTTTTCTCCTGTTTTATCTTACCTGCTTAGTGAGCTTTGTTTTATGATCATTGTGTTCATGTATCAAACTTAATCCAAGTACAAGGAAAGGGTAGTTTGACAATAGAACAAGGGAGGAAAGAAAAGAGAATGGCTGTAGAGTTTTAGAAAAGGAGTTAAAGCCTCTGGAGGATGGACTGATGGAGGCAAAGCACATGACAAGAGAGAATAGTTTCGCACTGAAAGAGAGTAGGCTTATATTAGATGTTGGGAAGAAATCCTTTACTGTGAGAGTGATGAGGCGCTGGCACAGGTTGCTCAGAGAAGTTGTGGATGCCCCATCCCTGGAAGTGCTCAAGACCAAGTTGGATGGAGCTCTGAGCAACCTGGTCTAGTGAAAGGTTCTCCCCTATGGCAGGGGAGTTGGAACTGGATGATCTCTAAGGTCCCTTCCAACCCAAGCCATTCTATGATTCTGTGAAAGGGAAGAAATAGGGATGAGACAGAAGTAGATGCTCAACTGAAGACAGCACAAAGCCAGACCTTTACTTCTTTAAAAAAAATCTGGAAATTGTGTAACATGAGTTCAGAATGAAGTCTTGGAAAGCCAAGTGAGGGAATTTGCTCTTATTTATAAATTTTAATACTGCCGTTAAGACTGGCACACAAGAAATAGCGAGCAAAGTAGTACTTTTTAAATTGCAGAATGCATAGTGAGGATTTTTCTGGTTTTGCTTTCTTCCCTTCACCACCTTCTGTAGCAGAGCCAATTTCAGGCAAGTAGAAGACAGATGTGAATAGCATCTAGAGGAAGCTACTGACAGTGTCTACCTGGATATGTATTAATGTGCCAGGCTTACCTTTGCCCTTTTAAACACAGTATTTTTTATGTGAATTCAAGTATCTGTGATGATAAAACTGTTTCCTTGTTAAAGTTTATAAGTATTGTTTCTTCATTTTTGAGTAGAGCAGTGATGATCTGGATTTTTATAGAATATTATTTCTAGAAATGTATATATGTGTACAAAGCAGCAACCTAATGCGGAAAGGTCTTCAGAAATAATGGTTGCTCACAAATCTAAATACTCTTTCTTCAGAAGGATCAAGGCTAATGCTCTACTTACCTCACAACATATTGATGAAATCACCCTCTAATGGATTCTGTGGACTCTGTACATGTTTCTAAGAGATGGTGTTGACAAGATACTTGGTAAAGCTGACTGCATATCAGCTGTCAGGATAAAGACCAAACATAGCAACTTAAACTTCTCGTTTCAGTCAATGAATTGGTAGTCTTAAGAGTAAAGGTGAGGGGAGCTATTGGATTGTAAGTATTGGCACAGAAAGCTGAAAAGTTCCAACTATCCCAAGATGATGTAAGAAAGGTCTAGTCTCTGCTTTGTTTGAACAAGCTGGGTGCAGAAGAGCTGGAAAGAAACCAGCATGCTGATGTTGTTATCAAGATTCTTACTTTGTATATCATGTTTTCTCCCATATGATGTGTAAAGAAAATAGTGCGTTGGATATGTTCATTCTTCTCAATCAGGAAACTTTTTAGGCTGTGGATAAACAGAAAAAAATTAAATGCTAGGAAGAACAAACAGAAGGGAAGACATAAAATTGAGAACTTCAAAAATTGTCAAAGTAATGCCTTAACTTGCCTTTTGCTTCTTTTTTTTTTTTTTTTTCTTCTGTGTTTGTCTCTCCCTATGTATAGGTGGTATATGCAGTTCACAAAAATGGCATTAATATGATGGGTGAGTTCTCAGCCGCTTGTATATGATGATGAAGTGAATACTTCTTGTTCAACAGGTTTTTCCAGTGAAAGAATATTTTAAATGAAACTTACAGTTGGGAGAAATGCCAACATTCATGTGGTTCAAGTTTGAGAACCTAGATGATAAATTATCTGCATTTTGAAAGTGGAAAGAACAGCTGCTATGAACACTGCAGTAAAAACACAGAACAAATTTAAAACCAGACGTTTTATTCCATCAACTTGCACAAAAATTACTGTTGAGGTAGATGTGTTCAGAAGCCTTCTAGCAGGCACCTGCTAGTTCATGTATTCACTTGGAATATATCATAATACTTTGTGTCTAGAACAGCTATAGAGAATATACCCTCAATTAGTCATATGAGAAGTACTGAGTGGAATGGAGGAATGAAGAATTGGTTTGAGGACTGGTGTCTCATGGCTTCATGTATATATCTTTTTCTCCTGGAAATGAGCTTTAAAATTTTTGTGTTCCTTTCACAGGTGGTAATCAGATCTTATTATTATTAGTTTCTTCCACATAAATCATATGAACAATGTAGATATATCCACAAGCCAAAAATAGCTAAATTACAGTGAGGCAGGCGTCAGAAAGCCAGATTCTTGAATACAGGAGCTTTGTATAGGCATTATAACTATGATGACCTAGACTGATGAAGATAAACACACTTCTGATAAAAGGTGTGCCACACTTTTTCACTTTCTGTTTTGTTAGAAATGATAAAGGGAAAAAAAAGGCTTGCATCCATGACCTTGTATCCTTGTCAGGATTGTAATGCATTACTCAGTAGAAATAAAATACTTATTAAAACTGGGTTTTATAGACTTACTAAATACTTATTACAACTTTTAATACTGTATTTCATGGTGATAGTGTGTTCTTAAAAAAGCCCAAAGTTTTTTTTAAAAAAGTTTTATTTTTTATCTGAAAACACCATTGTAGTTCACAAAATTGGAAGCATCAGATGTTATGCTTAACATTCCTGAGGTTAGAGTAAGAGGTGCTGGATCTCTAACTGACCACATCTTTCCTCATTAAATGATTGCTAGATTAAGTATATATTTGTTTTTCTTTTCTTGGTGTAATGATGAGGTCTACAAATGACTCTCATTGATTGATTACAAGATGGTTTTCAAATCTAAACATTAATTTTTCAGTTTACAGGAAGGTTATGATGTCTTGAGGTCTTTTATTCCTTGATGTTTTTAGCTGCAGACTAGAAAGTAACAGTGAAGAGTTTCTATCTCCTGGCAATGATTCTTGCTGAGGACAGGGCATTGCAAAACAAGGATGAACTCTGAAGGTCTGGCAAAGAAGTTGGTGAACTGTGATACAACCTCAGTAAAACTCTGCTGACTCAAGGCAGCTAATTGAAAATTTATGCAATAATATCCTTTGATGGGATGTGGTTTTGCTTTGAACGTCATTGGATTGCATTATTGTAATATGGTACGGTCAGTATCTATCTTTGACAGGTTCTTGTTCTTAAAAAGTTGGCTTCAACAAAATAGCTTCTGAATATTGAAAAGATGTCAGTTTGAAATCTAGTGGATCTAAAAATAAACTAGGAGTAGTCTTGAATATACTTGAAACTTTTTCTGCTGTTTTAAAAACATAAATTGAATGCTTACCAGTCCTTCGCATAACATATACTGAGAAAAAATAAATTCTTACATAGTATGGCAATCTTTAATAATACAGTTACATCCTTTTGTGGAAGATCACAATGTAAAATCCAATTAATTTATTTAAAATTAGCTGTGTAATCATGCTGTGCTTCCCTGTCCACACTTCTCTTGCCAGTAACTCTGTTCTCTTTTATTTTTCCAAGCTATTTTGAACACCCTAAGGCATTTCTGTAATTCTATATTCTGTTTGTAAAAACTATGGTCATAATTGATGCTGATGCAAGTCCTGTCCAGTTAAGTGTATACATTTAATGCTTACCAGGCATCATACAGTATATTTGCAATTGTTCCACACCCAGTAAGGAATGCAGTTTACTGTGCCAAGTAAAGTCGTCATCATCAGGGAGATGGTGCAAGGGATTTGGAGGCTGCTGGTAAAATGTGTGGTTCATATTTTTCTTCTGTATTCCTTCTTTTCTCTCTCTGTTTCTCTCTGGGAGGGCACTTTAATCTAAATGTGCTTTTGAGGCTTATTTCATAACTACCTCTTCTCCTCCCAAGTCCCAAATTGCACTAGTTAAGGGAAAGTTGGTAATTTTCCCCAGAAGTGAAAGCTGGGACACCTGGTCTGGGAGTCGTTCTGTCTAGCTGAGTCTCTTTGCTCCTGGATGAGAAAAAACACAGCCAGAGACTGGAATACCAGAAACTTCTAATTCCTTGTTTTTCCTTCTGTCATTAAATAACTTGCTAACAGGACTTCTAGTTTTCCCCCCAGTCATTATATCTTGATAGTAAAAACCCTAGTGAAAATGTAGTTATGCTGGGAAAAGCACTGGCACTCTTATCCTTCTTTTCTAATTAACATACTAATTTAGACTTGACAGTCATAAGAAGCTGTGAGAACAGCCAGTGTCTTAGAGCAGAGCTCTCAGATGTGAGCAGAGCTCACAATTGTGAGAATGAGTTGCAGCGAGCAGTTGATAACCTGTGGGTTGTGACAGCCACGTTCAGCTGCTCTATCCTTGCCCGGAGGTCAGGGGTTCAAACTGCTGGTTTGATTATTCAGCTTTCTGGTAATTTTCAGTGCTTTTCCAGCCTTGATGTCCTTGCAAGCCCTGTGCTGCTTTTGGGGTGTAGGCAGGTGATGCCTGCATTCTGCAGCACTTGGGAGTGTTTTGCTGTGGTGATTTGTGCTGGCTGCCCACAGCCCTGCTTTGGTGTGCTCAGCACTACATGGGCTGGGGTTCTGTGCCTGTGAGCTCACTGCTGAGAGTTGTTGAACTGTACTGAGCTGATTCACAGCCCCCGGGCCCACAGGATAGGTTGCAGGCATGGCACAGCTTACTTCATTCAGCGGTTTAAATGCTATTGGCCAAAGGAAGTCCTGTGACAGATACTGTAATTTTGCTCTGCTGTGAGCCAGAAGGCTGGCAGACTATTCAAATCTAGCTCCTGTAGCACACTGTGCTCCTGTCCATGAGGGAGAAGTGCTGGAAGTCTCTCTCTGTGCTTTGACCTTTTGTAGGGGGGTCAGATGACTGTGAAAACTGGTAGGAGGCTTAGGTGGCTGTTCCTTCGGCACGGGGGTTCTAGTGGGAGTCCCCAAGTTGAGGGACAAGCTGCAGAAAATAGCTGGACTTTCTAAGCAGACTGTAGCAACTTACAACTGCTCATCACTTAGGTTTTTATCTTTTCTCTATGCTAGTTTTTAAATGGAAGAATTAAACCCTTGAGAAGAGCTGAGCAGCTGCCAGCTGTAGTCTTGCCTCCTTGAGCTAAACAAACAGGTTGGCAGTGGAATATTAAGCTTTTCTGTAGGATGGGATAGATGATACGAGTCCACCTGTCCTCCTTTCCATGTTCCAAGGACCTTTCTCTTCCATTTATTTGATCTTGTTTTTTGATACTGTGACAACAAGTATAGGAGATGGACTGAAGAGAAGAAAATATTTGAAAGTAAGGAGATCAGATATGAAAATATTACAAGTGCTAAAAATTAGAGGTGGATGACCTGTGACCTCAGGTTCCAGAGAGGAGGCTAATGACATGATGCTATTTGTAGGTTTTATTCCCCTTTAGCTTAAGAATTGATTTTTCAAAAGTGGCACTTGAACAGATTGAGCCCAAGAGATGGGGATAGGTGTCTCAGCTGAGGGAGCTGCAAAGCTTACTGGAACTGTCACTGGTAATAGAGGAAGCAGCTGATATAGGCAAAAATATAGTGCAGTTTCTCACAGATATTTTTTTACTTGAGATGGTGTCAGGACATCAGGAACAGATGTCTGAAAGACTGAAAATACCTACTCTGAGTACTCATGTTGAGTTTTAACTTCCATTAAATAATTCCCTCAACTGGATTTAATTATTAGAATGCTGACTTGCCTGATTTTTAACTGAAAAAAAATTATGAAATTAATTTGGTTCTGGATATGTGAAAACTGTTTCTATTCTGGCAATTTATTTATTATCTCCATTTGTTCTGTGCATACATTTTTAATTTGTTGATGGCATTGTCTTCTGTTAGGTACCTGGACTCTTGGGGGTCCCTGGGTCTTTTCTGTTTATGAGAGTATTTTACACTTGTGAGTTGGTTTATTCCACTCCTCTTGCACTTTCTTTCTGTACACATTTGCCAAGAGAGGGTTCAAAGGTTCACTTCAATTGTGTCATGTTTATACTGCTGAAGGAAAAAATTAAACCACCTTTTGTCTTTCCCTTCACATGAAAAAAGTTCTGTTTCTTGAAATGCCAGCTATTGATTTTTTCCTGAAATTCTTTTTGTGCATTGTTACCTGCTCTTTCATTCTTTCAGAGACTGCATAGTAGGCAAGCTGGCTATTGCAGTTCTAACAGAAGAATGAGATTTAGAGGTTTTTTCTTGAAGTAAGTCGTGGGTATTTTTTATTTCTTCTTCCTTTTTTTTTTTTTTTTACTCTTCTTTTATATGCTGTCTGCTTGTCAGTGTTCAAAACGAAATGAAAAGCAGAGAAGGGTACCTTGCTAAATGCTGCAGTGCAGGACCAGTGTGAGTACTGAGGGGTGTGGTGAAGGCAAGGTAGTAGGGTACCAAAGAGCACTGCAGAGCAGGAGTGACCTTCGAATGTCAAATCTGTGTTAGGAAAGAGGCTTAAGAGTTTGTACTCCATAAAGTGCATGAATAATACTTCTTTACTGTGTTTTATTTTGAGAAATAGTAAGTTTATTGAAATGACTGTAAAAAAAATTAATCTCTCCGTAGTTCAAATTTTGAGTTGGGAAATTTCTTTTTGGACTTTTCCCTGCCCCCTGTTTTTTTTGCTTGAGCATTTCTGATTGTAATCTGGATGTCTCAGATACAATGACCAAGAGATGTTATTTTTTTGGAGGAAGGAAGAAGTGGAAATAATGGAATCATATGCTGTCTATTTGTGGTGTCAGTTAAGAGAAGCTATCAGCTAAGGAGCAGCATCTATTAAGACTCATTGCAAACAGCTGATAACCTTTGAGAATAAACTAAAAAAAGACTACAGACAAGTGGAGAAGTAGAGAAGTACTTAACCCACCATTGATTTTTTAAAATCATAATTAGGGACAAGGAAAAAATCTAGATGGAAGAACTCCTTAAACTTCACTTGCAGGAAAGACATTGAAATAAATTCTAAGTCATTACTGAAGAGAACTTAGTGTGGTTGAGTAATTTTTCTTGCTTCTGTTTTTTAAAGCAGTAGACTTTTGGTAACTGAAGGAAAACATAGTGCTAGTTGAGGAATGGTTAAACTGTAACAACTTTCCTTCTTCCAAATCTCCCTGTAGCATTTCATTATTTTGACTGTGGAGGTTCGTGAAGAAGTTTGAAATGTAGCCTAAATGTTCAGGCATTAAAAGTAAGATTTGGGGTTCCAGCTGTTACTAGAACCATTAAACTTCAAGTCTAATAGATGTCTCATAACTTGATGGTACTTCTTGTCATGTGGAAAAAAGCCTGCTGTTTTTCTATATTTAGTGTTGGTTTTTACCTTTGCCTAAAGGGGAGAGCACAAACCTGACCTGAGACACTCAGTAAAAATCTGAAGTTGAGCTAGAAGCAGACTCTAAGAGATGTTTTATTTGTCTCATTAAGTTAGTTAATTGTTCCATAGTTTTATCTTTTCCAGGCAGGTCATTCTGCTTTATGTCATTAATAAGCAGAGACATTGTCAGCATGTTTGAAAGAATTTGATTTTGCTATAATATTGTCATTATTGGCCTAATTTCTTTAATGCCCATGTACTAGTTTATTTCAAAAGGGAAGAAATGAAACTTTCCTTTTGAAGCTGTTGGTTCGTAGTCGTTCATAGCTCAGAAGTTCATAGTTTCAGTTATGGCAAAGGAGTTATTTTTGTGTGGGAGGGTGGATTAAATCAGCAATTCTGAAATTGTCTTTAATACTAGTGTGACTGTAACTGTAGGAATGACAGCAGAAATTGCTAAGGTTTAAAAAAGTTACTAGTGAGTTTGATTTTTGTAGAGCAGACTGATTGCTTTTGTATTAAAGAATGATGTTAAATTTTATTTGAAAGTACTTACCTGCCAACTGATCAGCCAGTGTGATTCCTCAGTAATTCAGTAAGATACAACAGCATATTTGACAGAAACGAATGTAATGTATGAGGCTCCTGGAAAAAGGAGTTTTGTGATTTTAAAATGTGAGCACAGTGGAGACTAATTTGGCAGGACTGCTGTTGCTGAGTGGTGCAAGTTGTTCTTACTAATAGGGTTTTTTTGACTATCTAAGATTCTTATTAGTAAAGTAGTTGTTATTGTGGGACAGGCTGTGTTTTCAGCCTGGGAGAAAGTAGTTGTGCATAATTACATAAAAGCTTACTTCCCAGGAGTTTGGGGTAGTTGAAAGTTGGTAGTGGGGCAACAAGTGAGCTTCTCTGTGCTGTCAAGTCAGGACTGCTAAGTACAATCACAAACGCATGCAACCTTGTTGAGGATGAGTAGAATGTGCACCTCATTCAAAAGGGAGAAGCAGCAATCCATTTTACTGAGGCAAAATAATAAATTGACAGAGTTAAATAAATTCAATGGAATTTAAAAAGGTTTAGTAATGGTTTGACAAGGCTCAATGAGCTTGATGGCAAGGTCATCTTATTAATTACTGAATGGAAGAAACATACACAGGAAAAGTTGAGTTAGAATCAAATTAGAATGACTTATGTAGAGCAGAGGTGCAAAGAGTAAGGAGGTCCCTCAGGTTAAGTCATGAGGTTCAGAGGGGACCCTCTTGCTTTCGTAACTCCTTGTGGAGAGTACATGGAGCTGGATCTAATCTTAGTCTCAGACCTTGACAAAAGTTTATCTATAATGGAATTATCCATGCAATGTTTATTATAATATTAAACAGCTCTGTGGATTAGCAATATTTCATTAGAGTTAATTCAGCATGCTATCAGTCTGTCTCCAAGAACCTGTCACAGGTAAGGGATCTCTCTGCTTTGTGTAAGGAGGGCTCTCTTGGTCAGGTGAGGAATCTTAAACCTTGAGATGCATCCCTGTTCAAGGGGAGAGTCACCTGGCATGCAGTTCAGGGAGTGCTTCAGTTGGATCCATCCTGGCAGTAATATATATGCTGTGAAGTAGTTGACTGCTTGGCAGTGGTGTAAACTGGATGGTTGTCTTCATTTTAGCTGTAATCTTGTTATGTACTTCGGTTATTTTGCATTTTTGGGTTTACCACCTTTTGAGATACTTGTTTCTGAGGCACCTTCACTCCCTTGCACCTGAGCCAGGAGCTTTCCAACTCACAGGTTCGCCACGGGGCATGAGACCTGTTGCTTCTTAGTCAGCCTGAGCCAAATTACGACCTGGGGTCAAGTGTATCCACACAGACCTGCAACTGAAAATGCTGAAAATCCAGTGGTTTCCATGTGATGCTTGCGGTTGCAGAGCACCTGGACTGTTTTCCTGCTGTACGGATGACTCTGCAAAGTTCCCCTTCTACCCAAAGACTGACCTGACCTGGCTGTGTTATTCTGACTCCAGCTTCCATTAGTGGATTGGCTGTACTGGGATGTGTTGCTGTGTGCTGCTGCTGGGCAGTGATGGGGACAGAGAATGGAAGGTGACAGAGCAGTAGCTCTGCGTGACATCAAATAGGGGAAGGCTAGTTCAGCTGAGCTGGGTTTCTAAAGAGCAAGTCAGTAATTGATCCTTGAGGAGGGAGAGAAATTACAACTGAATTCATTTGTGCTTTCTAAGGGCTGCTTTTTTCACTTTGCTCAGTTATGTGATCTAACACTTCATTGAGATTTTGGGGGAACAGTGGGTGCTTATTTTGCACCATTACTGTGGACTGTGGTGCAAACAAGTTTCTGCCTAATTCAAGTTGGAGTTTGGAGATCTAAGTTGGACTCATATGTTAATGTTAAACCTTCATTTTTGCTATTCATTTTAATTAACTGATCCTAAAGGAATTTTATATGTGTATATTGAGAAATACCGAAGCTACTTCATGTGTTCAGTAAAGTAGTTTTGGAATGGAATTGTTCACATAGAATGCAAGCAATGTTAAGAGGTTGTCTGTGCTGATTTCCTAAGTCTTCATCCATGGAGATTACATAAAATGTAAATAAGACTAAATACAAGTTTTGAAAGGGTTTTAGTTTCCAGGGGAGTGTCATGTTCTTCAGAATTTCATACCACTAACTTGAACAGAATTAAGTATCTCTGAAATTTGTGAGAAGTAGAAAAACCCCTCAATTTTCACCAACCTAATAATTAGCCTAATGTACATATAATCCAGTGCAGGAGAGTGTTTTGTTCTGGATGGTGGTTGGAAGTCTAGCTTCTAAAGTGCTTTTTTAGACTGCAGTATCAAATGATTCTTCAGACTTCTGTTTATTTAGTTTTAGGTAGATTTGATGAAAACCTTTTGGCACATCCCATTGCCAAACTGTTCTGCTTGTCTGCTCCTTCATCCCTCTACTTCATTTCCTCTGTAAATTGTCTCTCACTTTTTGGCAGCAGAGTGGTGTAGTAAAACTGATGTTTGTCTCAAAAAAAATGATGTGTGACTGTTCTAATTAATTTTCAGCAACATCTTTCTATTGAAGACTTTTAGGTTGGTGACATCTTTTTATTAAGAGTGTTTACAAATCCTATCTAAACTTTCATGTTTCATGTTCAAAAAAAAAGGGAGAAATAATAGTGAAGATAGTTCAGTGATTTAGCTATTTAGTTCAATAATTACTGTATACAAAACAGTGCAGTTGTTAGAAGAGAATTTACAATAGTTGCATGTCTTTCCTGTGACTGGGGTTTTTACAGTGTGTCTTAAAGCAACCTTGGTTTCCAGTAAGCAGTAAAAATGAATTTGAAAGGACTCCAGTGTCCATTTTGCTTGCATTGACATTTACTCCTTTTTATTTATTTGTAGGTCAAGATTCCTGTCTTACCACTACAGGCTGTTACTGTTGAATATGGGACTGTATTCACTCATGAGCAGCATTAGGGTTTACCTACATAGATAATTTCCCTGGTTTTTAACATGGAGACAGGAAGCCAAATAGTTTGGGTAGCCAAATAGTTTGGGTTGAGATAAGACTCCTTTTGTCTCTGTAATTGGCTTAAGATATGGTTTGAATGATACCCCTAATTTCTGTACTCTCATTATTAAATTGAGCAAAAAGCAGTACTTCAGAGTAGCTGAACTATTCTACAGCTAGTCTAATTGAAGCTAGAGTAGTCTTTGTCATTTGAGCTACTTCTGTTTGCAGTCTCTTTGCTGTCTGTTTTGTGGTCTGATTACCTGAATCGTTTGCCTGATATATATGCCTGGAGGTGCTAGGCCATCTCTTGGTTTCTCATCCAGTGCTTGTCTCCTTCTCAGCTTCAGCATTTGTGCTGTTGTCCAGGCTCACTCTCTGTGCCTTTGTTGTTTGTTTCATTAATATTTCAGTCTCTGGAAGTGTTTTATCTCCAAGTGAAATCCTAACTAACATCAGGTCTGGCATAAAAACTTGGGGTCATACTGGTTTTCTCACAGCTGAGTGCATTTCTGTATACAGTCTGTAACTCTTGGCAGCAAGAGAGCTCCAAAAATCTACAGATGTCTGAAGATGCTTCTCCTAGATATAACATTGAATATATATATATATTCATATATTCAATATGGGACATAATATTGAATAACAGTAGTGCTGGGTTAATTCTTACCAGTGAGGAATGCAAGTTGTTGGAGAAGAGAGGAGAAGAGTTGGGATATATAAATCAGGGAAACATAAACCAACTTTATCTCTGCAGATAAGGGTTCAATTCATCACTGGTACACCATAAAAGGGAAGTGATAATAAAGCTTATGATGCAGCCAGTGGAAGATAGCGTGTATTAGACACAGGGTGTGTGACTACATGGGGGTTTACTGCTTCCTTCATACATTTTATGACATTCTAGTAATGTAGTTCAGAGGACAAGCTCTAGTTTCTGGGATGAAAGGGGGGGTTGTGGGGATATTTGAATTGAACATAAGTTTTTTGTTCAACAGCCTTTTTCAGGGGTGTTTATGTTTGGGATTGCTAAAATTTAGTAGCTGCAAATTGTAGAGAATTTGGATTATAAATGATAGTATTTTGAGATAAAACTGTGATTTAGACTTGGCTGACTCACACAAATTCGGTGGGATGTGTTTTTTTTCACACTCTGTTTCATGGTAATGCTGATACAAAACCAGCAATTCCAGGCCCTCAAACTGTGTGTTGTGGGGGCATTATATTAGGTGACTGAATTTGCTGTGAGTCTCACATTATGTTTCATGGGCACCAGGCTGTCAAATGAATATATTTGATTCATTTGTGGATGTTGTAATAGCAAGTAGCAGAAAGACCAGGCAAAGGTCACATCTTCTGTAGTCAATCTGTGAAGTCTCCTGCAGGATGTGACAAGTAGCAGACAGAAATCTCCATAAAATACTGCCCTTGGTCAAATCTCACTTCATTATTGATTTGTCTTCATATATTACCATTTTGGAAGTGTGTACCCTGTGTGTGTGTGTATGTCCCTACTCAAAGGAGAGAGTGTTGAGAGAATAATACATAGTAGTGTCAGTCACTGTTGGACTCATTAGTGCTCTGAGCAGCTGCTTTCACAGTGGCTGCCTTCAGTGTTGCCTTCTTTTTGATTACTTTCCTTCAAGTTTGGTGTTAAGTTTGTTGGAGAGTTGTATTTTTTGGTATGTTAGGCCAATCTCTAAGCTATTTATTTAGTTCTGTATTTTTTAGAAGTACTTTGTGAAAGGTGAATTGATGCTAGGTACCAGGCAATTTTGGATGTGAAGTGTGCGTGCCAAACCTGTCAGATCTTTTGAAACGTATTAGAGAAGGTGTCAAGCAAGAAAGTGACATGTTTTTTCAGAAGGTCGAATATTTCTGTATCACTTGCAATTTTGGTGAGGTTTTGTGTTACAGAAGAGAAAAGGCAATAAGATTCCTGGCATAGCTGGTGTAATTTTGGGAGGCGTTTAAAGCTGTGTGGTGATGCAGCTGTTTGCTCAGTTATCAGTTTTGATAACTGCTAATGTGGGTATAGAGATTTACAAATATTAGTGTGTAAAAGATTCTTTCACAAGCTAGGCATAGTTGATTGTCTCATTACACATATATTTATATTTTCTTTAAATTTCCAGGTTTTGGTGTGTGTGTCTCTTTCCCCCCCTCCCCCAATGTTTAGGTTTGTGGGGCTTTTGGTGTGTTTTCAGTTTTGGATTTTCTTGGTAGGTGATTTGTTATGAAAATGAAAGCAAATTAGTTTTTGTCATTGACTCTCCCCAAGTTTGGTAATAAGTTCTTCTAACAGTTGTTTCTCTGGGTATTCTTAAGGTACTTTGCAATTAGAATATTCCTTGACTAACTACATGCATTCTACTTCATTGCATCCTCCTGGGCATGACTAGGTGAAAGCTAAACATCTGAATGTAAAGCTCAGTTCAGCTAGATTTTGGCATAACAAAAGAAAGTGAAGCACTTAATTTCTAGTAGCTGTTTATTGATGGGATTGTTTATTGATGGGATTGACCTTGTTTATCGATGGGATTTTTATTGCTAGGTGGGACAGGACAATACTGTGCATAGACTTGGAACAGAGAAGCAGCTGTCCATACAGGCTGCAAAGTAGGTGTCTGTAATTTTACTTTCTCGAAGGAGCAAAGCCTTGCTCCTGGGTAAAGTGGAGAGGAGGGATTGGGAGAAGATGAACCAGACAACTTCCTTCCTTTTGGTGTCCAGATGTCTGCAAATAACTCCTGTGGACTTGTCTTCAGTGAGAACCAATTTAGCTACTGAGCCTTGTGTCGTGCAGAGCACTGCCTTCCCCTCAGATGGAGAATGAAGTTGGTGTGTGACTGGCTAGTTGTCTTGTGTGTGTTTCCTTGATCTTGTTTTAGAATCTCATAGAATTGTGTTTTTCTAAAGGTTAACATCCTTTCATTACATGCAGATCATTAGAAGTGACATGTATCTACTCACTTCTTGTTTTGTTTTTGGTCTTTGCTGTTTTTCTTATGAAGGAAAGCGTATTATCTGTGACCTGAATTGAGCTGGATAATAACATTTCCAGAATTAAAATTACAGCAGCCCAGTCATGTCCCTTTTCTCTTGACCCACAGTACAGAAATTTGAGTCTGTTTAATTGTTAAGTAGTAGTGAGTTTGGAGCAAGGAAAAGGAAGGTGGCAAGGGCTGCAAAATGACACGAGGTAGCATTGGGTAGCCAGCCAGAGTGATGGGCTGTGGGCAGTAGGTGCTGTTAACGATGTCAAACTCAACTGTGTGCCTTTTGTTTGTGTTTGCCCCTAAACTGCAACTGTTACCTCTCAGCATGGCCATGTTGTGCTGAAGCACAGATGAATGTACTTTTCCACGATTCTCTATGAACTGATGGATATAAATGGATGCATTATTTTTAGACCTATTCTTCCTCCCTTCTTCCTAAGAAGCAACCCCTAAGCAATTCTTAATATTTATTCTTACTGTAGTCTCTTTTTTGTGCAAAATCTGGGCAAAATATCCGTTCCTGACTACAGAGAAGTTCAGACAGTTGAAAATAATTGGCATTGTCAGCAGAAGTTGATGACCTGATGAGCTGGTCAGTAGCAATTGTTTCTTCCCTGAGAAAGAAGTGGCATTCTGGTTCGTAAAGCTTGCTGGGACTTGGCAAAACAGGAAAGGAGATTTCTCTTAGTATTTTATTTGTGCAAGAATTCTGTGGATGTTAAAATCATAAAGGGCATGATCAACATAAACAAGCTGTTCATCTAGTAGTTGTGGATAATACTTCTATTTCTTAGCGGCATTTTAGATGTGAAACACCCTAGAAGTATTCAGCAAATTGTGGTTCATCTTGACTGAATTCCAATAATACAGAAGAATTACTGTTCTAAAAATCCAGTTTTCATACAGAGATGCTCAAAGTGAGTAAAGCTTTTAATGGATACTGTGGTTCTTATGCCTTCTTATGTTAGAAAGTGATAAATTGAGGAGCCTCAGTGCAGAAAGGATGGTAGAGTTAGTGAAATGTAAGCATGTTCTCCTGATCATCAGTCTTTAAATGACAACCTTGGAGATAAATTTTAATAATAAAGTCCTTGGCTGTCGATGTGTGCATGCCATGCTTTATCTTTATTGGCTTGAATAATTCCATTAATTTTATGGATCAAGGTAAAAGGGGAAAAAGGAAACAGCTGTTTAAATGTGATGTTCAGCATGTTCTAATAAGATACAGTTTCCTAAAAATGAAATATTTCTATGTGACATTTTATTCAGTTACTGGAGCCATAAATTTTTCTCTTCTTAGACACAGTAATTTACTTTCTGTCTCACAGTTCTTACCTATTTTAAAACGACTTTTAAAAATAAAGGAAGAAAATTACAGAATAGTTTGATTCCTTATTCTTGAAAATCTTCATTTAGAGGGTTATGGAACCACTGATAAAACGTGCTGGCAGTGACTGGGGGGAGCTTGGAAAGGAGCAAAAGGAAAACGTGTTTGGAAACTCAGAAATATTGAGAACAGTGGTTGAAAAAGAAGGTAGGGAAATTCTTCTGTTGTGGGCTGCTTCTGTTCTTGAGTTAATTTTGTGGTGAAGTGTGGAGTAGAGCATAGTATTTGTCATGTTGTCTGGAATTATGAATTCAACAGTCTGAGAAAGGAAAACACAAGAATTGTTACTTTTCCAATGTGATAGGGAAGGTGATGCTGCCTATTAGGGTTTTAAATCTGGGTGAGTACTGTCTTGTTTCAAATAAACTTATTTTATTTAAACAATTTGCATTTTTATGGCTAAAACAAAATAAAAAGTAGATCATAAAGTATGTATTGTGAGACTGGCTTAGGAGGAAAGATGTCTGCAGAAGACCTAAAGTGGTGTTTTAGAAAGAAAAGTTCTCCTATTCATCAGTGAGTTAAGTAGCTGGGAAAAAGATCTCCAAAAAGGTAAAACAAAGCTAGTCTGCTGTAGAAACAACCTAGCATCCCTGTCCATTCAGAAGTACTTGCTGTGTTAGGTCATTATATAATGAAAACAATTTTATTGTTTGGAAATTATGGAAAAATGGAAGATGTTTGTCTTTAGTCAGAAGGATTTGTCTGTGCTACTGTGCAGTATTTGGACATCCATACCAGTTTTAAACATAAATCTGAGATTAGACAGAGTCCAACTATGAAGCATGGACTCCAGCGTAGGCTACCTTTATGAACCCGAGGACATAATTAATACAACACTGCTTTCCAAAAGAGTTGGTGCTGTTGTAGAAGACTGAGTCAGAAATTGAATTGTAGTTGTCCAGCTGAAAATATCTGTATAAAAAAAATCTTCTGTCACATTATGGATTCAAACCAGAAGTTGTACAAAATCTGGTCCAGAAAACGGTCTTAACTGGGAAAGAAGGGTGTGAGGAATATTCAAATCACTAGGAATGCATTACACAGTGGAAAGATTTAGCAATCCTACATTGAAAACTTCTTGGGATTACAGAGTAGTGAAAACACGGGTTCAGATGGTTGGTTTCTGGGATGTGTTCAGAATAAGAGAAGAAAAGGAGAAACTTATTTTGAGGTATTTCTTCTGTTGGGAGCATACTTTTGGATGCGTTGCAGCTTTGCATCCAAGTGATAGCTTCAAGGAGCAGTGCACTGTTACAATGTGTAATTGAATGGTGAAATATGTAGAAATATAATTTATTTTTTATTATTTACTTACTGAAGTATTCATTTCCCCTGGAGAATATGGAAGTGATTAATTTGACTGGAAATGGGAAAATTAAAATTCTTAAATCCAGAGAGGTTAAATTACATGGGAAATGTTTGTATCGTGCTTCTAATACTTACGTGTCTTTTAAAATTAAAAAAAAAAGTTCTCTATTGCCTCAAATCTGGTATGCTGTTGAAATTCAGTTTTTCTCGTGGAAGACCTGTTTAGCTGATGTTCTTTGTTGACAGGCTCTAGTGGTAGAGCACTTGCATCTCTTGCTATACTACCAGCAATTTATCACACTTTGAAGCATAGTCATTGCTTTTTCTTAAAGTCTGCTTGAATAGGGAACTAATAATGAATTATTGTAATACTATGTAATGATATGAACGTATTATAATTATTACTGTAATAAATGCTCATATTATTGAAAGCAAACCCAGATTAAGTAGTTTATTAGTACAGTGTTTGACCATTACCTTCTAAGAATTCAAAAGGCAACTTAGTTATGCTTCCTAGCATTTCATGCATGTTCTGCTTGACATCTTAAAGCTTTTTTAAATGGCTATGAATGAATGAGTGAATGGATGAAGGGCATGGTGAAACACAATGAATGTTTAATTAAGACACTTGTAGAATTTATAAGACTTAGCATTTATGCAGAGAGAGCATTGATTTTGAAATTTGGGAAATAAAAGAGAATTAAACGGTCATCAGGCCATATTGACAAACTTCTGGGTGGCTTAAAATGCAACAATTCTGGTAGTGTCAGACTTCAGCTTTGCAGAGGGGGGTGAATATTTTCGCTTGTAATTGATGTCAGTTGGTAATGGCTCTGCATTTGGTTGGAATGGCAGAGGGGGGAGTATCCTGATGGATCTCAGGAGTTTGAGGGAAGCTGGGCCAGAGGATCAGGAAGTTTGTAGTCTTTGAATGGATTTGAATCTGAAGTGAGAAATCCATTGGCTTTTCTTTTGTGAAGTAGCCTGCATTTTCTTGCCTGTAATTTTACATGTCTATTCTGAACTGTGCTTAAGCAGTTAAAACTACTTAAAATATGCTTAAGTGGTGATTTTCTGCCTTACCTCTAGATGGACTCTTTTAAAGACTATTAATTAAAAAAAAAAGTTATTCTGGTTTTGGAATAACAGAAAAATTTAGCTGTCTTTTGAAAATGTCTTTCAGTAACAGTTATTTCACAATTTCTTTATAGCATTAATTTTTTGCATGAGAAGTACAACATAACTTGGCTCTGCTACCTCCTGCCTGACTGTTGTCTAAAGAGTACATTTGTTTTTGTCAGTGGTATCTGAGATTTAATTACAGAAGTATGATGTCATGGGTAAATGTGAGCAAGGCCAGTAGAGAAATAATGATAAAGTGGCAAGATGAATCAGCTGTAGAGAGGTTAGTGCTGTTACTTCCCTGGTAGGCAGAACAAATGACTTTTAGAAGTTAAAAGAGATCCCTGTCCTTTTGATTCAGCTGCACAGCGCTTCTGGAATGGGACACATACCCTTCTGTTCTGCTTTATATGTGTAATACTTTTCCATCCTCAGTTAATGAAAGACTCTAGCCTCCATTTCTTCTCTGTTGTTGTGATGGTCTGAACTGGGTCATCTTTTGGTCTGTGATGTGAGAAAATGTTTTTGAAAGCTGCTCCTGTTTTTCCTATCTCTTTGTGTTCCTCCCTCCTCCACTTCCTTTGTATGAAGCCCTGCACTGTTTGATTTGACATTTAATTCCTTATTCCTTCTCTGGGCTTCTTCTATCCTTTTAGCAGTTTTCAAAGTGTGTTATCTCCCTTCTTTTGTGAGACTATAGTTGTCTGTGCAGTTTATTCTTGTCTTTTTCTGTGATATCACTGTGTGAAAGGTGAAGAGGGGAGTTGCACATCAAACCATAACCTTTGAAAAGGAAATGCTCGATTCCATGTGATGTGAACAGTGTCACGGGCAAGATGCTTGTGAAAAGTTCCTGGTTCTTTTGGGATGAGAAAGAAGGCAGGATACTTGAGGATGATGTGAGGCCTTGTGAGAACTGGTTACCTTTTTCTTTCTTAAAATTACTGCTTGATTTCTACTGGAAACATTGCTTGCTTTTACAGGCTTCTAAGACATCATCACAAAAAACCTAAGGTGCAAGTGCTGATGTTCTGTTTTTCTGAGACTGTACATAAAGTAGATTGTGGTTGGCTAGAAAGTCCAATTAACACTACTGCTGTAGCTGTGATAACAAGGATGTGGAAGAATGCTGTGTCTGCGTTTGGGAATTGCAGAAGTTGCTGCTGTCTGATGTCATTATGCTGGTAAAGGTATATTCTGTACTCGAATGGCTGGTTTCCTTCCCTGGGGTAGCTTTAAGCCAATGCAAAGCCCATTTTCGTGGAGCTTACAGTCATTCTGGGAGTGCTTTGCTGGTCTAGCATGCAAAAGTTTCTGAGCTGAAGTGCTCGTAGCATTTATGTAACTTAATAGATTCTGTTCTAATAGACCCAGAAGAACTTTTCCCCCAAATTCTTTGGTCTTAATAGGAGAAAAAGAGTCTTTTTCTTGACTCTCTTTTTCTTTTCTTTTTTTTTCTCCTCTAGCTGTTGTTTCTCCTTTTGTTAATTGCAGAGCTGTACTTTAGTAACCACAATGATGATTTCCAAGATAATAATCGATTAAAAAATGGCTAAATAACAAAGGCTGAAATAAATTATTTGTACCTGAACAATAAACAGACAATGAAATTATGAGGATGGCATAGGCTTGGAATGAACATCACTGCTTATAAAGTCTAGACTTGTTTGCTGAGCTCAGAGATAATGGGGAGAAGCATGAGCTCCAGGGTTAAGCTACTGTGTAATTTTCTCAGGGGCATGGCATCACTTCTGTCTAGTGCTCTACTTTTTCTCTTAAGTATGTAGCAACAAGTATTCCCAAAATGGACAAGGAAAAATGAGAATGAGAAAAATTAAAATTTACTACGAAATATACAAATCTGACTTTAAAAAAAAAAAAATAGTTTTCCAATTCTGATGTTTTCTCCTGCACTTAAGTGCATTGTTTTCTCCTACTAAGCAACCTGAAGAGAAAAAAATGTGTTGTGAGTGGGAGAGTAATATTGTAAAATAATTTAAAAGTCAAACACAACAGGAACTGGTTATGAACTGGTACAAGTCAGTAAGGTAATCTGAAATGTTGACAGTTTCCTTTAGGGTATCCTTATTTTTAACTTTGCTAATGAAAATGTAGTTGGCATTCAGCTTGCCATTCCTCTAGTCCTTCTTTGTGGTGAAGATAACCTGTAGAGGGAAGGTGAAGCAATGTGCTACATGATTAAAAAAGGGAGGCTTTCCATTTGTTTCCTGAGGGAAAGGATGCAGAAGTGCTTGTGGGAGATGGAGTCAGGGCAGAAGTGAAGGGTGTAGAATGCCTTAGCTTAAAATTCTTGGGGAGAGGGTTGTCAATCTGTCAGAATTGAAAGAGAATTTGATCTTTGCTCTGATGCAAAGGCAGTGGCAATAGAGTTAAACATAACTGCTGCAAAGGAAGGAGTCCCAAGCAAAATGTCTGAAACTCTATAAATCTTAGGCAATAACTGCTTGCATAATGTCCAGACTTACTTAGTGTGAATAAAGAGAGAAGCAGATCACCACCAATAACTGCAGGCTGTGAAGACAATCCAAGAAATATTCTGTGATGGGAAAGGTTAGAGATGTTCCACATGTGGGGATATTGCAAAAGAGCTGAGACAAAGTGCTGCTTTCAAAGCAAACTGTGTAACTTGAGCAAATTTGGGATATACAAGGCTATGGAAGTCTGAATAATTACAGTTTCCAGAGTATTGACTTGTGATAGTCTTATCTTGGAGGAACAGTCACAAATAGTATGTATTTGCCCATGTTATGTAAATGCCCATGTTAGTGGGATTAGCTGGATAGTTAGGGGTGGGTTTTTTAAGAAGCTAAGGGGGGTAGCCTGCATTTGTGTGATCTTCGCTCTAGTCTGTTGAGGGTTGTAGCAGACTGACCTCCATGTGAGCCAGGAGGTTGCTGTCTGTTCCCTCTTGGTCAAGGGTTAGTGTTAAATAATTGTTCGGTGTAATAGCATAGAAGATTGCCTGAGGAAAATGGAATTTAGGATCTGTGCTGTTGTGAAAAATAGGTATATTTGTGGGGGGAAATAAAAAACTTTCTTGAGGCTGACGCACCAACTCTGAAATACCTTCACTTTCATTTAGTGCACTTGGGCAACCCAGTTAGTTTATTTTTTGTTTGTGTGATCTTTCAGCCTTAGCTGTTGGTTTATTGTGAGAAGGCTTGTGTTATGAATAAAAGAATAGATCACCTATCCCTGGAAAGCCAAGCCTAATGATCAAAGTAACAGTAACTTATAAAATTGTAACTACAAAAATTACTTTACCCTCATTTTTATATTTATGGTCTTGATTTAAGATCAGTGTGTGCCCTTCTTTGGGTAAATGCATGAAAAACTTCTGAAGAAATACAATATGCTTGTAATTTCTTTCAACAGGTACTTTGTGCTGGACTTTGAGACAGGGATTCTGCAGTACTTCATGAATGAACAAACTAAAAACCAGAGTCCGAAGCCACGAGGAGCCTTGTCTTTAGCTGGAGCTATAATATCGCCCAGTGATGAGGTGCCACACATGTTGGTGGTCTACTCTGCTAATGGAGAGATGTACAAGTTAAGAGGTACAGTGCTGCTCACAATGGCAGCTGAGTTGTTCTCTTGTCCCACTCACACTTCTGCATTTCTTCTCTCATGTCTCATTTCTCTTTTGCTTCCCTGTCAGAAAGTAGTGGCTGTACAGCTCTGTTATACTATGTATATTTTAAAACACAATGGAGGAGTAATCTGGAGTTTAGTACATGTGAGTTTACAATGTACAGACTTTCAGGGGTGGAAGGTACCTCAAGATGGTTTCTATAATCTATTATTGTGGCATTTTGATTGAATGCTATATCTTATTTGCTTCCAAAGGAAGAAAAAGCTGCTTTCATTGCTGTCCACAGCTGAACATTAGTTTTCTAGTACTGTTCTCCCCTGCCACCATCCTGCAGATAATGGGCAGTAATGAATCTGATGATGGGTCAGAGAAGGGAAAAATGTCAGTGGGAGACTTCTAGGATATTATGTTCTTATTAGTCTTGGAGTAATTGAATGCACCTGTAACATGAAATTTTCCCTTCCCTTGTTCCCAAGTATAAGACAGACAATATATGGTATATAGAAGTTACTTTGAAATATTTACAAAAAAGGAATTAAAAAAAAGAAATAAAAAAGCAGTGTTCTGACTGTAAGGTGTTGATTTCATATCGAAGTAATATATAAAAAACCACTGTTATTTAAAAAAAAAAGACATATAATGCACTTTAACAAAAGTATTCTTAGTTTTATTCTGACCACGGTTTATCAGTTGTCCAGCAGGACTGAGTATGCAGAAGTCCCCTGTGGTACAGTGTGTTGCTCTTTCAAACACAGAACTGAATTCAGGAACAACCAGGGAGAATTTCTGTTAAAATGCTTTGGAAGTTGCACAGCTAGAAATCATGAACACTTGTTGTTTCATTATGCTTTTTCAATCACTTGAAGTTATCAAATGCTTACAATATGCTGCTTTTAATTTAATGGTGTCTGTGAATTTGATTAAAATCAGTAAACAATTTTTATGCTGAGTCAATAGCAGAGGAAGTAAGAGAAAATATTTACTGAAATTATCAACTCTGTATTGCCATTCCTAATGAGGAGTCCTGTAGTAGTTAAGGAAAAAAAAACAACCCTCTCCTGAACAGAGTTACTGTATTACACAGGAGCCATCTAAGAGCAGACAAAATCTTCAATTATTTTTAAAGCTCGTTTTTAAAGATGTAGGGGGGAAATAGTAATTTTTATTCCCATGTCTTTAAGTTGTGTGTGAGTGACATGGGTTTAGGGAGAGATTTAGTTGAACTCCATTAAAAGAGCAGCACTTAAGTATCTGGGGAACTGGTAGCTTGTCTGGTAGCTGATTGACAGCTACCAGAGTGTAGAGCTTTTATGGATTTTAATACTGCGGTGTGGCCCTTGTTCGTCACAAAGACAGACAAGTAAAACAAAAGTGGATGAAAAATTCTAAACAAAAATGTCATCTTGAGGTAGGTAGTTATGCTTTTACTAATGTGGAGGGGATAGCTATGAAGAAGACTCATAAGCTTATCTTTTCCAGCTGGCCATAGCCTTTTAAGTACAGGTTTAGATTTGTTGTTCTGAAAAACTTAAGTGTACTTATGTAGCATAAGTTAGGATTTATACTGCATCCTAATCAATAATTAATCTTTCCCCCTCTGCCCGGCTCTGCCACCTCTTGTGCAAAAAAGAGTATTGATTTATGTGTGATCCCCTGCATTTTCTTGTTTCTGTTCTAGCTGCTGATGCAAAGGAGAAACAATACTGGATAACTCAGCTTCGATCCTGTGCCAAACATCACAAGGAAAGTGATTCTAAGGTAAATAAGTAAGAGTGAGAAGTAGCTATCAAGTTCTAAGTGGTATAGGTGAAGAACAGCATGATCTGGATGATAGATTGGCTGCTGTAATTAGTGGGTGGATGTTTGGAGGGTTTTGATTAAAAGCAGCAAGTTGTCATTTGTCACTAACTGGAGCAGGCTTAAGTTAGTTGGGCCATCTTAATAAATAAACATAGTCCTATTTATGAGAAATTAATGAAGTGCATGGTTGATTGGCTGGATCAACCATTTATTAATAAATACTGTGTGATGTCCTGATTAGTATTTAAAAGTGTTAATTAATATTAGTTTTATTTAATTTTATAAAATGTTGTGGCTTTTATTATAGGAAACTTCAGATAGCTGTTAGCAGCAGTCAGTCTTCATCTTTGTTACAAAATTGGAAAGAGCTCATCTCATGAACATTTGTGTTATTTATGTCTCTTTGGAAGTAATTGTCCACAATTTTGTCCTCAAACAGCTAAATATTTTAGACAGGTAACACAGCCAACCATGTAGACTTGACAAACAGCAAAATGATGCGTTGAGGCTGTCTCCTACCTCGAAGTAAAAATGTCATGAATCTGTTTAAATTCTAATACACTTTGAAAGTGGAAGATATTAAAAATAAACAAAATCCTCCATTAGAAATAATTTTTGTCTTCATTTATGGTTTTGGTGTTGATGCTAAGACTTGCACACAGAAATTAGTACTCTTCAGTCCTTGAAGCATTTCTGTTCATATCCTTACAAGAACAAAAAAGATTGCTTTTCTCATGACTAATTGTTTGCTATATTAAAAAATGCGTATAGCTACAAGCTGAAAGGATTACTCAGTGTTCCAAGATATTGAGAATATCAGTGTTCTGTTAACTGGAGTCAAAGTTGTAAATCTGAATATCTTTGAAAGTTGGACTTTTAGGAGACTTCCATTTATTGAAATTAGTGAAGTAAAGCCAACCTTTTGTTGTTCTTTTTGAGTGATATGGACTTAAGATGAAGCAACTGTGGTACAAATTAAACCCTTTTTGAAGGAGAATTAAGTAGCCTGAGTATTTCAGTACTTCTAAAATTCTTATGCATGGTGATTCAATATGGTTTTTATACAGATGTGGCCCAGTACTGCTCAGAAAGATGCAATGCTACTTGACCAGGGTACTCTTACAGTTGCTGTTGATTTGCAGCTCCTGTGCCAGTGATGCCAACTTTTTATACTCAAATGTCATCAATGAATTATTCCTCAGTATGTTTTCTGTTCACTTCTTAAATGCATTTAAATGCTTAGAGCATCTATAATGTAACTGTTATAAATGAAATGTCAATTAAATCGAATTAATAACTTGCGTGAGCCAAATTATTAATATAAAGACAAACAGAATTTATTTTATGATTAAATTGACAATTTTGATTAGCCACTATAAAACGGCAGAGTCAAGCCTAGGTTCTTGACCCTGGGTGACACATACACAGCCCCGAACACCAGCAGTTCGGGTGGGTAGTGCACACCTTCGAGGTTTCTGAGTCTGGTTTTTATACAGTTTTTCCTGCCTCCGGCTAGAAAATCCTTTGTCTTTTTCATATTCATCTTGTCTTCTGTGGTCCTCTGGTCCAGAGATCAGGGGTCCGTTCAGATGTTGATGTGTTCAGGAACTCTTTTGTGTCTTTGGTTGATATTTTCCAGGAACTCTTCTTGTGTCATTAAAATGAAGAGTCTTAGGTAAGAGGTCCATACATCAGCATGGTCCAGGGAGGAACAGAAACTTAGATGATCATATCTGTTGCTCCTTTCAGATGGAAAAAGGATTTTCCAAGGGCAGAGTGGATTTGGAGTAGATTGATGTGCCAGATGGATATCTGACTTCCTGATGATGGGTACTTGAGACCTCTCTGGTGGAGGTGCCTGTGCTTCAGATGCAAATGTTATCACTGAGAAGGGTAACCCGTGACTTTGGCTGGGCTACCAGGGAACATGCCAAGGCACATTCTAAACATAACATCTTTGGATACATATACAGTCTAATATCCTTTATACTTAAAATCAACCTTGATACCATTTAATTTATTATGAATTTTGACTCATCTATAACATAACTGTGATGAGGAGGTAAAACTGCTCTTCGGTATATATGATATGGGAGACTTGTGGCATACAGTTTCTTATGCTTCTACACTCTATTCATTTCCATAGTATTTCTTAATATTAGCTTTATTTTTATTCTTTTGCCTCCTTGTGAGAAATTATTCTATTTTAATAGCAAAATCTCATTTAGAATGGCAGTAATTTAGTTGAAGCTGATGTTTGTGTAACTGAAGTTGGGATCACATTTCCTCTGTAGGTAAAAAATGTTGCACTTAGTAATAATTTAGTAATACTTAGTAATAATTTCTGTTCAGGCTGCCTTTCTATGTTGAACTCCTTCAGTTGGTAGTCGTATCTATGTATTTTGATTTGTTCTGAATTAATTAGTGTGTCAAGAGAAAAATCTTGGTGTTACAACAGTGAAAATAAACAGCAGTTAGTAGTGGTCCAAAGAAAGCAAACAAAATTTTAGAAATTATCTGGAAACAAAATGGATAATACTTAGACTGCTCTAACTTGTCAGTACTTGTCATGAATACTTTTATCAGTCCCCTTCCATTTCTGAAGTGAAAAATTGGAATGGGGAAAATGAAGTACTTTTCATCAAATTTGTTATTCTTCTGTACAGGATGAACTCTGTGTGATGAAATTTGACTTCATTGTAGTATTTTGTTTTCTGGTCATGAGAATGGAAAGGGTAAATCAGTATACTATGTGCTCTGCAGTGGCTGAATAGGAAGTACTTGCTAGCTGTTAATAATCATATTGGTATGGGGAGCTTCAAAGAAAAGGAGTTGAAAACAGGCAAAACAAAGAACCAAGGAAAAAACCCCAGAAGGACATGAATAGAAAGTGGAGATTTTTTTGGAATGCTTTGGATGGCAAAAGTGTTTATAGATTTCAAAAGTACTTGAAAAGCAAAATGTTGCTAGAAAGTCTTGACTAAAAGAGTGGGAGGCTGGTAAATGCAGAGAGTTTCTGTCACAGAAGATCTAAGGCGCAGCTTTTGGAAGTAGGAAGGGGTTAGAATGGGAAGCATCTCACTGGACTATTTGTATTCTTTCATAGTGACCAACAGTGCTGTGGTTTGTTCCTGGTTCCTATGCTTATTCTGCAAGAAAATAAAAGGATTTCCCTGACTGAGGAGTGGTGGACATCTGTAGCAGAGGAACTAAATGAAAAAGTATTTCAGATAGTAGGAAGAGGGTTCTGACATTTTTCTTAAAGACCGATGAGCTGCAGAAACTTGGCATAAGAAGCTGGAGTATGGATGCACTTTGGAATGGAGATGTTTTAATTAGCTTGAATCTTGAAAATAGAAATGCTGAAGAAAACTATTTTTTAGTTCTGTGTTACAAATCAGGCTAGGTCACTTTTCACTTGAAATGTGAAAGTGCTTTGTTAGTGAAGCACTTTTAATTCTCTACTTTTGTAAGCCAGAGCAAATTGAGGATATATATCTTCTGTATGTTCAAACTTAACAGTCCAGAAAATAAAATGGTGGGAATTTATGTGCTTCAGATGAGACCACTGATGACTCTGCTTCTTACTCCAGAAGTGGACTGTACTTGAAGCAATTATGTGCTTACTTGTTCCTAGAAACCTTTCTTGTTTTTAATATACTTGTTTCCTTTCCCCCTCCTATCTTCTCAGTATTAGAATATTAACAGAGAATAATATTTTACCTGGCTTTAGCACTGCATATAGTGCTAACTTGAATTTCGTCTACAAGTAAGTTTAAGAACTTCTCTCTGCTTTTCTTTAAAAAAGGAAGCTTTAATGCTGCAATGATTAGAGTCTGGAGATCAGATATTGTTTACAAGGTAGTAATCCTTCACAGAAGTTCCAGAAACTAGAAAAAAAAAGCATATCTATTATATTTTTTTTTCTTTTCCTCAAAGTTTCTTACTTCAAAACCACTGACTGGTAGGTGGTAAGAGAAGCAAGAACTGCTTCATTTCTTTGTGATTTTTTTTTCCCTTTCTCTTGTAGATGATAGTAGTTTATACTAAATGATTATTAGCGTGGGAGTGGAAACATACTCTTTAAATTTACATAAAATAGAATTCTGCTATTTTTAGCCACTTGTTTCTTTTGTGTTTAGCTAAGGGACTGGAATTACGTAGAAAGGTCTGTAATGATGCAGAGAAGGGTATATGTTTGACTTACTTTGGCATAATCGAGGACTTCACAAAAATCTACGGTTTTGGATTTTGTTAAAATATCTCTACCATTGATAGGACTGTCATGGTGTGATTTGTTATTCTGCAGGAATCTCTTTATTCCTCCTGATACACGGAAAAGACTCCACTACTGGAATAAGTGGTGAAGTAGGTATGTTTATTCCAGCACTGGGACGCAGGGGGGATAATTCTTCTAAAGTCATGCGTGCTCACAGCTGCCTTCAGCTTGGTGTATATCGGGTTACAAACTCCATATTCATTAAGTTTCCCAATACGTCTATACATATTCATTACCTAGCCCCGCCTAGCCTCGCCTCGTATTGAGCCCAAAAGTCTCTTACATCTGCGTTGCACTTGCGCAGTGTTGTCTGGTTGTCATGGGCAGGGATCTCCGGGATGAAGAGTCCTCCTCAGATGAAGTAAAGAGTCTTCCTCATTCTGAACTTTTCACCTTGCTTCCCTGCGGATGCTCTTTATGTCCCTGGCCCAAGTCCAAACTTCAAGGCTGGTTTAAGTTAGTTTTAAGTTTGAGAACAGGATCTTTGGTCAAGATTCCTTCCCTTTATCAATAGTCTTACATCTTCTCATTCTGCTTTGGTAGGCACAATAAGTGTTGAGCAAGCTGTATGCATTGTTTTTAATAAACAGCTTCTTAGCAAATAATTTAACTTCTGCTTCCCCCCTCCTCCCTCTGATTTGCTTCCTCTCTGCATACTTTAAGGGCTGTAGTAAGTGAAAGCTGCAAGTTACCTGTCTCTCAGAGTGCTGTTAGGAACAGGCAGATACTGATGTGTTTTGAGCATCTGGAGTTTGAACAGAATCCAAGCTCTGTCTCTGCTGGGAACGGCATCTGGAAAGTTGGAACCTGAGTGTTTGTGCCCAGCTTCTTCTGCAGATTAAATTCACCTTTTCACAGGAATACTGAGATGCAGAAATTTTGAGCTGTTCTTTAGGATTTGTACACTTGAAGGAGGTAGAATGGGAAGTGAAAAATATGCAGTGAGGGGTATATTTTATGTTATGCAAGTGATATATAGTTTAAATGTAAAAAAAAATAACGAGATAACCAGGCAAGCAGTGGGAAGGTTCCCAAGAATACCAGTGAAGCAACTCTTAGTGATAGGTCTTTCATGCTGAAGAGAGAACACATCTTTAAATCTTGAGTAGATATTATTGGAAGGGAATTCATAGAAAAACATGATAATTTGGCGGATGTTTTTCAAAGCTGAAGCTGTGTTACTGTTTCTGTGAAATATTCAGAGAAGAGCATTCCTTCCTGCTGCACTGGATCTAGATCAGCACTAGCTTCCTTTCTTTTTCACAGCTACTGCCTGCTTCAAAATGCTACTGAATGACTTGCTGTCGTGACTCTTTTTGAAGCTTCAGCTGGGGATTGGAGTGGTGAAGGAAATTAAATAGAGAAGTGATTGAAAAAAAGAAAGAAAACATTGTATACTAAACACTAAATTTAGTTGCGTCCTAATGAATGGTCCAAAGGTGAGCTATACAGTTAATGGATATAACACAAGCTAAGTTTCCGACTTTGTTTTAATTAAATTTTACATGGTCATGATAAAAAAAAGCAGTAAAAGGAGAGTGTTCTCTGGCAAATAATTCCCATGCTGTCAGATAGTCTTAATGTTCTTGGTATTCCCGTGCAAGTCTCATTTCACTTAATTACAGATTGCTCAACCTCCACAAGTGCCAAATCAACTGTATTAGAAGAAATCTATGTCTGGATAGGATTGCTGGTTCTTTTAGACTAATCTAAGTGAATATTTTGTACAAGCTTTAATTAAAGCATTAGTCAAATTTGAATTCAGTGATATAAAATGCTTTCAAGAAGGAGTAGGCTAATGCATAATTTCTGTGGTAACTTCCAAGAATAATTTGTATCCAGAAATTGTCACAAGATTTTTAGTTCCTCTGTTTCATACTCATTTTTTCTTGAGCGTTTAATGATTGTGGATGTAAAAGCACTACTGAAAACAAACACACAGGTTTTTAAACCAGCTCTTAATGCCAGTGTGTCAACTGGTTGCTGGATTTGTGTATAACCCTTTTATATCTCAGTGTGTCTGTATCAGGAATGTGACAGGGAACAGAACCTTTATCTTGTGAAGTAGTTTCTGTGCTCAGATGGTAACTTTCAGCTTAGGTCTGCGTTAGAATAAGGAGACAGACTCTTTGTTGCTTCAGCTTTTAGTTTGGAGCTGCACAGTGAGCTAACTGCTTAAAATTGGGTGGTGTGAATTCATCTTCAAGCTGAACTCATTTGCTGATTCCTTGCAGTTGTAAATTGCAGTCCAGTTCTCTTCCTTCTGCTGCCACCTTTTGTGTGGGTTTTGTGATGTGTCTGGTTCTGTGTTAATTTGGGCATCAGAAACAGAAAAAACGACATCTTACTAAGAAAGACTTAGCTCTCTGACCAGCTCTCTGTGGAGCCTGTGTCTCTGTCTCTGGTTCTCTACTTGCTTACCTCTTTGGAGTAATGTTGGAAAAAAAAAAATGTCCAAACTTGCACCTTTTAGAGTCAACTGCAGTAGCAGTTCAGCTGTGATGTGAAACAGCACCTGCAGTAATGCCTCAAACTTAACACTTTTATCAAATCATTATGAGGCAGATGTTTAATTTTTCTCCACAGCTGGAAGAATGGCTATCATAGATCTTTTGTTTTATTGGGATTTTGTAGCTTGAATAATGAATGGCCTCAGAGATACCTTTACATTTCTAAGTAGATCATTGGCTGGGTATTTTTAACATCTGCATGATAACTGTTTTCATAAAGTCAGATTAGTGAAAATTTCAAGCCTTTCTCAGTGTTGTTTTGGTTCTTTTGTGCAAATCAAATTGCTTTGCCCTTTGAACTTCACTGTTCCCTCCCATTGGTATGCTTGTCTGCTTCCTCGTCTTATCCCTGACCTGTAGAAGTCAACTAAAGAATGACACTTCTTATTAAAATATGCACTGGAATCCTTAGAGTAGTGAGGCTGAGAAGGAAGCAGTGCTTGGCTGTTGATGGGTGTGTGTTTGATATCTTTTTCCTCCCTTTGGAAAATTCATGAAAATAAGAGTTGCTCACTGCTTCTAAAATCTTTCAACAGAAATAGAAGAAAATCAATTTAGGATTGAATGTGAACTAGCTCAAGTGATTCTTGATGAAGAAAAGATTTTATCGTGGAATGATTATCATAGTCTCTTCCTTAAGAAAAAGACATATGTTGCCTTACTGAAGATGATGAAGCCCTATGATATTCTGTCAGAAAAGTTAATACTGTGGATAGTGCTTGAAAGAAACGTGCAAAACATCATAGGCTAGTCCCTTTACAGTGCTGAAGTTTGAAAGTTATGTAGATTCTGTTATTTGCATTTTAATATTTGTGAATGATTATAATGTAAATGAAGCAGAACTGTGTCTACATTTATCTTTTATCAGTGTTTGTTTACTTAGGATGCATTGGAAAAGAAGTAGATGGTAATTAAAATACTGAATGGTGGTGTCTCAAAATTGTAATTACTTTCTAATAGCATGTGACTTCCCATAGCTCTAAAACTGTATGCAGGGATTGGTTTTCTGTGCTGTATATATGCAGCGGAGTAAAGGAGTGTCATGTTGTTATTTAGAGTTCTTAGAAAAGCATCTGTGGCACAGTGCCTGTGAAAATTATGATGATCAACCATAAGCAGATATGACAATTCACTTCAGAAATCATTTTATTGGTCTCTGGAATGTTGCATTTACTTTCCAAAATAAACAAAATTGTTTGCTTCTGGTAAATGGTGAAAAACACTTCAGCTTCTTTGTGAACAGGAAGGGCAATCTCCAGGGAGAATGAGTCATGAAAACATGAGTATAGTTCGAACTTACTGTTCTGCAATTCCATTATTTTAATTGTTAGGATTTTTGATATCCAAATGGAAGCATTTGGATCAAAAGCAGTATCTTCTTTATCTTGGGGATGAACAGTCTACTAAAATAAAAATCTTAACCCAAATCTGTGTTAGCTAAGTATACTTTAGCTAGCTTTAGGTCATAAAACCCATATGAATGCAAGTTACAAATTAATCTTTTATTAGCTTCTTTATTATTCTTTTATTGGTTTCATTTTATTAGCAGGCGAAATGTTGGTGCAATGGTAAAGTGTAGCCTCAGGAAAGAAAATTTGCAATCCTTTTGGGTTGCTTCAGCCTGTGGATTTCTTGTCTCATTATTGGCACTATGCATTACTAATTGTTGAAGAGCTTATGACTTTCTTTCATCAGACTTTTCTCTGTCTTTTTATTTATTTAGTTGTGAGCCAGAAAGCAGTGAGACCAAAGAAAATTATATATGATAATAATTAGAGAGGCAGATCAGTCATACGAGCAGTGCTGGGGGACGAGCGGGGGATTAGGCATACAGGCCCATCAGTTACTGTCATTGCTTTGATTTCCTGTGAGAGTGACTTTAATGACTGTTGTAGTATGATGTATAATTAGAGTGCTTTTAGAGTGGAAAACTTCACATAGGTTTTAACGTTTTAACAAAAATGGAAAATTCTGATTTTTGCACAACTGTGTGTCAGTGCGAAAGGAATGTTTGTCATTTGCAGAATTTCTTAAACTCTGGGAAAGAGGAGTCAAGTATTTGGCTAGGACATAGGTGTTGACAATGTGCTGTAAAATTCAAAAGTGCCTGAGGGTCTGAGTGTGCAGTTCCTGGAGTTCTCTTCTGGCAGTGACAGGAAGAAGCTGTCAGAAGGATGAATTTGGATGCTTTCCCCATTTCCTTGGATGCAGCAGACACAGTGCTCTGCTGCTGTTCTCTATGGTAGAGGAGGAGTGGTGACCAACTTGAAAAGGTTTTGAGTGGTTATAAAAACTGCCTCCTGCAGACATTCACATGCATACTGACTGTGACTGATTTTGCAAGTTTTAAGATGCAAATGTTTATGTTTGTCTGGGGCCTTGCCTGGAGATAGCTTCATGGGTATCCAGAGGTCCTGGTGCTAAGCTCATTTAAAGTTTGTATGTTACAGGTACCCTCTAAAGGATAATACCAAATTTAGGTGCTGGAGTATTTGTATTGTGGGCTGGTGGAATTTTCTGGCACATTGTTTGGAGATGTTGGGTCACTATAGATGGATGAAGGCTATAAAGGGACAGAAAACAAAGAGGTGGGGAGAGCTTGCTTATAGACCTGTAGGAGCTGATCATGGACCAGTGTATTTGGTTGGCTCTGATACTTGGCACAGACTATGTATGTGCAAATTCCAGAATTCAGTCTCTCTGACTGGTTGAGCTACACAGGATTGGTAACTATTCTGTGCTGTGAGGGAAAGCGGAGGACTCTAGGTAACTTACTGGCAGAAGTGGTATCTCCCTGGAGATCCCATAGCTCCATGCCTTGCCCTGCAACAGATCTGAGTGTCACATGAACCAGGCAGTGGATTAGGGGAACCCTTGCCATGCTGTGTGCTTGTGTATATAGAGATTTGAGTCTATCTAGTGTCCCTGTAGCAGGACAGCCTTCTTGAGGACCATCCACTACTGAAACTGGAGATGGGCTGTTTTTGCTGTTTTTTCTGTCCTTCTCCACTGACCTCCAAACTCCACACCCTAAATGACTGTTCACCAGAAGCTGCTGTAAGCTGCCACATACCTTGGCAAAACTTAGGAAAAGCCATCTTAAATTCACTGTGGTTCCACAGTCTCTTCTGTCTCTAGTCCCAGTTCAGGAGCGTAGGTGATGTAGCCCTGCGAGTTCTGACACGAACTAGAGCAAATGCTGCAGGGGGAAAAATACTGATCTGGATTAAGAGACTCAAATGAAGGACATACCTGTTTCTTGGAAATGTGTTCATTACTTACAGATCCAGTTAAAAAAAATGGCAACTAGCTAGCAACTTTTGTAGTAATAGTTCGCTATCAAATTTGTGCCTCAAGTGTAAATGGGGTTTGGTGAAAGGCGTATCATGTTAGTTGACGTGGGAGAAAGTGTGAGGCAGGAGCTGCAGTCAGCAGTTGTCTGTTGTGATCCATGGGTCGGCTGCAGAGGGTCCACTGCAGCTGGAAACCCTGTCTTGAGGAAAAATAGCATTGTATTACCAAATAATATAAATGGTGTAGATACTAACTTTAGAATGCATGTGAATTTCGATTTATGAACACATTTCTCAAAAGCGTGCAGGTTAAGTGAGGTTATTTTTGCAGGTGTTTTTTTTTTCCTGAAAGCTGACTTGTTCCTAGAATACCTTCTTGATTGTGTATTTATACAGAATCAGTGCAAGGATTTTTCCATATATGTGTGTGCTATTTTTGTTATGTGCAAATCTATAGCTCTCCCTCAAGAAAATCAAAACATAATGAAACCTTACTTCTCACAGAATATTGTTTTCTTTTAAGTGAAACTAATGGGAAAAGTCACTGTTTTACATTGCTGCTGTTTGTCTGAATTTTGGGATCTGTTTAGCTATATGAAAGTAGCAGCTGTGTATTTTTATTATTGTGATATTATGATGCTAAAATGTTAATGATTCTCAAAGGATTTCATTCTAAAACAAAAATAACTCTTATTAACCTGAAAGACAAGTTGATTTTACAATTTAAAAATTAAAATGATCTTGTTTTTCCTCTATACCCTAAATTTAGTTTAGACATATTCTGATGCTAGTCAGTTTGAAAAACAAACATTAGTGAAGTATATTCTGCTCTTATATACTAGGAATACCCTTTTTCTGTGGAACATGTGTTTAATAAAAGAAATTCAGTTTTCCTCATCCTCTTCTTTCTCCCAAATACCTTTTCCTCTGGCTCTTATTTTAATTGTACCTATGTCTAAGCCATGCTTTCAAATGGAAGATGAATTATAAACCTGGCAACCTTCTGTGCCCTTCTGAAAAATTATACCTCATGCTGCTTTTTTGCCTTAGAGTCAAATCCAATTTTAATGCAATTGTGATTTATCAGCCAGGGTGGATAATTTTTGAACAGATGCTTATTATTGGTAATCTTATTGGCCATGGTAGCAAAGAATATATTCATTTCAAAAACAGTCAGACCATCATTCTGGGAAGCATTTGTAAATGTTAAGTCTAGACCAACGGAATAATAATTATTTCTATGAGATTAGCAGCTCTTTGCACACTGGCAATGTGATAATCCATTTTTTAAACCTTCAAAAATCTAAAGTCTAGTTTTGTGTGGCGGTAGCAGAGGGATTGTGTTACTTCTTTCCCTCCTTCTCTTTGGCAGTTGTAGATAATCTGCCTTGTCCTTTATAAGTGTGGTGGTAACTTGAGGCCTGACTATTTCCAGTGCTGTTTGGAACCTGTCCACCTTGGTTTGGAGTATTTTAATGAAGTTACCACAGAATTGCCAAAAGTGACCTGTAAGGTATAAGAAGATAGGTTATACCCAAGGAATACTTCTGTGCACTCGCCAGTAGGCTCAGGAGAAGTACCTCGTGTTGATGGTGACTGTCTTAGCAATGCTATAGGTTGTCATTGTTATTTGTGCAGGGCTTGTCAGAGAGGTGAAAAAGTGTTTTACTCATGGGGCTGTGTATTTACTTCACTGTCTTAAAGTGCTACTGAATGTTACTCTCTGAATTGGTTTGCGTTTCATGAGGTAAAAGTCACTCTGTTTTAACCTTACAGATGCAATCAACAGCTCAAATAGAAGGGAAAAGCTTTTTTATTTTGCACTTTTATATATGATGTCCCATGGTGCTCTGGTGCCCATCTGAGCTTGATTGAGGATTGGTGTCCTGTATACCTCCAGGATAATTTGTGTTTGAGGTCTGCAGAGAACAAACTGAGATAGCAACACTGACAGATAAAAACAGAAGAAGTTCTTTAACGTCCTGATTGATTTTATAGGTTGTATGTTAGAAGTATTCATACTGCAGACACTGTTGGAGATTTATTTCTGGCCTTTTTTGTCTATTGGGTTTATCACAAGCTTATTCCAAAATATGTTGATTTCTTTAAGCCATGTTTTGTTTTTTTATCTTAATGTTTAATTGATGTGTGGATTGGCCTTGCCAAAATTGCACCTCCTCTGATGTTGAAAACAATACTACACTGCTTCAAAAGTTCATCGAATGAAAGCATTAAGATTTTTTTCTTTCTTGCTGTTCACACCAGTTTGGAGAATTGTATGTCAGTGGTTTCATAAAAGATATTTATGTTGGCATTATTGTTATTCGGTTTGAAAAATCCTTCCTAAGCTTTCCTAAAAAGTAGGATTGTAAGAACTAAGCAGCATATTATTATGTAAGAATTTGTGAAGATTTTTGTAAAGGCCAATTTCAGGCAAGCCAAGCAAGAAACAAAGGCAATAGCTCTAATGTTTCCAAGAACATCTCTGCTGAGCAATGCATATGGTTCAGAAGGAACAAATCAGTTACATCTCCAGATTTAATTTTGTGGGGAAAGTCGATCAATACAAATGTATAGCCTGAACTGTAAATTATTACTTGGGTAAAGGTTGGTAATACCACAATCATGTTGCTTGTTCTAGAGCATCTCATCCTCACGAAGTAGAAGCTCATCTCTGCTGCCGCCTGGGACAGTTAATTCTGCATCTCCAAGTGGCCAGAAACACGTGAATCAAAGTGGGCCAACTGTTGTAACCATCACACATCACAAATCACCTGCAGCTGCTCGAAGAGTGAAGAGCCAGCGATCTGGTCAACTCCATGAAGTCAGAGAGGTAAGAGAGAAACATCTGTTGTTGTGCTATAGCTTGGAAGGGCTTATTTTGCTCTAGCATAAGCAATTGAGTCTGACAAGTTAACGATTTTCTTTATTTCCTACTTTATGACTGCTTTGTTTTGATCCCCCTGCTGAGCAGGAGGTGGGCCTTAGTTCTGGTTCAGCTTCAGGTTAGGTGTATATAGATATTTTTATGCTGATGTTAAAATTGGTGTGTGCACATGCTTAAAAAATGAATTAGATTGGCTACAGCTCCCAGACTTTGCAGTGGTGTTTCATTACTGAGGGAAAATCTCTTTGAAGCTGTGTGCAGCAAAAGCTTTCAGATTGGAAAGTGGGCCCTGAAGCATTTAAATATAGCTGGAAAAAAACTTCTTGAATAAGTCTGATGAATGTGTGAATGGAGGCATAGCTCCCCACGCTCAGCAGTTTGTTGCTATACTGCTGTAGTCTTAACTTTGTGTCATGTTTATATTACTGGCCTTGCAATGGAAAAATGGTTTGTGTGTATCAAAGGCATGAAAACCAAAGAAGAAAGCATGTTTCTTTTAAAGCCTGTTTGTACCAGTGTTTAGGAAATTTTAACTCGTGCTGATTTAAGTCTGTCTTCCAGACAACAGAAATAGTACCGAGTTTTAAGCTTAAATAGTATGGCAGACTTTCACAGAACACACTTTCATCTTTCATCCCTTATTATTTTTTGGTTTGTCTTTCATGTTAAGAATTTTAATAAATTCTTGTGATGTGCTCTCAATGAAGGCTTAAGTTGCATATCCTGATGAGGAATGCTTGTTTTTATTCTAGTTAAAATTAAAAATGAAGAGCTCACTGTCTGAATGTCACCCACGTTTTCTTTACATTATAGAAAACACACATCTGTTTGTTTTTTATAAAAATACCCTGTCTTTGTCTGCCAGTCATCTCCCCCAAGTTGTTTTTAGTGTACTAAATATATTTGCTCTCATAGGTTGAATTCAGAGTGCACCTTAAACCTATTAATAAAATCAACAGTGGGAGCTGTTGCAATTTTGTAAAATGAAGCCGAGTAAGGCTGAAAGCAATTTAACAGAGAGTATTAGTGTTTGTGCTGATCATAGTAAGTTGGGAAGGAAAAAAGGCATCAGTTGCAGAGAGCTACACTTGGAAGAAATAAATACTAACCTATAAAAAAACAATGAGTAAGAGGTCAGGTATCATCCCTGCAGAAAAGGCCAGTGAATTGCTGACTCTCTTGTTTGCAGTGTGATTCCAAAAGAGGTAACAATTGCAGGACTTCAATCTGTAATGATGGAAGGTAATTATTTTGTTTTGTTTGTGAGTGGTACCTCAGCTGCAACACCAGTTCCTTTTAGAGGGCTGCAATAATAATGAAAAAAACCCCCTTAGATATTGAAGATACAGTAATGGTTAAAAGAAATGTGTGCTTTTCAGGGAGGGAAAATGGTTCTAAGATAAATGATGCATAAGCAAATTTTATAAGACGATGTGTGAAGTTTACCTACTTTATTTACTGGATATTTTGTGTGAGTGTGTGCTGCTTCTTAAAGAGGAGCATAACAGTGGAGGAATTGGACCTTACTTCTTGTGTAAAAAGTGGCTGTTTGACTGGTGGTGTTTACATCTTGTGAAAGGACAAGTCTGTTTTTTCCAGATTAAGAAAGCAGATTTATTTTAAACAGCATACTCTGTGCATGTCCATCTCCCTCTTTTTCCAGAGTGAATACAATAGACTTTGAGCATATGATACCTATGTTTTCAGGGAATATCCTTGTTCTGTATATGAGTCAATTGGTGACTGTTAGATCCACCCTCCCTTGTTAAATTTATCGGTAAGGAGGTACCTCCAGAGCCCTTCACAAAAGTGCACTTAAATCTGTTCTAATCCTGTTTTGTAATCTGAAACAATGAAAAATAGGAGTTAAAAGTACAGTAAGAGAGAGTTAATCCCTTCCTCAACACCCAAATATTTGCTGTTTATTTGAAAGTTGTTTGGTATGATTTGGATGAAGGGAAGAGACTGCAAAAGGATTATAGATCAATATTGGTGTTCCCCTGATTGAACGACGTCATTGAAGCTTTGACATGCAAATAAGTTTTTTAAAAATTGTTCTATAAATAGGACTGCATTGGCTAATTTTACACCTTACAAAATACAGTAGTTGAGTCAATAAAAAAAGCTGATCTGCTGCTGGAAAATGAGAGGAAGCATGTGTGTTTTTGAATTTCACAACAATGTTATGGTATGGTAATGCTACCGTATTGTATATGAGATCTTTGAAAAACAGTAATGCTGCAAAAAGGGGCATCCTTCACTTGGGACATGTGGTCTTTTCTAGCTTGCACAATGTTTCCAAGAAAGTGTTGAACTTGAAATTGCCACTCAATTCAGAACTTTCTTGATCTGCCATATTGTTTGTAAAAAAGTGAAGTGTCTCTCCATGTTGCAAAAATATACTCCTATATTTTATGTAATGCAAGATGTTTGGTAATACTTGATTTTTTTTCCCTCTCTTTTGACTTCATAATAAGAATAGGCACATTGTTTCCTTCTGTGTTTTTTTCTGGCTGATTTAGTTTTATTTTTAACAGCATAGCGAATTTTAGCATGAAACTAATTTAGCAACTGACATGAAAAATTGAATAAATGTAGTAAATACAACAGTCTAGGTCTGCAAAATGACACATGTAATAAGTGTTTCTGTTGTGAAATAAGAATTTCACCTTTTTTCCAAATTTTGGTAAGTTAAAATTGAGCATAAATGTGGAGCTTCTGACTGCTATAAAAAATTTACGTTTTAATACTTGACCTACTTTTGTATAGTGTTGAATTGAAAAGCAGCTCAGGTGCATTACTTTTCATCATAATGTGATTTTTTATGCTGTTTAATATTGTTTTCTTAAATCATGTTTTTACTTATATTATTTTGGTGCTAATAGTCCAGTCCACACTAATTTATGGGATGTTACATCAAAATTAAATTCAACCATACATTACTTTGTGAGAAATGATCTGCAGTGTGTTGCACTTTATGCAGAATTATTGGAGATCCTACCTCTATATTTGGACCATAACTTAGCATTAAAGGGGTACTTTGAGCTAATTTTTTAGTAAGTGATTTTTTGATAACCTAAGTCTCTGTGGTCTTGAAATTTAATTCTATTTTTAAAACTGTGCATATTATTATCCTCTTAGAAAATTATGATAGAGTTAAGCTTTCAGATTTCTTAACTGTAGGTGGTTAATATCACGTGGATGGTTAAGCCAAGTGGCCACATCACCCTTCATGTTAAATTTTAGCTGTCACTGAAATAACTAATAGTGACAGAATGGTCAGAATGGTGTTTATTTTGGCTGAGAGTGTCTGACTCTTGTAAAACCTCTGGCAGTGTTACCATTGTTGTTAAAGAACCAAGTGTGTGAAGATTTTATAGTAATTTATATGAATTGTTTACAGACATTAAGAGAAATTAAACTAAAGTCCAGAGAAATATTTCTTTGCACAATTTAAAAAATTCAATGAAAGATTTTCTGATCCCTTTGAAATGTGGTGTTTGTTACAACTTTTGATACCCTGACTAGTCATCTGTGTGAGTTTCTGAAAATTTGGTACAGTGAGATCCAGATTTCACAGGGCCTCCACCAGTGGGACATCTCTTTTATGTGCCAGTGGACAGTCTCAGAACTTGGAAAGGACTGCTTTTTGGTAAGATGACAGTCCTACTGCCTCTTGCATGCCCTTTTCCATATATAAACACAGTTACCATTTGATTCCTGCAGGAGTTATGCAACTAAGTGCTGGTTCTTTGCTTCCTCCCTTACAATATTGGGAAATCCTGGACTTACAGCTAGGGCTTCATGGAGTGAGTTTTAACCATCAATTTTGTCAATTTTGTGAGGCTGCAGTTGTCCAATTTCATGTGGTTACTAGGAAAAGATGATTCTAAAACACTTCTGAGGATTTTTAAGTGAGAAGTGAATGTCTTCATGTCACTGTAATATTTGGATAGCAAAATTAGGAACTGTGACTAGCTACTGTTAGTGAAAAAGGAGGGTGTTGTCTGTGGAGAAGTGTTTGTTGTGTCACAGAATTATAGCACTGCATAGGCAGCATTGTAGGTGAAAGAGGAGATGTGGTACTTAAACCACTTGGGGAAACATTCAGACTTGCAGGACTTTCACTCA
>JACBWW010000012.1:13899376-14018650 GCA_020086605.1 Lanius collurio | reverse complement strand
TTCTAGACATGTTTTAGTATAAAAAGTAGCTTTGTGATGTTTTCTTCATGGCAGTTTGTGGTTGATCCTTTTAACTAGAGTCTTCCTGCATTTCAGAATTCGTGTAGTAAATACACTCTAGACAGATTTCTTAGTTGGACTCACCAGGGCATTTCATCTCTCTTAGATACTGCAGGAAGTGTTTCAGTTTTGAAATCCAGGTGTCCTGTTTTCTGTTCGTTTGAGGAAATAATAGGGTGGTACAGTGAGAAGTAATTTTGGAAAAGGGAGGGAAAGAACACAGTGGAGTAGCTTTTGTTAGCTATAACTCTCCATTTTTTCCTGGTCTTGTAATTAAAATACTGTCCTGCAACCCCCCACTATAACTAATAAATTAGTGAAGGCTTATCCTATTGATCATCTTTAGTCAAGTGCATCATATCATATACAAGAGAAGTAGTCTTTAACAATAGGTGCTATGGATTATGCTCTAACTATGGATGCTAGTTGGAAAATGAGGTATTTTACCAAAGTGGTTTTATCCTCATAACACTAGATCTATACTTTATATGTATAGATGTGAAAAACAGGAAAGAATGTTTCCATTCTAAAACAGGTAATGTGAAAGTGCTTGGAAAAAACTCAAAGCAAAACTAGCTGTTTCTCAGAAAGCAATGGATACTTCTTGGCTTGAAGAGAAGTGAAGCAGAAGAAAAGACAGCAGAAAACCTTCGTGTCGGTTTTGTGTCCATTGAAGTCAATACCAAGTGAATGAGGCCTTAAGCCTTAATTCATTTGTTGATATTTATTTGGCACAGAACATGGTAGTGCAAGTTATACTATGGCTACTACTATTTAACTGTGCCTAGACGTGCTTTTCAAATTGAGAAGTGTTGTAACGCAAATTCGCGTTCCAGGTACATTTAACAGCTCAGTTGCCCCTGAGCTCACTGATACTGAAAGGGTTGCTCCCAGCTGGGTTTTTAACAGGACCCATTATGATTTGTTTTAAGGCATTAAGTCTATAACAGTATAAACCAGTTTCAAACCTAACATGAGGTCTAAAAGAGGCAGCTGCGGGTGTTACCTCTGCACTTTCTTTTGAATTGGTGCTCGCCCCAGTTCTAGAAACGTGATCCTTGTACAGTATGAAAATACTGGTGCGAGCACACAAAAATATTCTTCTGGCTATACAGCAATGTTTGTGTGATTGCCTGTCCTTCATCTCCCAAGACAGAAAACCAGGACTGAGAGCATGTAGAATAATGCAGTTATTTGGTGCCTTCTGTGGCAGTTTCTTTGAAGGCTGTTTGACTTGTCTATAGATGTCTCATCTCCTGTGTCTGCTTATTCTGTCTCAAGTTAGTGGTGCTAAGACCAATAGAAACTTGTCTCCTTGGGGAGTAAATGGGATGCTTAAATCTCTGACAGTGTCAGTCTAGTACCTCCTACAGTAGTAAATGTACGTGTGCTTATAAAAATTATTCAATTAGTAGCATTAACTGTCTTACTTTGGAGTAAGGAGATGAAAGTTATTCTAATACTATAAACCAGTCGTTATTATTACATAAACATGTAAGCTGAATACTTCTCTGATCTCTGAACCTTTACCTTGCGTTTGCAATATGTCTGAGGTCACTGAGACTGCATTTAAGTAGCATCTTCCTGAACTACACTTTGTTCTGTGCATTTGATTTTGTATTCATGTAAAGGTTGAGTCATCCTGGGTTTCAGATACCCAGGCAGGGAGAATTAAGGTTGCTATGGGAATCGTAGAGCAAATGTTCTACTAAAATTACACTGTTTGTCTGTATGGGTTATGTTGAGAATGAACCTGGCTCATTATTTCTGATATTTCCCCCTACTGCCCCCCGCCCCCACACCTGAAAAATATGAGTAGTACAAACATGGCATCTTTTCATGATTTCTTTTCAGCCTGTAGTTGAGCAGTAATTGAGCATGTGCAAAGATGGTAATTTTCCATCATTTAATAAATGGCAATTTATAAATTAGGGATAATACAGTACGTATGATAACTACATTCAGAGATTGCTGCAGCATTCATTTTCTTAAGCAATTGCAGAGAAACCAAGATTATTCTTTACAGTTATTAAAACATTTAATTACATTTCAAGTAAATGGTAGGTTCCCAAAGGATCTTGAGAGAAGTCACATTTGAAGGGAATTCAGTCTCCAGTTTCTGTGTGCCTTCAAAACTGCCACTTAATTCTGCTTTATGTACAGAATTCAACTGTTGTATGTGCATGTGTCTCACAGCATAGCATATCATACACATACCTGCATTTTTGGAAAACTACAGGGCTTTTTCTTTCACAATTATAGCACAAATACTGCAGCAGTTTAAAATCAGAGTTCTCAGTTTGAAAATGAAGCTTTAAAGAAAACATACTTCAGTAAATCTTTCCTCAGATTAGGGTATCACATCTCATGGTCTTGTTTCCATTGCAGGTTTCTGGGTGGCTGGCTGGTGCAGCAGTGGTTTTCACAGCAAACCCTGAACAAGGGTGACAAGGGCCACCTTCTGCAACTCTGTTTGTAATGCAAATTACTGCTTCCAAGATACATGGGCCATTTTGTTAACCCACACTTACATGCTATTTTTATTAAATTAAGTAGAAGATATTTTTGAATGTTCTCAGTGGTAATAGATGACAGTGTAATATTAGGTGGCTGGCCAAGTTTCAAATATTAAGTACAGAAAGTACTTACATAAATGCCCTCAAGGAGAAAGTAACCATAGAAATGGTTCATATATTTTAAGCATACCATTAAGTTTACATTATTATACACTTTTATTGAGGGCTTACTATAATCTTCAGCTCCTTGGGCAACACCTAAATGCTACTCTAAGAAACACAGGGAACATTTTGAGTTTACAACAAATCTGAATAGTAAGCACTGTAGCTCTTAGTTATTTAACAAAGACCTGATCTCTAACAGCTTTTGTTGCATGTTCTTATTGTAATGCTTGTATTGCAGGTGTTGAATGCTTTGGCAACTGTGCTACATAGGTGCTTTTCAGAAGCTCCTTATTGGTTGCAATTCTGATTTCTGACAGTATGCTTTTAAAAAATAGCTAATAAGACAATGGCTAGCAACATCTCATCCAGCAAGCAAACTAGAGCTACATCTGCCTGAATCTGACTAATATGCTTTAAAAGTAGCATTGTATCATAGGTACTAGATATATGCCTGTCACTGATGAATTATTTCTAATTTTTATTATTTGTCATTTGTCTCTTCCCTTTGCCACTGTCTGGGAAGCACAGTCATATGTTCTTGCACATACTTCTTAGTTGTGTTCTGGGATAACTGCATACAGTTTTTCTCCTAAAACCCCAGTTATCCAATTGCAGTTTTATTGATAGATCTAGGCTGACAGACACAAAACAGATGGATTTATGGAAAAGTTGCTATATAAAGGTGCTTCAGCCTTACAGTGTGCCACAAATCAGGTACTCAAAATTATGATATTGTGAATGACTTCAGTGCGGTAAAGTTAATGATGTCAACTTAAACCAGTTGTCAGTCAGCTTTTGTATGTGGGGAGAAGTCAAAGGCATGGATTAGGAATGCTTTGTCACAGCCTATGGAGGTGCACTTTATGGAAGACTCAGGAATGGCAAAGTGAGATAGCCTTGATATTTATTGACAGCTCACTGACTTCTCAGAAAACGTGAGGTGAATTGACTGTAAGATGGGGAAGTGATATCTGTGCACATCTGAGAGTTTTTTAAATGGCAGAAACAAAAGTCAGTTTTATGCTTGGACACTACCAGTCAGGTGGCTAATTGAGAGACAGGGTGAAAGGATCTCTAAGCAGTCTTGGGAAAGGGAAGAAGCACTGGGGCTGTCTATCAGAAGTTTGTCTACTGTGTGGCATATTGGACTTTTCTGAGTGGCAGTATGTGTTCATATATTCCCAGCTAGAATAGAATAATAACAATAAAAATTTTAAAAGTTTACTTTTTCCAGCATTGTATATTCTGACAGAAACCTCTGCATCCTTGAAGCTACACATGTTGAAGTGTGTAATTTATGTTCAACGTGGCCTTTTCTCTTCTGAAGACTAATTTCACTCCAAGTCCAAACCTTGCTTTTTATCAGTTGTGCCCTATATTGCAGTAGACGGATGGAATTTTCCTGTGGTTGCTGATGTTGACTTAATGGCTAGTGGCAACATTTTAGGAGCCCTTTGGAATACTTGAAATTCACAAATGAGCCTAAATTCCTGATAATCAAAATATGCTTTCCAGCTCAGGGCTGTAGCTATTAGCTTCAGCAAAGTGATCCTTCTGAAGTGTGAGAAAAACTGCTACTCAGAAAAGCCCACAGAATAACATCTGCTTATCAGTAACGTTTAATGACTAAAAATAATGACTTTGAGAGGTAATTTTGTAGTAAAATTGCATAAGAATAATTTCCCACAAAGTGCTTTTTATAAACTGCTCTCAATACTGCATCCTGTAGTTTTAAATGGAACTAGCCTGCTTGGCTAGATGGCAGCCAGCTGTCATTCAAGATTTACTTGAATTTGTGGACTTCTTCCTTCTGCTTGTCTAATTTTTTGGTTCTGGATCACCGAAAGCAAGTGAGGTGGGGAAAACAACCTTGGGAGCTGCTCCTTCTCTTCTCTGATTTTTCCTCAAGATCCCAACACTCTGCTCTACTTGAGTTTTGTTTCAGAGTAAATACCAAGTTTCAGTAGGTGGCTTAGGCTATGGTTAATAGAAAATACTCAAGAAAAGGGAGCAAACCCAGCATTTACTACTTGTTTCTGTGCAAAATGTCATGTGTTACCTGGATACGTGGCGTGTTCATGGGGAGCTGTAACACAACAGGTGAAAGAGGAAACCTGCCATGTGTCCTGCAACAGGCCCTGATTCCCAGGTAACTCCCTCCAGTGGCAAAGTGACCAGTGCTAGGTTGATCACTTTGTAGAAAAATAGCTTACTCACTCTGATGTGTGGGAAAACACAGTGCTCATTGATACAGTTTGTCTGAATTACATACCTTCTTCACTTGTGTATTTATTTTGGCAACCAGCTCTTTCCAAAAAGATTTCACTTCTCACCTAAAGACTCGTAGAGTAGCTCCATTAAACACTCTTAGACAGCTGACACTATCAGAGGAATTTTTTTTGTCTCTAGTGTTTTAGTACTTTGGTTGGTTTGTAAATCTTCCACAGGGAAAAAAACCATGAAGTTGATGTTGTTTTGTGAGGGAGTAGAATTCTTCAGATTTAAGCAGCAAGAAGGTATTTTCAGAATAATCAAAATTTTTTGTGAGGATGACAGGAAAAGCTTCCCTCCTCTCCCATTTTTCCCCCACCTATATAATATGAAGCCACTCAAGGAAAGCTGAATATACATATTAGAGTATTGATTAAGACTAAAATCATCCTCCAGAAAATCCAAGATTGTCTGTCTACTTAAATATTCTCTGGCAAAATCTGAACTTTTTGTTCTAGTCTGTCTGCATGGACACCAGATCTTCCTCACCCCTGCCCTCAGTTGCCTTTCTGTCATTCAGAAGCTCCTTTCTCAGGTGAGGAGGGCAGATTGAATACAGAAAGCACACATTTAACCTTATGTCTGGGGTTGTCATAAGGAAGTGTGGTAAGGAGGCAGCAACGGGAAGCATCTGATTTGTTTTGACCTGAAGTAGGTGGGCTGTTTTGCTGAGTTTTCTGGAGGCATTCTCAGGGATCCTGCCAGAACTGCTTCAGTCTTCTTTACTAACCATATGTGTTGCAAGGGCTGTGAAGCTCTCTCTGGCATCTGTTTCCCTGATGTAAGAAGTAGTCTTCTTCAGAAACACAGAACACTCAGATTGTCCTTGGGAGTGTTTTGCATCCAAGTAAAGTGTCTTAATGAAGTCCCAGAGAACACTGACAATTACAGATACCATATACACTCTGGTGTTTGGAGATAGATCTGTTAAATATACCCCATCTTTCATTCTTCTGAGTGCAGAGATGCTTTTGTAAAACAGCTAGTTAGGTCAGCTCCCCTTCCTACTGAGCTTCTGCCTATTTTGAAGGGAGGGAGGGAGGAGCATCCTCTTAAATACCTGAGTTGCAACAGACAGAATTTCTTGGAAAGGTACATTAATTTTCCTCCTCTGCTGCTGCAATGAATGTTTAAGGCTTCCAGGCTATTCAGCAAAAAAGACCTGTGTCCTCTTTTTCCTGTCTCCCCCAAATCTGGCAACTTTATGGACTAAAGCAATAGTATGCAGACCTACAAAGTCTTACTATTGTAGCTGTGCAACTAATAGCAAGGGAGCTTGCAGGTCTGGTTAATAAGCTACTGGATAGTAGGCCAAGTGGAAGATGTCTGTAGTTCATCAAATGATTAATGAATGTTGTCTGAACAAAATAGAATTATATTATGTTGTAAGGATATACAGCAAGTGTCCAAGTTACAGAATTTGAAGATGTAAAATAGGGATTGAATGTGTAAAGAACAGAGCATAGTTTCATGTTTAGCATAAGAAGAAATTAACTAGCCAATTCAGAATGTTCATGGCAGAAGTAGGAAAATAAGAGCTGCTCGCTGGAGAGTAAACCTTGTGCTGAGGTCTGTGGAGAGCTCATAGCCCCAGGAGGTGCTGATGGGGACCAGTGGGACAGCAGCAGATTGGTGAGAGTAGCTAAGAACAGGAAACAATTGAGGCAGCCTGCCTCCTCCACTCCCTGTTTTTCTGGTTGTCTTACACTTGGCTTTTAGACTCAGTCCTGATGACATTTGGTGTGTGTTCTGTAAGGTTTTCCTCACAAGGAACCACCCTGTGGAGCACGTGGGGAGAAGGCTGAGCACAAAAAGCCAAAACAAAACCCCAAAGGAAATAATGTTTTGTTAGCAGAGACAATGAAGATAAGTAGCAACTGATGTTTCAGTTTTTTCTGTAACAGAGATTATGTGGGTTCCTGGTTAGGGAAAAGACAACAACATAACAGATGGGGTGGAGGGAGCTTGTTTGCATTCTCCTTTGAGGGAAAAAATTGAATTGTGAAAGCAGAGGCAAGGACTGAAGAAGAAATGTGCCCTGGTGATTAGCTTCCATCCTGATTGACAGAGGTATAGTTCTGTTCGTTCCATCACTTTTTGTGTCTCTGTCTGCGAATTACATGCCAAATGAAAATTAACTTGCTCCTTTGAAGCTTTGTTGATAGGATGTATGTGTCTAAGCCTTAATAACTATTATATAACAAGTCATTCCAATTTTAATGTTCATTGTTTGCTTCATTAAAATAATTGAGGTCAAGCTGGCTGCTATCCTGAGGTGATGATAATGGAGAATTTCGTGCTTATTCCCGGTAATGGGAGGGAAGCAGTAATCAGGAAAGGACAGCTGATACGTGTGTCATTATCTGGTTCCATCTTTCCAAGACATTTTCAGAGTGTCTCACTTGGTCTTGTAGGATCCTTCCTTAAAACATTTTTTATCATTAGCATAGTAATGTTCACAGAGGCTGGGTCTTAATCCAGACTGAAGCTTTGTGGGTAGAATTCTTTCCTGTTTACAGTTCAAGGAGGTTCTTTTTGGTCTGAAGGTCAGGTTTTATTGCAAGCAAAGTGTACAGATATGTTACTGGTGGTCATCTGCTCTTGTACGTGTTTCTACACTGGACACCTTAAAAGCTGAAGTGCAAAATCATCTTGATAAGGGATTTATGTTAGCTGTTGGAGTACTTCCAGCAGCAGCCTCTGTTCTTACTTATTTCACCTTCGTTATATATTAAGCTGTAATTTTGTCTTCCTAGCTTACTATAGCTGGAATCCCATTAAAAGATCTGTTATGTGACTTTACTGAAGAAAAGAGTGAAATCTGTAAATCCTCGTCAGAAAATTTCTTTTGTCAAGTAGTAAGATGGACACAGCAAGTGACCTTGAGTAGTCTGAGAACTCTTCTCAGTAGTTAAGTCATGCCAAAAGTTCACTTCCTCTGCAGTGGTTATACTTAACTCAAAACAACAATGCATTAAATTTGGAAAAAAAAAAAAATCACTTTTACTGCGTTTGTAGAAGTTACCTTCATTTGTCAGACATCTCAGTTGGTGAGGTATACTTGCTGAGCTGATGCTTAACAATATTTACAGTAGTCTTTTTGAATGTGTGTTGATGCTCTTTCCTTTTTCAGAATAAATAGTGGAAAAGGGGTCAAGTTTGATGGAAATCCCGCGGGATTTGTGAATATGAGCTGTATTGCTAGCTAGTGTGTCCAATTAGTGACTGGTTTGATTGCTGTAGTGACATTGGAGTTCCAGGTATCAGTATCTTACATTTTGATGTATTCCTGACAGATGTATCTATGTATGTATACACATATGCAAATACAGATATATGGTACTTATACTGGCTGTCTGTTTTAAGTTTCAGTTTTTGCAATATGACAGTTTGTGTTGCTGATGAAATACAGGTCAAGATTGCAAGAGGAGTCCTTGCTCAAGGTCAGAATTGATGCTGTATTAGGTTCATGTGGCAACACAATATATCATGTTTACAGTGATTTAGAAGTTTGGTTTTTTTTCGCATGGACTTTTCTGTTCTTCATCTGCTTTCACTTTTAAGAAAATCCACGTTTTCTGTGAAATAAAAGAAAAAAAATCTAAACCTCTGCGAAATATGTTTAACAATGGTTAAATGTCCTGACTCATATATATTATATATATGTATATATATACTGACTTATTCTGGAGTAGTTTGAAAAGCTGGTCTCACCTCCTGTCCTTTCCCAATGTTTTCTGAAAAGTTATTTTCCTGGTACTATTTTATAAAAAGAAAAAAACTAGTATTTCCAAAGAGTGTCTATGTGTGTGTGTGTGTCAGAGAGAGAGACAGACTATGTTTTCATATGACACCTTATTAAAAAAACACACCCCAAATGAAGGACCAAGCAATTAAATCCTGCCAAAAAAGAGTGAAGCACCAAACTGGGTATTCCCCTGTCTTTAAAAGCAGTAAACTTCTTACAAGGACAGCTTGACTTGGAGATTTTAGGAAGTGATGCATGTTGCATTTCTACTAATTTAAGAGTCTAAAGATTTTTCCACACAACTGGTTATTTTTACAGATGCTCTGTTTTTCATGCAAGCACTGTTTATTATATTGTTTGTTTTCCCATGTTTTTAATAATGGCTTTCAACTTGCATGCAGTCAATAATGGAAAGGATTGAAAAATAAAAATCACTGCATTAAATCTTTCAGAGGAATTGCCTACAGATAAGTCTGCAGGCCATGTGCTGCTGGCGATGGTGCGCAGAGATTACTACTGTAGAGAAAAAGAGTTATTAACTGATGGAACAGAATGTTTCCTTCATGAATGATTTCTAGTTTGTCACAGAGGAGCTTGATGGTACAGAATTTCTATGGGTTTTCAGTGCTTAAAGAATATTTTCTTTTTTCTCTGGAGTGTTTGTATTTTTCCTCATGCATGAGTAGGCATATCTTAATATCGACTATAAAAGGATTCAATTGTGTGATCAACAATATTTAAACTACATTTAAACAACATTTAAACTAAATTTAAGCTAAAATTGAAATTGCTCATATGCATACCGGATTGTGTCTGGTGCAGTCTGAATTATCTCCCTTGTGTTTTATATTCTAAAAGAAGGGTAGGATGATCTGAAGTATTTAAATCATTTTGTAGAAAGACAGGATTGGTGATGCTACTTATTTTCTTGGGTAGCTCCACAGGGTCTATGTGACAAAGGGAGACTGTCTGCTTGCCCTCTGAGGTAATATGGCTGATGTCATTCTTCCTTTGCTTTGAGGAACCTGAAGTCACTGTCTTGGGAGGTGCGCTGCAGCAGCTGTGGATTGAGTAGTTTTACAGATGGCATGAAGTTGGTGTTTGCTTTAGGTTCTTGTGATGCACTGTGTTAATTGGGTGAAATCCTGTAGGAGCAATAATTCTAGAAAGAAAGATGTTCTGATAATCCATCCTAGACAAAAAGCCTGTTAGTCCTGGAGTCTGGATAACAAAAGCAATTTAAATAAAATCATGTCAAAAAGCAATCATATGCTCTTACATTCAGGTGTGGCTACTCAGTTTTCTTCCTTTGAAGGTTCTGTTTATTTTTGTTGTTGGATGGGAGGAAAATCTTGAATAGAGATTATTTATTATTATACTTAATAATTTGGAATATATCCCTTTCTAGAAACAAATTGAAGCATTAAATAAAAAATGACACTCAGGTTTTGTAGGATGGCTTTTCTGCATGGGAAAGATTAATGTATCATTGAGTATTCTAACAAAATACTGAAGTCCTGTATTTTTTTCTTTTAGCATGGAAAATAGGACTTCAATTTCTCATTATTATAGCCTAAATTAATTTTTAGTAACTAATTTCATCTTATTTACTGCATGAAAGAATGTTCTTTCATCTTATTATGTCTGAAATAAATTTCTTTGAAACCTAGGGTATCTCATGGCTTTTTTTGCTAATCTTCCACATGCTGTGGAGATAACCCTGAGAATTAGTCATTTCTACTTACTCTTTGTTTGGATTCTTATCACAGAAGTGTTTGTGTCTTACATCATGTTGGCTATGTGTTCACAACAGGAAGATCCAGGAGTTGCAGTTCCAGCTGTGAAGGAGTAGCTAGCAGTTGCTGGGTCTGGGGTAAGTAGGGAAAGCAATCACACAGGATGTTAAGATCAGCTCTGAAGAGGAGGAAGCCAGCAGCAGCAAAAGCTGTGGATTGTCTGTGTTGGAGCAAGTGGTGGGGAGGGGAGGACGTACAGAGGAAAACATCCCAGATGTTTCCTGTTGCATTCTGACATTCAGGAGAGGGTCACTGGATGGCAGATTTCTTTGAGTCTGATGTTATTCAGGACGATCGTATTAGCTCTGCATGGCAAGGATTTTGTCGGAGAAGGGCCACAAATGTGGTTTCTGTGAGAAGCTGCCAGAAGCTTCCCCATGTCTGACAGAGCCAAGGCCAGCTGGCTCCAGGATGGACCTGCAGCTGGCCAAGCCCAAGCCCATCGGCCGTGGTGGTAGAGCCTCTGTGATAACAGATTTAAGAAGGGGCAAAGAACTGCTGCTCAACAGCAGCCAGAGAAGAGAGGAGTGAGAATACGTGAGAGAAGCAACTGCAGACACCAAGGCCAGTGATGAGGGAGAGGAAGGTGGTACTCCAGGTACTGGAACAGGGATTTCCCTGCAGACCGTGGTGCAGCCCATGGAGGTCCATGGTGAGCAGAGATCCACCTGCAGCCCGTGGAGGAACCCCTGCCAGAACAGATGGATGCCTGAAAGAGTCTGTGAGCCTGTGCTAAAAGCAGGTTTGCTGACAGGATTTATGACCCTGTGAGGGACCTGTGCTGGGGCAGTTTGCAGAGGACTGTTTCCCATGGGAGGACTCCATGCTGGATCAGGTGAAGAGAGCAAGGAGGATCGAGTGGCAGAGACAATGTGTTATGAGCAGGCTGTAACTCCTCCTAACTGTCCCCCTGTGCTGCTGTGGGGAAGGAGTGAAAGTAGTGAAACTGGGAATGAAGTTAAACCTGGGAAGGGAGGGATGGGGGAAAAGTAAGATTTGATTTTTTTTTCTCATTACATTACTCTGATTGGTACTAATTAAACTAATTTCCCTGAGTCAAGTCTGTTTTACCTGTGATGGTAATTGGGTGACCTCCCTGTCCTTATCATGACCCATGAGTCTTTTGGTTTTCAGTCAGGGAGGGGAGGTGGTGGGTGCTGGGTGACCAGCCAGGGTCAACCCACCACAAGAACACAGGAAATACCTGAGAGTTTCTGACAGGCTAAAAGGTCTGAATCTCCTAAAAGCTTCAGAATCAGCTGTTAATAGGGAACACATGTCAGCTGTTTGTTCTCCTGCATCAGGCAGAAGCAAACCATGCATTTGAATTGGTGTCTTCCTAGGATGAGGCGTCTTCTTACTAAACATTTGGCAGTTAAGTAAATGCAGACCTACTAATGCTAGAAATTTGCACACTTAAAATTCTTTTTAATCCATCTAGTCCTGATGGTACTTTCAGGGGTTTTTTTATTGTACATCTATCATAAAGGTGTGTTTATGAAGTTTCAGTGCATTTCTGAGAATGTGCAGTTTTTTTGTGATATTATGAGAAGAATATATAGGTGAAGAGGAGGTGTCAAATTCAAAACAAGAGTGGAAAGAGAAATGGGTTGAGATTTGGTGAGGAGATGGGGAAAAATAGCCTTTGTTGTAAGTTACAAGTAAAGAACTACTACTTTGAGCTGTCTGTATTTGCAAATGGGAAGGATGAGAATTGTAAGGTGCTAAAATAAACCTGTGTAAGGGCAAAGTCATTCAAAATTAGGCCAGTTATTTCACTTTGGAAAAGGGAAGTTAAAATTTACCTTTCTCAAAATCAAAGCTTTTCATTCTGATTTTGAAACTAGCTGAGACTGCTAGTAATCAAGCATTTTGCCTCTCCTGGGAGAAAGCAAAAACCAGACCTGCCATTAAGATGATGCTGTAACTGCATGACTTAGTGGCTGTCCTGTTAAGGGTTAATGTGTTTAATGAGTTTTATCTTGTATGATTTGGTGGTTTTGTGTTGGCTCCACCTTGCTTTACTCTCTGTAGAACAACTACACTTCAGATCTTCTGAAATCTTATGTCAAGGTCTTTAAAAAAATTGGCAAACATGTAAAAAAAGTTCAGTTATTTCAATAATTTATGTCATGCCATAGAGTTGATCTGCCACTTTAGAATAGGGGAGGTTCTTCATCTTTGTTCTGATCATTCAGCACCTTGAACATGGTTTTGATCAGTGCTTGAGCAGCAAATGTTCAGCAAGTCCTAATACTTTGAATCCTACACAGAAGTTGCTGTTCCTGATGTCTTCTGCTGTGTCAAGTCTGTAGAACAGCTGCTGGTATCACAACTATAACATGAAACTAGGCAGCAAGGAAAAGATGAATCAAAAGGCTGCTTTAAAGCTATCTTATCTCAGCTAGGAAACAATGGGACTCAGACCAACACCTTGTTTTGGATAAAGGTGGAATAAATCACTGATTTTATGGAAATTTCTCCTAATCTAGGATGAATACAGCTGACAAAAGCCTGTAAAGTTTTGAGCTGGGTGATAGCTGCAAACATTCAGTCAATTAGTTAATTTTTCAATTGTCTTCTAAGCTCCCTGATCAGTTTATCTTATGCTCCTGTCTTATGTGCAGAAGCATATAGTTGCCTTTAGTTAAGGGGGAGGGGAAATTGAAATGTTTGAAGTTTTCAGAGTTTTGTTTTTGATTTTATTTTTTATGGAAGCAGATCTTGGAATTGTAAGCTGTTACCCTTTCCCACCAAAAAAAAAAAAAAAAAGTGGGAAAACTAATCATTTCTAGTGATTTGGAAATGAAAATAGAACATTTCTGTCACGGTGAAGTATGAGAATGTCAGGTATTCAATTTCACACTCTTAGGCAGGACAGGAAAAGTTTAGTCTTCCAGGGAGATGGCCATCTTTTTTCTGTTAGCTGTTCCTTCAGTTTGCCTCCTTGTGCTCTTTCCTTGAAGGAGGAATACTTGCAATAAGTGTGTCTGTGGTATTTTTGTTTTACCTTTGAAGCAGCTGCATTGTCTGTGCTGTGGAGCTCAGGTTCGCAGTGTGTGACTTCTTAAAGCAGAGCATTGCCTGGGATTCTGTGGTTGTCCAAAGCTGTGTATTGGAGGGGTCTGTGTCACCTTCTGACAGGTCTTGTTTTCTGTCAAAGGGAATTAAAATTGTCTGTGGCTTTTACTGAAGTTTTGGCCTTTGTTTTAAAAGTTGATTATTAAAATGTCATGTTAACCTTCAGCAAGGCATTTGGCTAACTATACAGGCTGCAACAACAGCTTTTTGTGCAATTCTACTCTTTCTTTGCAAGAATGGTTATTTGCATCTCTGAGTTCAGTTTCCTTTTAGCTTTTCAGTGCACTCAACATATATTTTTTCAGTCAGTCAATTTACAGTAGCGTAAGAAGGCTGCAGGAAGTTCACAATACTTGAAAATATAATAATGATAATAAAAAAGTAATGAAGTTAATTTTTACAGTAGAGTAGCGTGGACAAGTGGGACTTGAATCTTTGTTTATTATGATGTTTTCAGATATATATTTCTGAAAGCTTTGGATGGTTCAAGTGTAAACCTGTAAGTTTTTGCAAGGTAAGTATAAGAGGCTTGTCATGTACATATATTATTTCCTGCAGGCTGTAAGAATGGAGAGAGAAATTTTGAAAATCTCCTTTTACTTTTGGCTTTAGGATTTTGAAAGCTTGCCAATTTACTTCAAGAGCAGCCTATCCTGCTCAAATACTGTTTTTACCTGCTAAACAAGCACTCCTTTTATCTTCATCTGAATGGTCCAAATCTAGAAAGAGATTAACTTTCTGCCTGACAGCTGGTATTTATATTGGATATGAAATAAGTACTCTAAATTGCTTCCTATGCCACTGTCTGTAAATTTAAAAATTACTACATTTTGTAAAAACAGTTCCTTAGTGATGCTTGAGAAACGGATAATGCCCGTTCTTAAACTGTGATTAGATACTTTATTTCGGAAGGGAGGAAGGACATTGTAACTTCCCTGGGTGTCTCAGATCACAGACAAGAAAATCTAAGCCTGAGTTAGTAGCAGAGAAGGAAGTAGAATTTTCATACTTTTCCTTACAAAGACTTTCAGAAACTATGAGTCACTATTAAACCTACTGTGAACCTACTATTTTTAAGAGACTTTTTTCTCTAACATAGTCTTGACATTTTTACAGGCCTTTGGTAGTCTCAAGCCCTTCGTTTTTGTAGGTGAGTATATGGTATGTTTGGATCAGAACATTAACATCCATTTGTGGTAGTTCTTCACATTTAGTCACTCTTTCAATCCATAAGAATTTAACAGCTACACAGTGATATTTCTTATGACAGGAGATGTTTTTGGACCTTTACAGATCATGAGCCAAGCTGAAGGACAACAGAAGAATCTTGTACAAGCCATTGAAGCTCTCCCAAATTCTGGACCCCTTACTGCCTTGGATCAGGACTTGCTACTTTTAAAAGCTACCTCTGCTGCCACCCTGAGCTGCCTTGGAGAATGCCTGAGTCTACTACAGCAAAGCATGCATCAAGTGGGCCAACAGCACACCAGGACACTGTCATCAGGTGAGCACCAGCTCCCTTGGGTATTAGTTCATGTGCCTTGGGGTGTTACTATGATTTGAACCGGGCAAAATTAACCCTTCTTAGAGAGGCAAGTTGGGATGAGCAGTTTGTGAGCTTCTACAGCCTCAAGCATTGTAATTCTTTGCCTAAAAAAAAAAAAAAAAGAAATGTATTGCAATCAGAAGAGAGGAGGAAAAGAGGTGGTCCTGAGTCTACTCAGACAAATACAGTCCTGAAAATAGCAACACAAAAAAAATAGGACATGGAGAAGAGATTTATTTCAGTCTGTGATTTTCTTTGAGTCTGGAAAAAGTTCTCCATGCTTTAAAAAAAAAAAAAAGAAAATCTGCAGCAAGTTTTTATGAGCCTAAAATGTCAGTGTGATAATCCACTGTGCTCTGCAGGCATGAGCCTCTCGGTCCCCACATACCTCAGTGTTTCCAGTTCACCCAGTTCTGGGTCTGTCCATAATGTTGGAAGTTGGACCTTCAGCTTTCTGAAAGGGTGGGTGTTTTCCCATGCATGAACTGCACTGCCAAGTCTTAAGAGCAAGAGCAAGAGTAGCTGTGCGAGAAGCAGCAGCAGCAGAGCTCTGGGTATGGGGTGGCTTTTTGTGTTTCCTTCAGGTGCTTCCACAACAATCCCCCCCAACCTTCCCTTATTTGCAGGGCAGGATATGCCCTCAAAGCTGCTGAGATGGCACAGGGGGACAGCCTCTGAAGCATTCCCATTGTGAGGAGAATAGAAATGAGAGGGTTACTTAGGAAGCAAGAAAATCATGTGATTGTGGTTCTTGGAAAAAAACATATTAAACCTTTTGTCACCTGTCCTGTGGTACGTACTGACTTTCCCACATCCAGATTCTGATTGGTTTCATAAAGGAACATGATTTTTAAAAAATTCCTCTTTTCTTATAGAAAATGTAAAACCTCCTTGGACTTAAGTACTAATGATAAAATGCACTGAAATAAATTATTTGATATAACTTTATTTCAGAAAAGAATGGTTTGAAGCAGAGATGAAAAGCATCCTTTGAAGAAAAGTTACTTTCTAGTTTCAAGGTCCCTGAAGGTTGCTTTTCATCTCAATGTGATCTAAGTGAACTGTCAAGAGATAGATGACTTGAGGTGTACGTGTCCTTGAATCTGTGTCCACGTAATCTTCTGTTAAATCAGTGTCTGTGTTTTGACTTGATAATGGTTTTTGAGAATCTGTGGACAAGAAGAGAGAAAAGCAAGCAAAACATTAGTAATTGCTTAAAGGGAATTGCCATTTTTTTTTTTTTAAATGACTGTGAAATACTGAATAATAAAATCTAGTAAGTGTTTTTGTTTGTTCTTCCTAAGACTATAAACTTGCACGAGAATCCTTTCACGGATCAAAATTCTATAGCACAGGTTCACACCAGTATCTTTGGTGTAACTGTGAGAACTTGAATACAAGCAGTTAATTCTTCAGTGTGTGTGTGGGCTTATTCTTTGGTATGGAAGTAAAAAAAAAAAAAAAAAAAAAAAACTAAGAAGGAAACTAAAAGCTGCTGAAATATTTAGTCTCTTCTCCCTGACTGAAAATCTGTGAAATCTTTTTTTTTCCCTAGGCCTTATTATGCAATACAGTTGCCTGAAAGAACCTGGCCTACAAGTCTTGATTACTGATTTTCCTACACGCTTAATCTTTTCCAGGAGTACTTTGATAGACTTAACGTTTCTGCTGAGTCGGTAGAGTTTCAGAGTCATCAAAGCTGCATAAGCTCATACCTATTCAGACTAAAGCCTTTAAGTAATCCACTGGCAAACTTTAATTCTGAAAGATGATCTATTTCATTTTGATTGTGTTCTCCAGGTGAATTATTTAAATTTCATATCCAGCAGGTACAACAGAACATGACCTTTATTCTCAATGTCAGGTGAAAATGCCTCTTGTTAGTTTAGAAGCCATGTGCTCCTGTGATAGGAATTCTCAAACACCTTTCATGTGAGATGTCATGGCCCTGTGCAATTTCTTGCCAGGTGCTTCCATCCCAGTGCTGTCTCATTACCTGCTGTGTGGTGTGAAGGTGCTAGTGGGCAGTGTGGGGCAGAAGGCATAGAGACAAGATAGGGATTTGATAAGTTATTTTCTTGCTTCTAGCCTGCAGTTCATGAAAGCAATCCAGGCAACATAGTGTTCTTTGTGTGGAGTGTGAGAAATACTCAATTGCTTAGCTTGGGTGACTTGAGCCTAGCCTTGAGTTTGCTTTCCTTCAGCATCCAAACCTCTCACTACTGTGCCATAAAGAGAGAGGATTGCCTTGAAAGTAGATAGATATCTATTTAATATGCTTTCTCTGTGTCTTTCCTTGTGTCCTTGGGGTATTTATACCCAATTGTGTAAGTTTTGCTGACTTCCCTGTGCACTGGAGGCCTTGCAGTCTTACTGCCTCTAAAGCAAGGACTTAAAAGTAGCTGAGAGTTTCTGACCTACTACTTATAGAATGCTCAAGTGAAGATTATAATTATATAGTAGTTATTTTAAACTGATGTACTGGCATTTGTTTTTAAACAAGAAAAAGAAGTGTCTTCTTTCTTTTGATGTAAATATTTTTGTTGCTTTGTTTTCCAGTAATTAGAGTAGAAAGAAAGCAGCTTGGCATTCACTCCAGTGGAATCTTGTCCAGATTCTACAATTATGTAGGTCATGACTTATAATATTTTTATGGCATCCTTTCTAATAGAATAGTTCAAGGATGACATGACTTCTCCATTTCATGTTTCTCACAAATTGTCAGTCTTAGACCTCAAGCCTACAAAGAGACATGAAGATTAAACTGAAGTCTTCAATCTTGCCTTGAAGGCTAGTCAATACATTTTTTATTTCCACTCTTAAGATTCATGGAAGGGTTTTTGTGATTGTCTTTTTTTGAAGTACATCGACAAGAACAGTCAGTGAAGCAAAATCCTGTCTGTGTTTCTACTTTTGAGTCAAAATAATGTCAAATAATGTCAAAAATAATTTCTAGCTGTCATTATTAAAGGTATGTGCATTGATCATTGGCTAAATTCTTTGTAATTTTTTTTTCTTTCATTGAAAAATATGCTGGAGAAGGGTATTATTAGCTGAAAGTGTTGATTACATATAGTGGAAGTTGAAGATGAGGGATTGCATCTCTACAAGCTTCTTTGGGTTTGGGAATTATGTTTTTTTTGGTAGGATGGAGGAGAATGTCAAGGCCTTTCTTTTTGGCAAGGAATGTCACCACTTAGGTATATCTAAAGTATTTGCTGATCAGCATTAAGTGCCTTCTGACAAGCTTGAGTTCATTTGGCATGCAGACAAGGAGCAGGTACCTTTGAAAATAAAAATGTGGAGAAGAAACTTTTGTCTTAATTTCTAACTTTAGAAGTTCTAGTGTTATTTTTTCCCAACTCTGAAGCCTTTGGCAGAAGAGTATCTCCAGAGCCTGTTGACTGCAATTGTTAACATTCTTCACTCCCAGGCTGAAAACAGAGCAAACTTGAATGTTTGTTCTAAAGTAGCTCAGCATATGTTGTGGTTTAGGTCTGTTTTTTTTTTTTTTTTTTAATTTTAGTGTTTTGGCAGAGAGAATCCTCTCTCGTAGTAGCAGCCTGCGCAGATCAATCAGTTCTTTTAATCTGTGTTTCACATTAGCCATTCATTTACTCAATAAAGCATCTTCTTGATTGGAATTCTCTCCTATTTTTTTCTGTCTCTGCATTGTCCACTTTTCCAAACTGTAAAACATTTCATTTTTCTTCAGATTTTTTAAAAACAAAAGCCAAACTCATGCTTACTGTGGATTTTCTGAAGTTCACTTTAATGTGCAAAAGCTGCTGCTTTTGGCTGCCATGGAAGTAAATGCATCAGGGATGATTCTGGAGTTGGGGAAGAGATATAGCTCAGCTTTTTATTCTCTATTGCCTCCTTTTTGGAGAAAATAAATGAACAGGAAAAGCAAAATGTAGATGCTTTTAATTTGTTGACAAATGACAGTGAGGAATTCTCTTGCAGGTGAGATGACAAAGAGAAAAATGAGCAGATAAGTAAGTCCTTGTTTGTGCTTAAATGGATGTGGGCAATGAAGGGTGAGGAAAGTACAGGGGAGTGCATATTCTTTGTTACTGGTGTACTGTACTAAATTTGGCTTGGTCAGTCAGTTCTCCCTTAATTGCAGCATCACCAGTCTCGCTTCTGTCAAGAATAACCAGAACAATTTGCTGTTCTATCTAAAGGTTAATAGGTTATTCCTTACATGTTCTTCTTTCATTGAAAGATAACATAATTTTCTTCTTTCTTTGGAAGATAACATTATTTTTAGTCCCCACACAACATTAGCAAAGACAATCTCATGTGAAAAGCAGAGATGCAGCTGCCATGTGCTGTTTCTGTTTCAGTGTGCTGCAGGGATTCAGCAGAGAGACAAAACTGTCACATCCATCCCTGGCAGGGGAAGGAATCCACATCTAATATTGGTTTCTCCTCGAGGCCTACCATTGCATTGTTAAGGGGATATTTGTTAGTATATTGAAAATATGTCATAAGATTGTTATCAATAGGTGTTAGTTTATGATTGTGCCAGGGAAAAAACATAGGTAGGTTTTTTTTTTTTGGTAGTCTCCTAACCGAGACCAGAGGACTTAAAATTAGAAAAGCATTTTTTACAGAACTAAGATAGGTGAAATGTTAAGCACATTTCATGCATCAATTATCATGCAGAAGTGAGTTTGAAGGTACATGGGGTACCCAGAAAATCAAAACCAGAAAAAGAAAATTATCAACATTGCTTAACTGAAAAATCTCGTGGTAAACCTTCTCTTTGGAGAGAATTCTCCCCCTCCTCACTACTGTGTGCATCTATAGAAGGGAAAGACATTTCTCCTGAGGGTGTTTGTGTGGGATACAGCCTGTTGTGCCCTCTAAAATAGATATTTGTGAACTGTAACACTGCTATAGGGAAAGGGTAAGTAGGTTGTGTTTGGATGCTGTACTTTGCTTAGGTACAAGTGTTCTCAGGGGCCTTGGTGTACTTGTGGTCTGTGTGTTCATCACAGTGGAAACTGGTGTTGAGAGGAAGGGGGAAAGAAGCTAATTTTTGGGTATTTTCTATTTTTGGGTATTTTCTATTAGAACTCTTGTTATGTATATACATATGCTCTGTAGTTTCAGAGCAATCAGACTTGGGTTGTCACTCCTGGAGCTGCAGTGACAACACCGTGCAGGTAGAAGAGATCTGGCTGATTTTACTGGTTGTGTATTTGGTGCATTCTTTATAATTTTTGCATCATTTGCTGCAGAAACAGATGTTTTGTGTTAATTGGCGTAGTGCTTTGCATAGTCTTAAAGCAAGTAGTAAAGCAGCTATGTAGCTGTGAATACTTTTATATAATTTGTGACTGCCTTTCTGGAGAATTCCTTTAGAGCTCTGAAATGTATCAAAATAGATTACAATTTACCTTTCTGTCAGCTGTCTTTGGCTATGACTGAGAACAGAGAAAAAATCTGCCTTTAAAAAAACCCAAACCAATGACAGTCACTTCTTCCTATTCTTACCCAACTCTGAAGATAAACTTTCTCATATTATGTTTAGTTTTTATGTGTATTTTCTTAAGTCTTTATGAGAACAGGGACTGAACTAGTGATAGAAATTTTTGAGTCCCATAAAGTGGCAAAGATGGCAACTCCATTAGAGTGGATCAAATGATTTACAGTTAGCAGCTCAGTCTGTGGGGAGTAAGTTCCAGTAAAACAACTAGATTAAATATGGCTCAGACAACAGCTATACCTGTACTATTTTGTGGTAAAAATAATTTGTACTAGTGCAGATGAGAACATTTTGGGTGTACTGAAAAAATGGAAAAAAAATCCTGAGAAACTGTAATGAAAAGTTTTAGAAAACTAATAATGTCAGTGAAGTAGGAGCCATATTGTTGTGGCCTTCCACTTTCTACATGGAGGTTTTATTCTAGTCTTTGTTGTGCTTAAGATAATTTCAAATGAGTTCTCTCATTAGATATTACCTGAAAAGTGAGCTGCTGTATTAGATATATGGCAAGTCTCTTGGGATTTTAAGAGAATGCTGACATCTCAGAGTAAAATTTTTAAAGGTCATCACAGGTTCCCTGATGATACTTTGAAACTAGGTGTGAATTTTTCTCAATTTATTCAGGGAGTTGACTTTTTATTTGTTTATATTTCTGTACTTATATGACTTAATATCTTTTCCTGCATACTTCTCTTCTGCAAAGTAGTCAAATTCCAGACACACAGTTTATCAAAATAATTTTTTGTCACATGCAGAAGTGTTGAGGAAATGCATGTGCTTTATTATAATTTGGACCTTAACTCTTGGCATCCTGTTGGTGTTGGCAAGGTCATAATGTGTTGTTAAGATCTGTTTAAAATTTGATTAAGCTGACAATATTTGTTGTTTTGTGAGGGTAGCATTGCCCTTGGTACAGGAGAGAATACATGCTTGCCTAGTTCTAACAGTTTCTGTTTCTCTAAGAGACTCTAAAATGTGCAGAGAAAGACAAAGGAAAAGGTCTTTTTACATTGTGTTTATATTGAAGAGAAAACTAGTATAGTGTTTTTAAAAATATGTTTGTGATGATGAGGTAAATGTTCACACTTAAAAATTTCCGCTGAAGTGAGGTATTTCTTCATGTGTGAGCTTTTTATTGTGCTTATTTACATAAACTAGATTAAAAAATAAAAAAAAAATAACTGTTTACAGTGAAGGCCAAATAGATTGTTTGTGCAGAGAGAAAATGAATAGCCCAAGGAAATGATCAGATGACATACTTTTAAAAATTGGCATAAAGAGAAGTCAATTCAATTTTTTTCTTTTAGTGTCTCTGTAATAGGAAAATAGCAGCAGTAATCCATTATTCAGCTTTTATGACAGGGAGAAACAGAAAAATAGATCGGGATCTGTTACTGCAAAATAATGAAGAGTGAGAAGCATAATTTGACAGCAGAGCCACAGACATGTTCTTCCTTTGGCAAGGGGAATTTTGTGTAATTGTATGAAATAGACATTTAAAAAAGGAAAAAAAGCTGGATTTTTTTCCTCTGTTGGTTACTCAGATCTTTGAAAATCATTTTATGCTTAACTGTTTCCTTATGCTTTCCTCATGCTTTCTTCAGCAAAAGATGGTGCCACAAACAACAACCCTAAGCAAAGTAGATCTGAACTTCTGCCATGTCTCCATAACTTAGTGCCATTTTTGATGAGAGGAATGTTCTGCAACTCTTTTGTCTCTAGAATTTGGTAAGAGTTCAGCTATGGGATTTGTGGCCCATTTTTAAATAATGGGAGCGATAATGTAACACTACACAGCATAGCCTCTCCAGATCAAACCATTTATTTCACTTAGGAGGCAATCTCTGGTAACCCTGGTGATATGGAGAGGAGAATTGCATCTTCTTCAATGTGCTTTGTGTTGCTCTGCATCATCTTAAAAGCTTGTCAGTGATGAGAAGAGATCCTCCCTGTGGCACTAACTGTATATTCACATACAAATTGTGGTAATGACTGAAGTGCCGTGATTTTCTTATCCATATCTCTACATTTTATAGCAGGGTTTAATTAATAGCTAAAATTTTAAGTCCTGTGCTGAGGACTACTGATTTGACTGTTGAGACTAAGTTTTAGAGCAGTTAGGGAGGAACAAGCGTGCACTTGCCTTAGCTGATCATTCTTAAATAGAGACTCACCCAGGAAATCAAGTGCCCCCGGAAATAAGGGTTGTTCTGGTGCCAAGTTCTGGTTGATTCATATTTAATGTGTATCTCTCTAATGAGACCTGTTTTAAACTGTGGGCTTGGGACCAGTAAAGCATTTTAGTACTTAATCTAGAGAAAACTTTTTTGTAGTACAGACAGAAGTAAAATACAGCTGCTAGGCTTAAAACTTTGATTTCAGGCAGAAGAACTGGAGGGTTTACTTGGATAACTTCATAACTATGAAAATACTGGGTAGAGAATACTTGTGTAATTTCCAAGGTATGCCAGATAGAATTATATGTAAGGATTATACAGTCTGGTGGTAGAACTAACATTCATTGACTTAAAAAAATCACTGATAAGTTGGCCTATAAGATGCTTACTTTGGTTATTTAGAGTGTTTCTTGCTTCCAAAGTCAGGCATATAACTTGAGATACTGCATAAGCTAGTTCAGAAAGTACAAGACCATTTGCTACTGAAGTAAAGCTGTGCTTGGAGATACAACTAATTTAGATCAGTAGAATGATGAAGTGAATGGAAGAAATCTGTAATCTTTCTCTTGTAAGCTGATACCTATTTTCTGCTTCAGAAGGTATCCTGGGATGGCCTGGGCCCAAGTCACACTCCACAGAGCAACTGAAAAATGGTGCCCTCAGCTCCTTATCATCTGCTAGTGCCAACATTACATGGGCAATAGTTCCATCTGCAGCCCAGGATGCACAAGCACTACAGCCAAACACTGAGGTAAGCGTGCTTGGTCTCTGTAGGGTGTTGGTGAGATGCAAACCATGTGTGATAGTGGATGCTTTCACTGATTAATTATCATATTTTGTCTTTATAGTATACTCTTTCTTTGAAGTTACTTGTGATAATGATAAGTTTCATACCAAAGGGCACTCCAAAAACTTGAAAAATGTGTTGATGGTATTGTTCTGTGCTTTTACTTCTCTGAGGTACTTGTGTCAGCAAACTTTGGCGAGTGTACAATTTCTTTATAATCTTAAAAGCAATCAACAGACTGTCAATACACATTTCTACCTTCTAGTGCAAAAAAACCCCTATTTATTGCTTTTTCTTTCTGGTTTGAGATAGACAGGAGACACTACTTGCTTCCTACTTGTTCTTCCATGTTGCTATTTGCTCTTGGGCATCTCTTGAGTATAGCTGACTATTTTTTGAGTTGAAAAACTATGTTATTTCCTGATCCCTTTTCCTGTTAAGTGATTATGTGCAGAACTTGTCCACATCATCCTGCATCAACCAGCTGATTTGTGCTTTTGTGGCATTTACTTGGTAAAGGGCAGTTCTGAAGCATCCACTTTTTGAGGAGACGCACAGCTGCGTATCAGACATCTCATGCACTGAAAATGTCTCATCATGACAAACTTCTCCAGCTTCTACTGTCTGCTTCAGTAACCAGTGCTGCCCACCAGGACAACACCTCACTCTGAGACCCTAGAGATTATAGGGCGCCTGGAACACCTGGAGAACTGGGAAGAGGTTTTCAAGAGAGCTGAAGAAACGAGTGAATGCTCTGGGCAATTGGAATGGCTTAAATTACATCGCCTTTAACAAAATATGTAACGACCAGAGACATCAATAAAGCTGTTTTTTCCAGTTCTTTTGTAGTGTGTTGAATTGTATATAGTTCAAAACAAATCACAGTTAAAACAGATTTTTTTTCCACATGTTCCTTTGGTCCTCTGTCCTTAGAAAGGAATTCTGAATTCTGTTACTCCCAGTGTCCATTTACCAAAATGTTTAAATTTACTGTAATTACTTTTTATTAGGAAGTCATGTAATTCCTTTTTTTCGGATAAGCCAAGTGTACTTCTTACAGTGTGTTTTTGAGACAAGAGGCTATTTAAGAGTATTTTGGGAGTTACTATGTACTGAACCACTGAAATCTGTTTCATTAGTGTTTTTTAGTTTTTGTTAGGGTTTTTTAATTCTTGATTATCCACTAAAGCCAAATGGGATGTGCAAGCATGAACTTTGCAGCAAGAACATAAAGGGCAGCAGCTGATTTTACTCACATTAAGGTATCATTTTGCAGTTGAGTTGAGCAATTAATGACATGTTTTAAATGACTAATTTTTTCAATGAGTCCAATTATCTCCTGAGTTGTGGCTTGAGGTACTGCTTTGCTTGTGGAACTCAAGATTTATTGAGAAGGGAGTACTCTAGAAGGGATGGATATAAGGAAGGAAGTGTAGCACTCTTGATAGTACAGAATCCTCAGTGCTTTGTGGGCAGTCTTCCTGAAGTCAGGAGCCTGCATTTGGAGGCCCTGGGGCATTAGCCACTAAAAAAGAAGAAAAGGAGGTTGATGAAGAGAGGGAGTTTTAAGTTACTAAAAGGTCAGCTCAAGATGGTGTTTTTGGTAGAAAAAGTAAATAGAAATTTGTGGATTGGTGGAGCAACAAGAAGCAGCTGGAATCAGGCAGGTAATTTTTATAATGTTGTAGTGCAGTTTAATGAGCAGAAAATTGGTTTTGCCCTGAGGAAGTGGCCTGAACCAGTATTCATTCCTGGAAGCTCTTTACAAACCTGCATCTTCCCTTACACTGAGTCTGTGTGTGTGATGCCATCTGAGATTGACACTGTTGGCTTTGAATTTGAAGTGTTTCTTTAAATGTAGCTGATACATATTTCAGTTTTGATCATTTTGATGAATTTTCTTCTGAGAAACTTAACAGTTACCCTGGTAAGAATGCTATCTGAACCAGGTAGTCACCCAGGAGACAATGTCTGACATGCCTATAGTTATCAAAGATGTTAGATTTGACACAATTTAACAGTTCTGTGTGCAGGATGTAATAATATTTTTAAATGTATTATGGCCTTGTGTGTCCAAGGCAAGAGCATAGATCTGGCACTGAGTATGCACTTTATTTTCATAGATATAAAAGCACTGATTGTGCTAATTACTTAGTACGTATAATAATATATAAAAGCAAATGCAAATCATCATTTGTTTGTAGTCCAGATAGTTTGTTGTTAGTAACAGTGGTGACATAGAATGAGAAAATGCTTCTAGATGTCATTAGTTGACGTTTTGTTGACACTGAATGCCCTGATTTCTTTTTTTTTATTTATCTGATAGCTTCCTTTAGAAGAAAAAAGGAATCCATAAGTGTCATTCAAATAAAGCTTACTTCTCTTAATGATTTTCCTTTTAAAAAACCCAACTAGGCACTAGATAATCTCAATTTCTTGAAGAAGCTGCTGGGGTATTAATGGGGCTCAACTTTCAAAATATACCTGCCAGAAGAAATAAGCCTTGCTTTTACAGAAGTTACGAGATGAGAGTGCTAGTTCCTGTATCAGTACTATCAAAATTAATTCCAGTCTCTTCTTTGACTGGGTCTAGATTTTTATTTAAGAGAAACTATAATTTTATGGTATAACCTCTATCTCTTAGTCAGAGGCTGTACCCCAAAGGAATGGGCGAGAGCTTTTTGGCTAACTCTCAGTGTAATATAGTAGATGTACTGACCAAACAAATTGTGTATTGACCTCTAGTCTGAAATAGAAAATGCCATTAAATGGCTAACCTTGAGGAGCAGCAGACGCACCTGCTTATATTGTAGAGTATTATTTATAAGGAAAAGATAATTTTAGGTGTGTGGATCAGCAGTGATTTTAAGAAGAAAACGTTGTGTTGGGGCAGAGGTGGCTGTGGTGACTGCTGAGGAATCTTTCCCATACAGCTGCCTGCCAGTGGCAGCAGTTTCCTGGCAATGTGACCGAGTGGCTGAGTGTGTTTGGAGATAACTGTGCTAATTCTCAGCACAACATTCAGACACTTTGCAGCTGTGCATTAAGTGGCATCATTAACAGACCAGTGACTGGTTTTTGTATGTTTATGGAGAAGTGTGGATCTTTACAATTTTCTGGAATAACAAGGTTCATCTAATGCAATTTTCTTTGAGTACTTAAGCATTCTTGAGGGATGTAGAAAATTCTGGAGCTGAATTTTGATGCCACACGTAACTATATTAAAAGTTTTCTTTTTGGTTTGTCGCACTGTCAGGGTTGCAGGAATGCAGTTTCTTCTCTGGTGAAATAAGGTAGAAACTAAAGATTATTCAGCTAAATACAAATAGGTAATAGGCTGTTACTATGTGGGGTCTGAAGGGGAAGGAATAATTTTCTTTGGATCTAGCAGTTCAGTTAAGAATTATTTTAAAAATTGTTCTGTAGCTACATCTGCAATATAGCCCTCTTCATTTGATTTTTATGCCTTAAAATGCCATGCCAGCTGATTCTCCCCATCCTGTGGATCTGGTATCTGTGCAGTCTCCCTGCTTTCCTGTCCCTATCTTTCCCTTGCCCGTGTGCATGAGCGTCTGTACGCATGTTCCAAATTGAAGTGTCTTTTTAATAGGATTGAAGTTTGAGCTCTGTAGGATTGAGCCTTTAGCTCTGATTATCTAACTGCTAAACCAGGTTTTAATTGTGCTAGTGATTGCAAGGGCAGTCAAGTCCAGGATATTTTGGTCCCCTGGATGATCTGAACCTTGATGTTTTCAACTGTAAGAGGGAACTGTTCTGTTTGGAGGAGGTACTGAATTGTTTAATTTTAGGAGTTTATGTATTTTTTCTTCATTTCTTCAGGTGATAGTTTCTTTCAAGCTGTAATTTGGTTTTTTTTATCTGTATGTAAATATATATCCTAATATGACTTTAGAATTTTAGCCTTTAGAGCTATTACAGACTGTATTAGAGATGCTAATAAATAATTTAAAAAATGCTCATGCAATTTTAGAAACTAAACTGGATAAAAGAAATTATTTCTAATTCAATATTGCCTTTATTTATCTGTGTCTCAGCAGATGTGCCCAGGTCTGTGGATTGTTTCCTGGTATAAGTTGTTTCTAGTGTTTCCTAATTCCTTTTTGTACTTGACAGAAATGTGTATAATTGATCTTGGGAGATGAGCTTAGCCATGAACAGACAGTGCTACCCACAAGTGCAGTAATGGAGGAACGACAGATCAGGATGGGAAAGTAATGTTTGCAGTATTACAGAGAGTCCCTTTTCACTGTTTTGTATAGACATTACAGGGTTTCTCAGTGTGCTCTGCTTTTTGTCCTCTGCACGATTAAGTACTTTTCAGGCCGAAGAGCACAGTGAATGGCCTGTAATGATTTAGCTAAATTAATCTCTAGGCAAAGATGGTACCAGTTAATCCATTCACTATGCAGACCATCTAAAAAATGAAATCTGAGGTAATCAATTGAAGGTATATTTAAGGATAATCAAGGGAATGTATATTTAAGGATTAAATGTACAATTAGAGTAAAAGTAGAATTAAATGACCCTAAGCCTGCTACAGCAGCACTGACAATGACTAAGATAATCTAGCTAGTTTTGATTGGATGTTTTTTTTTTGTTAGCTTTCTGGAATGGCTAGTGTGTCAGCAAACAGTCCTCTAGTAAAACTATTTATGCAAATAATTAATAAAAATTTTATCACCAGCCAAACCCACTGCATATTATTGAATCACTTCCACCTCCAAAATGCGTGTTCCAGCTGCTATCTATGTAATTGAGAGTAATATGCCATATTAAAAAAAAAGCTTCAATACCAAATCTGCATCAAATTTGAATAAAGATGAGGTTCTGATTCATGTGGCATTCCATAATTACTAGTGAAAGTCAGTGAAAACTAATCATTGGAATATAAAGAACTTGGGTTCCCTTGCTGTAAGGCTTTAAAATTAACTCTAAGTGGATCAATGGCATACTCTATTCAGTATAAAACTTGTGCCCCTTGCTAAAGGAACTCTGAAGTCAATGTTAATTTTATTTCAGGATTTCTGATTTGTTATGTGCTAGTTAATTTGCTTTGTGCTGTCAGTTTTATTTCTTAGTATGTGTATATATGTGGGTTTGGTGATACTGCCCATTAGAAATCTTGCCAATCTCATTAAGTCTCTCAATTACTTAACTAGACCTTACTCAGTTGAGTTGAACACTCCTCCAGGGAGAGTTTGTCTCAGGTTGGCATTGCTTTATCTTGCTTAGTGAAACATCATCCAAACTGGCTTCAGCTGTTCTGTCTGGTCTTGCTAGAAAAAAACCCCAGGGTTTTCAGCTTTAGGTGATGAACTGTAGTGGTTCTTTATTTCTAAAGCCCAGAATGTGGAAACAAATCCTAGCTGTGATAACAGAATTTAATTCTAAATTTTTTCTCAGAGGACGAGTTGGAAGGAGCAGGTGAAAAAGGCAGAACTCTTCTACATTATAGAGAGTCTTCAGTCTGAGGTGGACCAAGCAATTGATTCATCAGACTGAACAATTCTTAAGAAGCTTTTCAAGCAGAGAGTTCCACTGGCCTCAAGAAGTTAGACATATGAAGGAAGACAATCTTCTAGGCCTAATTTGTTTTACATATTGAATGTTCTCCTGGTATGATTTATAATGATTTGATTTTCTTTTGAAATACTTAAGGGTTTTTGTTGTTTTTTTTTTTTGCGTTTTGTGTGTTTATCAACAATGTGGATGTGTATAGTGGATGAGCAAAGAAATTGCAGGAAGAGTCAGGGTGGTTTAATAAATGTGTTGTCCTGGGGCAAGACTTTAATACTGCTTGCATTAACATGTCTTTTCCATTTATGTCCTCTTAAAAATATGCTGACATGGGATACTGCATACAAGAAGTAACACTGTGAGAACTGGATTTACATATAGATTGGTATTGGAAGACCAGATGATTATAAAGGTTAAATTTGTAGTTGTCCATCTTTTTGTGCCCTCTTTGCATATGTGAGTGGTGTATTATTGACTAATGTGGCAATATTTTTCTGCCATAAATTTTCTTAGCTAGCATACAAAGCGACATAAAAGAGAATTACAGCTGGCTAAATTACTTCAGCTCTGTTAATTCCTAACTTTTGAGTTCCTGGGCATTGCAGGCAGAATCATAATGGAATCACAGAGTACTTGGGCTTGAGAGAGACCTTCATAGGTCCTGCAGCTCAACACTCTAAAAGCAGTGCTAATCAGGTCAGCTTGTCCAGTCCAGTCCTGGGCACCTCCCACAGTGGAGGTCCCACAGTCTCTCTGCACAAAATCTTGCAATTTCTGTGGGGATTTTGTTAATGGGAGCAAAGGGTTGTTTGATGAGGAAAGGCATTATATTCAATGTGCTGTACTGTCTGCTGAGCAGCTAGAGCCTTACCAGAAGGTGTTTGTCCTCCCCCTCTTCATGGAAATACGAGGCCTGAAGACCCTACTCCTTCACGTTTCTCCCCAAGGATCTCATTCTAGAGAGGATGCCTTGTAATATAGGGGGATGTCTAAAGTGTAGCTTTCTGCCAGCCTTTCCCCCCATGCTACTTCAGTGCAGCTCAGTGCAGTCTTTTGTCTTTAACTCCCCAAAAGTTATCAACATGAGACTTTCAGACTCCTTGTAGTGTCTGAAATGCTGCCTGGCCAGTGACTGGAATCTGTCCTGCTACACTCTGTAGTTTCTAAGATTGTACATTTATTTTGGATAGTGTCAGATACTCTATTTGAAGCCATCTTGTGTCTAAAAAATTTAATTCACAGAATAAAACTGAATATATTTCAGGAAATTGATCTTCACTAGTGTCTATATTGCATTAGGAATAGGTTTTGTTAAAATTGTTTATGATGTGCGATACTCTCTATCTTAAGGTTGTGATTTATGCTAGCCTTCAACTTTTTTTTTTGCTTTAATTTAGGACAAGTCTGTGGGGCTTTTCTCCTTGAGCATTTTGTTTTATAATCTCATGTAACTATTTCTTTCTGATGATACCAGTGATGAAATATATTTTTTCCCAGTTCTTACTGAATTTATGCAATACTGCCAAGTCCTCCTGTGTTTTAGGATTCTGATTAAACAGTCCTGTAGTTCAGTAGCCCTCATTTCATGAAAGGTGCTCACAAGCATGTGTGGGCTGGTACTGGTACTTAATCTTCCCCTGTGGAGTCTGTGCTTGGAAATTAGCTTGTTTTCAGATCTGACTTCCTTAGGTTTATGAAAACTTATTTTTGCAAGAGGAATTGTCTTATGAAGAAAACACGAACATGTGGGGAAAAAGCTGTCCAACAAACATTATTTGGTGCATAACAGGATTACAATGCTGTAGGTAATCCAAATGAGGATCTCTGTTTAACAGGATGTTTAATCACTGATTGATAATCTTTATTTTTAAACATAATCACTTTCAGAGTTAGCTTTGAATATTTTTCTCTGACTGCTTGCACAGGCTATACTGCAGCGTAAACATAGATGCTCTTTGTTTCATATTACGTGTGTTTGTTCCTATTCTTTAAACAAGAGACCAGTCCTTTTTCTTCTGAAATCTCTTGTTATCTGGTCCTCATCACTGCTACATTGTTCTGTTCAGCCCTAAATATAGTCAGAGGTCAGAGTGAAACACATCTGCAGTGTAGGAAAAGGAAGCTTTCTGAGCTTGTTCTTTATTGATGAAAAGACTTCTGTTCCCAGAGATACTCCTGCAAAACATTAACAAAAAGGCATTAGTAAAGCTCTCTAAATGGTGAGTGTCTGGATAATGTGCATGTCTCCAGATGCCTGGCAGATTGTTTTTGTTGAGAAGGAAAAAGATTGTAGACCTCTTTGTCACCTCAGGTAGAGGTTTTGTCATCATTTTCTTTGCTTGCATTGTCTGCGTGTCAGCCTGTCTATGCAGTATTAGTATCAAGATGCATTTCTGCTCTGCTTGCTTGCTTTGCAGTGATGAGGTATCTCCTGAAGAAGGATAGGTATTTCTTGGTTCAGTAGATGTCTCTGCTATTACATGTTGTATCCAATTAATCTTATGTGATAGACAGATTGCTTGAATTGCCACACTTTGATCCTTGCACTTGTCCCTAGCTGGAGAGATTTTCTGAACATCAAGTGTGTTTAGCATATTCAATGAAAAACAACCCCAAGCAACAAACCACAAAACACATACAAATTATCCATGCACACAAAAAAATAGATGTTTTAATTGTTGGTAGTCCAAGCTAGAGGAATTTTATTTTCTCTGGAGACCTAAATTGCCAAACACAAATAACAGATTTGGCAAGAAATTAATTTCTGGGCACTCTGTAGACATTCTCTTGTGATGTAAGCTTTTTCTACCAAATAATAGCTGGTTTGACCTATTAGTGCTGAGTGATGTATCTGCAATTACATAAATGCTTTGACCCCACACTGTCAGAACACAAACTCAGATACAGCAGTTACTTACCTACTCAGATAGATATGCCTAGATTATTTTTCTTAGTATACATAGTTTAAGGTAAGTAGAAAATCTGCCTGTTATGCCATTTTTCCTTTGTTATATGAAGGAGAAAGTAATTGTCTTGCTGATTGGTTCTGTATGTAGATGACAAAAACTAAGTGGTATTCTTGCTTGCCAGGGTGCTGGTGAATAAGTTATGGGATGTTCACTTTTTCGTTGTAAAATCCTTCTCATTTGGGTCTCGTCCTCTGTTACTTGCTTCGATACGTTAAAAATTAACTTTAGTTTTGGTTCATCATTGTTAGAACTAAGCTCTAATGACAGAATTCTGGGAAAAATGTAATTATGGGTGTGTGTTTTAGGGTTTGAAGGGGGTGGGTTCCCCCTTGAGGTGGTAGACTTTTTGCATTAGAGGAAACAGCTCCTATGAAATACTCAGAGTAAATGTGAAAAATGCAGCTTTGCTGAGCCTGTCTATTTTGCTACCTTTAAGAAACCTTTTTCAGGATGAAATGAAGGTGTAGGCAGGTAATAAGTTTGCTCTCTAAATTCTCCATTTAAGATCTTTGCTTCTGAGCTCGTTAGGTGGCTTTGAAAACATCAGACCCTGAACACTGGGCAGCCTTAAGTCTCCTTGAAAGTCACTGTAACTTGGATATCCAGGTGCCAGCATTACAGTGGGCATATGGGATGTCAGTTTGTTCAAGGTTTTATTTATTTTATTTGCTCATTCTTTGCAGTGATCAGTCACAGATGCCACCAGATGCAAAGCATAAATAAGACTACAGTAAGATGGAGGCCCGGGCTCCAGCAATGACCTGACTTCACCACCACTTTTGCAACATCATTTTTCACTTTCCTCTGCTTACATTGTATGGTGGTAAATGTTGAGAAGAGTATCTTCTGGTTTTTTTTCTTAACTGTTCTTGAAGAATAGAGAAGCTTATATAAAAAGATACAGGGGCTTGTTGGATATGAAAAAGTTTTACTGCCTTATAGTTAAGATTAGGTTTGATAATCTGTTAATGACAATGCATTTGGAAGTTAGAGAAGTGGTTAGTGGATGAGGATGATTTCAGGAATCAGTCTTCACAGTGGGCAGTAAATGTGTTTCAGACTTTGTTTTATTTCAAGATTTAGGTTGAGGCAAACAAAGTTTCTATAATTTCCGTTAATTTTAGTTTTCTGTATGGGAATGGTTCCTCCTTTCAAAGCTTATAGTGAGTTTGTGTGGCAAGATTTTGGTAGTGGAGGGGCTACAAAGAGTGGTTTCTGTGAGAAGCTGCTGGAAGCTTCCTCTTTGTTTGACAGGACCAGTGCCAGTGTGGCTCCAGGATGAAGCTACTGCTGGCTGAGGCTGAGCCCATCCGTGATGGTTGTAGTGCCTCTGGGATAACAGACTTAAGAAGGGAGAAAAAAGGGCACCCTGCAGAGCAATAGCAGAGAGAGGAGTGAGAATGAGAGAGAAGCACTGCGGACAGCAAGGTCAGGGAGGAAGGAGGGCAAGGACATGTGATGGTCCAGCTGCTGGAGCAGACATTCTCCTGCAGCCCATGGTGAGTCAGGCTGTTCCTCTGCGGCCCGTGGAGGACCCCATGCCAGAGAAGGCTATGACCCTGTGTAAGCTCATGCTGGAATAGGCTCCTTGTAGGACCTATGGATCCATAGGGAGGGGAGTCCATGTTGGAGCAGGTTTCCTTGCAGAGCTTGTGATACTGTGGGGGACCTGTGCTGGAGCAGGCTGCACCTGTGGAAGGGACCCGTGGAAGAGCAGTTTGTGAAGAACTGCAGCCCATGGGAAGGACTCACATTGGCAGAGTTTATGGATGACTGTCCCTGACAGGAGGGAGTCTGTGCTGGAGCCCAGAAAGTGTCTGAATTGGAGTTGCCCAGAGGAAAGGTGTGAAGTACTGACTGCAAATCCATTCCCTGTTCCCCTGCAGCACTGTGGGGAAGCTGCTAGAAGGTGGTAAAGTTAAGACTAGGAAGAAGTGGTGAGGGGATAGTGTTTTAGATTTGGTTTTTTTTTTCTCATTTCCCTGCTTTTATTTGATTGGTAATAAATTGAACTAATTTCCCCAAGTCAAGTGCGTGTGTGCCATGAGGTAATGGGAGAGTGATTTCTCCCTGTCCTTAACTCAACCCATGAGCCTTCCATTGTATTTTTTCTCTCTTGTACAGCTGAGAAGGGAAGTGAAAGAGTGGTTTTGGTGGGCACCTGGCTCCTAGCCAAGGTCAGCCCACCAAAACAGCACGACAATATGCTAGTCTGTATATAAAGTACTTTAATAAGTACAACTTCCTGGGCAAGCTACATTTGAGATTCAAATCAGTGCTAATGAGGGATGGGTGCAGTGGGATTGCATGCTTTTTTGTCAGGTGCATCTACAGCTGGTAGTAAGTGCAATTAAATGTGTGGTGCCCAATGGAAGAAGAAAAGACAAGTGGAGCGTGGAAGTTAGTGCAGTTTTGTAATTTCTGATGCAGTGATAAGCCCTGCAAGAAGCTAACAGCTCATTACATGTTACTACTTTGGGGTGTTCTTACTGTATATGCTTTGCAAGAAGAATTCTAACTTTAGTATTGAAACTGGTGAAAATCTTGTGGGGCCAATTTCTCAAATTAGTGTAAATGTGCTAAAGCTCCCTGACCTTACAGAGTTATATTTAATCTTACACCCACGGAAAACCTGCTTGCTAGCTCTCGAGTTACACAAATGCAAGTGTAAATGATGCTTGCAAACCTGTGTCATTATTGAAGAGAATCTGAAAATCAAAATGAGACCTTTGACTTTTATGTGCAGTACTAGAACCAAAGATAATTAGAGGACTGCAGAAAATATGCCAGTCCTTGTCTAATCTGAAAATGCTAATTCTGTTTAATATCGCTTATAAGTTATTTTGTCTTCCTCTTGATGCAGACTTGTTTTGTACAGTGGGGTTTTTTTTACAATCTTTTGCATTTTTTAATGCAGAGGGACTTAAAGAATACTTCCCTTAGAATGTTACAAAATGATATATTTTTACCTGGATGTTTAAAGTTCCTAAGATTCATCCTCTTGCTCCTGACTGCAGTCCTTTTTATAGTACATAAAAACGTTTTCATGCCTAAATGAAGATTCTTAGAGTATTTTTTTGTAATTATATGAAGAATATGCTGTCCTCAGTGTGCCCCTGTCAGGATATACATGGTCTCTGCTTACTACCATGGTGGAGAAAAGGCTGAGTTATGCTATGCCTTCTTTACCTTGGCCTTGGTAGCAGATTTTTCGGATCAGAGGGGAAGTCTGGAGGTAGACTGATCCTTGGTGGAGGGGGAACAGATTAGGCAGCACTTATGCTGTATATATATAGCTCCAGGGTCCCTAACAGGTTATAGAGTTTGGGAGAGGTTCATGAAGACTAGAGGAAAGTGAATGTCATTCATTTTTCAAAAAAAGGGCAAGAAGGAACATCTCTGGATGCTCTGGTAGCGTCAGGGGAGCTGCAGGTTTGTCAGCCTCTCCTCGGTCCCTGGGAAGGTGGTGGGGCAACTGACCCTGGAAAGTATCTCCAAACATATAAAGGACAAGAGGCAAATTAGCACTAGTCATATGGATTTACAAAGGGAAAATCACGCTTAAACAACATGATAACCCTCAACAATGAGGTGACTAGGTTGATGCTTTTGGAGAGAGCAGTGGATGTAGTTTGCTTTAATGTTGGTAAGGTTTTTGACCCTGTCTTCCCTAACATCCTTACAGACAAGCTGACAGGGTATGAATTAGATTAGTGGGCAGTGAGGTGGATTTAAAACTGAGCAATCCAGGCCAGAGGGTTGTGATCAGTGGTACGAGGGCCAGTGACAGAACAAGAAGCAGTGGGAACATTAAAGTCAGTCTGAACATCAGAAAAGGCACTTTGGCCGTGGAGAGAGAGTTGAGCACTGGCATGGGTTGACCATAGAGGTTGTGGAGTCTCCATCCTTGGAGATAATAAAAACTTACCTGGACATGGTCCTGGGCAACTGGTTCTACCTGCGCCTGCTTGAGCAGGGTATGGGACGGGACAAGAAGACCTCAAGAAGTCTGTTCCAACTGAAATGAGACTGTGCTTCTCTATTTTCCATTCTTCTCCTCCAAAAAATAAACAAGATGAGACCCAGGTCATTCTTGACAGTATTGTTGCATGAAATGGTTTGTGAAATACGTTGGAAAATGAAGCTCTGAGGTGTGTATCTGTATTAATTACCTAACAGTTAATTTCCAGCACAGCAGTTAATTTGAAAAATTAACTTGCAGAAGAAGCTTTAGAAGGACAGAGGCACATTTGCCCTTTCACAAAAGTGTAGCTTTTGATTCTGTGATTCTATCCCAGGCTCATCAAAGTGTCTTTTTCCTAAAGGCATTTTTTTTTAAATGCAGAATGTTTCCTTCAGAAACAATTTTTTCCCTTACAGGTTTCATCTGCTAAAAAAGAATCAGCATGTTTTCTGATGGAGACTGCTGACTAGAACATCCGTTTTGTATCCGAGCAGATGACCTCTCTAAATTAATCGATCCCAGTTCTAATGAGGTGACCTGTTTAAAATAGCTCTCTGCCGGTGTGTATTTTCATGTCTTTGGCATTTAAACTTTGAAGTACATCTCTTTGTGGGATTTTTAGAAATTATTTTTTATTTTCTCTTCAGATTTTTCTGAAAAATGCTGGTGCTTCAGCCCAGTATTGGAAACTGATTTTGATTAAAGTGATTTTAAATACAAGCCCCTTTTTTGTGGTTGTTTTTAACTGGTTCAGTATTGGATTTCTCAGGGTCAGCACCTAAGGCAGGCTGTGCTGTGCACAGCTGTATTTGTTCCCACGCTGGGCAGTGCACAGCTCAATAGCTTTTACATTATGTTCTGACCACACAGGAGCGGAGCAGGTCGCTGATGTCCTAGGTCAGTTTCGCAGTTACATTTTACAGGAGGAGGTAAAAAAAAAAGTCTTGTGTCTGATAATTCAGAAAAGCTGCCTGTAAAGGATAATCACATAATCCTTTGCATTCTGCTGAATGCTTACACATTGGATACTACTAAACTGCATGCTATTTTCATGGAAAGAAAAAAATTACAGAGTGGCTGGACTTTATGACACTTTAAAGATACACAAGCTTTGTATTTTGTTACTGTGTGTCCATTCACACCGTGTGGTGCTTACATGTTGGTTAAAGAAATATGTGTTAGTTAAAGAAATGTGTTAAAGTTAGTTTATGTGCTCCTAAAAAACCTCTTTAATAGTTACCTAGAACAGCTAATGAGGAGAGAGGGAAATACAGAAAGGATATCTGCTTGCTGAAGATGACTGCTCTTCAGTTCCTGTAACATAATTTGTAAACTGCTTCCTTAAATTCTTTTCCTTGGAAAGTGAGAAAAGAGTAGTTGTCTGCATGTCATTCACTGAAGGTCACTAGTATGTTGATGACTGTAATAGCAGAGTTGCAGTTTTTTTGGTGACCTTGCACAAGTCCTTCGAACATGGATAGTTAAGTTAATTAAAATTTTAGTCTGTACAGTGTGCTCATTAAACACAACTGATTCTAATGTTACATTGTACTCATCCTCCCTGATGAGCAGAGAGGCTTTCATTTACAGCAATGCAAGTGCTGTGTTCCTGAGCACCTCAAGTGTCCATTGGGTGGCTTGCTTTGACCGTGGATGTTTTGTAGGGTAGCAGAGAGAGGCAGTTTCACAGAATATTCTGAGTTGGTTGCTATTTTGTTAGTAACAACTAAGAGGCAAGGAAAACCTAATACCTATTTCATCAAGACAGAAAGAAGGTTTTTCTGGCCCTAGGTGAACACGCAATTTTTGGGAGAAAAAGAAAATTCTTAGTATATGATTTAATTTGCAGACTGGTAATGTGTACTGTTTTCTGATGCTGTTAACAACTTAAGGCTATGCAGCTGTTACATGTTCACATGAAAGGGCATTACCTGCTAGCATGTTCTCTTTCTGTCCCCTCTCTCTCATGCTTGTGCACACTCACACACGTTTGTGCCCCTTCCCCTCCCTCCTGGAGAAGCGCCGATCAGGACGTCCTCTGAGAACAGCAGCACCATTTCCCAGTTGGAGCTGTGTGCAGTTAAGCTCACTGATCTCAATGCCATGTGACTGGAAATGCAAGGAGCAGATTGCCATCCGGTGCACACTCTCCAAGCCCTCAGATAGCAAAAAAAAAAAAAATAGAAAAAAAAAGAAAAAAAAAAAAAAAAGAGGGGGTGGGAGTGAGGAGGGGAGGTTCCCTTGCTTTTTTTGTAGTGCTCTTAATTCCTGCTGGAGCTTGTTTGCCGCAAGCTTGGTTCATGGCAGTAGCAGAAGCAGCAGAGCCTATTCGGTAGCTCAGTGCTCTCAATGAGGTCAAGCTGGATCAAAGGGAAGCCTCCTGTGGAAGCATCTACTGTAAGTTGTGATACTGCTTTTTCTGTGCTCCCTCCAAAGAATCGTAGCCTGTACAACCGAGCCAGGCTTCGGTGCTTTATGCCTCCCCGACTGATAATTTTGTGTGAGGTTCTCAGGGTTTATGTTAATTGAACTTGTCAGTGAGGTGTTGGATAATGGTGCTGTGCATTTTGGGAGAAAAGGGCTTATCGTTCTCTGCTTTTATTTTCTGAGGGAGTGGGAAGAAGAAAGTGTGCTTTTGTCCTTTAGAAAAGCTCCAAGCTGTTGAGGTTACAGCTCACCAGATTCTGTTTTATGTAATCTACATATTCTACTTTCTAAATAAAGCAATTGTAAAGTGTCTTGCCGATGTCCTTGGGTTTCACCAAATAGCTATTCTTTTAGGAATAGCTACCTAAACATTTATGTAACTTAAAAAAAAAAAGAGAAAGTACTTCATTCAAACCTTGGAAACCTCCGTAGTAACTGAATTTCAAAGAAACTCCCCTTACACAAGCTGCATTTCACCTGAGGGGTGTCTAATGTGATCATTCAGAAATAGTCCTTTGAAATCTAATTCTGGATATCAGCTGGTGTTCGTGAAACTTTTCAGTTGCGTAGGCTTCCACAGTGAGATGAAGAATTTCTTGTTTTATGTAATGAACTAGCTGTTTCTGCAGAAATGCAATTTAACATGAAAGAATGCTAACTTTCGCAGGGAGTGTTGTCTCATTTACAGCACAGAATCTTTGGGCAAAATATGTAATTTTTCATCTACATAACCCAATTTTTTTTTCCCTTGAAGTAAAAAGCTTACTTGAATACATATCTGGAAGGCTTTCAGAGTGGTTTCAATGAATTGAACAAAGTAACTACCACCTGTTTGGATTATTGTTCGTAATACATTGTAAACCCTGAGGAAAAATAAAATATCACCAGTCATTATCCTTTTTGCTGTAAAGTTCCTCTTGAAGGGACTGGCATGGTGCCTGTCTATTGATATTCAGCTTGTATTTTTGGAAACTCAGCAGCACTGGCATTGTACTGTGAGGTGGTGAAGTGTTGCAATAATCATAAAGAGTTATGGCACGGGTCTATTTCCCAAAATCTGATGTCTTTGGTTTTTTTGCAGAGGTGTGTTCTTTAATTATAGTTGTCTTTTTGTCTTCTTTAGTTAATATCTTGACTTTCCAAAATATCTAACTTTGAAATTGGATAGAGAAGGAAAAAAAAATTGTGTGAAATCAGGTCATGCAGCATCTATGTATGACATGAACATTTGCTGGAGAGAGTTGTGAAACAAACTTGAAGACTCCTTCTCAATTGTGTACTTCTATTTAATGAAAAGATGACTTGTTACTTAAATATGCTGTGAGTTTTATCAGGCATCACTGCAGTATAAATATGAGAAGAGAATGTGTAAATTAGCATCTCATACTCAGTACTCTCATTCTGAGGAAAGGATTAAAATGCTTTATGAACCCATCACTGCATTTTTCATTTATTTTGAATTTGTATCTTGGTTTTAACAGAGGCTGTCTTCAGTTCCATCAAGACAGCTCCATTTTTAAACATATATAGTGGGGGAAAAATTCCCATTCTGTATATTTTTGTCCAGATGGTGACGTTTCTTTTCATTTCAGCATTCAGCTTCTGAGTTGATCCTAGCTGAAGATGAAATGACAGATACTGAAGATAATGAAGAGGAGGATTTAGGAGTCATGGATGATCAACGTAGTGTTATTCTCCATCTCATCTCTCAGCTCAAGCTTGGCATGGACCTTACCAGGGTATGAACACTGTATCTCTTTTATATTTGCTCATTATTGTTTCTTCTTCTCATCTTTCTGTGTGTTTGTGTTCATGTCTGGTTCTTGAGTGTGTTTTGTCCCTGTGGACAGGGAAGTTTTCCTCTTTATGGAAGTGTGGTCCCAGAGAGCTGTGGACTGCCATCTCTTCCTAGGCAGACTTTCACATGAAGTGACCACCTCAGATATTTTAGAGATGGAGGGGGAGGGGAAGAAAAAAGAAGAAAAATCCTCCAAAACTCTTGCTTATTTTTTTGCAAGTCTTTCAAAGTGACCATACCTTGTGTATGTAACCCACAAGTATGTCATGGTGCACCGGGGGTTTGAGGAACAGTAATGGCAATTGTATGGACGAAGGACACACATGTTCACATTACTGCTTTGTGGATTGGATTAAATTTAATTGCATGTCAGCTTCTAAAAAAAACCATGATGGTAAAGAAATAACAGTCTTCAGTGAATCTTGTCTGTATTGAGCAGCTCACCAGTTTAACCTGTGCATTCTTCCAGTCCTAGAACCAGTTTTGTCACAAGCTTATCCAAACTGATATGAGCAACTAAATTGCAATGTCTAAGAAATTTTCCCTTAAGTCCTTAAGAGTTTTGGAAATGAGGTAGATGAGGAAACAGGGAATGCTTCTTTTTAAATAGTCTGTATTCCAGAAACCTTTTCATGGGGCTTAATAAATAATCAAGTGGATTTTTGTTAATATATGGAATCTCCTTTCCTTCCGCAATGGTTTTTAGTTAAAAATCTCCCAAATAAAACTCCCGTAATCCACTTTTCACAAACAAGAGCTCATCCTGACACTCTCCACAAATAATATAAAGTTTGGAAGGACCAGAGAATTTCTCTGGCACATGAAATAGCTTTGCAGGAAGTTGTTCTCATGGGCATTTTGATGTTCTGAGGAGTTTATCTGCTTCTCTTTTGGTCTTACATATTAATAAAAAACTAACTTTCTTACAAAATAAGGTTTTCTCAATATATTTTTTTCTGCTGCCTCTGGAATAATTGACAGAGTTTTAAAATAATCACATTTTCAAGTCTGAGCAATCCTGTGTTCTGTTGCTGAGTAGCTGCACAGAAATTAATGTTTTATTCTAAATAGAACAAAAGTTTCATCATTTCATTTTGAATAATTTATAACTGACACTTTTTAGTATGTCTAGGGTTATATACAGTTCATTTGTGTTTTTTTTTCCTTACATTCTTGCTTTTTCTTAACTCTTCCTCTTTTTTATGTTGGTTTTCTAAGGCTGTCTGAGTCTATAATGTTCAAAGTAGACTAAGATTTTTTTATCCATGGCTCTTGTGTCTTCAAAACATTTTGTGTTTGGAAAAGAACAAGATTTTTCTTTCCTAATTTCCACTGTCATCTTTTTGTCATGGTGGAGTAGGCAAAGCCTACAGACACACAGTTAATGTGAATAAGAGAATTTCTTGTGAATAAGAGAAGTGTACAAGAAAAATATGAAGGTAAATACATATATGATAACCTGTTTCTTACACAGTGTTCTTAGAGCACAGTTTTTAAAGATAATGGTAAATGTTGAAATGAGAACAGAAACAGGCATATGGCAGAGTTAGATCTGTCCATAGTCTGTGTGATGCACGAATACACATATGATAAGTATTAATGAGACATGCCACATGTGCACATCACTTTTCTGCCCATTTTGAGGATTAAAAAAAAAAAAAATACAGGACAGCTGGCTGCTTTTTTTATCAACTTTGCTTACTGACATGAGGCCCTTAGGGCCATTGACATGTGACGGTAAATCTGGGTTTGTTGGCTGCACTTCTTCCCATTTTTCTTAATTCCTCTGAAATTCAGGTTTTGGAGCACCTTGATGCTCATCACCTTCTGCTGGAAGTGGCACAGTATTTGCTAATATGAGAGGATGTTTTTACATGTTTCCATTTTCCTGTGCCTTGGTTCATTCCATGAGGCGTGGGTTACTGCATGATACTTACATGAACAAAACAGCTTTTTCTGAGCCCTTGGTGGCTTTGGGTTCTGGATGCACAAGCATTACCTTCACATTCCACATCAGAGGAAACAGCATCTTTTCCTTATGTTAGCCATGGCCTTTCCTTTTGGCAGCCTTGCTGTGCTAACAGCAGATTCCCACACTAAAGATAGCCGCATTTAACATTGTGGAGGTGCTTCACTTCTGGAATGTGTCCTGCTGCTGGGCCTTTTAGTGAGGAGTTAAAGAGTAAAAATTATTGTGAAGGAGAACACCTGCAGTGAAGTATGGAATCTCTGTGGGGATTTGCTAGAACAGGGCAGACTGTGGTGGCCAAATAGGCTTCAACAGCTGCTGGAGGGAGTTGGATGGGGAGCAGTTCACAGCAGGAGAATGTGGTACAGAACTGATCCTTCAGACTGGGATACGACTTTCAACCTCATTTAAAACTAGAATTGCTGGAGAAAAAACCAAATTTCTAAGTTGTTTGTTCTTTTGGCTTTTAAAAAATTAAAAATAGTGCCAAAACCCACTGACAGCCTTTGCTGGCAATTGACATTTAATGGATTGCAGTTAATGCTAATAGTTTGTACAGATGAGTGATCTGCATTCCCTCACCTTCCTCACAGTTAATATGTGCTAAAAATAAAGGGTTGCCATTCTGTGTAAAAGGGCTGCCAGTAATTCTGCAGAATGTCAGCCTGTTGTAAGTTAACATTGTGGTGTGTTCACGATGTCATAAGTTTTTACTTCGCTTGCCACTATACTTTTACCTTGTAATTTTAAAATATAAGGGCCATGAAAATAGCTTGTTTTATTTCCACAATGACACAGATGACAGTGAAAAGAATGCTTTTACACCTCTCAGAGAAGGGTATCAGCATGAGGTACCTTGGTTGGATTTCTGAAAAAAGTAGGGATTGGTGCTGACACCCATGTTTTTCCTCACAGTACATGGTAGTGGGGATAAATATCTCTGTTCTTAAGGAGTCATGCTCCTTTTTCTCAGTTGCATTCAGATCTAATTAAGTGAATTCAAACCTAGGAGGTTATAATCAAGTTTTGAACCAGTATTATCTTTTTAACCTCCATGAAAATGGAAGAATGCCTCTTAAGCTGCTTTCTTTTCATCTGAAGCCTGAGAAAGAATAAGAATAGATTATTCTAGCATTTTAGAATGCAGTCAGGAGGGTTTTTTTTCTTCAGATTCCAGCAACTTGGTATTTATTCTGGATGGTTTCTTTTGTCCAATTGGTTGTCATGCTGGCATTCTCGTGGAGGAAAAAATTAGTCAGTTTTGACTCCTTATGCAATTAAAAAAATTCATAGTCCTGTCCAAAGCCAGTATAAAGAACATAGGTCCTAAGTGTATTTTTCTGGACACTTCATTTTGTCTGGCTGCAGAAGAGTAGAAAACCTCATTTCTTTAAAAGCTAGAGTGCTAGCACAAGTGCATGACAGCCCAGTGCTGGCAAGAAGAATGCTGTACACTTCCAAATTTGTTTATTTCTATTTTTCTTATTTCTGCAGAAATCAAGATAAGATAGATTGAAAAAAAAAATATTAATGTGGTTTTTTTAGTTTTTGGGGGTTTTTTTTGCTGTGTTAGTGTGTGGTGTTGTTGCATATTGAAACTTTGAGGCTATGAGATTATTTAGTAAAAGGCAGTGTTTTGCAGGCATATTTTTTAATACTGCAGTTATGTAAGCTTTAAAATTCAAGTATTTTTATTTCATAGTTCTGCTTCCTTGTGTGGAAACAATTGAGTTACTGAATGGATCCTTTCCTGCCGCTATTAAGGATGTCGTTTCCAGCTTAGTTGGGCTTTTAAAGCAAGATAATTTGAGCTGGAGTTCAGGCCTTATTCAGAATTTAAATTGATTCTTGAAACTCAATAATAAGAGTCCAGCGATTCATCACATCTCATTTAGTGGCAGTGTTGGTGTAGCTGTGAGCAAAGCACACATCTAGGAGGAGATACCAAGACTATGACCACGTCAGTGGCATGAAACCATGGCAGTCTTAGTGTTGCACCATAAAATCTGCATTATCTGAAGTATGGTCTGCAGTTTTCTTCTCCTCTATTTGTGCTAATAAAGGTCACTGTCTTTAGAGACAGGCACTTGGACATAACGAGATGCAGAGTGGTGTTTATTCAAATGAGTTTGCCCTTTCAAGTCTCTGCAGTGAACTCACGATAGGCACTGCTGGTATTTCTAGACAAGTTATGAGAGATTTTTTAATATGTTTTGCTGTCACTTTCCCCTCTGATAACCTGATCTTTTAGTGTACAATTTATATTTAAATGAGATCCTGAATTGAGGATCTCAACTGCTGAATTGCATTTTTTAAAGATTATTTTGGATAATGAATATTTGGACAGAATGAGAATGCTGCAAGTAAGATGGAATTATTTAAAGAGCTAACAATCAGAAAATTTACTGGCTTTCCACTTTGCCTTCCAAAGTTTTTGATTTCACTTTTGAAAACCAGTCTCCTAAGCCCATCACTGTCACACCACCATAAGGGCTGTAGGCTACCTTTAGCACTCAGTAATCTGCCAGACTGTGTGAAATTAAGGTTCTCCATCATTTGGGGCCTCAATAGGTTGGTAGCAGAAACCACGTGGAGTCCTTAAGGCTTAGAGAGTAGAGTCAGAGGAATATTACAGATGGAGCTTTGCTTGATTTATATCTAAACTTGTAAAAATGATAAGCCTATAAAGGACTGTGTGTGTGTAAATATAAAACACAGAAGGAGAGAGCAAACAAGCAGATAAGTTACCAAACAGAGCAGTTCTCTCTTTTTGCAGGGAGGTTCTGTGACTTGCTGTGACTGGTATTCTTGTTCATGTTTACAAGTTCTCTTTGAGAAGGGCTGAATGATTAATAAAAGTTTGACAGCTTCCCTTTCATTATCCCTGAGATCTTAAAGGGCTGATCTGTGCTTTGGTCCCAGTTAGAATAGCAAGCTGGGGCAGCAGGGGAAAAGCAAATGTGCTTGTGCCATAGTGGCTCCCTGCCTGCTATAAGTAACCCTTGCTTTTGGGAAAGGGAAAAAGTAAATGCAATGAAGAACTAAAGAGGAAAGCAGAAGAATTGGGTAATAGAGGACAGCTGTTGGTTTGCATCTGGCATGACTGAGCCACTTGGATTCACATAAGATAGATCTGTGTGTGCCAGAAGTTCTTTTGGTCATGCGAGAGCAACCTTTGAGCTCCCCTGGGACCGTCCTGCACAAGAGAGAAGCATGAGGGAGAAAGGAGGGAGAGAAATTATGGTCTGTAGCCCTTGTTTGTCTTGCAGTGCCCTTCAGGGTGTTTCTTTGGAGGCTTATAACAAAGTGTTATTGTGAAGTGAGTGACTTGTGCAACATCTGCTAGAGAAGGCACTCGAGACTGTACCCAAATCACTTGGGGCTGGCTCCCTCCAGGGCAGACTGCCTCGTGCTCAGCCCTAGGTTTTTTTCTGGGCCCATGGGAGCCTCTCTAGTCCCAGGATATGAAAGTAATGGTTTGTGCAGTTTTTATTTCAACTTGAGTGAAATAAAGCAAAGCCATGCAGAGGCCCACCGCAGTGACATGGTGCCATGTAAAACTGAGGGGATGTGCCGTGGGCTTGGGGGAGACAGGAGATGTTAGGGATGGCATAGGATTTGACTTGGGAGTTGTCAGGGGACATGACGAAGGGTAACACTCTAGGGCAAATGGATAGTGTTTTCTTGCCTATAGCCCCTTGAGAAGGGCCCTTGGAATGGTTTTATACTTGGAAATAGGCCTGAGATTTGGTTATGATTTGATTATGATTGGATCTCCTGGGGTTGGTTTGTTAGAGGCTGGAAGGAATCTAATCCATGTATCACTATACAGGGGTAGTCAGGGGCCCAGGAGTGAAATAAGGAACACAAGTGTTTGACAGAGGGGATAGATGTCCCCCTTCCATTCTCCACCACTTAGAGGTTGGTGATATGTACGTTCATATAAAATACTCATCTTCTTTTGGGAGGGCGTGCCACTCCCATTTTGGAGGGTTATGATTAGTTTGGTTTGTTGATGTTTGTTGTAAATTAGTTCATATCAAAGTATGTTTCTGTGTCCTGTAAACAAGGAAAACAATGGCTGGTTTGTTAACTGAGAGGAGAGGAAAAGGTGGATTTCCATGTGGGTGGAACAGCCCATCCTTTTGTGAGCTGCTCTTTAAAGTTATAATGACATAGGAAGTAGCCTGCATGGGTATCAAGGCCACTGCTTTTTCCTTCACTCATTATTTACACTGCAAAGAAAATTAAATTGTTGTGGCATGGGAGAAAAATATGCTATCCTGAAATTTGGCAGGGTCAGAATTACAGCTGTCCTAACTGTTCTCTTCCCCCCTTTCCCCCCCATAGTGTGATCACAGGGAAATCATATCTGCCTTTGTCTGCTTTGCATACAGGTAGTGCTTCCAACATTTATTTTGGAGAAAAGATCCCTGCTGGAGATGTATGCAAATTTCATGGCCCATCCAGACCTGTTTTTGTCAATTGCAGCTGGAGCCACTCCCGAGGAAAGAATTATCTGCTTTGTGGAGTATTATCTAACAGCTTTTCACGAAGGCCGAAAGGGAGCAGTTGCCAAGAAGCCCTATAACCCTATAATTGGTGAAACGTTTCATTGCTCGTGGGATGTGCCTAAAGATAAAGTGAAAGCATTCAGAACTAACGGTGCCTCCACGGTTTCTAAGGACTCAGCCAAGGAGCTTGGCCAGGACCAGTCCACGTGCTACAAGCTGAGGTTTGTAGCTGAACAAGTGTCTCATCATCCACCAGTATCTTGCTTTTACTGTGAGTGCAAAGAGAAGAAAATGTGTGTGAACGCTCACGTATGGACCAAAAGCAAGTTCATGGGCATGTCAATAGGTGTTTCTATGGTAGGTGAAGGTAAGAAATGTGTTTTTATTCTTTTTTTGAGCTAATATTTCTGGGTGTCAGTGGAAATCCAAATGTTTCCCTGCTTGCTCTTCCTCTGACCTTTCATGTGAACCTTATGGCTGTTTGCTTTTGTGAAGTTTGGAATTAAAACTGTAGGGTTTGTATAACCTTTTGCTGTGCAGACAGAATGTGAAATGCACATTACATATGTAAATGCGTGCTTATATTGATGAGAGTCTATTGATATATATGGCCAGACCTCAGATATAATTAAGTTACAATAACAAATGACAAATGATAGTATACTCTGTAAGAATATTTTTGTTTGTGTCGTTCACTTTTAAAGTAATATGGGATTTGGTGCTCACAACTGGAACAAAGCAATAAGAAAAACTGCATTTTAACATAAGCCTAACATTTGTTTTTCATAGTTTCTGCAAAGAATCATGACTTCTGTAGTGTTTGCAAAGTTAGTGTATTTTCACAAGCTTTCTATGAAGTCACATATAGAGGCATAAATCCTGGTTTTCTATATCATATATATGCAATCTGCGTTGTGATAAGTCATTGGCTCAACTTGAGTTCAGAAATACAGAGAATCATAACAAATCCTTGATGGACGATCTGAACTAATAAACACACCTGTACCAGTGTTGTCACTGACACTTAATGCAGTGAGAAAAAGCAATTTACTGCCTTTGGCTGTTTGAGGGTGATAGCCTACGTATGGATTTTAGTGTTTTCCCTTAACTACTTTTTTAGACTGTAATCTCAGAAGTATGAGGACAACTTGCTTCTTTTTATCACCATTATGTTAAATACTATGGTATTGAAGGTAGTGAAAAAAATGGAGTGGGAAATGCAGTGATTTGGTTTTGCTCATTAATAGCAACAAAATAATTATGGTGAAAAAATACATGTGTATTCTGCTATTTCCACTATCTAAAACTAAAGACCAGATAAAGGACTACAGTAGCTCCTTCCCTGATGGCAAAATAATCCCTTTTTAGTAGAAGAGATGTGAAAACTCCTTACCACTGTTTTTGATGTCCTTGTGATAAAGTCTATGTTAGCACGTCTGTTTCCTTCTTCCTATGACTCAGGTGTTTTGCTTTGAATACAGAGTTGAGGAAGTTGGGGAGTGTCAGAAGGGAAGTTGGTCTTTCTGTCTGTCTCCTGCCTGTACTATGCCAGCCTGAGTCATTTGCTTAATGTCCTGCATTTTTCTGGTACATGTTCATTTCCAGTACTCTTTTGCTCAGTGAAGGGAACTATTTAATGGAAATAAAATTAAACACAAAGTCACTTATGATTCTGTAGGAGTAGGGAAATTTCTTCCTTTTGCTGCTAGCGCACACAGTTCCCTGGGATTGGGGGTGTCTACTGTGGGGATTATTTAAGACTTCAAAGTCCTAATGTGTCCCAGTTTTGAGAAAGGGTCTAAGAATTAACCGCTTGCTCACCCCAAGGATTGTTTGATGTGTGCTTGTGAGAATAAGTTCTTCCCTACACTCTTTCTTTTTTTCATGATCCTGGAGATATCCCAGGAGTGGAGGCAGGCTCTGGGGAACATCTGCAGTAGCTAACTCTTTTATTCCAAGGTTTGCTGCTGTCCTTTTGATGGGTGTTCTGGGAGGAGGTCTGGGTTCCCCAATTCATAGTTACCATTCATGTTTTTGTTCATGTAAGCAGAGTGAAAGCAGGGACCTTCACGGTGACAGCATTTCTGGGAAGTGATGGAGGCATTCCAGTGCAGCCCAATGTGCAGTCCACGTTGAGGACTGGCAATGGGCAGCAAGAAGTTGTACCACTGAGGCTTTTCCATCATCTGAAAAGAGCCAGCCTAAGCCTGGCAGCCTCAGTTTAAAATGCTGTCTTTGCAGTGCAGTTCCTCTGCTTGAAACAGCAATTTCTTTAATTTTTTTGTTTATTTATTTTAGGTCCAGGGAAGTCTTCCTGATTGAGATAGTATGTGGATTTGTCAAGCTGTGGAAAAACTAGAATCTACTAGAGTCTTATGTGCTGCAGAAGTATAAATTCTGTAGTAGATTGAGGTCAGCGTGAGTACCAGGGAATTGCTGAACCAAAAAAAAGGAGCTGCTGGACCAAGTGTGGAAAACCTAAGTCTGTATTTACATGCCTAGTAATGCAGGGCCTAATCATTTTTTAGTGTGAAATAAAATTTGGAGATTTTTTCCTTGTGTTTAGGAACATTTTAGGGTTGCAACATTTCATAGGGGTGAATTAGTCTGGCAAAGTTAATGAGTTAGGCTGTGGAAAGGAGCTGTTTGTCAGAAGGCATCTGAAGTTACTTTAGGTATGTAGAAACTAAAGTTAGCTCCTTGAAGAAACTTTCACACACCAAGGTTGGCTAGTAAGGTTGTATAATCTTATTTTAAATGGTTAAAAGCAGATAAAGTGAGTTTCTTGGGAATGGCGGATCTTGCTCTTGATAAGAGACAAAGTAACATCTCATAGATCGTCAAAACCTCTGGGTTTTGGTTGTTGTGGGTGTTTTTTGCTGCTGTGCGTTGGATGACCAGAGTAATCTTGTGCTGTTGTTGGGATTTTGTTTTGTCACTTTCTCATTTTTTTTTTTTTTTTAATTTCCCCTCATTATGAGAATTCAGTCCTTTCTTGCCTGTTGCTGGAGTTAAATTACATACGTGTGGGGGCCTTTGACTTTTTGTAAGATCAGTAAGGATTTTAGGTGTGGGACCATACTTGAAAGACAGTTTGCTTGATACCTCTGATATACCTCTGTGTCCAGTTTGAGACTTGGCTTAAGTAATCGTGGTGTTGGTTCAATATTAGTTTCATTATACTGCTGATTAAATCAGTACTAATCAATATACCACAGGGAAGAAGAATCCTTCCAAACAGAGCATCAGAAAACTGTAATTAATGTTTTTGATAATTTAGTGGTAGTGAGTGACCATCTTGTTCTAGTCAGATACATCAGAACAGTTCTGTTTGACCAGGTTACCCAGAGAAGTTGTGGATGCCCCATCCATGGAATTTTTCAAGGCCAGGTCAGATGGGGCTCTGAGCAACCTGGTGTAGTGAAAAGTGTCTCTGCCCACAGCAGAGGGTTTGGAACAAGATGATTTTTAAGGTCCCTTCCAACACAGGCCCTTCTGTGATGATTCTGTGATGATGACCAGAAACTTCTTTGTGGCCTAATGTTGAATACAAGCAGCTGTGGTGTGTTCTGAAATGCTGCTCTCTACTCAGCAATTTTGTGTGTGTCCTTCCAACAGTTCAATGAAGCTTTTTCTACTGCAGATGGTTATTTGCAGAAATAAAGTAGTACTGAATTTTTGGACCTATGGTGTGTGAGGAATATGGTAATGGTAATGTGTCTGTGGGGGCTTTGAATCATATTTTTATTGAAACTCCTTAGATATATAGAGCATGTTGCTTTTTATGCTTTTTATTAGAAGCTAACATAGAATGTCATGGAAGTACAAAGGCTTATAAAGGAATTTAAAGAATTAGGGGATTTAAGGATGGTATGGTCTTGGCACACAAAGGGTACAGCTCAGTATCTCAGTGGTGTAACTTTTTGTTTATGTCGCACCTCAAAGTGACTAAGGTTTTTTTTTTTTTTTCTGTTTGTTGATTCCAAGTAAGAATCAGTTGCAGAGATGCAGAACAAATGGGAGAGCACTGCTGGGAATCCAAGTGGGGAACTGTTTTATGTGCTAGCCTTTCTTCATCTCTGGTTATGAGGGGTCTAAATTTGGCTTGCTAATGAAATGTTGCAACTTTTTATTTGCTGCATAACAAAACCCCCATTCTTCAGAGTCTCTCATGAGAAAGCCACCCTGAATAGAAAAGAGAGTATTTTGCATAAAAGAACTTATGTTTCATATGCAGTCCCTAATTCTGGTTAATGTTAATTATTTACTAATGAAAGAGTGAGGAGAGAGATGAGGCTGTAATGAATAGGATCACATTAAGATTTAAATTAGCAAAGGATGGAAAAGCCAGTGTAAATATTTAATGTTTTTTTATGTGGTCCATAGAATCTTCAAATGGATACTGGTTATAGGGTAAAGATGCTGTGCCTGTTCCTTTTCTGCTCTTGGATTTTGGTCCAGAGCAGCAAAACCCAACAAAAAGTGTCATCTTTGATTTTTGGAATAATTTTGTAGAGAGCATAAAGTACATTTAAATAGATTGCTCTGTATTGTCAAGTGGCTAGTTATGTCTGGTGTTTTTACTTCTGCTATTTTAAATGTGTTAAAAAGTAGTGAGATATAGGCTTCCAAAAATTATTTTTCTAAATTGAAAATCAACTTGGAGGGATTTGATAGGTGGGTAAAAGGTTCAGTGCTCTTTCCAGGGTAAATTTAAAAGAAAACAATGAATGTTTTTGTCCTCTCTTTTTTTTTTTTTCTTCTGTTAGAATATATGTATGTGTATGTATTAACAGATGTACAGGTCTATAATTTCTAGTACTGAGAAATTAGTGATTTTTTAATTTACCAGTCCCAAAGCTTGATTGCTCCATACAATCAGAGCTACCTAAATATTTCTGTAAGTACTCATTTTTGTGTTACTATCTTTTAGCCCAATGTTTTTAAAACAGTTTTCCTGTAGCATGGCACTCATCACTTAATTTAGCAAATGGCTCCAGTCTTTGGAAAATGAGCAGTGCAACACAGCTGGCTGGAAGGTTTGAGACAACAAGAGCCCAGTTCTGGCATCTCCTGTTTTGCTGTGGGGATCTGGGCAGTTGGTGGTGCACAACACCTGTGTGGGGCTCATCCCACACGTAATTTACTCCTCTGTCTGTGTTAGGAGTAACACACACAGGGTGAAGAGCTTCTTAAACAAGGAGACTGCCCTAGGCCCCGTGTGTCCCACGTGCCATTTGCTGTTCAGATTGATCTCCATGTGGGCAGTGGGAAGCATTAAATCCCACATGTCTCTCCTGCAGCTTATTGATCCAGAGACTCCTCTGGGGTTTTTTGTCAATATGTGTCCCTGGGAAATCAGTTCACAAAGCTGCAACATCCGTGAGGGACATGTAAGAGTCAAACTGGGAAAATGATATGCCAGGACCATCACTTCCTTTGATGCAGGCTGAGGAGTCATGGATAGGGGTGTGACTGAATACATTGCTGTAGTAAAAAGGAGGAGCAAATGGTGTTGAGGGCATTTCAAGGAGGAATTTCAATAGTCTGCACTGGTTTATAAAAAATTCACCCTTCTTTGTAGCTTTTTTTCTAATAAACTAGATTACTAAATCCACTGTTCCTCCCAGAGTACTGGTCCTGGTGCATTCTTCTATGTGTAATTTTTGCCTATAAATACTTTAGATTTTTTTTTTTTTTAAGGAATTGGGAGTTTTTGAAAGAATGTTTTGATGTGAGAGGAAAAAACTAAAATGGGAAAATATTCTACAACTTTTCATTTGTATTTACTTATGGCCATTTTCAAACTAGACATGGATCATCCATTACAGCAGGGAAGCAAGGGAAGAAAAATGGCCTGCCTGTTTTCCAGCCGTTTTTAAAGATCAGTTGCAATGTAATGATACTTACAAGCAGATGTTAAAATTACACATTGTAAAGTAACTGTTAGCTTTCAGTTAATTGGTTTTTAATTTCTCAAGATTGACACTTGGCAGATAGGGTGTTAATTCAGATTGAAGTACTTGTTACAAATGTTGAATCTCAGTGTAATTTTTGGCTTCCTCTCCCCTAAAGAAGCACAGGTCTCTGTTCAGCTGTGGTGGTGCAGCCACAGTGTTTGTGGTGCCTCACTTAAACGAGGTTTTGCATGTGGGCTCTGCAAATGATGGAATGCAAAACAGGTTAATACTAAAAATATTATCAAGTTGTGAGCATTTCAGATTTGCTCTTTAGTCTCTTTCAGACTATAATTATGGAGCTGGAGTCATACTTCAAGTGAGATAGCATTTCATTAAAAAATGTATTTATTCAGGTGTTTAAGGAAATCAGAAAATATGCTACCAGGTGCTAAAAATACTGCCAAGAGAGCCAGGTTCAGTTTTTAATATCTAACCTGCTGTGGTGGTTAAATATTTACATTGAAGGTCACTGCTGCTGTTTGCTCTCCATTTTAAATGTGCTTGGCAGCATTGCAGCTCCGAGTCCCTCCCACTCAAGTAGAGAGAAAAAAAGCTATTGATCCCATCAGGTGACAAAAGCAAACTTGTACTCACCCAAAAGGAAATTGTGTTTATCATACCAGTTTCCTCTCACATGGGCACATACAATGATGGTCAGAGGAGGATGGCAGATGGAGAGAGACTTTTTACAAGGGCTTGTAGTGACAGGAAGAGGGGAAATGGCTTTAAAATGGAAGAGAGTAGGTTTAGGTTAGATATTAGTAAAAAGATAAGGGGGTGGTGAGGCAGTGGAACAGGTTTCCCAGAGAAACTATGGATGCCCCATCCCTGGAAGTGTTCAAGGCCAGGCTGGATACAGCTCTGAGCAGCCTGATCTAGTGGAAGGTGTCCCTGCCCACGGCAGAGAGGTTGGAACTTGATGATCTTTAAGGTCCCTTCTAACACAGGTCGTTCTATGATTCTACAATTGTTCTTTTTAAACTTAATGCTATTATAGCATCCATTTAATGAGTTTGATAACCAGAGTAATTTTTTGAGTAAAAGTTCTTCCTGGCTGCGTGTCCAGAATGAGTTGGGTAGTTCAACATTCCTGCAGGGTGTTCTGCTTGGATTTCTCTGCAGGTGTGGAGCCGAGAAAGCTTGAGGCAAAACGTGTGTGTGTGTGTTCCAGTCATGTCCTCCTGGTGAGGGTTCAGCACATGACACGAGGAACTTGTAACTTGCCAAGATGAAATGGTTAAAGGTGCTTTTAATGACATGGCTTTTGTGTGTGCTCTTGCACTCCCAGCTCCTTGTGTCACACTTGCTGGAGTGGAGGCGCTGGCTGTGTCGCTGCTGGCAGGCTGAGGTTGCAGAAGTTCTGAGAGCAACTGAGTGAAACTGTTCTGGTTTGCAAATGTTTTCCTGTGAAATAGTTTCAGAAGGCAGAAGTGACAAATTGCAGAGCTTCCTGTGCCTGCATTTAGTTTTCTTAGCTTGAGCCAGTATACAAGATCATGGTTCTGTTAGAGCTCTGTGCTTTTAAATTGAGTGTGTTTTTAAGTTTCTGTTTTCATGCAGCATTAAAGGCATATTTTCATATTGGCAGCAGTAGTGTTGTGTTCCTGTTTAATGCTTTTTCATCATTAAATCTGAGATCACTTTGAAAAAGTGGTGTCATTATTCTCTTAAACAGATAGATTAATCAATACCACTAACAGTGTGTTCTTCCTCTGCCTGCCTGAGGGTGAAGGCAAATAGGCTCAAGCTCATCTTGTTTCTAAACAAATACTATTACTATGTCAAAATAACTTTCCTGCTTTTTTTTTCCAAATATTTCTGGGTTCTGAGTGCTTCCTGTGATGGGTTATTTTCAGTCCCTGTTGTGAAAAAATATTTTCAAAGCTGTCATTTTTGCCTTTAGGCAGTTAGTAAATGGGACACAAAAGACTGTAAAACTCTGGTAAAAAAATACACTGCAGACATTTGGCATGATCTAATTCTGTGTGCAAGGTTTATGGTGCTCTTTTCCTGGTCTTATGTCCTGTTATCCTGAAGACCAAACTACAGTTTTTATGAGGATAGAGTTGTATCTGTAGCCCCAGGGGAAGCTGCAAAGGTTTGATCAGGAAAGCAACTTTCTTTGTGCAACTTCCAAGTAATGTTGAAAAACTGCTGCTGTTGTGTGTTGTTTTTAGTTGCAGCCTCATACTGCTGAGGGTGGAGGAACCTTTACAGAATGAGATGGAATTGCCAGTATTTTTTTCTGCCTGGTAGAGACATTGGACTTGGTAGTAGAGCAGTGGCCCTGCTGGCCCCCTCTTTGATGATGCAATATTTTTTCAAAGCCTGTGTGAGAAACCAGGCATTTGGAAATTAAGGAGCAAATTTAATGGGAGATTTCTAGATGCCATGTTTCCTAGTTGTACCCATGGAGATTTGGAGCCTTTCACTCCCACCAACAAACGCAGCAAGAGAAAATTAGTGGAGGACATGGGTGTTTCTAACTGAGTGGAGAAATGAAGAGTCCTTTGGCCATGCCCATATATTTTTCTGGGGGAGGATTATGATGCAGCGCTGAGGGAGTATCTGAATTTACAGTATGGCTTTTTGTATGGACATTTTATGTTTTCCCAGCTTTTAACAGTAATACAATGTAAGGAATCCAGTCAGATTTTCTGAAAAGTTGTTTGGTACCATGCAGGAGCCCAGGGTACACAGTCAGATTGGGTGCTTTTGAAAGTGCTTGTTGGAAGAAACTTGTTCCAGAGAGCAGAGTTTCTTTCTTAGCAGACAGTGCCCTCCTTCAAGGAGAGCTGCACGTTGTGCTCTCCATGGATGTGCATTGATGGTGGTAATTGGTCAGTGACCATCAGGTCGTATCAGTGAACCTTTTATCACCTCATTTTCACCACTTCCTGCGTAGGTGTTCTTCACTTGCTGGAACATGAGGAAGAGTATGTCTTCACCCTGCCCAGTGCCTACGCTCGCTCAATCCTTACCATCCCGTGGGTGGAGCTTGGAGGGAAAGTCAACATCAATTGTGCCAGAACGGGCTATTCTGCCACGGTCACATTCCACACCAAGCCCTTCTACGGAGGGAAGGTCCACAGGTACAGGAATTACTGTCTTGCTCTTGTTTACCTGCTGCTGGATTTCAGGGGGAAGACTCTTGGCGTCTGTTCAGTTCTTCTGTTGAAATATTTTATAGACACATAGCTGGAGTTCTTTTCCTATTAGTGCTGAAGATGACTTAAAGCTTTAGGGCAGTTTATTGTAGCAATACATATTATGTTGTTTAACTGAATTGGATGTATTTCTCTCATTAAAATAAAGTGAATGTATCTCTCCAGGCTTTGTTGCTTGTAAGTGCAGGATCAGAAAAATGCATGTGGGAAAGGCAATATTTCTGCAACACCAGCTGCTGCTTCTCTGTGGGTCTTGTAGATGAACTGGTGGAGCTCCTGAAAAGAGGAGAGAAGCAGAAGTGTCACTGCCCATAGGGGTAGCTCCCTACTGCACTGAAATTCCAGATGGTGGAAATGTTATTTACCTTCTTTGGTTCCCCTTTACTAAGGGTGCAAAGAGGTGCTGTGCAAGACAGCCTCCTGTCTTGCTTCCATGTTCAAGTTGATGTCCCAGTCATTAACATAAGACCCCTTTCTTGTTCCGCTGTTTCAGTGTCCAGAGGAGACTGTGCTTTGCAGGGTTACCTCTGTTTTGTTTCAGATGATGTAACTATTACTCTCATTTCAGTGTTGTGTTCAGGCAAATATCCTCATGGGGCTGTTTTGGCAGGGTTTTTTCTAAAAGTTGTAGATTAATAATTAGTGCCATCGGGGTGAGTGAAAATTTGGGGAAGTTGTGCTGTATTACTTTAGTAATTAAAAAACTTAATTGAGTTTACAGATTACTTTCTAAAGCACACTTGTGCGTGTTCATAGACACACACAAAACTTCTCTCTGCATTTTGGTTTTCCAGTCCTACTGGTCTATTTTGCTCACTCTCAGACCAGTTCTTTGACTGCTAAGGTGGCTTTAGTCATTGCCTCTCAGCAGCTGAGAAGTGAACTTGCAGAGCTAGAGAAGAAAAGATACCCCGAGTATTTGACGTGGGTCTCTGACAGCATTATGTTCAGGTGTGAAAGTGTCATATATTGAAAATGTCACACGAGTGTCAGGGATTGTTTTTCAGGCTGCTGAGGTACCCATTTGGCTCTGGGTCAGAGTTTTAAGTTGGCTTACTGCTGTACTTCGCTAGAATGTCATCCCAAAGCTATTGCTGTGTTAGAGGAGCTTTCCTGGCATGAATCTGTCTTTTTTGGAGACAGCATCACTACTTTGTTTGAATAATTGCTTTGTAGAGGTAGAAAGCTGCTTGTACCCTTAGCAAGGTAATGCTTTCATGTACTGATAATAAATGGTACCAGTTATTTCTGTGGTCTTTTTTCCTTGCCCCTTGAATCAGGGTTACAGCCGAAGTGAAGCACAATCCAACGAACACCATTGTGTGCAAGGCACAGGGAGAATGGAATGGGACCCTGGAATTCACTTACAGCAATGGAGACACCAAAGTGATTGACACCACCAAACTGCCTGTTATTAGGAAAAAAATCAGGCCCATAGCAAACCAAGGGCCGCTGGAATCGAGGTAAGGGCACAGGCTTTGCAGTGCTCTCCTTCTGAACCTTGTGTGGGAAGGAGCATGGAAGCCAACTGCAGTTCTCAGTGCTGTGGTCCAAAAATGCCTCACTTCCTACAGCACAGAAATCTGGGCACATAGAGCTGTGTATTGGTTCCTTGGAGTATAAATTACACTGTAGTGACAAGTACATAAATTTTGTAGATAGGGAAAATGTCTGTATGTGTTCCAATGAGCATCTGGAAAATGGTAATGCAGTGTTTTCACCTGCTTTTTGGAGTGATTGCAACATGGTAGGCAAATGAGTCAGTTTGTTGCAAGATAATATGTTGCCTATAATTTAAAGAGGTATTTTATGTTTTATGTATTTTAGAATATATATTTGTATAAAAGTATGCAAAATGTGAGGCAGTGGGAAATATAAAGGCGCATACAGGTGGTTTTGAGGCTCTCGGCCTCACATCATGTGCCTAACTCTGACTACTTACATTAGAAAAAACCCGTTCTGTATTCACTGTCAATAACTGTTGATGTTTATCTTCAGAAAAGTCAATACTGTAATTGAATTTAGGAACATTTTATTGGAGGATTTAAAAGTATGAATTAAGCTACATTTTATTATCTGTAAATGTCTTTTTATTTTACAAGAGTGTCTTCAGTCATTGTGCAGGGTCAGATACAATTTGTCTGCTTTCTAGATTGCTTGCTTATCCACAAACTCATTTTTCTCCTGTACTGTGGAACATAAAGATTGTAGTAAATAAGGAAACTAGTAGCTCTTCAATGTATTTATTGTATTTTTTAGATATTAGTAAGCAAATATCCAGTGTCTCTGCAGGATCTGCAGTTTATTGGATTGTAAACACTAAGTCATTTAAATATCCCTGGACATATGTGAAAGCTGTGGTTGGTTTCAGAGAGAGAGCAGTTTGGATTTAGATATTAGGAAGAAATTCTTTACTGTGAGGGTGGTGAGGCCTGGAACAGCTGTGGATGCCTTGTCCCTTGCAGTTTTCAAGGCTGGGTTGGATGGGGCTCTGAGCGAACTGGGTTAGTGGAAGGTGTGCCTACCCATGGCAGGGAGGATCTTTAAGGTCTCTTCCAACCCAAACCATTCTATGAGGATTTTTCTCAGTGCTTTTCTGGGCAAAGTTTCTGCTAGGCTGATAAAAGGCATTGCATCTGAGTGTGGTCAGCTGTGTAAGAAACATGTTTAGCTCTGTATACTGGTAATTATTATAACTGGGAATACAGAGCACAGACCTAGGGGGGTCCCAAGAATCAGTTCCTCTGTTAGTGACCTCGTTGGACCAGTCAGAGTACCAATACAATGCACTCTTGGGTTTGAGTGGCTGATACTCCCTTATAATTCAAAAATTTAACTGCAAAAAACTGCAGAATTAAGCACCTGTCATTTTGGGGGAGTAGGGGAGCATCAGTAAGGAATGTGAACTGGAAATGGTTAAAATAAATCCACCTGCTTTGAGAATAAAAATCTGGTGGTGAAGAGTCAGAAAGACAAACAGAGTCTGCTGAGAAAATTGCATGGCAAAACACTGGGAGCTGAGTGAATCTGAAAATTTGGTGCACAAACTTGATGAATATCCTAGAAGAGTGATGATTCCCAAGCTGTGGGACTTGGAAAACTGGCACAGATAGCGTGGCCTCAGCCTGCTGCTCACCAGAGTGGTGTCCAGCAGCACTGGGCTGTGACAGAGCTGTTCTCACTCTCCCTTGTGCTTCTCCCTGGCCAGGCACCTGTGGCAGCACGTCACCAACTCTCTGAAGGAGGGGAACATCGATGCGGCCACGGAGCACAAGCACCGCCTGGAAGAGAGACAGCGAGCAGAGGAGAGGCAGCGTGCGACGCTCACAACTCCCTGGAAACCCAAATACTTTGCCAAAGAGGTACTCGGAGTCTCTTGATTTAGAGGCCCTTTAGCAAGTTCCTGCACAGGGGATGAGTCAATGTCTGTGGATTATGTCGTGGGCCAGTGTTGTTATGTACCACTGATTGCTTAAATTCTCTTTTTGACAGAGTCTGGCTCTTGAATGAGAGCAGTGGATTTTTTCATGTCTATGTTTTGAACTTGTTCACTTTTCTCCAGTTAGATTGATTTTGGTCTGGATTTTGCATACCTTATGTTAAGCACATAAAGTGATGTTTTTTTGTGTAAAATCCAGCCCTTTTCAAATGCTGCATACTCACATCCCTTATTAATCTTTGCATACTAAAATGAGCACAATCTAGGGAGATTTGTCCAATGTAAGTAAGCATTATCATCCTAAACACAGTCTTAGGTTTCATCTGTGTGAAGGGAAACAGATTTTACCAAGTTAATCTTTGCTCGTTCTTGGAGGAAAGGTGGAGGGGAAATGAGACTGAGGGAATTGTTGCGTTAGCCAGTATGTGCAGCTATTTAGACCAGCATCTCTTGCATCTTCCCATTGCTTCTCTTCCCCCTTGTAATTTTTTCCCTCCCACCCACATTACCTGTCAATTCATTAAACACAGACTTTTCAGGTGTCAGGGATGGCCTCTTGTTTGGTCTTATTTTAGCTTTTATGTGGACATACACAGATCCGGTATTTATAAATCTTGTTTGTAACCTCTGCTTTATTTTTTTGCAGGGTGATGGCTGGCTGTACGTGAATCCTCTCTGGAAGACCCATTGACAGTAGAGAGCAGTTGCCTCGTAACTTTACTTGAAAGGCATTAAAATGATACAGTATGTAACTTCAGGATGTCCTTGGATAGGTCCTGTTCCCAGAAGATCCCCACGGGAAGCTATGTACTGTGAATGATGCATCTCAAAATAACCATGAGCTCGAGTTTATTCAGGAGCCATTTTGTGTGTGCAGATCTGCAGACACACAGGCACAAGTCCCTAAGTACACACGGTGTGCATGTGTTCTGTGTGTTATTTACACTACATGTAAACAGTACCAACACTAATAGCAACTCAAAAGACCTTTTCCTTAAAGTCTTAGGGCACAGAGCTCCGCCTGGACTTGGCTGGGGTTCCCTGAGTTGTGTGCTTGCAGGATCAGGCCCTATGCTAATATTTAAGAAAATACTTTTTTATTAGTACTGGTTAAGGTTTTTCTATTTTTCACTTTTGCCAAAAATGTTTTGCACTTAAAACGTGACATGTCTCTTAATGGCAGTCGTTCTGTCTGAACAGTCACTGAGTAACTCACTTTGACATAAGAATGATCCACTGGCTGTACTCACTTCGGGTTGCCAAGTTCAGGGCATGTTTCCTGTCACTGATGAGTGTGAATTTCCTGCCACACCGTAAGAAGTAGCAATACCTTCTCCAGAATGTTGTTCTTCACACTAACCCATTGTGTCCTTGCTGCTTTGTTCATGCTCCAGCTGTTCAGTTGATCTCTGGTCACCATCCCTGAGCCAGCTGCTCTGGTAACTTCAATCTTGCTGTGTAATGTTCTCTGGCTGCTGTCAGGCCAACACTTCTGGCTTACATGTTCCACTTAAATAGGATTGCTTCCGATAAAACATTTGGATGAGCAGAGATGATATAACGAGCCTTCCCAGATGTATGATTTTCTGATGTAGAAGTAACAATTTAGTAAATTATTTTACTAAAACAATAACTTTCTGAATTAAACAAATTAAATGGATACAATTTGTTTTGTAGAGTAAAAAAAAACCCCAAAATTAAAAAATCCTTTAGCTTGATCTTGCTTTGTAAGGTACCCACTGTGACACTGACAAAGTGGATTCTAGAAGTGTGTTAAGGCTTTGTTGCTTTTCAGCTTATATTTTTTGAAAGTGAAGATGTTTTTGAGAGAGGTGGCAGCAAAAGGCACACGTAAAATGTGCTCAGTGCTTCTTTCCACAGTGCCCCGTAAAGAAACCACTGTATTTCTAACACACAGTAGCATGGATGCCTGTCTGTAGAGCTGAGTTATTTTTGTGCCTTTTGTCTGCTTTGTTAATACTTATGCTTTATAGATACCACACACAGATATATCTAGGTCAAAGCACTGCTCACATCTGACCCTGTGCATCCTGCATTTTGGTTTTTTCATACATGTTAAAATCTCTTGAGCAGCTCTTGAGAAGGCTGAGCGGAGGAGGTGTGTGCACAAGGAAACATTCCATTGTTCCTTTGGATTTGAACTTCTGATCTCTATTTAATGAAGGTGTGGCAACTTTTTCATCCTAAATGCTACTTAGTCTTCTTGTCTATTTTTTTTGCACATTAGAAAGATTCATGTTCTAAATTATTTAAATCCTATTTTTAAAACAAAGTGGATTGTATGATCTTGGTTTTGTAACTGACACTTTTTTTTTAAGATGAAAAAAAAATCTTATTTTTTAGGAATAGTTGATGTAATAGTTTTCTGTAACAAAACCAAAATGATGCTGTTGTAGTAATCACTGAACTGCTACCAAGTCACGTGTACTTTATCATCTGCAAGAATTCACTTTATAATGGACCCACTCTTGTTCTAGAAGTTAGTCTGATAAGTACCTAAAAGTATTCCCTACTCTTTTTAGTATCATCACAAAGAACAATCGAAACAGCTGACTTAAACACATGGAACATCCTCCCAGAACTCTTTCATACACCAAAGAACAAGACACATACTCACTGAATAGCCATTGCAAACCTCTGTGTGTCAGGCATGCAGGCCTGGGCCCCTGAAGGAGTAGACCTCTTTCAGCTGGGATGGTGTGACTGTCGAGGCTACAGAGATGCTGTAGCTATTCTTTTAAGGAGAAATTTGAACAATTTTGTGCTTGTAATTTATTGAAGATTTCTCTGTCTGCATGGTTGGTTGTTTCTGCATGCCAAGGACATTCCACTTGTGCTCTGATCAATGTTTAGTTCCATTCTGATGCTATGAAGAATCCCCTGATGCCATTACCACTGCTTCTTTCCCGAAGTAACTTTGGAGACACAAACATAAAAAGTCCTTTCAGAAAAGATCCCATCCGTGAGATTCCAGAACAAGATTCACAAGTGTCATTTTTTTTTTTCTGATAGTATGTATTCAGTATATTTTACAGAACTGAAAAGTAAATATTCATAAGCCTTATTCTGTAGGTCATTCCAATAGCTGTCTTGGAATAGCGAGTAAATACTTTCCTTTTCAAGTAGCCAATGTACACTGAATTGTAATGTAAAAACTTCCATGTACTTAATTTTTTTTTTTTTTGTGCACACCTGTAGAAAGCCTATGCAACCTTTTTCTTTCTTAAATTAGAAATATTCAGAAAGAAAGTTTATACCTTTATCATTTAAAAGATGCTCTGGCAGTCTCTTCTGATTTGCCTTCCTTTCATAATTTGTGAATTTAAAATGAGAATGCTCACGAATAAAAGATTTGTTTCATTTAGTAGTGGGATGCCCTTTCTCTTTCCATGGAAGCCTTAGTTCAGTGGTGTTCAGTCCCTGACTGTCCAGGAGCTGTGTATGACACCCGGGCACCTCTGAGCTGCCTGCATGGTTCCCATGGAAATGATTTGCCAGCTGAATCCGGGTTTGTTGTAGGGCTTTTCTGCCCTGCTTATTCTCCCAGACACTCTGGAGGTAAGTTTTTTGTTTAAATTGGACAGCTCTACCCAGGGAAAATGGGGCTGGGCAGCAACACAACTTTAGGAGAGGCTGAGGAACATTTGCCTGATTTTGGCAAGTAAAAAGGAAGTAGGTAAAGGCATCCCCTTGCTTCTGAAAATCCCATTTAATTAAATCTTTATCACTGAGATTCTTGATTCGATACCTCTTAAACCACAACTCTACATTATTGCAGCATTGGACACTTGCATGAAGAGGAAAAATGTTCTTAGAGTAATCACAGAGATTGTGGTCAGCATTTTTCAAGTGTTAGATAATGCTCTTCTGGTTTTCTTTAAACATTCATCCAGTGTTGGAAACAATCTTGCTGGAACACTTTGTTTTTATGCAAAATGGAAAACATCACTGCCTGTAAATAGGGCAGGAAACGCTACCCAGTCCTGTTCCTTGCCTTCCATGGCATTGCTTCAAGGCCACATCTTGGAGCAGTTTATCCACTGGGTTAAAGATGTGAGGGAGTTTTAGTCACAGCCAAGTATAATTTTATTTTCAGTTTTTACTCATGGTGAGACTGGTATGTACCAAGGGCTTTGTCAAAGCATTCAGCTGCTTTTTCAAGAGTAAATGTATCAAGATACATAATTAATGACTTGTCTCCCTGTTATGAAATTACTTCTGCAAGTCAAAATATATCTTCTGGGATTACCAACAGCACTGTCTGCCTCAGTGCTCCCTACAGTAATGATGAAAGTACAGAACCTATGCAATATCGACTTCCAAAGAGTTGCAGCTTTAGTTTCTTAGCAACTGCTGACCTGAGCCTGGCTCATCAGTTTGTTTCATTTGTTTGCTGTGATTTTTTTTTTTTAACTGTTTTATGACTATTATGTTTCAAAATTTGATGTAGTAGAACAACAAAAGGATGGCTGGAACTAAGGAAATAAGCTAGTCTGGGAAGTGTGTTTGATGGAGATGGAAGATGCTGGTAGAAGTGCTGTTCCCAAAGAAGAGGTGGGAGTTAGTTTAGCTGTGTCATTTTAGGATCCAGGTGTAAACACACACGATGTGCAGATTCCTGAGGAACCAAGGAAGGTGAGACAGTGCCAGTTTTCTTTGTAATGCTGCTTTTTCTAAATAGATGCCTTAATGACTCCCAACGTTTTATTTCATTTGAACTGCAGAACACTGGCATTCAGAATGCTTGAAGTCAGGTTAGATTTGAGCTTGGGTAAGTAGTAGGCAACTTTAGGCCCAGGGTGGCTGGGGTCCCTGCAGTCAGTTTATTTTTATTTCACGTGCCTCGGATTCACTTATTTCTGCTGTTAAGGAGAATGCTGTCACCTAAGGCTGACAAAAGCCTGTCCAACTGTAAAGGAACCTACAGAGGGGAAGGCAGTCTTGTATTTCCTTTTTTCAAATAAGGCTGAGGTACTGCCAAGCCCCAGACTGGCAGCATCTGTCCTGCTGCCTTTCAGGTGTTCTTCCAAATGTGAGATCCCTTATTTCCTACTAGTGGTCAGGATGCAGATTGGCTTGGAAGCAGCAAGACACTAGAAATCATGTGTCACATAATCAATCAGCCCTTCTGCTGCTGGGTGAGCAGCTGCAGCAGCTTGAGGAGCTCCAGATGCTGGAAGGAGTTGCTGCAACATGTGTGGTTGGGAAGGAAGGTAGCTCTTCCTGGAAATATGACAGCCACCTTCATTTCATCACAGCAGAGGTCCTAGAGTTGGGCATAGTTTAAGCTGGAGGGATGTTAAGAAGATGCTCTGGCTTCATTACGGCAGCTTGGTGATGGCAGGAGATTTGCATTACAGAATTCTATGTCTTAATTTATGACTGGGACTACAAGCAACATGTTATCACGTTAATCACAAGAAAACTGACACAACAGCCTTAACACAAAACTTGAATTAACTTTATTTTCCCCTACAGTTGACAATTGGTCTGCATTGAGCTTTAAAGCAACAAAATAAAATGAAATCTCCAAATGACAGGGGCCAGAAATCCAGATTTAATTACCTTTGTGAAAATGTTGCAGCTGTAGTATTGGTCTGTATAAACCACTGGAGTCAAAAATGAGTTCATAAATCAAAAAAATATTCTACACCTTGGGAAAGAAGTCAGCAGTAACATTCTCACAGAACACTGTAAATTTACATTTTCTTCATGAAAGGTACATACTATTCTGCATTTACATCAAGTTATTGATGCAAGTTTTGTTTCTATAAAAAGTTACAACCTGTGGCAGGAAAACAAACTGCAAAAAAACCCTTTCATTGTAATTAAAGAAAAATTTCAAGTCTGTATGAAGTTTCCTTATAGCTGGAAAGTGAACACGTTCAATCTCCATTTATATTTTAGTGCATTTAATCTGACAGTTTTCACCACTTAAAAAAAACCCCAAACCCAAACCAGTATAAAAGACAGACAAAGCAAATAGCACTAGAGCAGGAATTTCTTCAGTTGATTTAAGCACTCTAAATAAAAATGCAGAGAAACAGATTTCCAGAAAAACTTCCACCCTTGCCCGAAAGGCAGTGAGGGGTGAAGAGGTTTGCCAATCTTCTACCTCTGATAGCCACAGAAAAGGGGTTTTGTATACCTGTCAACCTTCTTTTCCCCAATAACCAGGCTATACTTGTTTTACCAATGTAAACATTCACCTAAAACAGTTTAATTTCTGTTCTGAAGCACCATGGTGCTCAGCTGTAGGTTGTTATAGCATTCATTACTGTCGTTTCAGATCTTTCAGGAGGTTACAAATTTAGCCCTTGTATCTACGGTGTGCAAGATTTGCCTTGTCTACCTTGTGAAATGACAGTGTAAGGCAGCAATACTGCAATCCCGTGTTGAACAAAAGCAGCTTGTCCAATTAATCTGTCCTGTCACCTCTTGTGAAAACTGCAGCTTTGCTTCTTACACTCCAGCTCAAAACCAGCCTGCAGCAGGAGTAAAAGGACATTGAAAGAAACCACTGAAAAATAATCATGGGAGTAACTTGTTTTGAAAGTTGAATTTGAGAGAGCTCTGCCACCTCTTTCTCGTTGCAAGAGAGTCATTTTCAGATGTCACCATTCCAGTTTTCATACTGCTGCTATTCAGCTGAACAGTGTTCTCCAAAATAGATTGACAAGTATGCATGTGCCAAGGACCAAATTACAGGGTTCTTTGGTAAAGTCAGTCCAAATTCTCAACAGATTTGAAGGATAATATGTACCAATAAAAAAAATGCTGCTAGACTTGGAATAGCAGCTCTGTCTTGCTTCACATTACAAATCTAAAACAGCTGTTCTCAATAAGCCAATATTTTTAATCAGACATTGCCTGAAAATTTTGTACAATAATCTGGACCAATGATGGTTCTGTACCCTCATGTTGCTGTGAAACATGATTTGAGCTAAAGGCAAAGACTGGTTATCTCAAGGACAACTGCTTCGTATTAGCAATCAGAACAGTGTGTTTAAACTGTCTTCCTGTTGGGTCTCTTGCCTTTCTTTAAAATTAGTTTATTCTTAATGTAGCCACGCTTCCTTTTGGAGGTCTAAAAAGAAAAACAGAATAACAGGTATTAGTTAATGATTTAGTCTTGACCGCGATTTAATGATGTGCATTTCCATGCCTGAGCTTTAGACTGATTTTAAATAGCTTAAATGCTAAACCTAAACTAGGCATTATCCAGTTACTATTTTGTATGTCGGGATTGTTAATTCCTGGCCAGCACTTTCTTTTGCATAAGATGTGCTTTTGTAAGCCCTCTAGCAGAGCTGGAGAGTTCTTTTCAAAGCACATGCTGAGGCAGAATTAATAATTAATCAACATGATAAAACTCTAATATGCCCAAAGAGCACAACTGTTATGTTAGTTTTGTTTGGAAGTACCTTCTTGCATCTTTTGCACTATTTGATTCTCTTAAAAGTTAGGTAGAAGTATTTGCTCAAAGCAGCCTTTTTCAAAAGAAAAAAACCCTAATAATCCCATTTTAGTCTTCTAAACTCTGCTGTTGGTCTGTAGGCTGCTTAGTTAGCACTTCCTGCACATTCCTTTATTAGCATGTTTTAGATTTTTTTTAAGGTAGTAATGGCGGGAAACTTTAATGTTGGTCATAGCTAAAATTAACTTCAAATTAGCACACATCGTTTGCAGCAGGTAGAATTGTACATTCAACAAACCTGCCAGGAGGCAGCTCCCACCCTTGCTGCACTTTGCTGTGCTTAGCAGCGGGCTCTATTCTTATTTTTAAACATTGCATTTAATCAACATAATACCAACAACATGATTATAATTGAGATAGATACAAACTAATATGTAATACTCAGACACACTGTATCTCTGAGCTTGAGCAATGTCATTCCTAACATGATAGCAAATGGACTGAATTTGTAGTAAGGAAGCAACTGCTGAATACTGTGGCTACTAAGGAGCCCTCAGAATGTATTTAAGAAATCCTAGCTTGGACATTTGCCCCATGCTCTCCACTGGTTCTCTGATTTCTTAATGGCAAGTAGAGCCTGTTTTTACTGCAACAGTTGGTGGGGGGTCAGAAACTGCATCAACTTCTATGGTCTTTAAACAGAGAATATACACATCCAAGGCTTAAGTGGGGTCAGTGCATCTATCATGGATAAATACAGCCTTATTTGTCACTTAAGATCAAAAGTTACAGTGTTAAGTGTATGATAGGCACAATAAAGCTTATCATTTCAAGATATGTCTAGCTTCAGTAGCAACTCCCAAATACCTTATTTTATGTGCTTCCATCAAATCACAGAAATAAGCATCTTTACATTTAGCATTCTCTACTTGCAGAGAATATTCTATACTTGTATTTCCATGACATAGTGTAAGTCTACTGCCTATACTAATTTAGTTTGTTAGACAGGATTCTGGAGTTCCTTTTGCAACATCTATTCGAATATATAGAAAAGAGATGTTGTGAAGGAGAGGGTTACTAAGAGTCTCCCCAGCTCCCCTGGGAACACACATAGGCTGAAGGAGGGCAGCACAACAAACACTTTAAAACCATGAAGATGACTTCAGGCAGTAAGCAGACAGACACTAAAGTTCCATCAACAAAAGTTTCATATTTAGTTTATTTCATACAAAATTGCCATTTTTAAACTTCTAGGCATCACTACTTTCAAACAAAGTCAGAAAGCAACTTCCACATTTACTTAGTGAGCCATAGTTACTGAAACATGAATTGATGTACTTTAGAGATTATACTTCCAGTTACATGAAGACTTAAGAGTTGTAACAGCCAGTGACACACTCTATGTCCAGTTAGCATTCTGCCTAAAAAAAATCTAGCCTTGTGTCTTCACATGCTTTTAAGTTAAGCAGACAGTAAATTAACAATTATTACCAGCAGGCAGGTCTGATATTGGACACTAACATGAACAGTATCCATAACATTCTGGCTAGTGGAAATATATAATTCACCAGCTATGTGATTCACTGTTAAAAATGAACTCCTGACCCCTTTCAATTACTTCACTGGGAACCCACCTTCTTTGACAAATACTTCTGTTTCGGTACAATGTTGGTTACTCTAGGTTTATGATCCAGTGTCTCTCTGTTGTCTAGTTGTTTGACCTTGTATATTCTAACAAGCCAGTGCTCTGAGGTAAAGGCTTCCTCCAGATGTTTAAACTTAATGTCTTTGTTGCCTATCTCCGCATTGCGTGTACGGTCGAATCCTGGTGGTGTCCGAAAATCCAGCTATAAAAATTAAAGTTGCATGTTAGTTTGAGACAAAACCCAGAACAGCAATCACTGCAAACTATGGAACTTCATGCTACAAGGCAGTAGAGCCAGAGTCAAAGGGCAGCAGCATTTCTCTTGCATTGGTTACTACTATGCAGAAAAAACTTTGAGATCCTAAGGGACAAATTCATTTTTACACCTACAGGTGTCACAGGAGACAGCACTTAATGTCTCAGCAAAGCTACCTTGTCTGTATTCAGAAACAACTCAAAGAACAGTCTCAGGTGCAGCAGCCTTCGGTGGCTTTTCAGCAGAGCTGCTCCCTTGTGCTCTTGTCTATACTGCAATAATTTGCACTTCCATAGTTTTCCATACAATCCAGAAGCAGTTCACAATTACCAGTTAAATTTGGCCCTGCTGTGCTACAAGTAAGATCCACTGAAAAAAGGATTCTTGTGCTAATACATCAGAAGGAAGGGCCCCTGGCAGGGGCAAAAAAGGAAGAAAAGGAAAGGGAAAAATCAAACAGGTTTAGCTCCATCCATGAGCTCAATGCTCCCAAAGGAGAGTGACAACTGCTGCCCTTACTATACAGTGCAGTGTTGTTTTATACACTGACGTGACTTGGATGGAAATCATGCAGTTTCTGACAGACATTAAACAGTCAATAGTTCCACTTGTGTGTTGCTATTACAACAAACAAATCTAAAGCTCTCCACAATGTCACAGTTGATGCTTTAGTGAGCACACAGCACAGTGCAATAAAGATATTCATTGGGAGCGATGTGAAGGACACAAAAAAATGAAGTACAAGTGTAGGTTAACAGCAGTAATGCTTTTTGCTAAAGGTTATAAACAGCAGACCATGACTGGATGTGTTTTAATTTGTAAAGCTCATTCTTACTGCAGATTCTGCTACTACACACAATGCTTAATCTAAAAGATAGAAAATACATCAAAATAATGTTTTCTTACGTTTCAGTTACGATTCAGAAGAAGTTGTAGCACTAACCTGCATCTCTCCAAATCTGTAATAGGACATTTTATACATGAGGCAGTTCAGCAAAGTTGGAGAACCTGCCTTGTCTACCCGGAATTCTCCCTGAGGAGTAAAGTAATCACTTTCCTTTAAAAAGAAAAGAAGACACAAAGAGTCAATGCAAACTAAAATTTTACTTAAGGGAATTTCTCATTCCCTTCTCTGCAAAAAGACTCCTAAGAATTTCAACTGGCTTTCACAGTTTAAAAGCTGATTTAAGGTAAGCTTAAAATGAAAAAGATGGTGCTCATTAAAGGTGAAATAGTTGCAAACTATCTGCTTGTAACCCAGACCCCAATGGATCACTTTTCCTAAATCTGTACGATTGTGCTACTACAAGTTTAGTCACAGCACTGTAAGTGGTTCTGGAAAAGTTATTTCAAACTGCAAAAGTTAGTTGGGCATCTGTTCTTCAGAAAGGTGACAAGCATTATATTGTTAATATACAAGATCTGCAGGGTCACTATAAACTTCATATATTCTCTGTGTTTAAACAAAAAAATTCTGCCATTTTCATCTCAAGTACAAGATGAAAGTATGCACACAGGCTACTCCCTTAAGCCTGTGCTCAATAACCAGGAGTTTTTGTTAGGCTTAAGAAAATATTACTACAGATTGCAGAAATCTCAGAGGTGTTTGAACAGCTTAAACTCTACAAGAGTCAATATTAACACTTTCACTTGTCTTCTACTGTTACAGAGTTTGAAGAAATTTGTAATGCTGACTGTTTAAACAGTCTGAACACTCCTACTTTTTCAAGCATGTGATGATGCACAGAGAGACACACACATAAGAATTATAAAAAAAAATCCTGTACTTTTGGTATCATGCAAAGACATGAAAAGCTTGAGGTTACTGACCTTTCAGAATCAAAAACATTGAAAGAGACTGGGCTACAGGCCACTGCACTTCTACTGTTCTAGAAAAACAACCTCAACACAATTTTCAAATTAAATGGCAATAAGCAGTAGAGATCTCCCTCCACTGCAGTGACCACTACCAGACAAGCGATAACATAAATAAAAGGGTCTTAAAAAAAAATTAAAAAGTAGAGGCTTCACTTACCCGTATATCTTTGGGATGTTCCCCCTCTGCTATTCTCACCATCCACAGGAATTTATTAATATCATCACCAGAGTAGCCAATCACACCACCAAAAATAATCAAAACATAATCCACATCCAGGCTTCTCATGATCTCGTATGCTGCCGACTCATTTGATGACATTGCCTTGCCCACCTGTGTCATTGCAAAAATACTTTAAATATCTGCATAGCTGCCTATTGAACACTCCACAGATTAACACAGCCAGACCAAAGCCCAGGAATCCTGTGCCATGTGCTCTAGGACAGCCCTGCTTGAGCAGGGAGGTTGGACCAGGTGACTCACTGTGTTCTCTTCCAGCCTGTGGTTCTGTGATTCTCTAATATCTACTTACCAACCAAAGCCAACATTTTCATTCTACATAAAGAAAACCCATTGTGAATATTTAGAAACTGAAATGCTCAACCTAAGCTGAAATATTTTCTTCTAAGAGGAGTGCTGACTGTTGAAAGGAGTGTTATGAGTACAAAATGTAGCAACAAGAGTTTTCCTTTTGTAGCACCTGCGTATTTTTCAAGTCACAACTTAAGTGTTGCAGAAAATTCCTAATTACAAATTATTTTCAAAGCTTTAGACACAGCCTAAAGTGCAAAATTATTTGAAAGGTGATTTTTTTTTTCTTGAGCTCTGTCCTTCATTAATGAAGCAGCCATTGTGCCTTGCACTAAGTAGCATACAGGCACCCTCAACACTGAATTGAAGGTAAATCAACACAGAGAAAATGTCAGAATAAAGCTTTTTGGAGCTGTATCCAGCACCTCTTCTATCCTGGTCACTTCAAACACTTAAAGAATTCAGTCAGCAACTGGCATTCAGTTCATCAGTCTTGTTTGCTCTTGAAGCTCCTGTACTTCAGGCACAGAAACGTATTGCTGTAGTCTAAGGGAGTAACTACAATACACATAATATTGCATCTGAATTGGTAACATTCAGCTAAGAACGTAATTACAGAGCACTAAGCTTAGGCAGAGCAAGCTGTCTAAAAGACCAAGAACCTCAGCTTCTTGGCCATTATCCTAATTAATATGAGGTTATTTGCCAGATTTCCATCTCTGTGCAGGAGGAAATCATCTGGACACATCTCCAGGGCACACACTGTTTAAAGCACAAGTGCAGGTACTGGCTACAACACACATTTATTGCTTGGGTCTCCCTTTATGGAGTCTTCATTCCAAAATGGAACTTGACAATGCAGCAGTTGTACTTGAGAGAATTCTTTATTGAAAGCCATCATTGCCAGTTGCTGCAGTGTGTTTGGTTACTGTGCTTAGGCAACATAGATGACTTCCACAGTCTCAATGCACCTTGTCCTGCAAGAAGCTGTGAGTTTGGATGCAGCATCTGCACTGCTACCTCTTGTAGCAGAGGGAGGCACACAGAGCTATGAGAGCTGAGTGTCCATTGCAACACACCAATGCTGTCAGGTCAACAATCAAATCAGAAGTGCCTCAGAGTACATGGCAATGCTTGTTGACTGTCATTAGATTAATATTACCATCAGTACAATTTCCCAAGCTCACTTTCAACTGAATGTGAGTTTCCTTCCTCTGTAAAAAGTGCACACCTGTGATCTCCCCTTCCCCCAATACACATTGTTTTGGGACTCTGCTCAAAGCACAGCTTTATTAATTTGTTGGCTTTATACATAGCTTTTTGGTTGATCTAGTACAACAGCTGCACTCACTACTGACACAAGACAGAAAGAACACAAGAAACTATCCTAATTTCTTGAGTCTTTCCTCCATTCTGCCCTTGTAGCAAAACACTCTGGGAAGAAATGTGATTGATGATAAGCATAAGTTGCCCAAGGTGGTACCTTATAACCACAGGCAATGCTAACACCCTGCCTTAAGCACACGTACAAAGCTTAAACTTACTCTTCAGAAGTGAAAGAAATTGAATGTCTTGTCTAACTACAAATTTGAGATGACAGAATTGCATTAAATCTGCTACACTTCCACAGCTAGTCATAAATAATCACCTTCTGTGATTTCCCAGATGTCTGAAAATTTGTCAATTCACATGGTCAGTTTTCATATGCTATTCAAAAATCCACTCGGCACTGACACTGCTGAACTGAAAGGATCCTTATTTTGATAGGCCAGTAAAGCAGTGGTACCAGCTGTTACAGCACTAATCCCAAGAGGAATGGTTACCTTATGTTTTGTCTATCCTCCCCCAAAGAAAAGAAGAGAAACTGAAGTGGAAGTGAAGTTTTGGAAGCCCCAAGTATACAAAATGAAAACTGCAAAGCAAAATCGAACCCCATACTTGAGTTTTAACAAATGGAAAAAGTAAGTTCCTGCCAGGTCTGTGTTTCTCACTCTATGCAATTTCTCCTTAACATCGATCACCCTGTCTAAGAGACATCTGCAATTTCATGCTGGACTGCAGTGTAAACATTCTGGTGTTTTTGCTCCACAGAAAACTGCCATCCTTACCAAGGCGATGTGGCTGTTGTTCCAAGTGTTGTTATCAACCAGGGTTGTCCGGTTGGCCATTCCTGCTATCTGATAACCATAATCCCACCACGACATCACTCTGGCATGCTCGTCTGTGTTCTGTCTGAGCCAGTAATAGGCTTCTCTGAAGTCATCCAGGATATTCCGAGTGCTGGAAAACAGTTCATTTTATTTGCATCAGTACAAATACTACCAACAAATTAACTGCACCATGATAACCCACTACAGCCTGGGTTCACAAATAAGGGTTTTGTTATGAGTTCAGCTCCCTTTGAGGGATTTCATCACCAGCAGTCATAAGTCTGAACCCTCTGACAGCTGAATGTCTAGAAGCTGAACTGCTTTTGAAGACACGACTGCTTCTGAAGACGTGACTAAATGCATTTACAGTCAAATAGATATTCTTAAACAAGTTTTCCCAGTTGACTCCGAAGCTTTTTTTTAACCATCATCTTTATTGGCTTTGGGTAGGATTATTTTTATATGCTTCATTAAATATTTCAGAAAATGTATCTTTTTGATAGAGTATGAATGATATTTTATTCAGGTCACAATTCCTTTATATAATAAAGAGTGATTTAAAGAAGGCAAAGCAAATTGCTAATGCAATGATAGTAAAAAAGGGCTTTTGCCCTTTAATCACTTCCAACCCTAGACCTTACTTACCCATCATGGTTATAGGAGGCGAGAACCACACTGGGGCTGGAGTATGCATTGCTGGTTACCCAGGTACAGTGAACAGCAAACATCATCAACAACATCAGCATCAGCATAGTCACGATGTTTTTGATATTGGGACCCAGCCCTTCTTCTGTTTTTTCCTGCTCAGATACATGTTTCCTCACTTTGCCTGCCTACACAAACACAGAGATATCTGTTATAGCAACTCCTATCATCCTTGACAACGGAACCCAAGTTTTCTAACTCTCACTTCCTCCCCTCACCTTATCATACAGGTTGCCAGGGTTCCTCTTGTCATCCTCATCACTGCTGTCCTCTATTGGTGGATTTTCCCTCTTCATATCATCACCCAAGTAACGCTCAAAGACATTGGAGAAAGCAATTGCTGACAGCATACAGACCACTGGAGTCAAAGTGAGCATCAGGCGAACCATCACTCCAGCAAAGTAAACAGCGCTGATTGCATACAGAGCAACTGCAAGGAAACACATCTCATGGTGACACTGAGAAAATAATACTCACTCTGACTGCACACGTACATTCTCTCCATAAAACTACTTCAGGAAGTGGGTTGAGCATCTGTGTGTATAAAGACTTGAGTGTGTGTCTTGCATTTCATTGCTTTTTAATTTACAGACATATGGCTGAATTAAAATTTGAAGCCTAAAACCCTTCCTGATTAATCTTGACAACTTTTAAAAATAACACATTCCCATTTTCAATATTCATTAATAATGTGTCAGAAGATATATTATTAGTGATATGTAATATTACACACCAAAAATACTACTGGAATAATAGGTAACTTCATTTGATTAAAAAAGTCAAACAGCTTTAGACCAAACAAGTTATTAGAACTGAAAAAGCAAAAGGAAGTGTTAAAATTTCATGGAAATATTAAATTTTGATTTAAGTTAGAGGTGTCTGTGGACAAATTGGGGGCTTGTCTACATTACAATTCTATACAGATGAATAACATGATACTGTGACCCCTATTCTGGAGGAAGTTTTCCTGAACAGTATTATCTCCACTCTGTCTTCCACAAAACACAAACCAAGATTTTCAGAATACTATGGACCATTAAAAACACATTCTTTGGAAAGAAAACTCCAAACAATCCTGTATACACTGACTGGGAACACCTAATAGCTGTTTCCTTATGGTGGATTCCTTGTCTGACACATTTTAACAAAATCCTCTTGTGAAAGATTTGCCAAAGAAATTGTCAAGGTACACTGATTTATCAGATGACATCATGTAAATATTTTCTATGTTGTGGTAAGGCAGTATCCATCCTCACTCATAGGTCTCTTTATGCTGTGTTAAATGGAAGGTGCAGCAGCAGTAGGAGGCTGAAAGCAAGTTACCCAGCTCTGGTCTTGACAAACAAACATCCACTGTAAGGTACACAGCACAGAGTACCTCAGAGTAAACATTCCTACTGCCCCCACACCTCTTAGGTAGCCTAAGAGGCAGCTATATTAGCCTGGAGCCTTCTGTCCCTGTAAAAGCCCAAGACCTGAGTGATCTTCACTCCTCCATATGGGTTACAACTCCATACAAGCCTCATTCAAACACAGAAGCTGGTTTTCATAGTACAAAAAAAAAAAAAGTTGCTGTCACTGACATAGGGAGACCCCACACTTCCATTGTGGCTGGTGCCTTATCTAGCACTTTTTCGAAAGCAAGTGATTCTGTTCACTGAAACAGCAGAAAACCTGGAAAGCAAAGGCATTTTGAATTATCTGTGATGGGATGACTGCCAGACACCTAGAACAGGGACCTTGCCTTTGCACTGAGCTGTTCTCCTGGCTGACCTGTAGTGGAACCGTACCCTGGCCAGAACATGAAACTCCAGTCACAGAACTGAACACAGCAAATGACTGGATCCCACCTCCTGGGACTACACTCCATCTCCATTTCCACAACCTCTGCATTTTTATAAACTGTTTTAAATTCTGCTGGATGCTGGCAACTCTTAATAACCATCTTTAAACACATCACTTTTAAACCATTTTTTAGAACACGCCACATACCAGCTTTGAGCAAAGAAAACCAAAGCAGAATCAACCTGAAGGCAAAATTTTTCAAAATAATTTAAAAATATGTTCTCTTACCAAAGACTCTTTCATCATTGATGTTTTTGATACAGAACCACAGCCCTGCTGGGAAAGTACACACGAGAATATGCAGATCAAAAAAGAAGGAAACCCATGTTGTAGGCTGATGCTCAGACACAGAGGCAATGATCGGGATGTGAATTTTCGCATACCTTTTTTAAAAAAAATTCAGTTCAAATTATTTTGAAAAGATAAAATTATAAAAACTTGTAAACATTAGGAATTCTGAAATTCATTTCAAAGGATGCATTTCAATTTTAAATGTCAAGTGCCCTAATCAGCAGAAATCTGATGAACCTGTTATACCAAAAAAGTCCTTGGGCCTTACTATATCTATGAAGTATTTGGTGTATGGTTATTTAAAACAATATACAAGATTATTTCCATACTAATTAAGACAATGAAAATTACGGATGTTTTATTTGTTTATGGCTAAATATGAAGCCAAAGTCACCAAAATGAAAATACACAGCTATGGAAGCACCTTTACTACATTTTTCAAGAGAATCATCAATGCCAGTAAATATCCTAATTTTTCAACATTGTATTTCAGAAACTCTACACAGAATACCTTCATTTAATTAGTAAAGAAAGTTACAGTGTTAAATACCAGATCAGTTACTGATGCACCCACATTCTTTCAGACGCTGAAAAAAAAATCAGGCCTTGTCTACACTTGGAAACACATGTCATCTAAACAACAAGTCAAACACTCAGTGCAGGCAAGGACAAAACTGTGCTCCATATTACAGACAAGAATACATATGGACCTAATCTAGGGTGCTACCATGATTGAACAGTGAAGTATCAAACATATGTCCTTTTCTCCACTGAGATCTAGTTCTCATTGAAAACTGTATTGTGTGTTTTAACACAATATGTTTTTCTAATGTAGACAAGCCCTCAAAAGTTTTATGCTTTGTATGTATATGTATATATAGACAGGCAAAGAACAACATCTATAAATTCCTCAAATAAATCTGAGGCTTCTTTACTGACATCTGTTCTGCTACATTTATTACAGGCTGGGACAGAATCCTCTATGAGCTGGGTTTTGGAGCCTGAAAAAAAGCCTGAACTGCACAAAGTTTGAAGTTCTTTTATCCCTGCTTTTAATCTTAAAAAAAATAATCTACCAACTGAATTTCATCTTGAAATATTTATCTGAGAAAAATACTTTCCATTTTATTCCTATTCTCTAGGCTGACTAAAGAATTCAATACTGTATTTTTAGAGGTTAACTAAAACAAAAGATTAACAAGTTTTTTACCTGTGAAAACACACATTAATAAAACAGAATTGTTCAGAGTAGACACCCATATACACAAAACAGATGTTTGACTGTAATACAGAGGCAACATGCAAGATCATATGTGCAACATTTTGTAATTTCGTGCAATGCTGCACAATGACAACAGTCTAAGTTTAAGGCTCTTAGTAATTTTTAAATGTGTACTCAAGTGTTGGCACAGCTTTCAGTTATTTTATGCTGACATACACATACAGAAAAAACATATCATTACATATTCAAAGACTTGCAAAGAAGCAAGACATTTCATAGACAAATTAGTGAAATGGTTGTAAAGATCATGAAACAGCAACTACAAATACTCTCTTCAGACAACTGATTCTCCTTGACTGAAATACTAAATGGGGGATGAAGAAGGTAAATGGTTATTAGTTTTCAGTAAAATGCTACCAATATCTAAATCTTAAATCCTTACTTACCCAGTGTCCCACAATGAATAAAATCTGCCACTCCAAGGAGCAATATAACCTGAAAAAGAGAAGGGGGAAGAAAAACCTTTTTGCTGCCTAGGTTTTTAAATGCAATAATTTTTCTACTCCCTCAAGTTATAACACAAACCCAGTGAAATTTTCATTGAACTTGTAATATATGTGAACCATACCTACTGCATTAGGCAGGCTATAAAATCTACCAACCATGAAGCAAGCTAGTTTAAAACACACTTACAGGATCACATTGTACTTGTTAAGTACAATCTGAGTATCAAGACACGCACACTTCCAAAAGTCAAAGCAATGCAATACTAAATATTTCTCAAAGAATATGACAGATAGCAAACTATAGTCTGTGAAGGAGTATGAGGAAAAGAAAACATAATTGATAAGAAAGTATTTAATTTTTCTGAAATGTCAGAGCAGGAAACTCTACAGTTAAAACACAAACACTAAATAAAATGATGGTTTCCTTTTATTTCTCTCCTGGTAAATCTACATGTGGGCATGGAATAGAAAAGCTGCTATTAGACATGCTGATAACCTTTACATATTTTTTTATAAAACAAGGCTTTTAGGAAACTTGGATAAGATGAAAAGAAACAGCATAATTATTAGATGAAAGATAAAAATTATTACTAAAAGTTATTAGATGATTCCTAAATTTTTATTTCCACTTTCCTTGCAACTGTTTCAGCTCCTCCTGAAGACAGATACAGACAAGGTGAAGTAAGAGAAAGTTAAATCCTTTTATTATTACCCAAGTTTTTGTGCATGACTCAGTAAGTCTTGCCTCTATCTTACATTCAAAATAAGTATAAGCTGACTGAAGGGTTTAGATTAGTATCTAATTTAGACATTTAAATATTGTGGGTTATGTTCTAGTACAAGACATATTTTTCTCGTCAGTCCTCAGATGAAAAGCTTGCTCCCATTCCACTGCATGCACATGAAGAAGGAACTGTCAGCACACAGGGAACTACTGGTTACGATCTTCTCTGGATACAGACAGCATTCACCTGAGGGTGCTGGAAGAGATGGCCAATATGAGAGCTACCCACCATCACCTGGGTGATAAGGGTGCCTGGTGCCTGGGAATTGGCTACTGCTGCACCTCTAGGCAAGGCAGGAAGTTACATGCAGGAAGCTACAGGCCAGTAACCTGAGCTGCTGAAAAGACCATGAAGCACAGCCTCCTGAAATAGTACTGATAAATGTTTTCTGAACCATTTTCCTCATTTCTCATTTATTGCTGCAGAAGAACGGACACGACAAATGGACCATGTGACTGCTTGAAAACTGGCTGTCCTGACAACCTCAAGGTAGTACACAGTGGATCGGGGTCCAGCTGGTGGCTTGTAGAAAGTAGAAATATCCCAGAGGCCAAAAGGAACTGCTACACTGAAAAGAGTGGCTGACATTCCCTTGTGGCAGGCAGGACTTCAGTCCAAAACCTGAACCTCATTCTTCCTGTGATACAGGGCCCAGATGTGGGCACCCTCTTCTGCAAGAGGATTATTAAAATTGAGAGAGATCAGAGTTCTGTGAGGTGATCAGGAGCCCAGATTGCACAGCCTATCAGAAGCTGAGGGAATGAGGCCTGTTCCAGCTGATGAAGCAGGGATACTGATCAGTGAATTCAGAAGATGAAATCAACACTTCCTAGGAACTGCAACAGAATACATATTTGGCTGCATGCTGAGATTAGAAGCCAATTTTTGTTCTGATATGCCAGTCTGAAAACTTTGCTAAGGACCTGCTCATATGCATGGAAAAGCAAATCAAACCATCACGTTTTAGAAGGCTTTGAAATAAATAAGCAGCTAAGAAATTCTTCTGGAATAATGGTATCATAAGTAACAAAAACAAAACTGCAATTAAAGAGTCTAAAAGGTTAAAACAACTACTTTAGGCTAAATGAAATGTTGAGCTAACATACTCTAAAGGCAAATGAGTTTCACAATTATTTACCTGTGTATGTCAAATAGATGACACTCAGGAATACAGTACCAGCAGCTAATGAGACACCCAAGAAGAACAATGTCTGAAATTCTTGCTTTGTTAATCTGTCTCTCAGATACTGCAAAAATGCATAAGCCTGCAGCAGTGCAAAAACACCTATGGAAAGAGGAAAGTTCTTGTTTAAATGCTCAAAAGCAGTAACAGCTGTTAAAACAACTAGCATGTTTGCCTATACTTGAATTGGAAAAATAAATATAAGGTACACCCTAACATCTAGAAACTAGTACAACATCAGTTCCTGACAAATAACCTTTCATATACAACAGGGATGACACTTCCTTGCAGAAACACAAGCTTCCAATGAGAGAAAATATTCTAAAGGAAAAATTTATCATAAAACCAGATTGCACTGATTATGACAAAAATACAGGTTAACATACCTAGCTAGATGTGATGAAAAATTAAGAGATAGACTTGAGGCAACACACAATGCGAACATAGAAATACATGGAAACTAAGCTACTGAACAACACAGGAGGACTTAATGAAAGAAAAAACCAAACCAAACAAGTATTAAATCAACTGAATTATCTAGAGTTAGTGTTGAAACATCAGAATTCACTGGTGAAGCACCTGACATCATCAAAAAAGCTGTTCAGATTTTAACATTAAACCCAGAACTTGAACATGGTATTTCAGTTATTACTAATTTCAAGATATATAATCAGATCAATCCATTGATGAATCCTTTCAAAAATGAAAATTCAATGCTAGCTAGCAGCGGAATAAAACAAAACAAGTGTATGGTCTTTCTTCAAATTAACAAAGAATTAGAGGTACACAATGAAATCCACTAGTTCTGAACTCCTAAAGACAAAACTTCTATTCACTAAATAAATGTAAAATTCTTCAGAATCCAAATATGGCTTGGTAATTTTTATCTTCTTCCATTATGTTCAGTTTGTTGGAAAGAAGTCTCCATTTTGAAAGTATTTTTGTGTTAAATTTTAATGATGGTCCCATCCCTGTCTCAAATACATTTCGCTAAGTGACTAAAAGTAAGAAAAAACCTGGAGAATCTAGCAAACTGAGCTATATCACACAGACAGGCAGTTAAACTCAGTGTTAGCGGAGGTTATTGCTTCAGAAAATCAAGATGTCTGACTGCCAACAACTACTGAAAAATCAACTTAAAAGTAATAAAAAAAACTCAAACAAGACTGAAACAGTTGTTTAAAAATCATCCTCCTGATTAGTAATTTCAGTAATTTAATCTGCTTTGAAAAATTACAGAAGACTACCAACTCTAAAACCAAATTGCTCCCTAAAAGCTGTGTTACCAATAAGGAATGTTTTAATTGCACAATGCTTGACAGCAACATTGTATTGCAAACCAGCAGAGATTATCAATGTGTAAATTAAGTACCTGTCAGAATGCTAACTGATCCAGTCTTATGGAAGTATTTTACCTCCATTAGCTCAAACAAAAAAAGGATAACGTGTCAGCTGGAAAGAAAACTTCCCTACAGATACTATATTGTACCTCTTTCTTTAACAATTTGCTTTGTTAGCCTGTGTTCTTTCTAATACAAGGAAACAAAGCTGCAAGAGTTTGAGGTTTTCCTGTGTTAAGCAGGCTGTGGGATGCAGAAGTTTCATTTTCTTACCTGCAGCTGCCATGTGTTCACTTGTTCTAATTGGCTGAAATCCCACAAAAGGTATCTGCATCGATAATATTAACCCCACAATGTAGAAAGTGCTATATGCTAGGAAAGGAATAGGTGAGGAGAGGNGCTCTCAAATAACAAGTGACAAGGGAAGCTTTCTATATCAGGAGAAATTGAAGGGATCAGACCTCTAAAAAGCAAAACATTTAAGAGTCCACCACTTACTTAGAAAAAGCAAAGAGGCACCATTATTCTTTTTTTAACAAGAGCAGAGGGAATGCAAGAAACTGAACAGCAAGAGAATTAAATATTAAGCATACTTATTGATAGATCTGTATCAACTCTGGGGATTTATACTCCCCCCCCAGAAAATAGAGGCCAAGAGCACAGTTAATAATAACATCAGTATTAATAACATAAATTCTTATTGCATATGCATTAACATATATTCATACAGGTATATACATGCATAAATTATTTTGAAAGGGGTTTTGGCCCTCAATATTACGCGACAAAGAAGAGATGAGAGGGGAAGATAGAAATACCAAATCTGAAAAGCCATAAGGCTGATTACACTTGAAGTAACCAGCCAACTTCAAGTCAAAATGAAGGTCTTCAGTGGCAAACAGCAATAATGCACATTTCAGATATTTAAGGCTATAGCCTGGATCTTATGAAGACATCCCTGTTCTCCTATAATCCTTTACTAACCTCCATGAGATCAGTTCTGGAGTGAGCATCACTGAGCAGTGGTGTCATTTCCATAGCACCTATGTGGTCTTGCTGAGGGATTATGCTCCCAGGGCACTGTCTGAGTTCCAACCAGTCAGAAGTGACAGGGATGATATTTCCAGGAACTCTGCTTATTCTTTCAAGCACCTGTATTGCACAGCTTGGCCTAGCTACTGATCTATGCCCTCTTAAGTCACTGAAATACATTTTTCCTGTAGGAAGCTCAATTTTTGGAGAATTCACTACAACATAAATCATTTACTATACCAAGCAACTGTTACAACACTGCCATCCTGTGGAAGTTCAATAATTGGCATAAATCACTACATTTCACATATGTTAGATCACTGTAAATCATAATTTTTAAGCCCAGTCCTGTGACTGCTATACTTGCTATGTGCACAGCCTACCCCAAACCCAATCCTTTACTCTCACTTCTTTTGAAAAGCTACATATTGCCTGGTATTGAAAAGATTTTTAAAAAAGGCAATTTACACAACACTACAATTTTCCTAGGAACTTAGAAACATCAGGGTGATCTATCATCACAAATTTTCATGCTCCTTTATATTCAAAAGTTTGCACAGTCTTTGCAAAAACAAGAAGTAATTTTGATTCCTACATGCTGTTCTTATGGTTTTAACTTTGACCAAGTCCAGAACAAAAACATTCTGACCTACTGTGGACAAGAATTTAATTTGCCATACACCACACAAACACAGGAAGGACCTACTGAAAAAGCTTCTCCAGAGAGTATAATCATATACTGGCCACATAATTTCAGTTAATGGGTTACAATAATCAGAAATAAACACTCAATCTGAAATTTCAGAATACTGAAGTAGTTGATATAAATATATGCCTGTTGACCATCTGAATGACAAAACCCAAGACATAGAACAAGGAATTATTGAAATTAAGTTTTAAATTCTGGAAGATCCTCAAGTGTTTTATTAAATATTCTGATCATTACACTGAACCTGAAAAAAAGTGTATGAAAAAAAATAAAATTGAAGTGTGCAATCATTACAAATCTATACCCTTCCAAGTGTAAAACCATCTCTTTTTAAAACATATGAGAAACTAAAGAGAGACTACAAGTACAATAAAAGAAAATAATATCAATGGTTGCTGTATCTGACTAAAGAGGTTATTCCCCTCTCTGCTAATACACTGGAATTGTAAGCACTTGTTCATAATGATTAAACTAGAGGATCTGAATGAAAGGCACTGGCCATTGTCAAGATGAAAAAATAAAAGCACAGCTTGAACTTTCAAAGTAGCATCATCACTATTGATGCCAAACAGGTCAGAAGCTTTCTGGCTGATAAAGTAATCTGCCTTCCAGCCCTAAAATATTTTGAAGTTGGCAAAACCTTCACATTCTGGAAATTTTTACTCCTTACATGATTCTGAATTACACTCCCAGATATATCAATCATGTCCCATTAACTTCTCCTTGGTGTATGAACACCCATATGAAAAATATATACCAGGAAACTACTACTATTTTTAAAAACTTGGTTCCGCCAAATACTGTTCTATACATTTATGTTATGTTGGGTTAAAATTAACACAGCCTTTATAAAATGGCTCATGCTAGCCTAAAGAAGCAACTGATCTCGAAATTAAAACCTCCAAAATTCTCTATAATAGTAAAAAGAATGTAGGTTTTACAAGCTACTGCCAGCTGATAATATTTTTCAAAAGTTTTAGCTGCACATGGGCAGTTTTTTAAGAATTATGAGACTGCTGCAGGCACAGTAGCAATTGCATCTTACAGAATCTCCCCAAATATCTTATTCTCCCTGTTTCAAGGACCTTTTGTAAACTCTTCTCCCTATCCAAATAGCTTGGAAGTGAAGCACACTTGAAGTCCCTCTCAGAAGTGCTTGAACATTCTTACCTGTTTTACAAAAACATCCTGTTAAACCTAGAAATGACATAGTAATGTGAGAGGTACACAGACTTCTCTAGGGCTTCCCATGAAAGCTTAAATTAAGACAGCAATGAAACAGCAGAGCAGTGATCACATTTTCATTCTGACAACTCCATGGCAGCACATATCCCTCACTGCTGAAGGGCAATAACATCTCAAAACACTGTAGCTATTTGCAAAACAAACATCTGCCAAACCCTTTTAATTTCTACGAACATGCAATACTATTTTCTCCACATGAATTCAGAGACTAGTTCATGGAAAGCTGAAAAAGCAAGAGCACTTATTCTGTTTCTGGCTACCACACTGCTTCCAGGATTTTATAATTAGTTGATTTAATTTTCTCTTGCCTAATTCATAGAAATCAGAAAATGAAGATGTTCAATAAAACAATTTTAAAAGCAAAACAAGATAAATTACTTTCCCCTTAAGTTAGGAACAAGTAGTTAAGTTACGAAGAAGTTAAATAATACTAACATTAAAAATTAAAAATGGGTTAGAGCTTTTTCTTTCTCTCTTTTTTAAATTTTAAATGCATTTCCAATTCTCAATTACACAGAGTAACAAAGAAGTAAAGAAGCAATATTTATAGTTTTGGTAACAAAAATTCAAAAATGAACTTGAGTAAATTTAGCAGCTACTGTGGTATATAATGGTTCACACATATGTACATAAAGTAATTTCTCTGGCAGGCACTAAGAAAAGCATTAAAATAATTAAAAATACAAAGATAAAACAGTATTGAAATGAGTAATGAAAATATATTTACAAATAAGAAATGCCTTGTGATTACGCTTCAGCTTACATTATGTTCTTCAACTACCTATTGTAAAGGTTTCACATTAAAAATGTTCCAGCTAACTTATAAATCTCTGAATACCTGAACTGCTTACCAATTATTTCATTCACACACCTACATCATGGCTTACTGATTTTATTGGTAAAGGGTCTGTAAAAACAGATTACAGAGTATTCAAATGTAAGGAAATCAATAAAATATTAGGCTCCTAGAATCCCTATTCACACATTTCTGAAACTGAAAGGAAGGCTGACCAATTAATCCAATAAAATTTGAAGGATTCCCATGGAGTGGACAAACTCTTACTGTGCACACTTTGTCTAAATGATCTAAAACTTACATGTCTGCTTAAAATTTCCTATGTCTTTTACTAAATGTTTACAGAAAATCTGCTGTACAACTTGTAAAATTACCAATTGTTTAACATACTTGGAAAAAACAAAAATATAAAACATTATTAAAGGCACACATGTAATACATATTTAAAAGATATTAACAGGGTTATTTTAAATCAAACCACCCATTTTTCTTTCCCATGCACTAGAAAGGAGAAAATTAATTAGCACCTACCATATATGAAATTTTGGATGTGTGACTATGTTTCAACTCTTTATTTCCATGTTGTAGAAAAACAACTGACTATAATCAGTAACCAAATTAAGACAAGTAAATCTGATATGCAATAACTTAACACCCACTTGATACAAAACGCATCACTACAATAATTTCATGTTTCATGTTTAAGTATTTGAGAATGAATTTGCAATGAACAGGACTTACCAATGTAGACCCTCCTGCTGTATCTCTGCATCAGCAACAGAACAAACACATGCAGTGGAATGAGGTTGATGATGAAAACATAACCACCCCATGCAGAGACCTATAACAAATAGAACAGGAAATTAGATCTGAAAATAACTGCAAATTCTTAGGACAGCCAATGCGGGATTTAGACATCTTGATGGTCTAACAAGAAAACACAAAGCCCATCTACATGAGCAGTCAAAACTACAACTAATACCTCCAAAATCCTTCTCGATATATATATCATAAAAGTAAAACAGACCACAACAAAACCCACATATCAAAGGTGTTTGAAATGGGCTGATGGATTTCCTTCCTGGATCTCCTCCTTCCAAGCTAATCTGGTCATACTGGCAAACGAGAATATGATGCTGGAGGCTTCTCCCAATAGTGAAGGCTGCAAAACAAGGCAGCAGTAGGATCTGTACAGCCATGACTTGGACTCTGATGATCTTCGTGGGTCCCTTCCATCTCAGGATATTCTATGACCTCATGCAGGATCCAAAACTTAATCTTTTGACAAACTTAGCACCATGCTCTGCACATTTTGCTGGAGACAGGGAATACTATCTCCAGGCAGAGAGAAGAAAGAGAGCAAGGTACACCTCCAGGAGCAGAACTCCGGGACCAGAACAACCAGCGCAGGTTGCAATGTAAGGAAATAAACAAAAGGAAGGGTATGGATGCACATGAAAGCAGGAATGAGCACTGTGGAATGATATACAACAATATTATATGTATTGCAAACCTGTGGCAACAAGAGCTGTTGAGAAGGACTGCTATGGTATACTTAGAACTGAAATACTACAGTGTTATTAACAGATCACTGATTGCTGGTTTAGGTAAGGATTTAATGAGTAACCATTACAATGTGTTATCTAAATTTCTAACTTATTTAGAAGGGCTCATATTGAGTAGACAATCTGTATTTTAACATGTCCTCTTGTCAAATTACAGTTTGGACCTCTCCCATGTCTACCCCAGATCTTCATTTTTAGCATGCAGTAGCTAATGTGGTTTTCACTTTAATTGTACTTTAGGGTTTAGATTCATTTAGATATTTCTGAAGACCTAGAATCCAAAAAGAAACCCAAATTACTATGTTCTATAGAACAGATTCTAAAAAAAAACCATAGGCCAAGTATTATGTCTTTTGACACCAATACTACAAATCCAGCATTTCAAAATTTGTGGTGAGCAATTCAGACAATGTGGAACAAGTAGAATAAAATAATTTAAGTTTTCTAGTAACTCATTTCAGATTATAAAAATCATATTGTCTAATTACTAGTATGAAGTATCACAGTTTACACAAGCAAGTTTATTTAATGGAAGTAAACACTGTACGAAGACAGTTAAGATAGAATAGAGTTCAAACATGTAATGAGAACACCGTCACATCTAAGGAAAGGTTTGAATGAAGCAGGTTGCAAACAGTTTGCATGGACCAGAGACCTGCATCCCTAACTATCAAAATATGAAACCAAATCTAAGTTCTGAAAATCATACTAAAGATGCACTTTGGAACTTTTCAAACAAGACTGAGGCATCCTCATAGATTGGCAAAAAGAGTGGAGACACGCTGTTACTCCTACAGGATTTCTTCAATGTAAAACTTGCTTTCATTTTACCTCCTTGCCATAAAAAGCTGTATGAAGCAGAAGCTGATGAAGTAAGATAAAGGCTAAAAATATAAATCCAAGGAAAAAGCAACCTTCTCTATATTGAATGCAATGAAGGCTACGAGTCAAATTACCACAGTGAGTTAGGCATATATTATAAAGCAGATTTAGTTATCAATAAAGATTTGTCAGTTCACGCAACATCCATTTGCCTTTCAAGGAGCTGTTCTCCAAACTTCCCATTTAAGGGCTGACTCCTACTACCTCAAAATCGTGATTTAACTTCCAGCTTACATTGAAAATGAATAATTCCATCAGAGAAAGATAACTTATTACAATGTAACAAACAGCAAATTATGCTTTTTCCTGAAAATTTACCTAAGTAAAAATGTCTAGATGGGCACCTCAACAAAATTATTTCCAAAAGGGAAATACAATATAGGGAAAGCCATCACCCATGTGGGATGGAGTAGATATAAGCAGTAAAATTCTATCATCTAATCACTGAGATTTGAAGCTAAGCTACAGACAAATCTGAAGTTTTCATGAGGTGATAGCACTTGAAAGGAAAAAAACAGCCCCCCACACATCTACATTCAAGCACTGATTGTCATGATGACATTGATTCTCTAAGTTCTGATACCATGCACACACTAGATCACATACTCTCATACAATCCCACACATCAAGATGATAAGAACTTGTTATTGTGTGATTTTTCAGCTGTAAAATTGTGGAAGTATTTTATTTGTTATCTGTATGTTTATGAAGGCAACTTTAGAGAATCTTACTAATAAATTGGCACAATATAAAAAAATACTCCGGTACATAAATATATCAAAAACTTACTTGCAGCTTTTGTACTGCACTTAAACATGTACCAAAGCTACAGGACCTTTTCACTATAATGCTATATAAACAGCAGTGCTGTGTATGAAGAAGCGGCTCTCTATTTAGCAATGTGGTAAAAAGGAGGAGAAATGGAGTGAAATAAATATACTCTTAATAAGAAATTGCTATCCTAGCCTCTTTGGTGACAACCAAAGGGCTATTATTTCCCTTACTAAATGCAGGTCTCCCATGAAACCAAATGGACATTAAAGCTAGAGGAAAATTAGACAGCAACCAGACAACCTTTGAATTAACCTCAAACTTTAAGGCACATAAACCAATCCAGAAGTGCCTTGTTCTTGCAAACCTAGTTACCTGATGGTAGAAAAGCAGTATTTGAGACCTCAGTCTTAAGTGTCACCAAGCAATTAGCCTGGATGTCTCACCACTGGCTATTTCAAGGATAATTTATTTTACATACAGTCCCAAAAAGTTTATCAGGGGAAAAAAAAAATTCTTCAAGTCTAAGGTTTCAGAAGATAGAGGAGGGGGAAAACTAATTCCTTTCGTTTTTATCTCCTCAATTTTACTGCTGTTTTCCCCCTCTGTTAGCCCTTAAGAAAATCTCTACAACAGCCTCAATTTTCACAGATGAAGAATGAAAAGCGCATTTATGATCATTTATTATGACACTGAAATCATTCATCAGTTCTGGTGGTAAGCTTTACTTTATGGCATAATTATACCCATAGAAATAGCTTTCAAAATTATAAAAATGTAACTTTGTCCTTACATTCTAAATATTCTGATTATTACTGCAGTACAGTAATGACACACAGACACAAATATCAAAATTATACCTTAATTTATCGGTACCAAAATAAAAATCCAACTGAATCAGAGCACCTATTCACAGCATGGGAAAAAATTTCTAAGTAAAGCTACTATATTTCAAATTTTTTCCAAAAATTGTTTTAATCATGTTTATTTAAATACTTGACATTTACACGTTATGTTGTTTAGTCATATATTTAAGGTTTTGATAACAATACGAAGCAGTAATCTTATATTATGGCTCCAACAAAGATTAAAATATCCTTCTTCTCTTCTGTCAACATATGGAATATGTAAGTCCTACTCAAATAGTTCAGCTATTATATATATATATATAAAAGCCTTACCATGTAAAAGTAGGATAGACAGCAGCAGATTGTCCAAAAGACTGACCCAGTTTTCACAGACTTCACCTGGAAAAATAACCGAATATTTATGAATGACAAATCCTGGACAATATTCAAAAGTTTCATTCCAAAAAAATTCTCAAGACAACTTCTTTAGTCTGCATCAAGTTATATTTCACGCTTCTGAACTGATGCCCATAAAATCATAACACAAATGCAATTCTTTGACACACAAAAGTCAGATCTATTTCTCTACAAAAGCATAAAACTCAACACTCTGCCTTATGATCTGATGTAGAAAGGTAGTTGTAATGCCTCTGAGCTACTTTCTCTGAAATGTTAGAGCAGTTTAATGCTAAGTGAAGACCATCCATGCCCCAATTCATCTGCAATTAGAGACAAAGGAAATATTCTGCAATTTTGAAAAACTCACTTAAGGTTAATGAGAGCATCCAGATACTACTAAAGGTTTAGCAGGATCCAGAAATTGCCCCAGGAATATGAATTTGTCTGAAACTGATGGAGCTGACTGTGGTGAGGGAAAAAAGGAATGCAGACATTAAAAAAAGCTAGGAAGTTGTCTACAAAATGTATTTGATTCTGTAAGAGTTCATGCAAACATTATTGCACTCTGCAGTTTAGTTAAACATGAATTCCATGAGAACAGATAACTGCTAGGATATCTCAGTTATTCTGAAGTAACAACATAGGTTGATTCTATCATTTTTATCAAACACAGTACACCTTTCCAGCTGCAGCAATTCTAAAACCAAATTTAAAAAAAACGCATTTAAGTAACATCAGTCACTTGGTCATGAAAAAATTAAATTCTCTTCCATTATATTCTTATCAACTACATCCCAAGTTTGAAATATTCTAAAGCTAAAACATTTGTGAATATGAATCTGCTTATGAAAACCAGAACTCTTGACAAAATTATGGAGAAAGCTGTAGTGACCATGTGCTTTTATGGAGCCACTCTAAATGAAAGTGTAGGCATTCCAGAATACACAAGGGACAGTACCCTACAGTGCCTGTGCTGAATTAACAATATAGTTACACTATTAATGTTACTTCCAAATAGGTTCAATAGTCCAGAAAAATTTCAGCTTCTCTAAACTACTTCATGTAAAACTACATTACAGATTAAACTCTACGCAGATTAAGGAGTGACAGCCATGCTGCTTCATCAAGTAGGCTAATTAAAAGACATAAGACTATTTTTTTTAAGCACACAAGTAACACTAATATCTGACTGTAGACAGCTTTGAGTATTTAATTTGGGTTCTTAAGTCAAAGCCCAGATCCTCCATACAGTCAAAAATTTTTCCAGAAGACAATTCAAAGCACTGCTTTTTCAGTCTACTGCTTTTCATCAGCTATATAAGGAGGCTAAAATTTGATGCACACAATACTAATACCTCAAAACTGAAAAACAATCCATCCCTGTGTTTGTTTAAAATTTATAGTAGTAATAAAAATGATGATGAGTCTATAGGACACACATACTTCAGTGGAACAGTGCTTTTACACAGCAAACTAAAGAGCATGATTATGGAGTTATTCAGATCATGTGACTTCTCAGTACTTGCCTAATCTAGAGCCAAGGGGAAGAGGGATGAGAGGGAGTAAAATAAGAATTCAATGGATTCTAAGAAAAATCAGTCATTTGGTTGGAGGAGGAACCAAAAAACCTTTCCAAAGCAAAAGACTCAGCAATTACTTACCCATAAATAGTATGTGAACTGCAGTGCAAAAATAGCTATGCCTTCATTGTCAAAGGATCCTGCTACTGATCGGGATATGTAACCTGGAACTATGGCAATAAAACAGGCAGCTAAAAGCCCTGCTCCCTGGTTCCACAGTTCTCTGGTGAGCAGGAAAGTAGAAATAGCTGTAAGGCCGCTAAAAACTGGTGCTAGAAACACACATACATCTCTTATATGGACTGTCACATTAAGCATATTTAAAATCCAATGTATAAGGCCTGCTGTCACCATCAGTCCTGGGTATACCTACATGGAGATAAAAAACAAAACAAACAAAAACATTAGGCTACTACAAAAAACTATCATGGTAGGTTTGTTTACATATAATTTGCAATGAAATAATAATTTTTTAAGCTGATATAAGCAGTGAGTATTAGCATAAATTAACAGAATTATTTTAGTACTTCTTTAATCATGTTTTGACAACACCACTGAATACCATAGGCTCTTTTAATTTTATCCAAATGCTAACAATAAAATATAATCTACTTCATAAATGAAAGAGCAGCATACAGATAATAACCCATCTTGCTTGACATTTATCATACAATGAAAAGAATTTGTCATTAAGGTATGGAAGCAGAAACTAAAATTTGTAAGAGAATTTCAAGCAAGCTACCAGTTCCAAGGAAAAAAAACAAGCCCCAAAAGTCTAAGACATCAAGAAGAAACGCAAAATCTCCCAGTCATTTTCCTTTAAAATATACCATACCATTCTTTCACTTCTAGGCACCAACAGGGAAAGAAGATGTGCATCAACAAGATTTAAATTTTTAAAGTTGAAAAGTTGATGGTCAGCAATTGAGTACTATGTATTCGCAAGACATGTGCAGACATCTTTGGATATGAAAGATTAAAATAAAGTCCTGAAAAACTGAATTAAGATGTGCTCCAGGAAAGGTAGCATAGACTTACAAATCTATTGAACTCATCAGAGAATATTGGAGAACTTTAGAATATTCTTAATAGGAATTCTACCCCCTCAGATTTATCAACATTAAAAATATCTATACATACTAGAAAAGTTAAAATGTGCTTCACCTGCCTTATTTTCTTTCAGAAACTAAGAAGGGCATTGTACTAAAATAAATTAACAGATGACTGAATGTTCTCCTGCATGTATTTAAATTCTTTTTCCTAAGAGTTTTTATTTTGTATAAGACAGGTATGGAAAACATGCACTTACATGTTACATTAAAAAGTCTCTAGCCTCTCTAAGATACTAAAACAAATGGTGATCTGACTGGTACAAAAAACATGTAAATGCCTTTAAGTGGTATATACTATCATTAAAAAGCTTTAATGAACCAGCACACATTAAGAAACACACGGCTAAGTAGGCTGCATTACTTAGCGTTACCAAAGCTATTCCAATGAATGATATTTGCATTCTCGTTTGATAACATTGTTTTGTACACCTTTCCTGTCTTTTAGCCTGCATCGATACCAATTCTAACTAGTCCTGATGCTTCATATACAGGCGCCACACGGATCTAACTTCAGAGAGTCTTCTCCCAGTGAAAGTCCTACATTTATCCCATACATACATGAAGTCTACTCAGCACACATCACTGGTCTAAAACTTGTACCTTAAGAGATTTAGGTAACGATTTTGAAAAATATTTCATTTTTTAAAAAAATATTTTTCCTTTATTGATTTTGTATACCAGAATTACAGGAGTCATAATACCCTAATTTGTTACTATTAGAATTTCATATGTAAGGAAGTTCTGTATTTCTTGGTCACAATATGCTATTGGATAAAAACTAAGGCATGTTGACTTAGTTTCTGCAGGTAAAAATTAAAAACATCTCGATATTCCCTCTTCAGCAATTTGAAAATTAAAAGTGTATTTTATTAAGATTCTTTTATCAATGTCAAATTTGTAGTGAAAGTTTAAAAAACTTCCTGCAAAGTAATCTTTAATTATTTTTAATTTATTAAATTTATTTTAATAAATTTATTACTACAATACTTACAGTTCCACCTACTATTCTTCCTAGTGGATACCATGCTCTTTCATCAAACCAATTTAAAAATTCATAAAACCCGTGAGATGCAAGGTGATGTGTTGATCTATAGTTAAACCTAGAAAGAAACAGCAAAAGAGTAAGATAAAAATCAAGAACTTCAGCACCTCATTTACTATGTGAGTACAATGGTCCTCTTCATATCTGCAGAGTTTTAAAGTGAATTACCAAGTTCTCAGCTACTAACAACTATATCTTCTTCACTTCTACAGCCAGTGCATATAAACGTGATGATAGTTTACAGTTTTTGGTGGCTTCTTTTTTTGTGTGTAAAAGGTTTTCTTTCACTCTGCTAAACACTCAGGCTATTTTTAAAATAACTTTCTAAAACTACTAGTCTTCAAATACAGTCTATCACATCCAGTCAATGCAAGGCTCCCATTCTGAGGCAAGGACAGCTACATGGTACATTTGCTGCTGCCCTACTTCATGTAAAATTGACAGGTGACTCATGCAATAATAGGCAACAGGAATCAATCTATTTGTTCATGCTATGGAACTAACAGCGTTCTTTCCACCAGTAAGAATCTACACAATGCAGAACCTCAGTAGATGAAGTTTCATCTTCCAAGTTTGTACATTCTCTCTGCAGAGAATTTCTTGTACAACAAAGGGTCTCCCATGCACACCCTCAGCTCAGTCTTCCACACTGTCTATAAACCATTAAAAAACATCAACAGACTGCTATTAAGGCATTCATCTTTCACCTTCCTGGCACAAAGTATCTCAAACTTCTGATAACAAAACTTTCAAACTATTAAAATGCCCATTAGGTCTTGAATTTAGGTACCAGGCTGCGAGAAGAACTACAGGGCATGTTATCCCAAACCAGCAACATTTTAATGGTCATTCATTCAAAGGTCATACTAAAAAAGCTACAGATACTGAGAATGTGAAGCTTTGTATAGAAAGTTTAGGTAGAGAAAAGCCTGGGTGAACACAACATTTAAAACAAGCAGTATTCACAAAGCCAATCCTTTAAACAGATATTCTAATTGAAATTCAGTTAACCATGTGAAATTCATTAGTTAAAGAAGTATTAAAGATTTTACTCATTAGCTAAGCAGAGGTTCAGATGACTAAATGGAATACCACAACAGACAAAAAGTTAGATGGGCAAACCACCATGAAAGATTTCCAAAGCCACTGCTAGAATTCAAGCCTAAAAAAGCTTGTGTGTTTTTCATTTTGTCTACTTTATGGAAATATCCCTTTGTATCAGAAATATGCCTCACTTTTAACAAAAATTTTTAAACTAAATAAAATTCTTTTGCATATCTAGGATTCCCAAAATACCACAGGTTTGCTTTGAACTAATTCATTTCAACAGAATAAAGCTAATGTTAAGACTGCAAATCCCATCAACTTCCTAATTGTTTAATCAGTACAAGTAATATCTGAAATACAGCCACAGTGAGGTCATGAGCAGCTTTCTTCATCCACACAGTGGAAGAACAAAAAGAACTGAAATTCAGGTTCTTATGTCAGCAAATTTGCATGTTTCAAATGACTGAACTACCATAGCATCAGTGAAATGATAATAAAAATAAGTAAATAACAAAGAGTGAAGTACTTTCAGGAACAGTCCCTTACATCTGTTAAACAAGCAGTTATATAGGATACATTAACTGATAAAATTGTGGACTTTCAAAAGTCATTAGTCATGTTTATATAAGAAAATTCACATGAACATCAGTCATTCTGACCTAGAAATCTTTGATTCAAACAGCAATGTGACATTGGTTTTTAATAAGCCTACAACTATTCCCATTTGACTAGATTTCTAAATATTAATTAATTCTCCAGTTCTGAACTGTCAACTCTAATGTGATTTATGAAATGCTGTACCTGTAAAATTAGCCTCTTATCTTAGTATAGCAAGGTCTGTTGTTAATTTGTTTAGTGCCAAGTGCCTGCAGTATGGTATGTAACAAATCAGGAGTTTCGTATTGCACAAGACACACAGAACCCATCCAGCTACAGACTGGACTGAAACCACTGAAAACCCGACCAACGCTGTTATCCTAAAACTTTAGAAAAGGAGCAAGGAAGATGTTTACTAACATGGATTACTTTTGAATTTTTAAATGATGACTCAAACTCACAGAGGCTACAAAAGTATGACTAATGTTTACTTTCACAGCATCAAAAGACCAGTGAAACAAATGAAATAGGCAAGAAGAATACATAGTGACATTCTCCTCATGTTTCCAAACAGCAAAGCTTCGTAACTGACTTCAGACGGATGCGAACAACTGTCCTGTGATTTGGCAGCATCCCATTAAGCCTTTAATAAGAATGAATTACCAGTCAAAATTGAAGTGCAATGTAACAGCATTTTACTTCTACCACTTCAGATGTAAGAATTTAATCTTCCCTCCTAATATACTCTTAGACAGACATAAATCTATTAACCCTTCTTTCAAAAAGTGATTCTTTTGCCACAAATGAGAGCATGCAGTGACAACTGTGCATGTCTTTACAGCAGAAATTATTGGCACTACTATAGGTACATTGATTTTTCACTGTGAGAATACATGTGAGAACAAGAAACAACCTTCTAGATACAAAATCTAAAAAACAAACAAACAAATTTAGAAGCTTAATTCAGCACCTTGCTTTGACTTAAAAAAATAAAATGCCCACTTCACCTCCCACTAGGTAACCTGCCAACAAAAATAAGTTAAAACGTCAACAAAAACATATGCACACATCAGGAAAAGGTTGCTGTGATGTTGCATATCAGAGCCAGCTTCAGGCACGGACAAACTGGCAGCAATGGGCAACGCACCAGACAAAAGTATAGTCTGGCAATCATATGATGTATGTATTATGCTCTGACACCACTTAGCCCTTCATAGCACCATTCTCCTTTAAGGACAAGCCTGAACCTTGTGAAACTGTTTCCCTTACAGCTAGAATGGAGAGAGCTGCTCACAAACAGCGAGCATCACAACCACAGTCACACCTTCTTACTATATTGGTACTTTTCAAACTGTGCTTGAAATGCAGCACAGCGGTATTGTATTTCTACTGCAATGCTATCTGCAACTATCTGTAGGTTTCACAGGGGTGTGAAACAGCCCTGGAAAATATTAGAAAAACTGAGACCTTTGCCTACACCTGCATCTGGGAGGTTTAAGGGCTGCAGCTGAGGGAGGAATCAGAATAGAGGCAAGAACAACCAGTGCTGGGGAGGGGTTGCATTTCAGGTTTGGGGGTCACTGCATGCCCCAGTTCTTCCACCTGCAGCAGCAAGAAGAGGTGATATTCAGGGTTTCTATCAGCCTTCCTTCTGACCTACTCCACCCTACCTAAGGAAACATTGGAACTAAAGTACACTGCTGGTTGCATTGACTAAATAGTATGCCACACCACATGACAGAACCAGAGTGAAGGAAAGGATCCCTTTTCTGCCACCCTCAACCCTCACACCCATCTGATCTTAAGGTATGGGAACTAATACCCACTTCCCAAGAGTCTCTCTCATCCTCCTTCACCCCCTTAACGCAAGTCGATTTGAAACAGACGTGAGAAGAATAAAGAATTAAATTACGTGAAGCACATGTTAATTACATACTTAGCTAGAAAGACTGAGACAAATATTCAAGTTCTCAGTCCATGCTGTGAAGAAGATACACACTTGCTAATATTCAGCTAAGGGCCTGACACCAGGAAGCGCTGACTTCTTATTTTAGTTGATGTTCTAGGAGGAAAAGTGATGCTCTGCTGTTCTCCTTGCCTCTTTCTGACAGGTCTGCAGTTTGAACTGTGTCATCCTCCAAGTTAAGCTTTAAAAGAATAAACAATCCTAAGTCTTTGTACGTTTCAGAGTCCCAACCACCAAACTAGCCTGGTATTATAGTTTGAACCTTTGGGGGGATGCTCTAATGATCACCTAAGTGCTCTGTGTATGGTACCATTAATTTTGTGGCACTGTTGGAGATACCTACACTACAGCTGGTTCAGTAGACAACTAGATATAAGTTAATAAAGATATGGTTCTCATTTTTAAAGCATATTTTAACACAGAACAGAGTATAAGCAGCAATAGCAGAATAACTGAAACAGAGGCATATTTTTTTAGTAGCAACATTGACTTAGAAAGCCTAACCAGGCAACTTGCAAAGCAAAGCCTGTAAGTTTTCACTTATATATTATGCACTGTTAATACATGATCTTAACTATCTGTTCCTGCTTAGGTTTGATTTTTATTCCTTGCTATGAACTGCCTTTTTGATGACACAAGGCAATACTGTAGGATGATTACTTAATGCTAGTCACAGCAATCATTCTCTATCCAGGAGCTACAGAATTCTCCAGCACTTCACAGCAACAATTATTGCTATATTTATAAAGAGATGTCTTTGACATTCCTAGGTTTAGTATTTCCTTGACAAAGTATTAAAATAAAATTCAGCCTACTGAGAAAATAAGTACATATAGAAAAGAAGAGCACATGTACAGCAATGCAGTTACTTCATCCAGATCTTAACAACACTTAAAGCAAATTACACTGACGGTGATGGAATTCATTTGACCCCTCCATTCCAACAGAGTGCAAGATCAGTGTGTTGCTTCTTGTGGGAATGGTGACTGTCTAAACCCCAATCAATTTCATGCTATTATTGCCCCATCATCTAGACTTTTTATCCAGCACTTTACAGCCATCTGAGAATATGTAATCTCCTTACAAGCAGAATCTGTTTAAAATTTTCTAAGCCTTCAATTATAAAGGCTTCTGTGCTCTAAAAGTCTTCAGCTGCAGATGCACAAAATTTTCACATCTGCACACTCAGAAAAATGACAAGATACAAATTGTGAACATTACAAGCTATCTGAGTAATTCTGGGAGTCAGTTTTTAATGCAAATGTAGATTACAGAATCAATTCGGCCATACAGCATCTAATTAGCGATGGCAAGTCTAGATTCTTGAGAAAGATAGTTGCAGATTGACTCCATATCCAACATATTCTTTGCATCCAAAGGAAGAATATATTCAGCAACACTATGGAAAATCTAATGAGAAACTTCAGTAACTTCACTGAAACAAAGGAACATCTATGCAGTATTCCATATTAAATTTTAAAACACCTGCTTGCCCACATACTACACTACAAGCACAACATCCTGCAAGTCTCATTCTGAGCTCTGTATCTGCAAATAAGCAATTAACACAATGAGCTCTGCATAAGATTTTTAAAATGGAAGCGTAGCACCCATCAATCACCTAACTAATTCAAGGCACTACGGAAGTCTTCCTCATCAGGAAAATCTTTACTTGTGTTGCATTTATAACCTTGGTAAGTATGTATGAACATTTAAGCCATTTTCAAATAATCAACATCAGAATTTTGAAGCAGCAATACCTACAGGCAAAAGTACTTATGACAGGTAAAGAGCCTTTCCTAGTGCCCACAACCCAAACCTGTGGTGTTAGACCTCATAGTAAGAATGGAGAAAACATACACCAAGCTCTACCTGTGTAAGAACTGCTAAGATAGAGGATGGTCCTCTGTTTACCCGAGCCAGAACTCACATAACTCTGCAAAATGGAAGAAAAACCAGGCAATTTTATTCCAGAAAAATCTCACACTCCTTTCAACTTACATTCATGTCAGTGGAATGGTTTTATTACAATTCTAATACAAACATACACTACATTAATTGTCCCTAATTAGCACATTTTTATGTATTTTAAGTCCTTATATGGCCACAAACCTTTTTTTCTGGAATTTCTCTGGATACACACCTATCATGGTTTTACGTGGAAGCTGTTATCACTTTGAACACTCAAGCTTCTGGACTTCACTGGATGACAATCATGCAAGGAGTCATGAGCACATTAACTCCACCTCATTTTTCATAAGGGATACAGAGCACGCTTGCACAGCTCTTGCTAAACTTGATTGAAAGATGATTATTAAGACAAGCCCAACAGAAAGAAAAAATAAAAGCTTTGACTGATATGGAGTTTAATACCATCCTAATTCAGATGGTTTTAGATGGTTAAATATGTGATTTTTGATTGATTAGTCTTTATGTTTTCATATCAAAATATAAAGATTTGTAATTACTCGTAGCATTCTGAGATAGTATCAAGTATTTCTGATGGCTCCTGAGACTGGCCTATATTTAGAGAAACTCAAATGATCTGCAGGGATTTTGGTGCAAGTAGGGCCATTTGAAAAGAGAAATACACATCCTGCAAGTTGACTGTCAATCACAAGCCTAACATTTGATAAAAGAATTGGCAGCAGTACTGTCATTCTGAGTTTCCTCAAGTTCAAAATCGGTCATGGACTTGTTTTTGTTTTCAAATTTCATAACTCTGAACAAACTCACCCACTCAGAAAAATGTAGCAAAGGATCTCTTGTTATACTAAGATTACTAAGAACAATAATGTAACAAAATGGCAGGAGGTTTTGCAGTGATGTGGTCACTCAACTTCAAAAATGATTAAAATTTTGAGTCAAAGGAGGAAGAAATTTCTGTTCTTGGAATCCAGCTGAGGAACAAAACTCCTCCATTTGTAATATCTTTAGAATACTCCCTAAGGATAAACCAGTAGAAAGCCAAGGCAGAAAGAAAGGTGGATGACACAATCAGCAGGGCACCCAGTTTTTCAGGGCCAACATTCAACTAAGCTCAATGTAAATCCTGAAGAATACCAGAATGTTTATAGAATAACCATTAAGAATTACCATTAAGAATATCAGAATGTCCCCAGTGTATTTAAGAAGGATTACAGCATTCCTACTGCCACTACTCGGCATGGTATTTTCCCTGTCTGCAATAAGATGTTACGCTTAGCAAGTGCTAAAATCGGGAACTGCATGCTGCCAGTAGCTTCATGATATAAAATTATACAAGGAGCACACAGTCACTCAGCTTCTTCTGAGAACCCAGGGCACCTCCACTATTTTTGCTAAAAAACAGAGCTTTTGAGAGCACTCCATGATCACAATTTGTATTTTTCACACAATATACCACCATCTGAAACCACGATATGCTTCCCATCACCACTGTAGTGGGTGTATATCTGCCTACAACTTCAGACACTTCCCCTGATGCCTATTAGGCTTTTTCATTACTTTGTCTTGCTTTTGAACTACTCCATATCTCAAGGCAAATTATTAAGAAAAGCATTGGGTTTATCCATATTAAAAGGCATACTTTGCCAGTGAATTCTGTCATTCATAACACGTAACAACATTTCAGACCTAAGAGAAAGTGATGATGACATTTTTCTTGGGACAGTCAAAATTCCCAAGAGGTTTCAAAGATAAGACAGAAATGGAATAATTTGAAATTTTTACAGGAAAAAACTGAATTCTTGTTTTCTTTTTTATGGACATACACTTTACCCCAGATACTACGCTACAACTGGCATCCAAATTGATGACAGTATAGGTTCTCTATCTTTTGACAGCATTGTCTGCTTGAGAGGCATCAATTCTCTGCTCAATATAGTATGAACTACCACAAGCTCAAAAAACCCTATAGTGCTATGTTTGCTTCCTTCTTTGAGCTCTTGGCCTACTCTGTGGCACAATAAACCTCGTATGCTGCAACTCTGAAGGCTTTGCAGCGAATTCAAGAATATGTTCAAGAGGGTGTTTCTTCCAGATCAGATTTGTGCTGTACTTGTTTTTAACACGACAGAGGCAGCTTAACTCCAAGGTCTTCTAAGTTAAAGGAATGAGGATCGGCTTGGCAGGAAGGAATTGAAAGGTCTTTAGCTGAACAATAAAACTTAAGAGCAAAATATCCTTTCTGTGAAAAATCTGATACTAAAAATCAGTGACATGAACATGACTGCTTCACAAGAAGTAACAAGAGGACAGCTAGCTCCCAAGCCACTTTTTTCACAGTCTCCTAATATTGAATAGCAACCCGTAACATCTAAACAACTACAGCAGACTCCTATTAAACTGATCCCAAAAGTACCTGCTATCTTGTAGCAAGATCTAATATGTGCCCAGAAGAGAATACTAACTTTTGTAATAGTCTGAAATACAGAGTACTATAAAGGAAATTTATTATTTATTTCAAGTACTTTAATTATATTTCAACTACTTGGGAGTATGTGGCACAGCCTTCATCTCTATTATATAATAAAGTCACCTACATGCTACAATGCAGTGGCAATCGACCATGTCCCAGCTACACCAAAATGCAGTCGAACCAACTTCACTTTCCATTAAGCAAAATTTAAGAAATCAGTGTGGATGCAAGATGGCCTGGCAGACTGCTTCTACCCTATAAAATACAAGAAATGGTAAGAAGTTAACAGGACCTTTAGAAAGGCTCTAGATCCCCCACATTACAGAGGATATTAAGCAGTGAAAATCTTATTTCTGGCAGAACATTTAAACAGTTATAGCGCCATAGAAGAGCTTTTATTTTGTACAGCCCTTAACAGTCAAGAGTCTGCTACTTGAACTTCTGTGTAACATGACAAAGGGTAAATCCAGACAGAATCAGACATATCAAAGCACTCTGTACAAATCACAGCAACATAAGGTTCTTCAGCACACAGGAATTAGAAGCACCTACAATGTTGCGGCTGCATGTCTAAGTCAGTTTTGCAAGTTAAAATAAGGTAGCTTTTCATCCAAAAATCCTTATATATTTGCTGTTTAGTACATTTCTTAATGCATCTGCTATTCTTTCTCCTGCATCTCGGTCTGTCTCCCCCGCCTGAATTCTCTAACTATACTTTCTTTCCACTGGTCTCTCTGTAGGTAGACCAAGTTTAGTACAAGAATCTGGATCTCTCACAGTGCACCTGTTGAACTCTATCTGTTGCAATATCAACTTACTGACTTTTTAATACAATGACTACTGAGAAAAATTGTTTCAGAGTGGATAATACAAAGCACCATCAGATCAGAACAGACAGAGTTTAACAATTTCTGTCCCATAATTAACACCAAGTTAAAAACCCAATTTTATCTAACTTAAATATGTCTGCTCAAATTCTGCTTAACCCTTCAGTAACCCTACATAAATAGACATAAACATTGTATTCACAAGGACTGCAGAAGCGATCAGACAATTTTTACCTGTGGGTATGTATGTATATAGATAGAACTACCTGCAGAACAAACCAAGCAATACACGCAGGGTTTACAGGCACCTAGAGACAGATCTAATTATGCCCTAAACAAATAAAGCTGGAAATAAAAATGCATGAATAAAGCCCAAAGTGCAAAAGGGTAAGGGTAAACACAAGAAGTATTCCAAACTCTAGGATGCCTTGTACGGAATTACACACACAAATTTAACTGGCAGTTATCCTTCAACTAACCTTTGCTAGTTAAAAGGAGTACAGAAGTGCTCTTAATCCACTTCTGTCCACAAATTGGACAAATTAGCTTGAATCACAGCTAAAAAGTAAACCCCTCTAAAGATGCCATAAAAGACATCAAAAAATGTTTCTATAAATACATTAGCAACAAAGGGAGGGCTAACAAGAACCTCCATCCTTTGCTGGATGTGGAGGGAAACAGTGACAAAGGATGAGGTGCCTGATGCTTATTTGTCTGTCTTTTAGAATAAGACCAGCTGTTGTTTGGGTATCCAGCTGCCTGAGCTGGAAGACTGGGATGAGGAGCAGAATGAAGACCCCATAAACAAAGGGCAAATGGTCAGCAACCTATTGCTCCACTCAAACACAAGTGAAGCTCTGTGGGATCCACCCAAAGGTACTAAGGGAGCTAGCAGAAGTGTTCACCAAGCCATTTTCAATCATTTCCCAGCAGTCCCGACTAACCAGAGAAATCCTGGTACACTGAAGTGAGCAAATGTGATGCTCACCTACAAGATGGGCGTGAAGGAGGATCCAGGAAACTCCGGGCCTGTCAACCTCACCTTGGTGCCAGGGCAGGTTATGAAGCAGACCATCTTGAGCACATCATGCAGCACATACAGGACAACCAGGGAAGCAGGCCCAGTCAGGATGAGTTTACGAAAGGCAGGTACCTCTTGACCAACCTGATCTCCTCCTATGACAAGGCAACACACTTAGTGGATAAGAGAAAGACTCTGGATATTGTTTATCTAGGCTTTACAGCAGCCTTTGACACCGTTTCCCACAGCATTCTGGAGAAACTGGCTGGTCATGGCTTGAACAGGTGTGCTCCTTGCTGGGAAAAAAAATTGTCTGGATTGCCAAGCCCAAAGAATGGTGGTTAATAGAGCTGCATCCAGTTAGCCACTGGTAACAAGTGGAGTTCCTCAGCCATCAGTGCTGGGGCCAGGCCAGTTTAATATGTTTATAAATTATCTGGATGAGGGGATCAAGTGCACCCTCAGTCAGTTTGCAGATAACACTAAGTTGGACAAGAGTGTTGATGTGCTGGAGGGTAGGGAGACTCTACAGAGGGATCTGGACAGGCTGGAATGATGGGCCAAGGCCAATTACATGAAGTTCAACAAGGTGAAGTGCTGTGTCCTGGACCTGGGTCACAATGAGCCCACTGAACACTGAGGGCTTGGAAAAGAGTGTCTGGAAAGCTAAAAGGTGGAAAAGGACCTGGGGGCGTTGGTTGACAGCAGCTGAATGTGAGCCAGTGTGTGCCCAGGTGGCCAGGAAGGCCCATGGCATCCTGGCCTGTATCAGCAATGATGTGGGCCAGCAGGACCAGGGCAGTTGATTGTCCCCCTGTGCTCAGCACTGGTGATGCCACACCTCAAATCCCATGTTCAGTTTTGGGGCAAAAAGAACTCTGAGGTGGTGGAGCGAGTCCAGAGAAGGGCAGTAAAGCTGGTGAAGGGCCTGGAGCACAAGTCCCATGAGGAGCAGCTGAAAGAGCTGGGGCTGTTCAGCCTGGAGAAAAAGAGGCTTATGGGGAACCTCTCCAACCACCTGAAAAGAGGTTGTAGCCAGGTGGGAGTCAGCCTCTTCTCCCAGTAATAGAACAAGAAGAAATGTCAAGTTTCACCAGAGGAGATTTAGATTAGGTATTTGGAAAAATTTCTTCACTGAAAGAGTTGTTAAGCATTGGAACAGGCTGCCCAGGAAGGGGTTGACTCACCAACCCTTGAAGTGATAGAAAGAGGTGGGACATGGTAGTGCTGGGTTAACAGCTGGACTCAATGATCTTTTTCAACCCAAATGATTCTTTGACCCCAACTACTTTAACTGATTTTAGTCTGAAGCAGATTAAAAATATTTGCATGATTTATTAATACAGTCCAACAGAAGAGATGATGGCCCCTAGCTAAGGGCAAAAAGAGTTCCAACTGTTTGCAAAGTGACTCTATATTCTCACACTGGAGCAAATTAATGTGGGAATAGAATGTCACAAATAAAATAAACAAAGACCTAGTAGCTGAAAGCAGAAAGTGGCCTTCATCCTCACAACACAGTGGACTTTATCTTTCTAACCATATTTTGCCTTCAGACACTTTTGGTGTCTGATTTAGTCTCAAATATGTATGGCAAACAGAATTTAAAACCAGTTATCAACTACTTTTATTTTATATCTTTCATACTGTTTTAAGCAAGACTAAATTAAGAAGAAACCCTAAATTTTCACTGAAATTAATTTAACTTGTTAAGAATTGTACTTAATGGTTACTAGTATTCCTTTAAAGACTACGCTTAAGAAACACAAGGGTAGTAACAAAATATTTTTTGCTTTTTAGGTATTCACACAGAAATGCTAAATATTAAGTATACTGTGATGACTGCAGTGCTCAGCATTTAAGACAGTATTTATAATTAATATTAGATCCCTGCCATGTAAAATGTGAAATTGAAGTTACATGTTTATTTTCTCATTATGTGATAGAATTTCTAGTATTGCTCAGTCTTACTGTACTGTAGATACTGAGCTATTTCACTGTGCTCCTCTCTCATTTTAGTAAAATCCAATTAACGCTTAGAAATAACCTTAAAATGTGAAGGTGGGGGAACAGTGTTATGATGAGCTAGGCTTGCTATTACACACATATGCTTTGAAGTTGTCACAAATGTTTTTACAGAAATATTCACAGACTACACCCACCATGGCCTCCTCTATCCTATGCCCAGGGACATGCCCTTTCAAAAGCAAACCACCTCTCTGAGCAGTCAGCTACACTGGTATATGCAGTTTGGCAGCTACAGCCCCTCTGTCTTAGAGCAGTAAAAGGATGAATTTCATTTCTAAAGCCATTTCACTAAATCAAAGTGCATCCTTTCCCTGCTTTCTCCCCTGTGACATAAAATGAAAATCTGGTTGGCCATGAAAATGTGGAAAGCAGGATACTAAAGCAAGAGGTTCAGTTTCAATTCAGGTGGGGTTGAAAAGTCATGTACTGCAGGGGTATGTGAGAGTTGTTGGGAAGGACTCGGTCTAAGTTCTCAAGGGACAGTTCTTAGGTCACGTAATCCTAAATCTTCTCTCTCCTTGCTCTCCAAACATGAATTAAACTGGTCTGTTGCAGGACCTTTCATGCTTCAGTCCTCATCAGACCGTATGCCCTCTCAACTCTCTCTCCACAAATGTGGCTTTCTCTTCTTGAAGATAGCCCTGAAAGAAGACAGCAGATGGCACCATGTGGAACACAAAGTAAAACTCTCACAAAGTAATACCATGATCTGCATAGCTAAGAATGTTTTGTTGAAACCAGAGTGCAATGGAAGCATAAGGAAAAAGGGACCCTGAAGCTGACTTGCAAAAGGCAGAAAATAAAATTCAGTGATGGAACAATTACAAGCATGACATATTTCACACAAAACGTATCATCTGATCTTGTGCCAAGCAAAAACTGGGCTTTACTGCAGGAGGGTGGGGCAAATGTTGGTGAAGTAGTGGTGGAATACAAAATTAAAGCACTGAAAATTCTTTGGCTCCTGTTTAGCCATTGGAGAATAATTACAGTTGTCTTTACCAGCTGACCTGAGACATCACAAATTAAGATACTGTTCCTAATGTTTAAGGTAGCCTCTCCAGTGTCAAGATCCATTTTTTATTTGGCAAATGAAAGATTAAAACTGTTACAGAGTAAAATTAATTGTGAGACATATGCAATAGCTTTTCAAATGTTACTTCAGACATCTGACAATAGATGAATCAATCTAGTCACCTGAGTAAGATAAAACAGTCAAAACACAGTAGCATTACACAGCTTCTTGAAGAACTCAAACACTGCATTGGCTTTCATGACTTTTGTTCTACGACAGTGCGTCAAAGAGATGTTCATTTCCTGTCATTGTTGCCATCAATACAATGCCAAAGCTCCAATTTTGTTTTGCTGACTTTCTAAATTAGTAGAATTGTTACTTCAAGGCATTTTATCTATTGCCAGAGAAAGAATTAAAGACATTTTGAAGACCTTTAATACCCAAATGACCAAATATTTCAACCATGGAGATAAAATCGTCTTTTTCCAAGATAAATGTTTCAAGCAATAGTTATGAAATTCTCAGTTATTTAACTGAACTTCCAAATGCTGCTTGGGATAAGTTTAGAATAAGGAGAAAGCACGTTCAACATATGCAACAGACTATATATACATGTATGTATAAATATATATAAAAAGGTGGATAAACATAGGAAAGTATCCAGGAAAGGAAAGCTTGTTTTATTACGTTTTGCTTCGGCATCATTCTATTTTCAAATCCTCTAGCTACAGCACACACGTATTCTATTAAACATGTTCCTCTCAATCAGCTGCATCCTCAAAGAAGTACTTTTCATGCCTGGACTTTCTTAACATATCAATCTATTGTGAGGATAGAAATAAAAATAAATAAAATCACACTACTTGAATTTAAAGAAGTTGGCTATCATTTGTAACACAATAATTGAAAGAAGAGAATACAGAGACTGAAAAAATAAAGCCAAGACCTCAAAAAATGTAGGCTGACCAGCCATATGTCCTAGAACAGTTTAAAATGATGTAATTACATGTTATTTATCCCTTCTGTAAAATCCAAATTAAACCAACAGGATACAGAGTGCCCATATATACAGTGAACCACTATTTTAAATAAACGTAAATAATACTGTGTAAAACAGTCTGGAAAAAAATAGCAATCCCACTTAGAACACCACCAAAAGTCAATATGCAAGCCAAACTCACATCCTCCATTGCAAAGTAGTTTCCCCAAAGATTTTGATTGTTTAAGTGAGGGAAGTTTTGAAAAGGTGTTTTGCAATTTTTCATGGATTATCAGCTGAAGAGAATTTACCTAACAAACTAACATAACCCATATAAACTGACTGCCACAGAAAATGATATGATAAGCATTTTAACACCCAGAAGAAATTATCATTTACAATTATTTATGTTAGATGGGCTCTGAAAAAGTAACACTGGATACTGGACTTGGGTCACCCATAGCAGACAGACATTTGAAATACTGTTCCTTGCTCTTAAAGCGCTCATGTACAAACACTCAGTTATTCCTTGTTTAAAACAGACCATTTCTTTTTGTAAAGCACAGGAATACTGCCTCATATAATAGCAAGAACTTTTGAAGTATAGGACATATTTAATTCACTAATATGCCAAAGGTGTTTTTACCCCGGGAAAGCAGAAGTAACTTGGGAAATACAGAAGCTGATCTATTTTGTTCGTCTCTATATCCTTAAGTTCACTCCCCAGGCTGCTTCAACTTACGTAAGGTGTGGTGCAGCATTAGGGTCAATTTCATGGTACCTCTTCAGCCCAGACCTAGCAGCTACAAAATATCTCGGTTCGATACCCAGTAGCAGCTCAGATGAAGACCACAAACCCTGCTCAGCTACGGGACCGGAAATGAAGTCTACGTGCTAGACACACTATAAAAAGACTATAGCAATACGTGTCCTAAGTTCACTTCGTTCTCCAAGCAAGGAGTAAGATTGATGGCTCCAAGAAGTTTTGCTAAAGGAGCTAATAAAAACATTGTCACACATCCTGCTACAGGGCGCAGGCTCCACAGGCCCCAAGAGTAGCAACTTTAATGGCTTTGCTAAGTAGAAAAAAGTCCTCAAGAATAGCCCTAAATGTCAGTACGAATGTACCTCAAACTTGCAAGAATGGAATTTTCAAAAATGCAGGAGGAAACTCTGCAACACATGCACAATCAGACATCAAATGGGAAATAACCTGACTAAACTAGAGGAGATTCTTGTGAAACAGCAGAGACACCTCCCTAAACTCAGTGTACCCTCAATCCATTTAAAATCTATTAGTTCCTACAGGATTTTGAATTTTCCTGCTAACTATACTGGCCAAATTTTTTATTCTCCCCTTCCCTCACCAGTTCAACATGAGACAGGTTTTAAATCCTGAGTATTAGGATAACAGGCTGCCAAAACTGGAGACTATTAGAGAGAGTTATGATAGGAAGCAAAAGCTAACCATCATAAACCACTCTAACCCTATGTAATCAAATCAAATTTCTGTTTTAAAAACCGAACATATTAAGCTGCTCAAATAATAGGATATCTGCCAAAAAAAGTCCATTCAAGGATTTTCAATGTAGCATTTGCTCTAGTTAGTCAAGTGTCTGTAAGCATTTGCTGAAGACCATTTTAAAAAAAAATCATGGCATTAAAAGCTAAACTTGATGGTTCAGCTGACCCAGCCTACATAAAACATTTGGATATGTTTTCCTTTTCATGTTTCATTCTGCTATCCATAAATCAATAAAAGGGTCAACACTTTGCAAGCATTCTGTCTCACCTCATATGTTTTCCAAAAGAAGTCTGTAGGGAGTCTCTACACTCAACCATATTCTGCACATGTTTTATGAACACTGCCCCTCCTACGTTTCATGCATAACCCCCTTACTGCACCCCCATGAAATCTGATTAGGTGTTCACTCCAATTACAAGTAGTGCAAGTGAGGAAAGAAGCACTACCTCCTAAGTAAAGATGGTAGAAGACAATAATAGGTACAGAGCAAGGATTTGATTCTTATGTGACTGCTATTTTATGAGGCCACACAGTGAACTGCTTTTCAGCTGCATCACTCCAACTGAACAAATCTAGCCTGAGGTCTCCCCACTCACAAAGCAGCTATGCCTTCAACTCTGTCCAATGTTCTTTTTCCAAATTATCCTCCTTCCATTACATTTCTAACATTTACCTATTTTTTGCAATTGCAATAAGCAGTAGACAAGTCCAGTACTGTCAAGTACACATCATCTTGATTGTTACCACCGTATCAACCTTACAGAAAAATTTACTTGGCTTCAGAATAGCTGCCTCCAAGTAGGTCAACAATACCTTACAACTGAAAAACCCCAAAAGCCAGGCTAACCTGCGCTAACGGAGCTTCTCAACCCATGTCATACAGCAGTAGAAGTGATAAAAAAAAAAGATGCCTGATTTGGATCCTCCTCATTAAAGAGAAGGTGGTGGTGGGGTTGTGAAGCCTGGAGGACCATTCTCACATAAAAATCTCTAACCTTTCCCTTCATAAACACACAGGCACCACGGAATCAGACCTGGACTCTATGCTAGAATATTTTTCCTACTACAATAAAATGGCAGAAAGGAGTTTGAATTACCTGAAATTCTGCTAATATTATTAGTATTACTAGAGTATAAAAACCATTCAAATGTTAACAGTAAATATAATCTTAAAAAATGTATTTCAATAAAATAGAAATAGAGTATTTTTCACTTCACAGAATCAAAGCACCTGTGAATGAAGAGTGTGCAATAAGTTTTTAACATGAATCTCATGAAATTTGCAACATTTCAAAATTAACTCAGAGTGATTATATTCAAACTGAATTGGAATCAGATGCTTTCCTGAGGTCTGGAAGTTGTCTAGGATTATAAACAAAAGAAATTGTTATGGGAGAAATTCCTAGAGTCTGTGAGAAATGTTTCCTAAACAGATCCACATTTATGCACTCCACTAGAACAGGACTGTGCAGTGGGTTGAAAGGCTTCAGAAAGATAGATCCAGTTTGGGGACAAAAGTGCCTGTAAATGCTCAAGAACACATTTACTACACAGTCTGCTGTCTATTTGCCCAGCAAGAGGCACTAGCAGGGAAGCAGTAGCCAGAGGAATGACCTAGGTGGGCACTGTTAATTGATATTATTGACACTAGCATCCTCTTTACACAGTTTTTTCCCCTCTCCTTATGAACACCACCTTAATGTGCTCTTATTCACCTCTTCTTTCATCACTCCTGTTGCTCCAGTGTCTTAACATGCTCTGTTTTTATTTGTATATGCCTTCTCTCTGTCACTCAATTCCAGCTTATCCTCTAATATTAGTCACTATTTGCATTCCTTCTCGATGTTCATATTCTTCATCAAAAATAAGAGACTAAACTGTAATATAAAAACTGGTGGTAAACCAGCTCACGAAACTAAAATGTTATTGCATTTTAATAATTTACCTCATTGAATCAATTTACTATGATTGCTGTAGAGCAAGCATGAAGAAAAAGCAGGACTGCCCAGTGGATGACAGAGGAGAACTACTCCAGAAGTCAGCTATCAGATCAGGTAACTACACAAACCCACAACCTCCAGGGATTGATCAATTCTATACACCACTTTTAATGTTCACTTCAGTCACACTCTGAATTCTAAGGAAGCTTTCATGTCATACTTAAGAGATGCTAAATTATGTTTTCATTAATGAAACAAATTTATAAGCACAAGAATCCATCTGGAAAACATGATTTGAACATAGCAAAACCTGCATTTTTGACAGTGCCTGAAATAAAAATATCAAGTTCCTTTAACCTGTCTGCCTTTGAAACTCAAGCAATGACACTGACCTCAGGTTTACTTTCACCTGTTCATCCCCAGCCACCAAACCCCATTAGTGTTAGATGATGATATCACTGATGAGAAAGTGTATTGCTATTTTATCTACCAGCAATATTTGCTTACAAGGACAATTATGTTACCTTCAGAGCACGGTACAATAAGCAATGGTCACCCTGAATGGCCAGTAAAAAGCAGACGGTTTGAGCAATCAATGCTGCTTTGGCAAAGATGTATATGAGACTGTGGTAGTGCTCTTCAGTACCAAGAGCTAGCAGGGATGCAGAAGACAACACGCCCAGCAGGGGAAGGTAGGCAAATGGAACTGACAAAGCCTGCACTGGTGCACCATCCTGCACGTGCAAATTGGTACAGACAGGGTTTCATGCTCACACATACAAGCTTCAGTATTCCAGCCTAAGAAAGCTTTCAGGAAGGTAACTGATATTAATCTGCTTTTAGCAAGATGTTAAAATTCTCAGGGGAAAGAGAAGTTTGATCTCATGTCATGGAATATGATTAATGATTCAGATACAGTTCTCACATGTGTGACTTAATGGTAAGAACTGTACAAACAGAATGAATCTACTATTTTGACAGTACTCCCTGAAGACTACTGATGTACCAAAAGTTGTTATCATTTCACTTGGTTGCAGTATCCGAATGCAACAGTCTTGCTAGATATACATATATATATATATCTGTCTTGTATGTATACATATGCACACATACAGATTATTTTATATACATACATATATATAAATACATAGGCATATATATATATATATATGATGGAAGCAGCCAAAAGAAACAGCGTAAGGGCATGCTGGAGCTGTACTTTAGAAAACCAGTGCATAAAAAGTAGCCCCTGTGCAAGTGCTTCACGATTTTGGTTGCCTTGGTTCTGCAACCATGTTGGCATTTAAGGCAACATCTGACAGTAAGAACGCTCTCACTCAACAACAGAGTTAAACCTGCTGCTGTACTTTCATGAACAGCTTTCACTCTGCACTTGTGTGTACACAGCACCAAAATGAAGCTCTTGGTCCATACAGCTGCCAAACCAGCCAACAGATGAACCACATTTCGGACATGAAACCTGTCCATTGCAATGTACCATCACTATCCATGTTTCAAGTTCTTGGCCTTAAAATGAAATCCTGGAATTAAATGCTGGAGGCCTGCCAATGGCACATCTTAATGTCAGTGCTACCTGACTTCATGTATCAGCTCACCTGACTTAGAAGCTGCCAAGAAGTACACACATTTCTCAAAGTCTCTGGACCAGCTCAAGTACAGAAAGTAAACACAACATAAGAAATAAATCAAAAATTGGAAATACTGTACAAAACAGGTAGCCAGTGTGAAAAAAATCTCTTCTCATAATGTACAGGTCACAAGTTCTTAAGTGACAGCATGGTGACCTTAAAATACCAGTTTGGTTTTACCTTGCATAGGCATTGTATTTCTATGGACATCAGAAACCAAACACTGTTCTGTCTCTACTGCCTTGGCCTATCGTACTACATTTGGGTCACTTCTGGAAGAAATGCCAACACAAGTGAGTCTCAGTGGCTGATTTCACAAAATGAGCAAATCTCCCTTCTACCCCAGATCAAAACCTAATTTTACTGTCAGAAAGGCAGCTTGAAAGATGTCAGGAAAAAAAAAGGTATTTGGTTCAATTAATATGTAGAAAACACAAAGCAATTCTGCCTTTCTTCCCACCCTTGATAGTTTCATATGTCCATACCAGGAAACTGGTCTCCAAAGTAAATGGGAAAGCTATCTACACCTTAGAGGCAACAATATTTTTCCATTCAAAAGAATAAATTATTTGCCTAATGCTCATCATGCTATCAGATATACCTCAGCTTCCTCTCTGGAGCACAAAACAAATACTAGAGAATACGTGACTGACTTATCAACACACTGCAAGACAGCCTATGCAATCTTGACAGAAAAAGCTAAAAGAATTGAAAAAAATATCAAACTGTTCCACAGCAAAGTCCACAGCTACTGTCCTGAAGAAAAAAAAAAATATATTCCAGTTTACCAGGAGAAGCTGCTAAAGAAGTGTTTAAAAAGAATTAAAAGCAGCACACTGCTACTAGACTCTTCTCATAAGCTCCTTTCCCTTTTCTGAATCATATTACATTCAGGCTTGTAAGACTGGCAACTATGAGAAACCATTCCTACCTAGCTACTCCACATGTTTGAGAGAGCAACATCATTTTTTACTCTTTAGAACATTTCTGCTGCTGTAATAGAGAAAACCCTTTGTTTTCACTCAGTTTCTACCATTTTAGGTTCTCTTTCCTACTAATTAACTTAAGTGCATTTGCCTCTACCATTTCTGGCATGCAGCAACACGACACTGGCATGATTCTTGACATTTCAACTGCTTCTCACAGACCTGCATTAAAATCAATGAGTTTTGTCAACTTCATCTATTCCCTAATTAACAAGGGTACATCCAGCAGCACAGGCAGCAATGCCTTCTGTTTGTGTACTCAGGAAGATGACTTTGCATCAATTTACACATTGCTTTAAACAGGAGTTTATCTTTACAGCCACATCATGACTATGAACTTAACTCCCATAGCACCATTTTAGCGTCCTTCAGGGCTTAATAATAAGTTACGCAACTCAGCACTGTAAAATTTTCATTTATCCAACAAGGTTGAGTCTTGATTATAAAAATCGGATAAAATTTGCACAAAAATGTAGGTTGCATGCTTAAAAGCTTCCTCCATAATAGAAAGGAAAGCCTTTATGCTTAAACTGAGATTAGAACTACTCCATAGGATACAACCTCAGGTTCACAGTCTCACTGCAGATGTGTTTAAACTACATTCCCCCACATTCTTAACTTAATTAATTCGAAGTTTGCACTTCTTCCATTCATTTGTGCTTAGAGAAAAACACTTAAATCATGGGCAATTACTTGACATTTTGAAGATATTTTGAGATACTTGGCTTTCACATCAGAAAGGTTTATTACTTCACAGCATTTAAAAACAAAGCAATTCCTTGTTCTCTATCCAGTATTCTGAGCCATGATTTGTGAATGGATTACATTTGCGGGCGGGGGAGAGAGAAGTGAGGGGGGGAAAGACAACTAGAAAAGAGGAAGTTGTGCTTTTGAAAGTATCAAAGTGGAATGCATGCTTTGCAGAGTACAATTTCAGCAACAATTTTAGATGAAGCTTAACACAGAACATCTACCGTGCATTTCAAAATGAAGCATCTCCTTCCTTTGTGCAATTAAGAGTGGGACCCAAGATATAAAATTTTAAATTAAAATGTGACAAGACATTCTTCTAAAGTCATCTGCCGTTTACGCTGCTTAAAGTTCTAAAAACCTCATGGATTCCCAGGATGAAGTAACCACTAGTATAAAAATTCATCGTCACGTTTTTGTATTAAAAAATCCTGTCCCCACAAGTCTTGTCATCTTTCACTTCGCCTTGCTGCAAAGAATGAGTGCAGCAGTTCTTGATCTCATGCATAAGATGGTTTCAGTCCCCTCCAACATGGAAAAAGAACAGACGGCTTCTACAGGAGGGAAAGTAATCTTTGGAAAAATCAAGATGTGTGGGAAACAGCAAAAGTCCTTGGGCTCAGAAACGCAGCTTCGAAACACCTGGCAGTAAATCAATGTCACCCATTTCGCTGTAATCCCTCAAGTCACTTTTATGAATATTACTTCCTGCAATGCATTCCTCACCCTGCTCCCTCCCCGGCCGACAAGGACTCTAATAAAAGACCACTTCGAGAAACCTCACCGCACACACGGGACCGGCGCCGCGACAGCCGGACCCGGACCGGGGCGCGGGTCACGCCCGGCATAACTGTTTCCCAACCAGCCCCTGATTCCTGCTCGACTCCCGATTCCCTGCTAGCGCCACAACTTTCCCCGTGCCCCTCGAAGAGTCCTGCCGCAACTCCGAGGGATGCGGGGGGAACTGCCGCCACCCCGTTCCCGAGATCTCCGCCGCGGGGGCACAGCCCCAACACCCGGCACCACCGCTCGCTCCCGGCACTTCACTTCTCCCGCGCCGCGGTGGCGACCCCTCACGCTCCCTGCGACCTGCCACAGCGTGTCCCGTCCGCACCGCCTCCCTCCCTCTCTCCCTGCCTCCCTCCTAAGCTCCCGGGGTGGCCGCGGCTGCCGGCTCCCTCCAGGGAACAGGCAGGGGCGCAACTTCGCGGAGTGGGGGAACGAGGGGCAGGCGGCGGGGCCCTCCCGCCGTCCCCGCGGCCACGGCGGAGGGAACCTGCGGGTCTCCCCCGCCGCGGCTCACGGCGCGGTGCTTTCCCGCCTCCCCGTCCCGCCCGGAGGCGGCGGCGACTGACCAAGGGTCGAACTCGTGGATGATGCTCTCGAAGCGGATGACGGCGAAGAGCCGGGAGCTGAATCCAGCCAGCCAGGCCAGGAAGAGGATGGTGAAGGAGAGCAGGGACTGCCAGCCCGCCGGCTGCGACAGGCCCCCTGACAGGCCGCCGCCCGCCCCGGCGCGGCTGTGGAGCGGCGCCGCGGAGTTGGCGGCGGGTCTGTGCTTGTGGTCAGGGGCCGAGTGCTCCGCCATGTTGTACCCGGGGCTCCCTCGCAGCCTCTCCCTCCGCCCGGCGCGTGCGGGGAGGAGGAGGGGAGGAGAGGAGGGAGGAAGGGCAGGGGGCGGAGGGCTCGGCAAGGGGCGGGACGGAGCCCGCCCGTTCTCGCTCGGCGCTCCTCGCTGACTCCCCGCCGCCTCCTGGCGCACCCGGGCTTTGCCGCTGCCTCCTCCTCCCACCGCTGCCGTCACCGTCCCCCGGGGCGGGGGGGTACCCGGCGAGGCGCGCGCGAGCCCGGGGGGTGGGGCCATCAACAGGGCGGGGGCGGAGCCAAAGAGCCGGAGGGGCGGGGCTCGAGACGGCCCGAGGCGCGCGCGGCTCCGAGGGGCAGTGCCGGAGCGAGCACTCGGCTAGGGGGGCTGCGGACGGGATCCAGGTGGGAGGGGAGGGGGCGGATCACGTCTCCCTCTCTTCCTCCCGAGGAGGCGGTTTGACATTGCCGCCCCTCCGGAGCGGGAGGAGCTACAGGGGGAAGGCGGGACTCCCAGGAGAAGGAGAGGGGGAGGGACCAACCCCCTCCGGTAGCGCCCTCCTAACAGGAACTCCGGTGACGGCCTGTCACGGAGCGACAGGTATTTAAAAGGGGCGGGGTCAGCCCCGACTACCCAATCGGAGCGCACGGCCGCGCGCGCACGGGGACGTCGCAGCCGTTGCCAGCCGTTGGGGCAATTGACTGGCAGCGGCTTGCACCAATCGAAGTGCGGCGTGCGAGTCACGTGCCCCTCCGGCGCCGTGCCAGGGCGCTGCGGTACGTGTGGGCCGGCGGGTGGTGCTGCTCCCGGCGTGCTCTGCGGCGGCGCAGAGAATCTTAGGAGTTGTAGTCCGCGTTGCGGGAGTGCGGCGAGCCCCCGAGCGCGTGGCTGGTAACTCCATTTGTTAGGAATGTTTCTTCGTCCCGGCGGAAACTGCGTTGGCTGCGCTGAAGGATGTGGGAGAGCATCGCCCTCATGCAGTTGAAAGGGGTAGCTGGGGGCAAGGTCAGGGAGAGCCCTGCGTGTGCCACTTGCCTCAGCTGGGAGCTCTTTTACAGCATCAGTGCATCAGTTAGGTTGGAAGAGACCTTTCAGGTCATCGAGTCCAACCTATGGCCGAACACCACCGCGTCAATTCGAACATCGCACTAAGAGCCACAGCCAGTCTGTCCTTCAACACCTCGAGGGATGATGACTCTACCACCTCCATCAGGCACGGAGATCAGCAAATGGAAACCTTGCCTTCTTTGAGGGGGTGGGATTGGCTGGTTTGTTTTTGTTTTTTTTTTTTTTTTGTCTTTTAGGACTTATTTCCCATTGAAATGCTATTTGGGAGCCTTGTAACTTCCTCAAATATTTTGTGAAACCAGTGTTTAAAAGGAGAAGATGAAGAAAACTGAAGGCTTCCGAGGCTGCACAGTAAATACTGTTTGAGTGGTCATGCTGGCCTTTTTGCTACCCTGAGATGGCAGGGGACACCCTGCTTTTAGAAAAAGTATGGTACTAAGCACAGGCAGAATTAAAGAGTACGTGCCTCTTTGCACTGGTCACATGGACAACATGTTTTGGGGCTTCTATGTAGGGCTTCAATTTTGAAATAAAACATTTTGTCATTTGTTGTCTGAGGTCTGGACATTCCCTTTGATACTCATACGTGGCTCTTCAAAGGTCATGAAAACTTGCAGTTCAATTTTACTAATATGGATAAACACTATACGGGGCCTTAGTTGACTAATACAATATTAATTAGTCCTCTCTATTTGGCAGAAGAAGAAAACAGTATGTTTCTTGTTATACATAGTGGAAACCTTTCTAATATAGTATCATAGACTGTTTTGGGTTGGAAGGGGCCATAAAAATCATCTAGTTCCAACTCCCCTTCTATGAACAGAGGCATCTTCCATTAGACCAGGTTACTCAAAGCCCTTTCCAACCTGGCCTTGAACATTTCCAGGGATCAGGCATCCACAATTTCTCTGTGAAACCTGTTCCAGTGGCTCACCACCCTCACAGTAAAGAATTTCTTTCTAACATCCAGTCTAGACCTACTCCTTCTCAGTTTAAAGCAACTTGTCCTGTCACTACTTGCCCATGTAAAAACACCCTCTCCAGCTCTCTTCTAGGGCCCCTTGAGGTACAGGAAGGTGCTCTGGGGTCTCCCTGGAGACTTCTCCACACTGAAAACCCCAACTCTCTCAGGCTGCCTCCACAGCAGAGGTGCTCCAGCCCTCTGATGATTTCTGGGGCCCTCCTTTGGACTTGTTCCAACAGGTCCATGGCACTCCTGTGCTGTAGACCCCTGAGCTTTATGCAGCCCTCCATTGAAGTTGCTCCTTCAGTGGAAAGCTCTGTTCAGCAATCTGTAGAAAATGTAACTATTTTCTTCAATCCCTTCATTAGCCAACAGCTGTGACTTGGTCGCTGTATTTGAAAGCAGAGCACCTATATTGTCAGGTGTGTGTACATGGTTTGATTTGAGTGCTTTGATACACCGTTGCTCCCAAAGGAGTTCATCTCTCACACGCTTTTAGAATGAGGCTTGGGAAAACTTCCGGAACATTTGGAAGTTCAGTTTTGCTGAATCTGGCTTTTAAAAGGCTAAGTTTTTGTTAGGTGAGGATTTTTTGTTCGTGTTGGTTGTGGTTTGTTTGTTGTTGTTTTATAAAATACTGTATTCTTTCTTATTCTTGTTTAAATAGGCCAATAATATGCTCAAGATAGACTAAGTTAGACATTTGCTCCTTCTCTAGTGTTGTCAGTGAGGCTTTTTTAACGAGCTGACCTACTGGCATTTCAAGTGAAGGATTTTTTAAAATTGGCTCATGAACACAGAGCAAACGCGAGCAGAAATTTACAGCTCTGAAATGTTTTCTAAAAGGTAGTGGCTGATTGTACAACAGGCTCAATCCTGGTCTACTTTTCTGAATTTCCGTTCTCTCAGTTGGCATCCTGTTTTTTGGAAACAGCAATTCAGGCTTAACGATGCAGCAGAGGAGCTGTTTCAAATGGCAGTGTTGTATGCTGAGAGAATACCTTTGTATTTTCTTCCCTCCTGGACCATTTTTCTTGATGTTAAGGAGCCAGAAAGGACCAATGATTCATATTAGCTGGGAAAAGAAATGTGTATATCAAAGCTTTTTTTAACGTATAATTTACTACCAATGTTAACTTTCCCTGATTTGGAATCTGATTTATTTAAAAATTATTGCAGATCACGGTGTGGATAAGGTTATATGGTGTTTACTTTAAATTTTAGTGCTGTAACTTTTACTTGCTACAGGGAGGTTATATCATTTTGACTGTACTGTCAAGAGTTATATCAGACAATTTCTTTTGGCATAGACAAGCCCAGACGTGATTTATTTGAATGCTGACTAATGGTAAAGTGTTTCTTTGTCATTGGTAACAAATGATTTTGTTGCCTATTCATTTTCAAACTGTTCAAAAGGCTGTACTCTTGAATATCTCAGAGCTTGGGCAATGAAATTTAGTGGCAGCAAAAGCCCAGTTCTAGTAAAAGCTTTTATTAATGTTTCTGTAAATATATTGTTTGAATTGAAATAAGGCTTAATAGTCTTATGATAAAATTGATCAAACAAAGGCTCACAGATGGAAATGAAGAGACTCCTATGGATAGATGGAAGGATTCAGTGGGGTTTGATGCTATTCTGCCATGACAGCAATGGAAAGTACATTTCTGTAGAGGAGATGCAAAATATGCCTGCTGGAAACTGCATTCAACCCACACTAATAGGTGGATAGGGAAAGACATTTTCCATTTCTCTCATTTTATTTTATTTTATTATTATTTTATTAT
>JACBWW010000012.1:13433854-13898993 GCA_020086605.1 Lanius collurio | reverse complement strand
TTTTATTTTATTTTATTTTATTATTATTTTATTTTATTTTATTTTATTTTATTTTATTTTATTTTATTTTATGTTATGTTATTTTACTTTTTACTTCTTCCCCGTCCTCTTACAGTCTTTGATTTGTTTCAAGGTAATTTGGTTTGATTTGTTCCACTGTGTGTGGTGGTGCATTGTTTGAACACAAAACCCTGCAAAAATGTCTACATTAGTGACTGAGAAGTTGACTTTGCATAGTGATTATGAACAGTTTTGTGTATAGAAATTAGTTTCCCATTCTGAGCATGTAAAATAATGGCCAAAGGCCTTAAGGAAAGGAAAAAATCTTTCATTTCCAAGGTTCCTTAATAATGGAATTATTCAGGGGATAATGCCAAATGCAGAATTCATATTATGGTTGTACAAACTAGAAAATCTTTGTGGCTGTGGAGCTGCATATAGGAAAATGTCAAATGAGAGTTCCTCATTCCTCAGCAGAGCTACCATGTGTCAGTACTGCTGAAAGAATGGCAAGCAAAATTTCTGCAGAAAAAACTGCACATGGACACATCCAAGAAATCATTTATTAATCAGAAGTACAAACTCATGGTTCATATTTCTCACGAAACTTCATTAGCAACAATTCAGCAGTGTTTATTAACAGGAATAGACAGTTTAGAAAGCTATTTGAAGAGCAGTTCAGGTTTGAAGTGAATAAACAAGTCTCTTGAACAGTCTTTCCAACTTTGTGCTCCTGCAGCTGAACAAGTTTTAAAGCTTCATGTTATGATATTTTGAGGATGGCTTTAGAAATTATTGATACAATACTTCCTGAAGTGAAGAATATTAAAGTAGCACAGTCAAGCATAATTTGATGTGGTGGAGGATGCTTCATTTCAGCTATGTGCTCACATGGTCATTGTTTAAAAATGTTCAAATGAGACAAAACATAACACTATTGCCTGAAATTATCTTTGGGAACCTGAAGTTTAATATACTTTAAAATATCACCATCTATCAGCCTCCACATAGACAAAAATGACACGAGTTTACTGTAATTTTAAAATGGGTTTAATTCAGCAGCTGTGACCCTTTGTGGATATGTGTAAATCACTCGAGCAGTGATACAGAATGGTCTGTGAAGAGTTTTGCACCTGTGTAACTCTAATGAGGTTTATAATTGATTTGAGTAGAAATTGCACAACTGATGTGTTTAGACAAGGCCTTCATCTGGCATTTAATTCAATAACAGGAGAAACTCAAACCTTACAGTGTTCTATTGGTGATTCCTCCTCTTCCTTTCCAATAGTTTAAACATGTGTTGACGTTGCTCCTCTGCTTCTTCTATCTTAATTATCCTGATTAATTTGCCTTTTGCATGACCTGTACAGTGGTAAGAATCACTCCAGTCTGTATGCACAGACTTGCTTTTGGCTCTCCCTTGCCAACCCCGACAGTTTTCTGCCCCATAACCTTTTGCATCAACCTGCCTTTGCTTCATGTGAAAAACTGGGGCTTTTCCATCTGCTGGGCTGGTGCCAGCCCTGATAAATCTTCATCCCTTGTTAAAAAAAATGAGGGAGAGGCATGCACTGGGCCTTTCTTTAAATAAATAAAATGCCATCCTTGATGTTCTGCATGTGTATTTTCTCTCACATACCTAAGTGCTGTGCAACATTTAAAACCTTTGGACCTCTGAAGTACCTATCTTGAAGCATGTTTTGTTATCTGAAGTGTTTGCAAGCACCTTAATCAGAATTTGGTTGTTCTTGGCAAATGCTGTGCTCAAGTGTTTTTGCAAAGCTTTGGTTTTATTTCTTCTGGTAAGACAGAAAGTAGGACCTTGGGGATGATCAACAAAACAAAAATTAAGTTTTAAGAAAGGCCATTTTCTTCAGGGACAGCACTAAACGCCCTTCTGAAGAGTGATGTTTAACATGTAGATTCTAGGTACCTAGATGTAGATAGTGGGCCTTATTAAAATGTTTTGTTGGAACAGTAAAGCTGCTCAGGGAACCAGCTGGAGGGAAAAGCTGACCTCTGGGGAGTGGAGTGAAAGTATATTCATTTTAAGTATAGGAGATCTCTCACTGCTTAGTTGCAATTAAGGTGAATTTTGTTGAAGTGAGAGGGGGGAGCAGAGTATAGGAAAGAGGCATTCTGCTGTTTGCTGTAATACCAGCTACTGTTACAGCATCAGGAAAAGATGCGTGGAAACAGCAAAGAACAGAGGGGCAGAGAGGAAACAAAATTATTTTTATGCTGTTTAAAGCCTATTGAAATCAGTGGGAGTTTTTTCTTGGTAGGATGTTGATCAACCTTGAGTTGAATTTTTCTCCATTGCCTCCCTCACCTGAACATTCCATGTAATTTCTAGTAGCAGTTGAATGTAGGGGAAGGGGAAGAAGATTTTATTTGCACATTGTCTATAAACTGTTGCCATATTAATAAAAGCTTAACTCTTCTGATTTTAGTTTGGCTGATAAGTTTGAGCAAGTTGTTTAAATTGGAAAATTCTTCTGCATTATCAGGGAATACTTCAGTGCATTAACTAATTAGGTAGGTAAAAAAAGAAGATTGTATAGTAAAATATCAGCAAAGAATTCCCCATACCTGGAGCTTTCACTGTAAGTATTGCGCAGTATTTTTCCATAATTGGGTTTGTAGTCTAAATGTGCACAGCCTTGAGGAAAGAGAATTTTACAAAAGATTGTTTCTAGTACTTTTCTCTTGCTAGCAATTCAGACTAATTGTTTCCTTGCTGTTTTCTAGACTACTTGTAGGTACTTTTCTGGTCAACTCTTGCATTAATAACTGCATTAGAATTGCAAAAGAATTTAAGTCACATTGTTGTGGAATAAATTGTGCCAAAATGCAGTATGCAATACAAAACAGGAGCTTATGGGTGCTTTGGGATAGTGTAATTTCAAACCATCCTTGCATGTAGATCTGAAGTGAGGACTCCATCATTGTCAAGAGGAGAACTCAGCAATGACTACTTGGAGTTTATATGACTTGAATTTTTTTGGCTTCTGCAGTGGCATCAAATGTTTAGAGGCTTCAGAAGTGAAAAACTGATGCGTCAAGGTAAAGTTACTATGAGTTTTTTACTGCTTTCTGTCCACATATGAACTGAGAAACCATATTCTATGATATATAATCTGTACGTCTTAAATTCTTACCCCAGCAATCTCTTTTTGCAAATGACTGTAGTGCCTGAATCTCAGATTTATTGTTATCCAATTGAATTTCTGGATTTTTTTTTTTCTTATCACATGTGTTCTGAAACAATGAATCTTAATGTTTAAAATCCTGTCCTGAGGAAACGAGACCCATAGTAATTAATCTAATCCTTACTGCTAAACTCACTTCTTATGCTTTCCTCTTTTAAATATTTGTTCCACTTTATGCATCTTAGAATATTGTAATCCCTATTGATACTTTCTGCCATTTACTGATATGTCCTCCCAGTTTATTACTGATACGTGCTCCCAGACATAAAAATCATAATTAGTATTTCAAATTAATTTCTTTAAAATGAATTTCTAATTGCTAAAGGAAAGCAGCCACATAAAACTGATGCAAAAATAAAGATCCTTTTCTTATTTGACTATAGCAGAAGTGCTGATGTAAAAACAGGACCAGAGGACAGACTCTTCTGCCAAAGCAGCCAAGTCTGTTCAAGGCAAGGCACATTGGGCAGGTTATTCTACCATTTCATTAGCCCTCTTTGACGTGACAATCAGCAAGTAACACAACCTTAATGTAACAAGCCATGTCATAACTTTTAAATGCCTCTGTGTTGTGTTCTGGTGCGAATTATGTCCTCTGAAACTTTTTTCCTAGTTTTTCCTTTTGTGCTCTCTGTATTTCTGCATTTAGAGACACTTGGGAGGGAGCAGGGCTTGCATGAAGTTGTCTTAAATGCAAAGATACAAAATTGCCTTAAAAATGCTGATTTAATAACTGTACTGCCCTGACACATGCATGCAGCCTCCCTGGCCTCTTCCTTCTTCCACCTTTTTTGATATTGGACTTCATTTTTACATGGAGCCAGTGTTTCTTGAGTTCATCCAAAATTGCCATCCAAAATATATACCATCCACTGGTATAATAATGCTAATCTCACTATTTCTCCTTTTTGAGCTAGAACAGATGCACTTAGGTTTTGCACAAAGGACTTCATTCAGTATTGCTTTAGCTTCTTTGTGCCATGGATTTTGTGCCAAATTATTTACCTTCAAAATTATAAGGGTGAGAGATTGGACAGATCTTCCAACTGTTCCCTACACAGATGCCTAAAGTGTGGACCATTATGTACAGTATTCAAGATTCAGCCTGAGAGCCTTTCCAGTCCCATAACTTATTGTCTCACACAGGCACTGTTGAGGGGGGAGTAGAGGTGGAAGGGTGGGCACACTAGGACAGCACCAGCATCCAAACTATATGGCACCTTCCATGCTTGCTCTCATCCTCTGTCCTCTAACAGACACATCTGATGCAATGTCATAAAGACCTTACCAACTTTAATTTAAGAGAGATGTATTTTGTTGAGTGTAGTTTCAGTCTTTGAGGTGCAGGGTATAGTGTTTCATGGGCTGCAGGGGTATCTGTCATGGAGCACTTATTCCCTTTCCTTCTCCTTGGACCTTGGTGTTCCCTCTCCTGTTTCTAACTCTTTTCTAATTCTTCTTCCTCCCCTCTCTTAGCTGATGTCTGCTTGTATTTCTTGGTTATGTTTCAACTTGGCTGTTGGGCTCAGCCTTGACCTGCAGTGGATCCATTGTAAAGCTGCCTGGAACCATTAGTGTCTGGCACAGGGCAGTCCCTGACCTCTTCCCACAGGTTTCCAGGTCCACATGGGCAAGCTGGATAGGGAATGTGACCAAGCTATCTGCATCATGATATCTTTTTGCTGGTTACCGGGATTTTTTTTACTTTACTCAAGGGTCTTTTTGTTACATACTGTTCTTGTTTAGGCAATGTCATATATTGAATATTATGTTTGGAGACTATATGTATTTATGGAGTCACACAACTTTTGAGAGGATCCTATTTCTTAATATTGAGAATAAATCCAGGAATTTCTAAGGTGATGGGCTCTTTTTAGAGAAAAGACTCTTGACTTAAAAGGTTCTTTAATTTGCTGAATAGGTGCTACCTACATCTTCTTCATGTGACTTCCACTTGAAACAGATACACTTCATGATTTTTATTGCAGGCAGATGGTAAGATTTGTGTGGAAATCATAGGCAATTTTTATTGGGCTATTAATTACTGACATTTGAATTATTAGTATTGAATTATATCAATATTTTCTTATTTCTGCAACAATTATCCTTCTTTTGGAGAGAAACGTGACTTGTACTTGTGACTTTCTTGTTTTCTTAATTAACTCATTATGGTAGGTAACATGGAGAAGACCATGTTCAAATGCTCCTTCAAAAGCAATAGAATAATTCTACCAGGCTTGGAAAAAATGCAGTAGAATTTCACTGCAGTCCCACCACCCTACTGTGACCTGTAGCTTAATGTGCACTGTCCTAACCTGACTGTCAAGTAAAAGTTGTATGTGGTTTCTTCTAATGTGATGGGAGAAAATTTTTATGAAAACAGTCAGCACTGGTTCTCACAGCTAGAAACTAGAAAGGCTGTGGATATTAAGTACAAAGACTGACCATCTTTTACTTAATTCTCTGTTTTATTTGAGGATGGGATGCGCTTCTGAAGATCAGCCAGGTCCTCCAGAGTATAATAAGCCCTGTCTGTCAGCTTACATATAATACAAATATAATACAATATACTTATATAATACAATTTTGTTTTGGAGTCCTGTAGAGACTCCTAAAAACTCAGAAACGCAAGGTCAAACCCTGAGTGCTTTTAGGTGTACTAACCTGACTCATATAAATTTGTGATTGCAAAATTTTTCTCTCTCTCTTATATATTAGAACAATCTAAAGAATGACAGATCCCCAGTAGGATGAAAAAATTAAATGTCAATATTTTAGTTGCTCTGCCTCCATATGGTACTATTATCCTTTTACTCATACACCCAACATTATGGCACCTCATTTCTTGATAAGGAAGCAGAAATAATCAGCTTCCTAAGCACTACTGCATGGTAGGTCTGTAAGAAATGCTTATTCTAAAGGATGAGGGATATAATCATGGCTTTCCACCCATTCATGCTTGAGAAATGAATACCTCTCAATGCAGGTTTTTAATTTGGTAATTAGAAAATCTCGTGCTTGATCTAAAGTTCATTTTGGAAGTAGTACTCTTGTAATTTCTAACCATCACTTTTTATTAACTCTTGGGAAGCCACAGTTTTGTGTATTGGGAGATAAAGTGTAATCAGATTCCATCTCACTAAAGCACTGCTGTGTAAACCACTTCACCTCCTGTTTAACTGAGAAACTGAACATGGAGAGGCTTTATGTTAACAAGGAAAAGATGAATATTTAAATTGGCCAGAATGATATATGGCTCTTCTGAGCCTCTTAGTACATAGTTACTGGCATTGCCTCCTTGCCTGTGCTTATGTTGTCCTTATTTTCAGGCATCTGCAAGGATTGGGAAATGCTCTGGAGTTATAAATAATACACTGGTAGCAGAGTTGTGATGGTAAGTGTTCAAAACAACCTCATCAGTTTATGTATGTCATGAGCAAACAAACTCTGTGTTTCTAGCACTGATCTAGTCAACTCTAAATTTTTTGAAAAATACAGTTTTTGAGGCGTAACTTACCTGTGGCAGAACTTTTCCCACTGGAAGAATATAGTTACTATCACTGCTCTCTGCCATAGTAGTTCTTTTGGTAACAACACTGTTTACAGTTTTCAGTGTGGTCAGTGGACCCTTGCAATAGCTGCCTTTGAGGAGTTTACCAAGCACTCACTTCCAATGACCTTAGATTGACTGGAGAAACTTCTCTTCATTAGAAAATGAAAATTGAAAAGAACTGAAGAGAGCTATTCTGCTGCAATGTTTATGTTCTTGGTCTAGTGCAGGGTATCTTATTGTGAATAAGGAGCTACCCAAGTCGTGTCTGCTAATAAACAGAATTTACACATAGAGTAAAAGAACTGAAGGGACGTGGTAGTGTATTTTGCCTTTTATTCTCTGTTTTAAATGTCTGTCCTGAAACCTAATAAAATCTGGGTTTCTTAGGGCTCTGAAGAAAAGTAGTGTAGATTGGCAGATGTTTCTGATGGGAGATGAAATTCTGCTCTTAAACCATTAATACTAAATAAACCTAAATTTTCTGCACTTCAGTTGTGTTGCAAGAGAATTGATTGTGATGTCTGAGACAGAAGAGAAAAAAGCTATGATGGTAGTTGTGGAAGATTTTACTTAAGGTTTAGAGAAATGTAAAAAATGTTTTTAAACCAGAACTTTTATCCTACGCCTGTGGTGGAGGGAAAAGAAAAATACCTGTGCCTTAAGGAGCACATATGAAATCATAATTAGCAAGAGCATTCTTGGTGCTTAGCTGCATGGTTAATCTAAGAACTTGCCTACAGTAACAGAGTTAAGCATTTCTTGCTGTGAGTTTTCAAATTCTCTTGAAGATAAAGTTACTTGGGTTCTGATCAGACTGAATCCATGACAAAAGAACTGGGACTACGAGATGAGAAAAATTGGTAGATTTTTCTACAAGGATTTCTATCTAGGTGGGGTGGAGCGTTCCCAGAGCACACTTATGGTGATGTATCTGTTGGACTTGTGTCTTTTATGTCCTGTCCTTCCTAGAAGCCAGGAAGATGCTGCTGCAACTGACTATTAGTCAGAATCACAGTGATAGCCTCTTGCAGAAGCACTTTGGTTTAGTTATTGGATCAAGAAACCATCTCTCTTGACAATTTTCTAGATATATTTTTCAAATCTCTTTTTTTTCCCTCTGGGATTGTTAACATATGAGCTGTGAAAAAAAATTGCTGTGCTTCCTCTAGAGGTCAGGATGTCTTGGACATTTGTGTTTTGGTTATTTATCTGGGTATAACAGAGAGACAGATGTGAGGATTCTCTCTAGAAATGGATGAGGTGAGGATAACTGCAGATTTTGGATGATAGGGAAAAGCTGCTGGTGAGCTGGGAATATTTTTCCAAGATCTATTTTTATAAAATCTATTTTGGCATGTCTTATTTGAAGACTGTCATTTTAAAGCTGTTAAAATGTGTAATTCTTAAGTTCAGCACTTAAGCTTGTATTTCTCTTTAAGCACATGAATAACCTCATTAAAGTGCACAGAGCTAGTCTTATGCTGAAGTATTTTGCTGAATCGTGTCCCTGGAGAATTTGATACATGCAAAGAAAAACTTATCTAAATATATGAGCATTGTTCCCAGGTTTGGTAGAAATATTTCTGCTTTCTATATGTACTTCTTATTATAAGTTTCCCTTGAATGCAGTTTGAATCTAATTCTGCTGTTCAGCAATCCAGATGCAAGAAACATGCCATAAATATCTTGCCCTTCTCTTCCTCCTTCCGTCCCTCCCCCAAAGTTTCATTTGGCAAGAGTATCATGCTATCATGCTATATATTGATGTTACTCTTTTATAAAGAATTTATAAAATTTTGGACAGTAATAACATACTTTTGTGTGCTGTTCCATAAGCACAGAGAAAGTACAAGACCACTTACTCTCTTACTCCAATCCAATATGATATAGATCAATATGCTCAAGAAACTCTATTATCGCTCTGGAAACAGGCTTAAACCACCATTGTCAGTAAGAGTTATTCATAATTTGTTGAGGAAGAATCAGCCCACAGAAGTGTATCTCAAATTTTTATTTTTGGTGACTGGGGTGTTTATGCTCTCAAGAAGGTGCATGGGATATATCCTCAGGAAGGTGAGTATGTGAGGAACCCAGGGTAATTCAAGGCTCATCATAGTGTAATAAGGAGTAGCTGATAGGCATAGCTAGTGCACAGCCCAGTTATTACTCTTTCTGTCCAATAGGAAATTCTGTATGGTTCTAGGATATGACCCTTCCAGTCCCTGTGGAGACGAGGAAGCAGCATCTGGGTCTGCATATCACAGCTCTCTGCTGTAATAGTTGAGTAGGTGGGGTCATGCAGAGCAGTATCTGCTAACATTTCCATGGGAGGATTTGAAATTGAGCTCCCAGGAATTTTTCAGACTGCACTCCCTTTTGGGACAGGGATGAATAACTGAGACTCCCTGTTCAGTCTGTTTTCCTTAGGGTTGTAGGTAGCCAGAATTGCATGGCAGAGTAGCTCTCTCATAAATGGCTGTAGATGGAGCTCCGGGTGACAATGTTAAAATTAGGTACTTCAGTAAATATCCCAAGTGAGCCTGGAAAGACTCCAATCCACTGTGTCATTTCAGGAATTCTCACTGATGTGACCAGTCACTGGTGTGATTGCTCTAACCTGACCAGCTCAAATTTGGCTTAAAACCTGTTGCGTACCCTTTGTTTATCTGTGTATCTTTGCTGTTTTACTTTGTTCTGGGCGTACACAGCAAGTTGTGTTGGACCATGATCAAATGTAAGTGTGTCAGAGTCATGTTTTAGAAGCCTTTCACAGTACTTGTGAAATGGTGCTTAATTCTAAATAATTGATTTTATTTTGTTGCAATTTTAGAATCATTAGTGGACTTGTCGGACTTTTCAACCTTATTATCTCCTACAATAATGAAGGACAGAGTTTTCAAAAGATGCTGTTTTTCTTTTTATTGGTTTAAAAAAAATTGGTCATCTTCATTTATTGTATGAATCATGGAATCTAGAGATGGGAAAGACATTACTTAATGTAGACCATTGCATTCCCCAGCCAAATGGTTCTCTGCTATAAACTTTTTCAGTGCTTTAAGCAATTTAGTTTTAAATATCTCTGCAAAAAGCAGGGTTTTCACTGCTTCGCTAGGTAAGTTATTGAACACCTTATTTTTTCCCCCCAAATGATTTCATTGTATTTACTTTATATTTAGCATACGTATATAGATAGCTACATGGATACAGGTATCTTTTAAAAGACAGAAATTTGTTACCTGGTGTTTTCTGGGAAAGAGAAAAACAAGATTTTTCCAGTCCAATGCTGTAGATACTCAATGCTGTAGCAAATGTTGAGGTTTTAAAATTATGTTTTCATATCTATTTTGTTGCAGTAAGGATCCCCTGAAGAGTGAGAGAAGATATACTATTAAAAAAGTTATTTCAAATACATCCTGACTTTAAAAAAAAAAGCATCACCTATTACCATGACTACTTATCACATCCATTTACTGCTAATTGCAGTACTGCTAATTGCAATGACAGGTAAGCAAAATGAGATTTGTAAATTGTATCTCTACATTTTAAATTCATGGCTACATCTTTGCTACTGTCCTTAATAACTTGCTGTCAGGCACTGCAGATCTTTGTAGGCATTCCTTCTGAACTAACAGTTATTGTTGAAATAAATTGCTCTGGTCTTCTTCTTCTAATCTCTCTAAAAGATTAAAGATCAAGTAAGGAAAAACATTATAGAGGCACATTATAGAGAAAAAAGCTAGTGTTCGCTTTCATTTTGTTTCACCTTTAATCAAACTGTAAGTGCTCCTGATAGAAGTGTTTTTGTAGCACATCTATTTGTTCAGAAATACAATAATTGGTCACTTCTTTGGGACAACTTATGTGATAACAATGACTTAGTGTGTAAGACTGTACAACAAGGGGATGATTAATAGGAATTTCAGAACAGAAAAGAGGACAGTTTAAGAAAATAAAAGATAAATGTATATATATCTTTAATATTTGAAGTTTTTAAATAATATTTCTGTTCATTTTCTGGATAACTAGAATCCAAATAGATAAAGGTCTTCCAATATTTTTTTATTCTTGGTAATAGAATCATTCATGGTTACAATTTGGCAAGCTTAAGTTCCTTAATAAATTGTATATCAATGAAATCACATGATTGACTACATGGCTGTAGATCAGTTCGTGACCAAAAGAAGGATTTGAAACTCCTATTGCTTTCATCCCTTAATTTCATACATCAAGCTTCTGATATTTTCCCTCAAAAATGATAAATTTCGTAAGAAGCAGATCTGCTGTACTCCCTTCCCAAAAATATTGTTGGGACTTATGTGCGTGCTAAATTGTTTGAAGTACTTAATGAATTTAAAATAAGTTGTATTTGACTTTTGTATACATTCTTTATACATAGTGCACCTGTAGAGATGTTTTGCTCAAAATAAAATCAAAAATGAGGTAGAAATGAATGCATAAGGAAGTAGTGCTCCCATCTGAGGAGGCTTTTGCTACCTTTGGTTGTGTAAATTGCTGACCAAAGTAAGAAAATGAGCAATCTTGTTGCCCAGGAAGTTAAAAATAGAAATCTTCACAATTTATGCATTCCTGCAAGGAACCTCTTGAACTAGCATCAGTTTCTGAGTGAGAAATCTTCCCACCAAAGCTTCAGATGAAACTGAGGAAACATAATGTATTTAATTGATTGTGAATTTACTGAATAACGAGCACTGGTGAGAACTCAAACCTTCCTGAGTAAATGGGATTAGATGCTAAAAAATTACTAAATTTTTATTAATCAGACTTTATGTCCAAATGCAATTTCCAGAAAGTAAAATCTTATTTCCTTTACAAATTTTTCTTTGTCTCTTTACTGCGCTTATCCTGAGCAATTTTTAATTTTCAAAGCTGATGAATATCTGCAGTCATCCATCATATCATACATCTATGCTCCAGTCTAGCAATGCAGCCATAGCTCCTCAGGATACACCTGAGCTGGCTTTAAAACTGTTCCTGTGGGTACCCAGCATAGTGTAGCCAGATAGGGGCCTGGAGTTTCATTTAGGCAGTTTGATGTATTTAGGCTTTAACAGTCTGTACTGAGACTCATCCTGCCTCAGGATGGACTTTTGTCAGTCGCTAAATAGGATAGTTAACTCGTCTTGGATAAGTACATCCAAGCTGCCCTGCCTAGTGGCAAACCAGCATATTCTTTATTCCACTGAAAGTTGCATACAGTAAAGAAAGGTCAGTGTGTTCAGACTCCTGTGGACGGAATAAAGGGATTTGCAACATCTAAGTCGTCTGCAGTAGCTTCAAACTGAAAAAAAATACAATACAGGAGTTATATCATTGCCTTGAGTGTTTATAATATTTGATTTCTCTCCCCAGTAGATGCATAAATGACCAAACTATGACAAGAGTAATGGATTTGAACAAATCAACCTTAACAGAAAATATTACAGTCTAGAGTATTTAGCCCAATCCTCATGTCATTTAGCATAAAAGCAGTCAAGCAAACCAATGCCAATTTCTTGTATCACTCCCACCCTCCTTAGATTATTTGTCTGGATTTATTTTTGCAAGTTTCCATTTTATAGTATATTTCTATTACCAGTGATAGAAATATATTTATTTTAAAGCAAGATGTAACAATATTGCAGTGTGTTGCCCTTTGTTCAATACCATATTTTACTGTTTTTTTCTTAGTAGTAATGATGACATGAAAATTTTTTGCCTTTTCATTTATACCCCTTCTATGCCTTTTTGCAGCTTCTATTCCTGGTGCTTTTGCCTACATTCTTGGACTTGTTTGTCAAACTAGGAGACTAAACATTTTAGAAGCTTTGTAGGTAGAGGTCAATGTGCCCCAGACCCCAAGGTCCTCTCCAGAGCACATTCTGTAAACTAAGATAGAACCACCCAGGGGAAGGCTCCTTGGGGAGGGGGGCTCACTCGAGCCTCTCATTGGGGAATTTCTGCTAGAGATGCTAATCAGTAAGACCCATAATGTTATACCAGATCTTTTGGGGGTGGGCGTTGTGGTGTGCATTTCAGTGCATTCCACCTGGACGTCTGTGCCTAAGGATCCTTAAAATCAATACCAAAGTAAAATCCCCTTTTCCTCTTCTAACCATGTTTGACTCTTGAATTTAATACCAGGAAAAGGCATCAGTAGTAATGGTAATAATACTTAACACTTATATTACCCCATGGAAAGAGCTTTGCAGCCAACAACTCAGTATCTTATGTTGACTAGCTAGATATTGTATCTGCCTTTTAGAAATCACCTGAGACAGAGGATTTTTTACAACTAGCCTTTGGAAAGTATTCATAATTGTCTCACACTGAATTCTTGTTTGTATAACTCTAATTTCCAAAGGTTCTTGGCCTTGTCTGTTACCTTCAAAAGGGGAATAAACTAAAAACGAGGAACCAGGGAGGATAATTGACAGTGTGTCTGCCATCGAGTAAGATGGTGTTTCCTCTTTTGTGCACTCCTTCCTTCAGTCTCCAGTGCATATGCTCCACTCCTCTTGCAGCCACAGACCCACTGCTGCAGAGCTCAGCAGGCAAACCTCAGTCTCTGGAGAGTCTGGAGAGTCTCTAGTCACACTACTTTTCCTTCTCACTCTCTTTCCTTCAGTCATCTTAATATTCCTGCATATTATCTGATGATTTCTCTATGCATTCCCTCTAATTGTAGTCCCTTCCTACCATTCTTCTGTTTTTACATTCCTATTGTTGCAAGTGGCTGAAGAATGTTGGCGGAATAATTGCCATGATTTTACCCATCCAAAAGAATGTTAAAATTAGGAACAGTGCTCCAACATATGTTACACCCCACACTTACTACCACCATCTTTTGTATGCAGGAGTTCACATTTGATTCTGCTTGCCTTCCCTCCTACACTTACATTTCCTACACACACACACACATCTGTTTTCCTTTCTCCAATCAATAGTAAAATTCAGCTACTTAAATAAAACTGCTGGAATATTTGCGATTCTGTAGATGTAACATTCAAAATGAAAATATAATCAATTTTATCTGTTTATGATAAATTTTGTGGAAGAACCTGCCATGAGAGTATTTCTAGTCGAGGAAAAGGGCAGAAGACAGCATGAAATGCTGTCCTGTGGGACTTTTTGGTCCCTGTACTTTTATTATTTTACAGTGTAGGGCTGATGACTTTGATATGTTATACTTAATATGCATTAAAAGTTTCTTGTACTTTTAGGATTTTTGCTCATGCTGCTTATATATCAATGTATTATGTAGGATACCATATGAGGGGTTTTATCACTGAGGTTTTATCAAAACTGGGCAGAAAATAAAATTGGATAATCCTCTTTTACATTTGGGGGGATTTCTTTTTTTTAATAGTTCACCTCTTCCAGTGGTTTAAGCAAAAAAAACCCCTCTGATCTGAAATGGGCTTTTGAACAAAGGTCTAATTTAAATATAGATAGAAAAGGGCAACATTTTTTCCTGTACTGCATTTTGTGCATTCCAGCAAAGTCTGCCAGTACATGTTGACAATTATTTACAGTATTATCCAAATAAATTTCTTTTTCTCTCCCCCAAGATGTTTTCCATCTTGAAAATGTAGTCTTCCAGTAACAATTTTATGGTTAAAGTTGTAAAAGAATTTTTTGTTAAAAGCTTTTAATGTTGATGTTTTTTAAGGAAACTTTTCTCTTTTAAATGATAAAGTGTGTTGTGTACTCAAAAAAGATACTTGGAAAGGACTCAAGTTTAACTGCTCAAGCTGTTTTTTGAGAGGATGGAAACCAAAAAGAAATTGTTCTAATTTTTACAGCAAGAAAACCTTTGCTTTTGATAAACCATATAGAAATGTCTTGTCAGGAGACTCAATGCTCTTGACTGGTGTGAGAAAGCATTGCAGTTATTATTAAGTAGGCAGATCTTTCCCTCTTAGATTGTGTTCAATGCACTGGAGATACTAGAAATGCTTGAACATCAATTAAAAAGAAATGTTTCTTAAATCTTACAAGACCAAACAGCTCTTTTCAGCAGAACTGTACCTCTGGGAAGTAAGGGAAGAGAGTAGGGCAGAGAGGCTTGCTCATTTTAAGATGTCGTACTTGGGTCTTTAAACCTGCAAAGAGAGGAGGTCTCTGAGCACACTGCTGAAAGGAGGATTTCAGGTTCTGTTATCCTCTGCTTCCTCTTCCATTCTTTCTTACTTCTGCCCCAGGGTCCAACTTTTTTTTATAGCCACTGCTACTTGTTCAACCACTCATGAGTGGATTCAGCTCATTAAGTAAGCAGAAAACAGGGTGTTTTGTGGTTTTTTGCTGAACTAAGCAGGTTTTTGCAATTTTACTTGTTATATTTGTCATGGAAAAGTGTGTACAAACACATAACAAACAAGCAATCACAATCCTGAAAAACAGATGGTATTTCAGAATTCGGAAGGATTACTTGTGTGCTTAAGCCATTATGAGTTCAAAACCCGAGAATGAAACAATTTATCTTTTCTGATGGAAAATAACATCAGGATGCTCTTATACCAGAACCACAGAATTTCTGCAGTCACTATCACCCCAGAGCAATCGAGAAGCAGCGTTGTTTTTTAAATTTAAAGGTCTGCATGGAGAATAGGATTTCACAAACACTGACTAAGTCAAGGTTTAATTGGCTTCCTCTTCAGTTTGAAAACTGGCAAACTTGCCTCCCCTTAACCTCTCTGATTTTAGCCTTTTGTGCTTTCCAGGAAGTTCAGAGACAAATTGCATGCTTTACCTTTTTTGGTAAATGCAACCCCTTTCCCACTTTTGTTGGTTTGTTCACTGATCTGAAATAATCAGGTTATATTTCCTTTCTATTGAAAATGATGATGTAATGGGTAAAACATCAGGAATTATTAATGAAAATGCAGAAGTCTTCATTCCATAATATAAAATCATAAAGGTGCTAATCTATGCTCTTTTACAGCTTTTTAGGTTTTCTGCTCCTTTAACAACTCTGAATGTTTTTTTCAGACCATAATTAATGAAAATAATGTAATGTCTTTGGCTTTTGGTGCAAAGTATCTTTTACTTTCATTCTTTTAAGTGAGAAGACAGCACCAGCTGAATCTTGATTTTTTGAAACGTGATTTCTATCTAATCAACATGTAGTACTTTATTTCTTCAAGTATCCTAAGACATCAATAAAATGGCTTCTGAAAATAGTCAGCCTTCCAAAATGCCAAAATTAGACGTAACATCCTTGTAAGTGTATGTGTTCAAGAGCAGGATATTTTAAGACCTGCATTTTAATCTAAACATGTGTTTGCTATCAGCTGCAAAAGTTAGGCCTTCACAGATTGTTCTCTGCACAAGGAAAATCTGTGAGTTGGTTTTTTTTGAGGCATAATATGGGTGCTTTTACACTTACTGACAGTGGTGAAGACAAAAGAAATTGAGCCAATGGTTCAGCCTATTTTAGCCTGCTTCCAGCCTTTTTTTTCTCCCTCTGAGTATAGATATACTCTCTGAACAGCAATAACTACAGCCCACCTACAGTGTTAAGATGCTCATTACTGCACATGTCATGAGAGGTACTTGAAAAACTATCTCTTTGGAAGGAAAAACTGTTTATGATGCCTGGTATTAAAATTTAAATGCATATTCTTATATTACCCCTCTTGAGGAAACCTTGTATGAGGGAATGAAGTTTTATCTACACCCTGAGTATGAGTAACTGTAATAGCAATTGTTCTATAGGCAGAAATAATCAAAGAAGGAAGTCTAGATGCACAATAGAAGGATGAGAATTATAAATTAGCTGAATTTACAACAAAGGAATTGTTGCACAATTTGACACAAATATCAGTAATATTATAGAACTACATAGTTCCTCCAATCTGGAAATAGGATATTGAACAAAAAGCAGAAAGGTCAGTATGCTATTTGTCCCATTGGCTTTCTGATACAATACAAGAAATAGATTGGTTATGAGTTGTTGACCATGCATTGAATAGATTACAGAAATAGAAAAAAACATGAACAGAGTTATGAGGGATTTTTAAAATTTGTTTTGCCTCCAGCAGTTGAACTTGGAATGAAAAAAAAGGTACTCTCTTGACACAAGTCATTTATAACTCTTTAATTATAAATCTTAACTTTGGCCTAAATGCCTTCCAAAATGTTTGGAGTTTCCTAAAATCTAGAATCTTGTTTTAGGACTGGCTAAACAACAATTGCAGAGCAAGCAGTTTTCAATCTGAGAAGTACAGAAGAAGCCTCAGTTGGGCATTGTCACAAGGAAACTTATTTGAGAGCACCTTACTAAATCTTGCCCTTCAGTATGCAGATCCAGAGTCATTGTGATTGCTATTGCCTTTGCAGATGAACAAGCTGTGTTGCAACTAACTCTTTTTAGGAAAGTCTTGTTGCCATTAATTTAGCAGTCACTTTTCTTTTAATGGGCTTTCCTCATTTCAGAACTTGAGACTTATCTACATGGAGCAATTCGTGAAAATTAATGTGAGTCAACTAAAGATGTGACTTAGAAATAGATCAGTTAAACATCATTAAAACCCCTAAGGACTTTCTTATCCAGAATTCAAGTGATCCTAATTTAATTTAATTTACTTCATCAGTGAAGTTAGATCATTCAAATGTAGTTTCCAAAGGAGAACATCCACATTAGGATTTAATGTAGTTTTACAGCTTCTCTTTAAAGTAACATTTTTAGTTAATTCACTTTGCTGATTGTCCTCATATAAATAAATCCCTAATCCCACAAGTGTTTTTAGTTCTGGCTAATCCTTGACACTACTTAATAGGGGACTGCATAATCCAGATAGTGTCTATACCAATTGCTGTGTTGGAAAGCATCCAATTTCCCGTCTCTGCTGCATCTGGTAAGACTCTTCTCTGACTGTTCAGCTTTACCAGCAAACTATAGGGCAGTTGTAAGGCAGGCTAAACCTAAGGCAAGAGGGTTTTGTTCCCTAAAATCAATTAGCTGATACTAATACAATGAGACTGCCATCTATTAGCCAAGCTAAAAAGCTTTTAAGCTGATCTGCAGGGGATATCTTTAGCATCTTCATCCAGACTTTCCCTGAGGGCTGAACCATTTTCAGTTAAATGTCATGCTTGGGAGGATGCTTCAACCTTGCTGTAATGCCGAGGTGCAATTGTTGGACAGAGCTGGAGAAGTCTGTGTAGGGCGCGCTTTAAATTCCACACTGGATTCCATAAGTGTCAGTCAGCAAGGGCTGCATAGAGGATGTATAGGATCAGTATATTTTCAGCAGGCAGCTCAGGCATTTAGGTAATTCTAGGTGCTTTGCCTAGATTATGGCATTATACATTTCTCCAAAAGGACTTAATCCTGATAGGAAATTAGAGCATTTGATCTATGTTTTTAAACCAAATCTGAACTTCTATGCTTCTCCTTTGTTTGCTTTACAGTGGAGCTTTGAAGTAAACACACAGAGATGAGTAAAAATATGGATAGTGATGATACTGTTGAAGTAAAGTAGTGCTTATGGTATGTAGAGATGTGAATTTCTGCCTTGTGACAAAACTGAATGAACCTACTATGCACGTGGGCACATGGTTTGGGCTGGGGTAGAGTTAATTGTCTTCTCAATGGCTCTTGTGGGGCTCTGCTTTGGATTCCCGATGAAAACAGGATTGATAATATAGAGCTGTTTTTGTTATTGCAGAGAAGGGCTTGTACAGAGTCAAGGCCTTTTCTGCCTTTTGTACTGCCTTGCCAGTGAGAAGGCTGGGAGTGCACAAGGAGTTGGAGAAACAGAGCTGGGACAGCTGCCCCCCACTGACCAAAGGCATTTTTCATACCCTGTGGAGTCAGGCTCAGCATATAAATCTGAGGGAGGAAGGAAGGGGGAGACATTTGGACTGATGGTGTTTGTCTTCCCAAGTTACCATTAGATGTGATGGAACCCTGCTCCCCTGGGGGTGCTGGAACACATGCCTGTCCATGGGAAGCAGTGAATTAATGGCTTGTTTTGCTTTCCTTGCATGTGTGTCTTTTGCTTTACCTTACTGATCTGTCTTTATCTCAACTCATACATTTTCTCACTTTCCCTCTTCTGATTTCCTCCCCCATCCCACCGGGGGGAACGCATAAGTGGCTGAGTTGCTGACTGAGGTTACACCAGAACAGCATGCATCCTCGGTCATTTGGTGGAGTAGCTGAAAGTAATGAAGGGGGTGGACAGATGCATCATTCATTTGTATAAAATTGGCCACAGAAACAGTGCTCTTAACTATGTTGGCTGTATGAGCTGCCAAATTCAGAAAGGACTTTTGAGCTGAATTGCTTTTGGATTTTACCAACTACATTGATCAGTTCTCCACTAGCTACAATGGGAGTGAGAACATTTAGCTCATATGTAGAACCTGATTTTTAGATGTCTTAATCTAGAGTTATGTCCTAACTTTTAACTAAGCATCAAATGGGGCTTTTTGATCTTTGATCTGTGTACAAACACTAACATGACGATAGAGTAAATCCCACATTAGAGCTTCTACTCTTGGATGGAAGCCACCCTGGCCACAGGACAAAACAAACCCATTCACATGGCTAGGTTAGACTTCTCTGAAAATTTTTGGTAGACTAGGTTTGCTCCTGCTAACCTTTTGCTCTGTCACCCCAATTTTAGGGACCGCTGAAATAGGAGTACAGACATTTCCTCTGTGAGGTAAAAAAAAAAACCCACAAAAAACCAACTGAAAACCAACACGCCAATAATCTTTTGAAAGTCTTCTACTAATTATGCTTATATTTTAGATCTTGGTCAAAAGAAAGCAGTTTCAGTGGCTGGGTACCAACTAATTCTGAGTTTATAATAGTGTAGTAATATAGTTTCTTCCTTCAGAACCAAGTTTTCCAAAAAGGTTTCCTATCCACATGTTTAAAAAGGCCCTCAAACCTTAGTATCTGAGCTCTGATAAATCATAGCCTGAGGTGGTCTGGTTGGAAAATGAGAAGCCACTGAATAAGGAAAATGCTGAAATTTCACTCTCTATAGGGATTACCAGTTTCATTAGCCTCAGTGAAAACCACATTTCACAAAATTTGGAGCTGCAGCAGAGCTCAATACAGATAATGCATTTAATGTATGCTCTGGGCAGTGAAGTTGAAACTATTTTCATGTAATTTTCTTCAGTGTTGGATGCAGCCATCCTGTAAGTTTCCTGATAACTTAGAATTTTTCTTTCTCAGAACAGCAAGTGATACTGTTCCAAAGCACCTAACATTTTCTGTGACAAAGGTGTATCATCATTTCCCATAGAGTCATGTTTTATCACTACCCGGTAATATAATGTCACAGTATGATAGCACGTGCAATTTAAAGATATGCTGTTTTTCCCAGTTCTGTAGTCATGTCAAACACTATTGACTAATGTAGAGGCTTTTCCTTTTTCATTTTTTTCACACGTGTCTTAGCTCTACCATATTAAAGACGGTTCAGGTTTGGTGGGGAGGCAAAAGCCCCTAGTGTATTCTTCTTAGAAAAATGAAGATGCAGAGAAAGTGTACTTATACCAGGCAATAGAAGTGTCCAAATAAGAAAAGACGTGATGATATGGGAGACAATGCATAATTCTATGGAAAATATGGTTTGTTTTTTTTCATAATATTGTTAACTGTGGAAGTATGCCACTGGATTTTACTGTATTATGGGCAGACACCAGACATTTATCCAATTTTTGATGGCATTAAATGATCCGTTTTCTACCCTGAAGCCTTTAAAAATTACCTTTGACAATGTACAAGTAAACTCAATTATGTAGTAAATATAAACTTTTCAATAGTTAAGGTGATATGAGTTCATGGCTCATGGCTATATGAGTTCATGGCCCATGGCTCTTAGTGACAACAGTGAGCAAATATTTCACAATACTGAAATTAAACAGAAGTTTACTTGAATGTTTATGTTGGTTCTGGAGAGATTATTTTTAGCAATGAGCTTTATAGTTCTTCCAGATTAAGGCTGAAATTTGCTAGGACAAAATTCTTTGTCTCGAACTAGGTTTTTGGCTATACATTTTAAGCAAATTGTCTATGTGGTAGCTTACCAATATTAAAGAATAGTTTGCCGATGTGAAAGACATATAATATCTTCTTTCTAATAGCACAAGAACCTCTTTGATGCAGAGGACCTTGTGCTATTAGAAAGATGTTACATGTCCTTTCTGTTTTGGATGGCCACCTTATGTGCACTGTATTTCAAAACAGAATAAGTGCAAATACTTGCACAGGCATGAGACATAGAGGAGCCTGGCCAGGTAGAGTTAAATATGTGGTGATAGAATTAATACAAGGTGATAGAATTAATGTCTTGTGAAAAGACAACTGTTTTCAAAGTTATGTGCTGTGTTCTACATGGCTAAGTAATAACTAAACCCTTCAAGCCTTTTACAGACCATTTCTCTAAGGGACATATATGTTACAGGGATTCTTAACAGAGACTTGCAGTTCTTAGCAGGGACTTGTATTCCTTCAGATTGGAACAACAGCAAATTCCAGCCTTTCCCACCTTACTACACAGGCAGGAGTACTGCAGAGAATAAAGATCTACCATAGGAAAGACGAACTGGTCTACTGTATTTTGCTTTCTTTCTAGTGTGCAATTTATTTTGAAAGGCTCAAGGGTGGCTCAAATTGAAGATATCAGAAATAAATGTTTTTGTCACTGTTGTTGATTTAAACAGAGGAATTATCTGAAAATTGTACTGCTAGGGCACATACCATTTTTTTCAGCTTCTTCCCTTTTTTTCCCCTGGTGTGAAGGAAGTGGTAGCTAAGAAATTAAATTGTATTAGAAGGGTTCCCATGAAACATCTCATACCAGCAGTAAGGAAGTCTGTGGTCAAACTTGGAATCAGATGATACAGATAAACATTCTTGAACAGTTCTGCCTCAAACCCTGTAATTTATGGTTCACAGGAATTCTGAACCAAATAAGCAACAACTGGGTCACTGTTCCATATTTAAAATCTCACCTAAATCCAGAGGGATGAATTTTAAGTGTGAAGTCTGACTCTAGGGATGGTGAAGAGCTGTTTAAGAGTGAGTAGGTTTTTTTGGGTGACAGATGCAATCACTGTTTCCATGAGGCCTAAACATTGAGGAGTGCAGAGGCTTACTACTGAGAATTATTTGGCTTTTTTCAAAGCTGATTTTGTGGCTGAAAAATTGTTTTTCAGATAATTGCTGAAATTGAGCCAATGCAGTGTCTACTTCTGAGCTCCATATGGTAGATTATAGACTCTACTAGCAAAGGCATTGCTTAAAGGATTTTTGGAAGAGGAACTCTCTATTCTGTTCTAGTCAATTGCACAGCAGAGAGGGTTTTTTTTTGCATTCCTTGACCTCTGCTAAAGAGTAATGACATAAGGAGAAAAAATACACTTCTGTATATGAACAGGTGGATCACAGGTGTCTTCCACTAGCTGGGAGCCTAATAGGGCCTTTTCTCATTTAGCAGTTGTGGGAAAACTCCAGTCTGCAGGGTTGGGAATTGCCTCTTGCCTACAGAATTTCCTAGTAGCTTCAGGTAGGTACTTCTTTATTTTGTCCCCTAGGTTGTGGTGGGTTACTTGTGGTGCAACAGGTGCATGTTCCCCACTGTAACTAACTTTGTAGTGCAGTGCAGGGTTGTCGTATGTGTGGTCTTCTTCCACAAGTGGCTGACAGGTGAGCTAAATGTTAATGAACTATATTCACTTCTGAGTTTAGGCCCTCTCAACTGTGCAAGCTTTCCACATCCTGTTCTATCAAACTATGCTTCCTCCAAGGTTTTACAGATCCTTATTTTTCCCTCACTGCTTCCTTTCAGTTGGTCTGTTTGCCTTTACCCTTCTCTCTATAACTCTGGTATGGAACCTGCTCCAGGTGTGAACTTGGAAGGATGAGGACAAGGAAATGAATCTTGTCAGAAAGAGAAACACTGGGCATTTTCCTCCTTTGGTGCTTCCTTGGGGGCATCCCCACTTTAACAAAACCTTTGGTTTTGAATTCCCTTTCAGCAAGGGTCTTTAAAATGTAAGTTTCTCAAGGTGCTGTGAGATGCAGGTGAGATGGAATCAAATGGTATTAGTATAAGAAGAGATAGTTAACTACCCTTCTTCAGAAATGAGCATTTGTGTGATGGACTTGTTTGTGTCTCTTGAGAAAGAGGCAGTAAGCTAATAACCTACCATCTTTCTTAGGAAGCTGGTTTAAGGAATTGCTTTCAGTATCTCTCCATGAGTGGAGTTGACTACAAATTAGTATATTTCCTCCCTGAAATGGATGTATTTTCTATTACTATTCTGTCACACCAGAGTCTGTCTGCTACTTGCTGTGATACTGCTAATATTGTGGCACCTTCATTCCACTTCTCTCTGGAAGCCGTTTCCTCTTGTCTACAGTGTTAAGATGAATAAAGGGGAAAGCCTTTAATACAGTGTCTAAGGATAATGATCACTGAAATACTTTTGCTTCAAAGGCTTTTTTTTTTTTGGCCAGCTTTGCCAGCAGTTTTTATTCAATGCCACTTTTATTTATTAATAAAAAGCATTAGTTTACAAAAATAAAGATAGCTGAAGATGATAATTGTTGCAAGGATATAGTGATGACATAAAAGTATTTTTTCCAGAAAAATAATGAAACAGAAATGAGATTGATGAGGGCTTGCAAGTAAGCTTGCTCTCTCTTGAAGTGTTATAGTCTTTTCTTTGCCAGTAGTGCTGATTGTGTTGGTTGAATCTGAAGTGAAGATGTGATTAAAGTGGGAAAGAGCTCATTTCTGACTGTCTTCCCAACTCCAAAGAAGAAAACAGAAGAAAGGAAAAGAATGGGGGCCAGAGCTACAGACTAGTTAATTTTAAATAATCTCACTACTTTAATACATGGAAGAAATACTTTGTGGATGATATAACCTACTGATTTTGTGTTGCCTTTTTTTTTTTTGCTGTTTGTTTTTGTTTGCTTTTACTTACAGCAAAGTCAAACACCCCAAAACCTTGGACATTAACAGACCTGTATCACAAAACAGCCTATTTTCCAAACAGTTTTGAATGCAAGGTCTTGAGTACTTAATAGCATCCTCATAATAAGGCCTTGGAATTCTTTGTGAAACTCATCCTTAATCACAGACTAAGTTGAGTTGGAAGGGACCTATAACAATCATCAAGTCCTACTCCTGAACCGTCCCCAAGAATCACACCATGTGCCTGAGAGTGTTGTCCATGTCCCTGGGGAGCCTGTTCCAGTGCCCAACCACCCTCTGGGTGAAGAACCTTTTCCTAATATCCAGCCTAAACCTCCCCTGACACAACTTCCATCCATGAAGAAAAGCAACAAGCTAAGAAAGGATAAATTTGTGGGTAACAGTTATTGGAGCGAGTGGTATTTGGCCATGTTACCTTATTATATAATTTATGTAACTGAGCACGTAGATACACAGATATTACAGCTGTTAATAGCCTCTGACTGCACCTACATGTTTCATGTGAGCTTCATGGCCCCAGAATGCTTTGAAACCTTGAAAGCCTGAAATTGTATGTCTGTATTACAAGCAGTTTTCCTTGACCTGGAGCTTGAGCTCACACAAAGCCCCTGTGGTAGGACTCAGTGGGCCTCAGAAGGACGAGCTCATTTTGCTGACTTCCATGACATGATGCATCCTGAGGGCAAATCAGTCACAGTATCCTGCAGCACATCCCCGTAGAAAGCTTACGTACTCTCAAAAGTACACAGGCTTTCTCTGCTGGATGCACTAGTTGGGTTGCTGTAGAGCTGACCCTTGAGTAGGCTTTTGCAGGGAAGTACTGTGAAAAAGTGACAAATTCAGCTTGTGTCTGGGCTTTAGGCTATTTCTACACAGTTGTTTAGATTATATCAGTTAGCTGACAACTTATTCTCAGCATCAAACTATAAGTAAAACAGTAATTTTGCAGTTCATAGTTTCTTAAACCTTCTGATTCCCCGCATCATAATTTTTTGGCATTCCATTTTATCTCTTCTCTTCAATAATGTTCTCTTCTATAATGTTATTGTTTTGTACTTTGCTCATCCTCTTTGCTTTAGCTGTGCCCAACGAACCCCTTGCCATGACAGTTCACATTAATGTTAGAAACTGACTTCCAAAAACCTGAAGGTTTTAAAACCCAGTATTTATTAGAAAAGTTCCTGCCTAGTTTATAATTTAGAAATCAATTTACCAATATTGTTATAGGCATTCCAGAAGACAAAAATGGTCTATCCATAGAGCTGATGGATGCCAAAATCAGTAAGAAAAAAAAAGTTGTCTGTTCAACTGAATATGTATGGATATTGATAATAATTACCTGATAAGGCCTGCTTAAAACTGCTTATACTCCTTCAATGTCATGACAGAAAAGGCCTGCTTAAAACTGCTTATACTCCTTCACTGTCATGACAGAAGAAAACCACTGAGATTAGCATCAGAGATGATGGAGTTCTGTTCAAAAAGCTCTTTATTTTTGAAGAACAAGTGTTCCTTTTTTTAATAAAAATCTGTATGAACAGAACACATTTTAGGATTATGCTAAAAAAACAACCCTGAGTTCTCTATGAATTTAAATTTTTCCTCTAGTTAGTCACAGATTGAATGTTTGTTCATTCAAGCTGTTTATCTTTGTCTTCATTCATTGCCCAGTGAAGGGCTAAGAGTAGTCAGTGTGTGTGTCATGCCTACTCAGTGTAGAACATGTGTTTCCCTGTGAAAAACATGTCTGTTCTGTACAGGGCTCTGCCTTGTTCAAACAAGGTGTACTGCAAGCTGTGCAGCTGCTGAATATGGTGCCTGGTAGATCATTCTTTAAGAAGATATATTTTGAACTGCGTTCCAAAGCTTTATGCTTTTTATTATGTTTCTAATTGACTCTTGTTATCTCAAAACCCAAATCTCTTAAATTTCCACTTTACTATTTAGACAATTTGGCTGCCTGCTATTAGATATCTATAATTGAAAGAGTTGACATTTATATGCTTGCTGGAGTTGCACAAATGAAAGGAATTGAACATTTTAAAACAATTCAGCAGTGATAAAATTGGATACATTCACAATAAGTTATGACATGTATAGATTTCATGTTTCCGACTTCATGCTGGTGCTCTTTTGTTGCTAAGATGTTTGTACCTATATAGCTATCATTTTAGCAAACACCCCTTCAATTGTATAAGCTGTTGGGCAGGAAAGCCAATCTGGCAGAAAAAATGGAAATACTTGCATCAATAACTATATTTATAAAAATGTTACCATTGGAACTGAGAAGCTTTTCACATTGTTTATGTCAGAGAGTTGTAAAAAGTTTCTCTCTCCTGAGAGAGGGGAGTGGTACCAGGTCATTACTGCCCTTCACAGAAACACAGAAGAAGAATACTTACTCCTAATATTTCTTGACTAGAGCTCTAAAAGCAGCTTTATAGGAATAGGTAGTCTGGTCATGTATCTCCAGTAAATTAAAATCCCAGAAAAATGCTAGAAAATAGAAAATGCAAGTATGCAGTGTGCAGTGCACTCTTCAATGTGTCCTTAGTTATCATTTTTTTATGACCTGAGGTAATCTGAGTGAATTTCCGATCAGGGTACATGAAATGAGATGAATAAAGGTCTACTCTTGGAAGCTGTTATTCATCAATCAATTAACTCAGAAAATTTTTTACAATTCTCATCTTCCTGCTTCAGCTATATTGAATTAACGTGTGACACCCAGGCAGTTAAATTTTCTCCTTGAAATATATACCTGGATACAGTGTTTGAACATCCATATGCTTTCTGAGTTGAGCAGATGTGAAGTAACTTCTGCAGTGTGAAGTAAGGAAACACAATAATATGTAATAAATACTATGTCTCTTCTCCTGGAAAAATGCAATATGTCTTTACAAAGATACTAATTTTTAAGTAAGATTGAACATATTTGGAGGAATGAAAAATAGCTGAATTTTCTTAAAGGCAATATACTCTTCATTTTGTAATTGGTGCTGTATCATGCATTTGTAGGTGTTTGTTTAATTTTTAAATGTGAAATGAATCTTTAATTTCTGGCTTACAGTGAGGAACAATGCTTTAAGCACAAGGTCTAAAATTAAGCACAAGGTCTATTATTTTAGATTGGCCTGAATTATTACAGGATGTTTCTAGATTAATAACTAAAGACCCCTGCCTTTAGAGAACACGTTTTAATAGTCATGTTTTAATGTTCTATCAAAATATTGTGATATATTTTGCTATGTTTAGCTGCTGGAGTCAAAAACTAGAGGAAGAGCTTAAAGCTTATTTTTAGTAGGTCATTTTGTTTTAGAACATCTCTATATGCATTTCAATTTAGAAATAGTAATGTATAAATATTTAACCTAAAGTAATTTTAAATGTGCCTTTTATCCTTTTCTTGGCAATACCATCATAGTCTGTGATCAAAGAGTAAATTTCATATGCTAAAGGTTCTTCTATCAGCATAATATACTACTTTATTAGGCACAGTCTTTTTGGATGTCCCCCATGGTTGACACAGTTCGAGTGAGATAAGGTCTACAAGGACAGTGATGGATTCAAGTAAAGCTCATCAGTTCTCAAAATCACTGATTTTATCTGTGTGTTTTTGTATTATATGTGCAACATAAACACAAAGTTTTGAAAATATAGTTTCTTAGGAAGTAAATTTGTGAGAGCTAATACTTAAAATTGCCCTGTTTGAAAGGAATTCTGTTTAACATAGATTCAGTCTTGCCTAATGAGTACCTAAATATGAGGTATTTTCCAGCCAAGCTGGAAAAGACAGATTTATTGGACTAACACCTGCCACCAATACTGATAAGTGCTCAGCATCTGACTTCTCTAGCTGCTGTTAAATCACATACAATTCCTTAGGCTGTGAAAGCAAATAAAGATAACCAAGTGCAGTAATCTGTGTGAAACCAGGGGGAAGAACACGTGTTTGCAGGGAGATCTGAAAGACCACACATAAGCTAATCCACATGCATGTGGCTTTGCTGTTAATTGCAGTCTCAGCATCTGTGTAAATAGCTTGTTAAAAAGCCAGGTTAGTGTTATAAACATGGAGCCCGCTGGTACTATTGTGCAGGACGTATTGCAGAAACATGTCAGCAGCAATAATTGCAGAGAGACACACCTTCCCCTTCAGATATTATTAAATGGAAAAAAAAACTAGGAATAAACAGGTGGCCTGGATAGACTTTTAAAATCCTGATGGTGGATTTCCAGACAAAATAACCTACACAAACAAGAAAGCAGTTAAAAAGTAATTGAGCATATGCACAAAGGAATAAAGAAGAGAAAATGACAATTTTCTTTGTTATCCTTCTGGGAAAAGATGGAAGAGAAGCATATAAGATGCTGTTGTGTCTGAAACACTGGGAGGATTAATGAAAGTGCTTATTGAGTAATGTGACCCCACAGAAAGAGATCATGGACAAGAAGCAGTTGTGCCTCTTGTTATTTTCTACTTAAAGCCAAGCAGAAGAGGAAATAATTGTAACAAGAGATGAGAACTCTTGTAGCCCCAGAAGCTCTGGAAGCCCTAAAGATTCCTTGTTAATGACAAATTTGTATGTGGTGGACAAGCTTCTTACAGGAAAGACTGTCAAGAAACCTATATCCAGTGCAACAGGAACAGCAGCACTTCCACTAACCATGACCACTGCATTCTCCTGGGAAGGTATCAAAGTTATAGTGGCTACTAGGAAAGAAGTCCAAACCTATCTACTGGCTTACAATAAAGAAAATGAGGAATTAGGAGACATTGAGGCTGATACTGTGATTTAGTGCAGACATCAGAAAGCAGCATGAAAACCAGAAAAAACAAGTGCCCAGTCTGTGAACACATATAAGGACTAGAAATATTTCTTATTCCAAACCTGAAACTAACATCATAGTGGTAAGCAGCAGTATGGGTAATGAAAGAAGCCTATTGAAGAGATGTCTGCCATGTGAGGGTGGATGACCCTGCCTTAAATAAGGTAGGGAAATATTCTCTGTATTCTGGACTCCCACATGCCACCTGTAAGTGACCCCCAAATTAATATATATATGTATGTATTCATGTCACATAATGTTTGAAGATATGTTATCAGACTGGCAACCAATTACATTCCAGCGGCATTGTAACACCAGCTGATAGCTGAGATTGATAAGTGGTTAGATTTAAGAAGAGTGATCAAAGGTAGTACAACCTTTCTGAACTCAGTGAAGTGAGTGCATATTGTCTGTAAAAACACATCCTCCTCCAATGGTAAGTTATTTGTTAGAATTTCCAGTAGTCAAAATGGGGCTGTTCCTCCCACTGTTGAACAACAATGAAGTCCTTGATGGAAAAGAGAAATTAAAATTATCTGGCAGCATGCAAATATATTTCAAGGAAAAGGACATCTACAGTGCCGGGTTGGTTTAGAAGTATATCCCTATATTTACTATATGAGACAATGAAATGTTTTTAAACTCCCCACAGAAAGGAATTGGCAAACACAACAACTACCACACCCTGTGCAGTATTTACTTACAGCAGCCTGCAGTGGTAATGTAGCTCCACAAGATATGAGGGAGACAACATTCAGGTAATATCAGAACCTGTGCTGAAGTCACACTAAAAATAAGTCATCAGTCTTATCCAGAGAGTATGGTTATAGGATCTGCTTTAGGAAAAAAAATACAATTTTAGGTGAAGTCAAATATATGTTTTGGTATAATAAGGCAAGGCAACTACCTTTACTGTTAGCACTGGGCTGGCAACAGGTGGATTTAAGTATCTGTCTGTCTTCAAAAGAATTCTAGTATCAGTTGAAACATGAGCAAGAAAAAGTCCTAGGAGCAGTAATGATGACATTCTTGAGGATAAATGAGGCATCAGGGAACAGGCAACATGAGTCTGTAATATAGAATTGCAACAAATTGTGAGCAAGGACTGTGGAAAGTATATTAACGAAAACATGGTCAAGGAGAAGGTGAGAGGAATTGAGCTCTGTAGATTTCTAGGAAATAGTGGTCTGGCCTTGAGATGCTATTTGGAATATGTAAGATTGATGTATATAAGGGAAGAAAATGAGGATGAATAACTGTCTTCCCAGATGCTGCATACTTTTACAACTCGCCTTTGATGAAGGTTTTGATACGTAGTGGTCCAGCATAAGAAGAGTCATGGATCCAAGAACAAACATTTGAAGAATAAAAGTACCATAGCCAAAGTATTTGCCTAAGGTACTTGTTCTGCAGAAAGGCAAGGATTGCTTGTGCAAGGATGGTGGTTGCTAAAGGTATGAGCTTGCAGAAGTTGTTAGCATCAAGAGACACCAAAAAATGGCTTTAAGAAAGAGTCATGGACCAAGCTTTTTGCAAACAAATGTTTCTGATGAGCTTTACTCGAATCCATCACTGTCCTTGTAGATCTTATCTCACTCGAACTGTGTCAACCATGGGGGACATCCAAAAAGACTGTGCCTAATAAAGTAGTATATTATGCTGATAGAAGAACCTTTAGCATATGAAATTTACTCTTTGATCACAGACTCTCACCTCTATGTACCAGTCCTGTGAGCATCTCCTCAGAAAAGCTGCATTCCAAGTTGGGTGTTGTGAAGATTGCAGAACTATATAGGATGGAGCAAGAGTCACTGTTAGTAGCTGACACTGAACTGGCTTTCATGAACACAATGCACACATCTCAGTGAGATGGGTTCCAGCAATGGGCTATATTATAATATTTGCTTATTTTCTTGAGATGTGTGTGTGCTCTTTCTCTTAACATAACTCTATACTCTATGTGGGGATTAATGAGTGGAAGAGTTTATACTCTGGCAGTGACCAGGTTGTGAAGACTGTGTAATGCATGAAGCTATTTCTTACATGAGATGGTGGATGAGCTGTGTGGCTGGGACAATTTTTTTATAGAGAATTCAGTCATAATCTTAGCAGTTGGCAGGAAATGGACAGCAGTTCATATATGAAATGAGAGACATCACTAAGTCTGGTCAGAGAGCCTGCCTGCTTGGCAAACATAAATATTTAATTGAGGGCATGTATGTGACTGGATGATGAATTCGAAGACAATATGTGATACAGCCTTTACCCATCTGACTTCTGGCAAAAGGTGAGAATAGATTTTACTTCTGGTAACAGTCACCCATAAGACAAGACACACATTTCTGGGAAGTGCCTGGTGAAGGACATGCAGGCAAGAGCTCTGACTAGGGAGCCCCAGGGGTGTTTTGCAAAATATGTATTTGGCCTGAGATTACTGTACTCAGACAATAGTCCTCACTGTGCTGCAGCTGGATTTAACTAAATTGGCATCAACAGGACTTGGAGCACAAGGGCACCTTCTCATGGGTAACACAAAATGATGGTACAGCACAGTTGGTGTGCTGTACAGACAGGCAGGAGACTGTTGATTTAATGCAAAACAGAAAGGAAGGCAGACAGGGAAAGATCCCAACAGATAAGCAAGTGTCTCCATGTGAACAGATAAAGGAATGCAAAGCTAAACACAGAACAGTAAAATGCATGAGTGAAGGTCTTCTTGTTGTGCCCAGATGGTCAGGTATGGATTAATGGAGAACAATGGCATAAGGCAGCAGTACAAGATACGGTGGGATACTAAATATTTGAGTAACAAATAAAATTGAAGAAAACCCAGAATTTTTGAGCAAAGATTAGGAAAAAGCTGTGTTGACACAGGAGAGACAGAATAAATTAAGTAAGAGCAAAATGGAGAGAGCACCAGGGTGCAGGATGCAGGGAGCTACAGTTTGGAAGCCTGTACTCCAACAGCAGCTGAGAAAGTAAGAAAAGATTAGTGGACAGTGGAAAAAAATTATTAGACCTGCTTGTTCAGCCTGAGAAATTCTAAATGATCAGTAGCTATATTCAGAGAAAAGACTATGCTCTTACTATGGCGTTCCTATTGAAAACACCTATGTACATGGGGGAAAAAGAAAGAAAATATCATGAAATAAATCAAATGTATTGTAGGCATCTTTCATGAAACAATAGTAATCTTCCATTTGGACAATTTATTCAGTTTGGTCACTTTATTTCACTAAGGCCATAAATGAAATAGGCAATAGAGAATAGTAATGAGAAGGATCAGAGATATGGATAGAGTTCCATACATGCAGAGATTAAAAAGATTAGGGTATTTACGTAAAAACAGAGATGAATGAGAGCTGGAATGAAAGAGGTGTATAAATTATTAATGGTTTAGGGAAGGTCAGGGAGGTGCACTGATTTAACTGTCTCAGAACTCAAGAACAAAGGGTTCACAATAAAATCACAGCCTTTCAGTTTTAAACTGATAGCAGAAAATCCCTTTTACACAAATGTGGCATCACTCCCTCAAGATCTGAGGCAATGAACTTCATGGGATTAATAAAAGGGTCTGACATTTCTTGCTAACTTGATTAATCATCCAATAATATTTGATCTGAATATTTAAGTAGCCTTAATGTATTGATCCTTACAAAAGGCTTCTAATGCAGAAAAGTATTATCATGCCACTAATCTACTGAACAGAATTGGCACTGAGGCAACACTAGATGATTTGCCTTGGACCACAGACAGAATCTCATGTAGAGCAAAACTGAATTTTAGATTGGTACTTTAATATGTGGACAATCTTTTTTGTTTTTGCCATTATTTATTTACGTTGGTGGAGCACAGTTGCTCTGATACAGCTGGCTGCAGCTGGCTACAGCCTCTTAAGAAAGCACTTGGGTCATGCGTCACGGTGCTTTCCATAGTCACATGCCCAGCACCTAATGGACTGACCAGAGGATTTGCACTTAATTTGACTAGTCCTAGTGGAACTGGGCTTCCTGAACATGCCCAAATCAATGAGGTTGTGTATACTTGCAAGAAGTGGTGCTTCCCTGAAGCAATGGAAATACTGCCGATTATCTCTGCAGCATATGTTTGTCCATATCTATCGAGGAAAGCTTTGGCTGTTTTTCACTGCCACCTCCAGAATCATTGATCTATCCCAGTCCCTGCTGTTCGCTTTGAAAGGAGCCTTTCACTAACATTTTCTCATTTTTCTGTGACTACCACATTATGGGCTGATGGAAAGGAAGTCTGGGCATAGAACTATTCAGGTGTCTGGCAGCTCCCTCCTCACGTGTCTCAGGAATAATACAAGAGTAGACAGACTTGACAGTTGTTTTGACAAGTCATATATAGTCTATGTTTCTAGATGAGTATTGCCAGTTAGCAGTGATGTTTAGTGCATGATAACAGTATTGTAGCTTGTGTTAGAAATATTAAAAAAATGGCTATTATCTGGGATCTAAATTTTCAGGTTGTAATCTAAGTTCTACCTATCAGAGGTGAGGAAGGAACTTTATGCATCAGTATGGTATCAAGGAAGAAAATTGCATGAACTACCTGCCTGTGGCTACTATGGAGGACAGGATAACAGATTCAAACTGTTACTTTGATCGAATGCAAAAAATCTGAATTATAAACCAGTTAAAATGCAGCAGTGAGCTATTTGGAAGTTACTGGTTCTTCCTTTGAGCGTGCAATGGTACAGTGCACCCTTTACAGTGGCATGAAAGACAAACCATGCAAACAGAGTTGTTATTTTTGTTAATATCTATTCTGTCTGTAATCTTGATTCTGCATAAACCTGTAAATATAAATGTGAAGCTTTTCTGAAAAAGCCTGTTAAGATATCTGTGCTCCATTGAGACAACCCCCTCCCTCGAAAGAACCGAAAAAAGCAGTGAAGCAAAACCACACCACAAGATTTTTGCTTCAGTTCAGAACTGTCACTTTGCTTGCAATAGAAACAGACTAACAAAGGATACTCAAGAAAAGGAATGGGCCAAGATCTGCAGCTTCAGCGTCTGAGCTCTATTAAACCAACCATAATCTTGTTTGCTAGTAGCCTCTTCCTAGTAGCCTCTCTCCACTTGATCTTCCTTTTATTTAATGGCAATACAGAATTTCACTGGTTACCAACGTCAAATAATGGCACACATGGTTCTCTGTGTCCACATAAAATACCTTGAAAGTACATCCTGACTTTTCCTTCATTCTTGTCACAGACTGGGGGGCTACTAAGATGAACATCTGAAATTGCATCACAGGCAGTGGGAGTATGTGTGCTATACTTGTACATTTATCCTTAGATAAATGGTGGTGCAAGACAGGAAGGATATTCTAGTTTCCTAATGAATCTGTGCCTTATAGCCAAGATAGGTTCTTTTCTCCATTTATTTTTCACTTGTAATTTCCTAAATTTACTGCAAAAAACATTTGCAATTAGGTCCTCAAGTAAATAGTGTTTTTAGTCCAAGCTCTTCTTTCCATTACTCCTGCCCTCAGATCATTCAAATTTTAATCTGCAGTGATTTGATTTTGTTTTCTATTGACAATGCTTCTTTATTTGAGTCATCATACCATTTATTTATATGCCATGATCATGAAAGAAAATTTAAAAAGAACTTACCCCAGAATTGATCCTTGAGTAAGTACCATTAAGCTCCATCCACTGTCAAAGTGCCCCTTTCAAACTGTCAGCTACCCAACACACTATTTCCATTTTTCCTTTCCATCTAACAGTTCCTCTTTTACCTCTTTCTTCTCTAGCAGTATTTATTAACTTTCCACATAGCCCTGTATCAGCTATTTTACTGTAGCCAGGACAGAGGGCATGTGAGGATTTTCTTTTAAAGCCAGCTCTCTTTACAAAAGGAATGCTGTCAAGTTTAGTCTGGACTTATCCACCCTTGAATTAATTTTGTATTTATTTCTTTCTATCAGCATCATCTGTGTGAAAGTACTGTGTTCCACTGAGGTCCAAATAGTGCAAACCTTTTCTGTCTCACTACTTTATAAACACAAGCTCAATAATTGCTGCTACGTGTTCATATGACACTTTGAGAGATTTATAGAAAGTATTTCCATGTTAATTCATGTGCTAAGTCTTTCAGGATACCAGCCTGGAAATTGATAGATGCCGTAGAAAGCCCCCTGAGTTTTATTTCTACCTCCTCTGTGGTAAGTACTATCCCACACTTGCATTCCCAATATCCAGCCTTTGCTTCCAGGTCAAAATCAGTGCCCTCTCTGTAGCATGAGGAAGCATTAATTTAGTTTTTGATCTATATATCTTGTTTTTTACCCTATGTCACAAATCAGGGAAGCTGCTAATCTTGGGGACTTTCAAGGCTGTTCCAAAGGATCCACCCCACTGGTGTATTCTCTCATCATATGGCAGTTCTGAGATCATTTCAGCCAGTTCCTTTGTAATTGAAGATCTGGAAGAAAATCTTTGCACCAGGAATAACTTCCAGTAATTCAAGCCAACACAGTTTAGCTTTTTGTCAAAGCCTCTTTGGTGCTCAGTGAATATACATACATACATATATAAATAAAATTAATTCCTCAATTCCTGTGAGTCTCAGCCAGAGGCCTCCTGACTTTTAAATTTTTTTAATCACCTGTTGGAATTTAAATGTGTTAAAGTTTTTTTTTCAAAGACATGCCTAACCTACTTTTTTTTTTAATCCATGTCTGCATGTCTGCTGTCTTGAGCCAGATTTTTGTTGCTAGCACACCTAAGCACTTTTGCTCATTCTCATCTTGGCCTTTTCCACTGAGCTCTGACTCAAACTTTCCTTTATATTGTTTTCTGTTGTACTCTACTGCTGAAGTGTTATCTGTGGTTTCTTGTGCTTTTTAAATGTTTAACTTCTGTCCTGTAAGTTCTTTGTTGTCTGAAATTGATGTGTGGATAAAAGCAGCTTCCTGCATTGTTAAAATGACTGAGCTGGGAGACTGGCTTGTCCTAGGAGGATTTTAGCTCATCAGGCTCAAACTTTGCCTTTACAAGCCCTATTCTAGTTTTATGAGTTCAATATTCCCGTTAAAATAAGCAGCTCAAAGCAAGGTAAACTATCTGAATCCTTACTGACTTGGCTGCCTTTGCACCAGCCCTGTAGCACTGGTAGGACCTTAAATGTTGCACTCTTCTGTAACCAGAATTGATGCACAAACTTTTTCCTACTGTCTGCAATATACATTCACATCTCTTGTTTACCTTAGCAGAAGAAACTGGATTGTTTTATGTGCCTTGGTGGCCTGGAGTTCATGTCCCTCAAGGAAACATAATTCTTCACAGTGATTTAGCACTTCCACTGATGGGACAATATGCTATGCTAAGTGACACAAGACCTCTGTTGATGCACTGGCACACATAGTGACATGGTGACTATAATAATAATGTTGTGAGAGAAAATGCAATGTTACAGAACGTGAAGTGTCAAGTGCAAGCAGTACTTCATGGCTCTGGGAAATCCCACAGCATAAAAACACAGATAAGATCTCCACCAAAGTGACTGAATTTCTTTTGTACTCAGAGGGACTGACAGTTGTGAAAAGATTGGGTCTTAGATGATCAAATTGACATTCATAGCATGTGAGACACTCATATTTGCCAACAAAAAGTCATGATATGCAGGCATTATCCAGGGACAAACATTTCTTTTGGATGTTACTAATTACTACAGGATATGAAGGGACGTGGAGTTGTCTTGTGTGTGAGTATAAACTCAGCATTCATGCAAGATTAGCAATCAGATCTTTTGGATTTTGCTTTAGAAGAGCAATGATTACTGATCATGAGCACAGATAAATGCCTCAAATATATTTAAAAAGGTTGTTTCAAAAGAAATCATAACTCTATGACTGCTCACTTGATAAATTTGATATTTAATTCTGAACACAGGGTGAACGGAGAGTATCTACATGTTTTCATTTTCGTTCAGATGATGCTGTTCTTTTATGTTTAGAGGTAGAGGGGGAAAAGAAAGAAATGTAGCTTTCAGCTAAAGTTTACACTGTAAAAGTTATTCTCATTTTGGGACCAATTCTTTATTGATGTGACTCATTAAGAAGACTCCTTTCACAAGCTGGGATTACTCACTCAAGTAAATGAACTAAAATGAAGGCATTATCTTTTAAGGTTAAATGATAGAATCTATGAATTAGAAACTTATAATAGAGCCATTAACAATTTTTAATTACAGTACAGCTACCAGCCACAGCAATAGTATATGGTAATACCTCCTCATTCCTTTGCCTGCTCTTTCACTGTGACATATCATTATGGAAGGATTATTTAAGTCCTATTTTTAGATTTAGAATTATGCAGACAGAGAACAACCAAAACTGGAGGTGCTGTATTAACATCTCACATGTTATTTCAGGTGGTTTGAGCTAAAAAGAAAACACAGTAAAAAATAATTATGTCTTGTGGTCAGAGGGGCAGTTTATGGGGCCCAGAGGGACTCAAGGTTAAATGCTGGGTGATGTGCAGCCAGAGAACAGTCTCTGGACTCATTAAATGATATTATAGTCTTAGCCATTCCAATTAGGTGGCAAAAAAAAGATTTGGAGGTCTGTGGTAGATCTTAAACAATGAAAAAGTTATGACAGATTCAGTATATACTGAGTCCCAGTTCAGGGCTGGGACACTTGTTGGGCCATGCAGCCTACTCAAAAAATGGAGACATCTGGTTTGGGACCATAGATGACCAAATTAAGTACTGCTCCAAACTCTCCATCTACAAACTGTGTGTAACACATACTGTGGGTAGTTGATTGCTGCTTAATACAGATTCCTAGGCAGGCTCCTAAGTCCTCTTTGTGCAGTGTTATCATATTCCCTAAAGTGTCTGTCTTTCTGTCTGTCTCAGGTAACTGTTTGATTAAGAATATATTACAATCTTTCTGTGGAAGGACACTTAAGAACAATGGTATCAGGAAAACACATTCATCTCTATGAGGATGCTCAAACACTTGGGTAATGCATTTTCTGTTGAAGCATTTTTTTGCAAAAATGTGGTCACTTAGTAAAACTAGAACTTTCTGCAGAAAAGTTCTTTTCATGAAGTGTCTGCTGGGTGAAAGATATCCAGGTGCAGAGACAAAGACTCAGCTCTCCCATCATCAGTTGATGGCACTTATCTGAGATATGAAAGACTAACAGTTCAGGGGCATAAGTTGGTTTAATTATCAGCTCTATAGAGCTGTAAGCTATAGTAAAAGCTCTATTACCTTAATTGGCAGGATGTTGATTGGAAGGTGGTTTTTCTTGCATGCTTCTCTTTCAGAATTCCGGCTTCTGAATATTGTGTAAATTAATGATGTGGTAAATTGTGCAGAAAATATACCCACTTCCATGAAATCTGCAGTAAAACACCTGATTTTTTTCTTGTTTCTAAATACCATCTATTTTAGTTCTGATACAGAAGTTGTTTCCTGTTTTCCATTTTCTCATATGATTTCTCTGTGGTAGATTGTGTGGGTTTGGAGGCTCAGATGATCCAAAATATTTTTCATTTGTAATGAAATGAGAATATTCTTGCTTTAGCATTATGAAAAATCTCATAAAAAGGAATGCATTGAGATATCCTTTTAAGATTTTTCTCAAAAGATAAGAAAGATGGAAAGCAGTTGGAATTTTTATAATAAACTGAAATTTTATGTGCAAAATGTAAAAAATCCCTGCCACTGCCTTGTATAAATCAAGGTTGTAACATTTATTAATATCTCCTGAATATACAGGGTCATTTTTTCTGTGGAGGTGTCTAGATATCATTTGCCTTGTGACTGTTCTGCTGAGGAATAAATAAGAGAACTGGGAAAACACAGGATGATGGAGAATCTGTACAGCATTTGGAACACTCAAGAGATAATATCTAGTGTATTGAACTTCTAAAAAGGCACTTGGAATTGGTGTTTATTTTTTAAGATACAATTTCACCTCTTCTAATCTGGGGCAAATTAAAAAAAAAAAAATTAACCTCCCCTCCCACAGTTCCTGATACAGCCTTAACCATTCCTCTCAATTTGCAAATTTCTACACTGACAGCCTTTATAGCTCTATTTTCTAATTCCTTATTATCTGGCCATCAAAATATCTGTTAAGATCTATGTAATTCCAACTACAGTGCACTTCAGGATCTGTCTTTGTGGTTAGGTGAATGGCTAAAAATTATAGGAAAGGAATGTATGTGGGTGTGTTAATCTTCTACATGTGTTGCTGAAATGAAGAATTGATATAAAGATTAACAGACTGACGTTATTGCAAATGAAAATTTGGTATAGCTTTTTAAAATGCAGACCCTTTTGGCTTTGGTTTATGAGATCTGTCAAAACTTTACATTATCTTTAAAACAAATCAAAACATTTTTCACAAAATCATTCTAATATTACTTAGCTCTTTTGCAAAACAAAGTAGCTACCAGGACACATGGTCTGTAAGGCTAGAAAGAACTGTGTGTTCATCACTGATGGTAGGTAAAACCATTCAAACAGTAGCATCTGAATCGTCCTGGGATATTCAGTGCTCAGGCTGTGCCAAGCATCTTTTATCTTCCCACTGTGTTTTGGACTGGTAATTGGGAAAAAATTGCACAATCACATGGATCTGGTTTTCTTCTTGTTGCTTAGAAATACATGACATTTTGGAAATAACAGAATTGTAAATTTAAAGCTACTTCCACACAAATGTCACCTGAACAAGCAGCGCTTCTTCAGCAACAGATTGTATTCAGACAAATGCCATGTTAGGTTTAGGAGTCACAGTCATATTCAAATGAGATTAAAATTCATTGATTGTTAAATAAACTGCTAAATTCAGTGTAATGGTAACAAACAGCTTAATAACTAACATTAGGTGTGCCTCATCCCCTATCCTAGTTTAAAGATAAAAATAGTCACAAATACCATATCAAGCAAGAGTTTCACCTCTCATTTTTTGATTTCTCCCTTTTTCTAATGAAATATCTCAGCATAATGCCAGTGGATTACTCTCTTTATAGTTTCTCTTTAGAGCAGCCTGTCTATGATATTGCTGATTGTGTGCAGTATTGCCCTGTGTGTGCATTATCCCATTATTAGAAAGGTGGGATGGAATCTGATTACTTCTCACCTTGGGATGAAATGCTGTAGACTGGACCCAGTCCTGCATTGATAAAAAATGAGTGCATGTAAGCGTTCATGTTCTTCCTCTCACTTCATTATCAGCCACATTTTTAAACAAGAATTTAATTTTATCTAGGTGATTCTGTTCTGCATTTCTTCAAATCATTAAGTTTTTCTACATAACCCTGTTCACACTTGTCTACAGTAACAAAAGCAGGTAAGAAAATGAAAAAAACACTAATTTTCAGACATTTACCTTTTCATTTGTTCCATATTGTATATGGTATGTGTTCTATTACTGAGGTACTGTATGGACAGGTTTGTAACTTCTTTTGTTTGTCAATGTAAAGCACAAAGTGATCTATTTTCTGGATAGACAGTACTCCTGAATGGAATGCAATCCAGCAAGCAGGCATCTGACTTTGGAGCAAATATTTTAAAAGCAGTGGCCAAGCCCAGTGGCCCTGAGCTAAATAGTTAACCTTTGTGTGGCTTTTTTTTTTATCTCTGAAATGAAAATGAAACTGTTTCCTAATTTCTTGATAAATTATAATGCTTACATCTACATCAATATTTGTACAGCTTTATGAGATCTTTAGAAAGAAGTTGCCGGTGTTATTATTATTTTATTACTCTACCTTTTGAATTATGTAACTGTACTACTTTTTACCCTTTGAAAGATGGATTTTACTTTGAGATTTCATAATTGTCTCCTATGATACTCTTGCTTTGAGAGTTGACATCTTAAAAAAGAAGAAATTTAACTCTTATTTTAGAGTAAGATTATTTAGAAGATTTTGGATGTTCACGTAAAGAGGTGAATCATTTGTAATCATACCTAAATTTGAAAATGAAGTTTGTCTGAAAGGAAGAAACTGCACTGGGATGAAATATGTAATGAATCTACAGTTTTAAGTTGCTCTTAATGATTTCTCATTTGGTATATGAGTTCCATTAGTTTTTAATTAGTTCTGTGTCATCAAAAATTTAGCTTTTTTTTTTTCCAAAGGACCCCCTGGTTCATTCAGTAAACAAGATGGTCCTGCCCTGGGGTGTAATCAAAGCTGAGTAGCAATGAAGGCTGTTGTCTCTGAACAGTCTTTTGTTGTGTCAACACTCCTTCTTTTGTTCTATTAGTGATTTTAGCTTTTCATGTCCTGCTCTTTTGTTTCTTTATTTTCAAGGACTGGGGGGTACAGGACATTCCATTCCAATTACCAGCCCATAATTCTCTGTTCTATCAGACATCTCATAGACACATCCTCAAGGATACCTCAAAGAAGTGAATTTAAAGAAAAAAGGTTAACAAGATGAAAAAGAAAGCATGATCATGGTCACTCCTGTGTTTTTCTTGCTCTCTCTTCCCAGTATTAGAGGCTGATTCCTGGTCTAGTGTGTAAGAAGCAATGCAGCACTGATTTCAGGGGCAATGAACTAATTGATAAATGCGAAATGTCTAACCTACTCTCTCTAAAAAATATTAACCACAGCACAATGAAAATATTGATGTGTAAATAAACAATAAAAGAATAAGAGAGGAAATCATGATTCTGGAACACTTAAGAGCGGTGGATGTTGTGTACCTTGGCTTCAGTGAGGCCTCCCCAGAGAGGCTCACAGAGGAGCTGGTGTGTGGGCTACATCAGTGGGCAATGAGGGGGATTGAAAACTGAGTGAACAGCTGAGCCCTGAGGGTTGTGATCTGTGGCACAAAATCTAGCTGGAGGCCAGTAATAAGCAATGTGCCCCATTGATTAATACTGGATCCAATACCCTCCCTTGAAGTGTTTATATTTTTCTCTTGACCTGCTGGCAACACTCTAATTCAGCCCAAGGAAATGTTACTCTGTTTTTTTTTACTGCAAGAGCACACTGCTGGCTTATGTTGAGTGTGAGGACGAACAACCCCTTGCACCAATAAATGCTGAGGGCCACCCAGCTGGAAAGCAGCTTGGAAGAAAAAGGTCTGGGAGTGCTGATGGTATCCAAATTGAACAGGAGCCAGCTATGTGCCCTTGCAGCAAAAAAAGCTACTTTATTGTTGGGATGCATTAGGCAGGTCAAGGGAGGTGATCCTTCCTCTGTACTCCGCACTGGTGAGGTCACACCCGAGAGTGCTGTGTCCACTTCTGGGCTTCCCATTATGGGAGAGACATGGAAATACTGGAGAGAGTCCAAAGAAGTGCCATGAAAACTATCAAGAAATTGGAGCATCTCTCCTATGAGTAAAGAGTGAGAGAGCTGGGAGTGTTCAGCCATCCTGAAAGCTCATGGGAATCTCACCGAGGCATACAAATAACTGAAGGGAAGGGGAAAAGAGGTTAGACCCAGGCTCTTTGCAGTGGGACACAGTGACAGGACCAGGGTGCAAGAGTGCAAACTGAGATACAGGAGTTCCCCTCTGAACATCAGAAACCACTTTTTCTCAGTGAGGGTGACTGAGGACCGGCACAGGTTATGTTATGGTGTTTCACACGTTGGAGATACTCAAAAGCTGTCTGGACATGATGCTTAGTAACAAACTCTAGGTGTCCCTTCTTGTGCTGGTGGCTTGGGCAAGATGACCTCCAGATGTCCCTTCCAACCTCAACTTTGACTATCTTAAAGTAAGTGTTTTAAATGAAAATTAGCATGGAGATTCATAATACATTGAAAAACATAATATCTATGATTTAGGACAAATTCTCAACATAGTATAGGAGATGTTTAGGATTTTTCTTAGTGTGCATGAGAAAATGCTGTTATATCTTGAAATGTCACAGAGTAAGTTTACCTCTAAATATGCTGTGACAAATATAATAAAAAGATTTCCAGACAGATGGATGTCAGAATTAGATATATTCTTGTGTGGAAAATGAGACTGCCCCCATGTAGACATTTTTGTGAAGAAAATGATAATAAAAATGTGAAAATAATTGAAAACTGAAATACAAATTCAATATACATTACTGGTATTATTAAAACTTCATGCCCTTTAACTCAAAAAGAAGCTTTATAAAATATTATGCTGAACTGTGGCAAGACTGAAGTTATTAGAAAGGACCATAGTAGAAGTACTTCTGCATTAGGAATTGAATATTTTTTGTGGGAAATATAGACTGAGCATCTCTAGTGATAATAATAGAGTGGACACGTAACAGTACATTTGGACACCCCTGATATCTGAGCACAGTTATGCAGAATAGTTAATTCAAGCAGCACTGTTCTTATTACTAAAGTAGAACACTTAAAAAATTCTAACTCTGCAGATAACAGAATTTATTCCAAAAGTACTCTTTGATGTATAATTAGGTAGATACCATTTTTTTTCCCTGTTAAGGTTCTTAAGATATTTTATCTTGAACTTCAGCTGACTTTATAATGATTCATTGTAGCAAAAGAAATTATATAGTGTAGAAATATTTTTACTGTAGTAAAAAGGTGGGAAACTAGTCTCTTCTGCTCTGCACAATTTTCAGTGAAATCCTTCTGCAAAAGCGAAGTAAGAAATATAGGAATACATTGTTAATATACTCAGGAGAAGTCAAATGAAAGCCTGGAAACAAATGTTGCAGCTGTTTTCTAGAGGAACAGTAGAAGCATAATTTTTCTTCATAAAGGATATTCACAGCTGTTTGGAATACCATTTTAGAGGATTCCTTCTGTTCTTGCGGGCTTTGTTTTCCCTGATCCTGCCTGTGCCAGAGCAGTTTGTCTGCTAGCAAACTGTATCTAGTAAACCAGTTTGCTTCCCATGAGCTACTCTTGCACAAGTGCATCATCGTTGTCCAGGCCTGGTTCCATGAAGTTATGAAATGAAACTCTGATCCAGTCTCCTATTTTACCTTCTGATTTTCCAGTAGGATTGCATGATTCTTCTCTGTAACGAATGCACATCTGTGCACCTCCTAGAAATTTCCATAGAATCATGGAATTGTTAAGGTTGAAAAATAACATTTCGGATCAAGTCCAGTCATTTAGCTCTGCTTGCCTTGCTTACCTCTGTGGAGTTTATACACTGGATGAGGGTGTGCTAAGCCTACTCCTACTCCTTCCCCACGTATGTCACCTCTTTGTATGTTCTTTATACCTCCTGGTACCACGTCAGGGCACTGACTACCTGACTGTGCTGCACACTCCATAGTTCCTTGGGGAAGAGTATGTGCAGCAGAATTTAAGGTTAGAATATGTACACTATTTCTACTGCTGTGTGTTTATGCTAGAAAGAGGAAAAGATGAGAGAAAGTCAACCTGCACTTGTGTATTGAGGTTTGGACTGCTCCCAGAATGCAGGCTTGGGCCATGGGATTGAATTGATCATCATGTAAATTTTGGAGGTTTTGTTGATCTTTGAGACACTATGACATCTGGTAGAACTAGGACTTCATTCGTTGCCTGTTGAGAAGTCACTTTCAGGCGAGGAGAATGGACTGGATGTACTCACAGCACGTGTTTCAAATGGCACATTCTGCTCTGCTCTGTGCCAGCTGGAATTTCCAAAATGTTGGAGGCTTTGTGTTGAAGTACATGGAAAATGTACACAAGTCAAGGAAGGTCAAAGACAGAAATTAATGTGGTCCTCTTTTGCAGAATGGGATGGTGTTTCTGACCCAAGCAGATACAGTAAAAATTGTTACTCAATCGTCTGCCCTAAAAATCGAGCAAGATCCATGAAGCAGTTCCCGTCCTAAATAATTAGTTCTGCCTGTATATCTTAGACAAAAAGAGACTCTACTTTGATTTCAAACTCTTCAAAGCATTTCTCTATGCTTACCAGCACAGTTTCCTCCTTCAAATAACACTACTTCATCACAGCCAAGAGTGGATCATCCTCGCAGTGGTGGTAAAGCCATGTGGTGAGAGATAGATGATGTTACTGATTTCAACAGAAGGTGCCAGACTCTGAGTGTTTGAGAAGTCTGATAATTATGTCTGGTTTGATATATTAATGTAGGCTTAGGAAAGTAACTTTATGGGCCAGTGTTACAATAAAAGATTATTTATTCCAATGTTTCCTAATGCTGTTATATTTGAAGAAAGTTAGTTCAAAATAATCCCTTGAGAAATCAAGTGCAGCTATTAAAAACAGAGAGACGCAACCTAGCTTTGGTTTGCTCTTTTTTACAGCTTGTTCATTTTGATTGTATCTTGGTATAAATCCTTGTCATTAAGTGCTCATATACCTTACAGGCAGGATTTGATGTTTACTTCTGAATGAATTGGATCCGTTCCAGCAGCAGATACCGCAATACTTATAATTGACTTTGACAGTGGATTATGTGGAACTGAATGTCCTAAGGCATGCAAGTAAATCACATCAGCCTCAGGTTCTCAGCCACTGTGACTTTTGCTCCTTTGATACTGGTGCTAGATTCCTTTGCTTGTGTGGTTTGACTTGTTTGCCTTCTCTTGCATCTTCTTTCCTTTACACTCCTACCCACTTGCTGGCTTAATTCATCCTTGAGTCTTAGAATTCAGTGGCACCTCAAGGAAAGTCAGAAATGACTGACTTCACGAAAAAAGTAAAGAGGAAGAGAGGTTCCCCTTGCTGTGTTTGCAGGCAGTGCAGTCACAGTGTTGCAGACGAGAACTAGAAAGTGAAACTGTAAGGAAACGTGCTTATTCTTTATTGCTATATTCCATCTCACTACTGAAAGACTTAATTAGTTCAAGGAATCACATGGGACTCTTTATCTGGACATCTGTGCTTTTACCTCTTTGTTAATTCATCATCAGACTTCTTCTTTTCTTGACGCCCATGGGAGGTTCACTTCTTTCACACTTGACGAGTAAGCCCCTGCTGTGTCTCCTCATGTACTTGCTCTTTCAAGAATAAAAAGATGGCATGGCTACATCAACTCATTAAATTCCTTCCAACTTCTTCAGAAATCCTTTGATTTGCCTTTTTTTGGATAGCCATGATCATATTGATCCATTTTCACCTACTGTTGGTGAACATACTCCTCTGCATGGCCATACCTGCATTGTCATGCTGTTTATGATTGCATCAGCCTCAAACCGGATTGAAAAAGAGTAAAGGCTGCCTTCAAAGGTCTTCAAGTATGTTAATATACTCCCTAATCCAGACTCCACTTGTGTCAGCGAGGCAGGAAGGTTCAAATGCAAGGAAGGGCACTATCAGTTATAGGTCAAATGACAAAGGAAGAGCAGACAGTGGGGTATTGCCTACATTTACCTGAAGCCAACTGCTAGTCTCAGTTGTGCTGGAGCTGGAGTACAGATTTCACAAATGTCCTGGTTTCAAACCTCTGCACGGGCATGAAGGAACCCTCTGATACATGTGTAAAAACTCTTCTGTAGCTATTCCTGCCTGGTCAGATGCTATGGTTGCATCAGTTCTCTGATCATTTTTGAACCGATAGTCCTGGAACTCCTCACATCTGTCTTTCAGGGACCAGTATGATGGCCAGTCACCCAGAACAGCATCTGCACCAGCAGAGGAGGAGTAAGTGTCTTTTCAGATTTTGTCACTACACCGTGGCATACCTGCCACTCCTACTGTCAGTCCTCAAGTGCCATGAACTGTAAGGGACATCCTTACATCAGCCTTGCCATACCCTGCAAACAAAAGGAATTGCAATGTGTGTGAAGTGCCCTGGCAGAGAATGCCACACAAAACTGTGCTGTTTTATTTGCCCAGGATTAATTTGCAGCTGCAGCAGGGGCCACAGAGGCCAGAGTTTAGCTAATAATAACTGAAGCAAAACCCCCAGTGTCTACTTTGGTAGACAGGCATTCAACAGAAAGAGGTTAGAGGAGGCTCAGTGCAGAGGTGACCAGATGAAACATAATAATAATAGATTATGATGAAACTTAAGCAGATGGGATGATCTCATGGTGTCTTTTGATTTAAAACTTTACAAAGCTGTGAAATATCTCAGTGCTGTTCCCTACTGGGATAAGTGTCTGCCTTTTGCATTTCACTTAATGCGGTGAAAATAGGAAAGGCATACAAGCTCTATGGTAGAGCAGATTTTTTTTTTTGAATAAATTAAATTTTATTAAGCTAATGGATGGAAACTGTAGATATACTGTGAATTTTTAAGTACAGGGGGACTTCTCTCAATTTTCTCTGCAAATTTTGCAAGGGTAATATGAATTGCTGAGAACAACTAACTCTGTTCATCAGCAATAGCTTCAATAGCAGATAAACAGAAATGTTGAAGGCTCAGACTTTATCACAGCACTGAGAAGGCTGCTTTATTTTAGAACCTGTGCCAGCACTTGAATCACAACATTTCAGAATGACCTTTCTCCATAACCAGGGGTTTACAACCCCTATACCCACAAGGACGAGCTAAGAAACTTTATAATGAAAATGAAAGATATTTGGAAGTTTGCCACTAGAAGAGGAGAAGAATTCATGGGCTGACTTTGGGAAAATACCTCCACTTTAAATTTCTCAGCCCTTAAAAACAATTTTTCCACCTATGAAGTAATTATTGAATATTTGTAATGATTGTAAAATTAATTATTTAAATTGTTTTGATAATTTTATATCCTCTTTTTACTATTGAAAAATATTAAGAATAAAATAAACCTTCTTCCTCATATCTTACTACAAGATATAGAAGGAACAACTAAAATGGAAAATTAAAAAAATGCAGAAGGGGCTTTTTGTTGAAGTGAGAGGAATTTCTACTTTCTTTTAGTTTTCTTCTAGATTTTTACCTCACTCTTGCAAACTGCTCTGAATAAGCCATGTCTCATGTCAGTCCTGAGTCTGATTAATCTCAAGTGGTCTCAACAGGGAGCAGTTTCCTGGATCAAGGTCTTGTTTATTCCTGTGTGTGCTAAGATCTTTTGCTCTGTCATTTTTGTGTGAGTGATTCCCTAACCATTGGGATTCCTGCAATGGATGCAACTCAGGCTATTACTTGTTTTATTTAGAAATCAAATTGGACATCTTGGACAGTAATATTTTTTTTCTGTATGTTTTGGCACTTCCAACCAAAGCAATAAACCTGGTAAATCTCTTTTGAGATGTTGTTGTGTCAAAACACGTAGAGAAGTTCTCTTTTATATAGTTTGATCTTAAAAGAGAATGACAGCAAATCCTTTGATACTGATTTGCAGAATCATGAACAATTTACTGGTTCTGTTACCTTAAGTTGGGTTTTTTCTAGTCTTTTAAATAGGCTTCTTTTGGTTTTAAGGAAGCATTGTAATTCAGTCTAATTAGCTATAGTCCTTGAGTCTGTGGGGCAAAAGGTTTTACATTTTCCATTTGGATTGCTGAAGCTGTAGAAATACTTAATTTCTTCCAAGGATAATAACTAATTGCTTCTGAGTTACCTGACAGTACTTCCTCAGGTAGGACTAAATTTCAGCCATGGGTAAATCAGATATTTATAATAGTCTTGCATATGCAAATATTTCCACTTTTGGGTCATTTGCAGGTGCAAAAGATTTTTGGCGTTAAAAACTTGGCTACAAAGGGAGATCTTAACTGAATGTTCCACTGCCCTTGCCAGTGTTAATTTTGTCCTGTCTGATAAGAATGTTAGAAAGCATTTAACCCTACACGTTATTTTAAAATAGAAAAAGCCTATAACATATTTGTGGTATTCTGATCCTGGCTTCTGATTTCAGAATATGTTGGTTTAAGCACATTCTGAATCAGTTTGAGGCAAATTAAAAAAATTCTTCTTTAAATGTAGTGGTTTGAACTGAGTTACATGCAGTAATTTAAAATGCACACTTAATTAAATGGTTGCCACATTTTTATACACATCTCTGTAGGTTTCCATTTAGGTAAAGAAACTTGGCACCGGTACCAGCTAGTTTATGCCAGCACAGAAAAATGCAGCAACTGGAACAAAATGCAGTTTATTCCATTTTACCGTGGTCATTTAGCTATTTTTCTTTGTGCATGGCCAGACCAATTTTACTCTGTTCTTTCATTCCTCATCCGGTGATGCACCTTGACAAGATATTGCACTTCAGCTGATGTACAGTGACTGTGCACCTGTCCCAGGCAGATGATAAATCATAAGAATCAGCTTAGGCTTCATGGAGAGATGGCCAGGCTAACTTTGGTTACCTCACTATTTGCTATGGTCTAAGAAAGCTGACATGGACTGTGGCCATGGGTTGGCTGATACACAGCAGCCTGTTCCCATCTGCAGTTTGTCTGCGTAGGAATTTCTGAGGGTTTCCAGATTGTTTTTTTTGTGTACCTGAGTAAATGTCTTTCAAATGTTACCCTAAATTAAATGGGATCTATTTTCTTCTGCTGACATGCACATACCCAAATTAAGTTACACTGCTTTAATCTTTTATCAATCTACAATACCTCTAAATACTTTTCTTGCTTTATATCACTCTAGGCTGTGTGTTTGCACACACCTCTAGGGGTTTGCACTGGTGTAACTTACTTGATAGTTACTATAAAACTTGTGTTTTGCCAGTTTTTTAACTCTAAATGAGCAAATAAATAATTTGATCCAGATATTGTTATTGCTGGCTATAATAACACTTGTGTCACCATTGTAAAACCCCATGTTACACAGAATTAGTACCTGTAGATGTAAAGAGAATGGAAATTCTGGTTCATGTTTGTATTGTAGCCCCGCATGCAAGGTAACTACTAATAATTAAATCAGGTCATTAATCATTGTTAGAGCAAAACCAACATGCCATTAAACTGCAGAGCTCACATGATATGCTTGTCTGCTTTTTTTTCCTAGCTGATTGTAATAACTTACCTATTGCTGAAAATGGATCTCTATATACATCCTTTTATACCTAGGTCAGTAGCCTGGTTCTCATCTTGTTTTCTTTCCATTGGCATTTCCAATATAAAACTCATGGAAAACCTCTTGTTTTGCTCTGCTATTATTTCCAGCTTGAACACCATGTCTGTGCAGAAATTGTGGTTTTCCTAGCAAGTGACTATGATGAGCTTGGAACTGTGTGAACTGCAGCGATAAACAGTTGTTGACTTCTTTGAGGCTTTTTTTTTGTGTGTCAGAATTGAAATGTACCCCACAATATAGCTCCAAGGTTTTGTTCCAAAGGAAAAAAAAAAAAGCTGAGGCAGTACTGCATTTTTAATAATGGCTGAGTCATCTGCTTCTGTCCCAACAGCAGAATCTCATTTTAGGACTTCTCTGAAATTCAAGTTTGTTTCCACTGGTAAGCCTACAGTCTGTGTTACTGTAATTTATATTATTATAGTAGATGATAACAGTGATTTTTGATTGTAATTGTTTTTGATATTGCATGGTGCCTTTGATTGAAGATTTCAAAGTGTCTTAGAATGGCATGTTTAATTAACCATCACCTCAGCTTTGCCAGCAGCTTTGCTTGCAGTAGATTATGGTCTGTGCACTTAGAGTGGGTCATGAGAAAACTGACCTTCTGAAAACATTACTTGGTTACAGATTTTCTCTTCTGCCCACATATTTGTATTTCTAATGAAGGGAGTGATGTATCACTTAAGCTCATAAGACAAAATACCTCAGGATTATCGTTGTTGTGGCACATATGGAAGTGATTGCTCTGCCTGTATAGTAAAAAGGTCAATGTGAAGAGACTTTCTTGCATCCTCATAAAGAAAAATTGTGCAACTAATATTTGAAATTTATAGAATAACTGCAAATTTTGGTACAAATGAAATAAATTTATAGTGTGAGGTATTGTGTTGTTCAACACAAAGAAGGAATTGTCAATGCATCATAAAAAAAAAAGATTCTGTGCACTACTAAGTTGCAAAGCACTGTTAGTCATGACATCCCAAGGTATATAAATGTGATTCATTTTTAAGGTTCTGTTTATTACAGAATCATCTATTAGCATTTAATGAGAGTACTGTCAAGACTGTGTTGGAAATAGTTTATTTTTAAAGGGATGTTGCAATTTTAAACATTCTAAAATTAATAATTCATCTTGCTATTATGTCTTGATCCTACAACTTGTCCTGTGCATACAACTTTTCTGTCTGAAGGGAATCCCACTTGCTGAAGAACAACCCGTTGGGGGCAGTTGGATTTGTTTGCCTGGGATGCAGTCTGAACCTGGGCCAAGAAACACGATCTTAGCACTCCAGGCTGCTTATTGATCTGGTGACTCTGCTGGCTGTAAAAAGGGAAAAAAAAAGTGCTTTTTTTCCTGTAGGCTTTAAGTGTCTGCCTCCCTTGCTGACTGCGCCTCTGAAAAGTCAGGTCTTTATCATTGTCCAGGAACGACTGTCTCCTTTTTCTCCTGAAAAGCTCGTGACTACACTAGATGAGGATTTAAGAGAACTGGGTTCTGTTTTTAGCTCTAATAGTAGCTTGTCAAATCTTGATGAAGCTTTTTGCCTCAATTTCCTAATCTGTAAAACAGGCATAATGATACCAGCATCTTTCTCGTGGTGCTTTGAGATGTGCTGATTAAAAATGCTACTATGACCTTTTCTGTAGCTACTATCTCCTCATAAAAGGCCTGATACTGTTAGATGTTACCTGAATGGTAATGAGACCTCTTAATGCTTAGTAATGCTTAATATTTAATGTTCAGTCTGTGCTCAGCACTGTGCAGAAGCAGGTCCAAATAATGATTTTTTTTTCTTTTTTTTTTTTTTTCACATCAGGTTTTTTTTTATTTTGCCCCATTACAAGACTGTGTTATATTTTCTATTTAATGTTTTGGAAGTCTTCAGCTAAACTAACAGGAGAGCATTAGTTTTGCATCCTGTCAAAAGAATTAGGAGTGCAGCTAAGCTGATGCCACCATTGCTTCCAGTGTTAAAATACATATGCTTTCTTATTGTTTGAGGCTAAAATATCCTTGGGTCCTGTGCATAACAGTTAATTCTCAGTGCAGCAATGCTTAGTAATACTAATAAGTGTGGGTCTGATGTATGACAGGATGCTTTTCTGCCAAGAAGCCACTCATACCTCCTGCAGCTGCTGTTTTTTGTTGTTCAGCTTGGAAGGAATTTTATAGACCTGTTCTTCCTATTCCCTAGAAAAAAACCCCCAGAAAACAACAGTGCTTCAGGAAAGAGAAGAGGCTGAAATTAATTCCAAGTAAAACCGTTGACATATTAACAGGATCTTTTTGATAGCTTCTTGAGGTGAAAAAATACTAATACATTAATGTATGTGATTTCTCTCTCTGACACCTCCTATACCTCACCTCCTAGATGTACTTAACATATTAGTTAAGTGCACTTCCTTGGTAGCTTGTTAACATTATAGATCATCTAAGGAAACTTCTTAGTAAGTTTATACTCCATTTAAGCAAAATGCAGACTGTCCTGCAGTCAGCTAATAAAGCCTCTCAGATAGCTGAATCAATTTAAAAATTTTAGTACAGAGAAGGTAGAGTGAAATTTTTCCTGTCCTAAGGTAAAGGTAATATTTTATTCCCAGATAATATTGCTTTGTTGATTGCATATGAAAAAAATGCTCTTTTATTTTTTTTTAAGTTTTGGGATAAAGTGACCACAGTAAGGAATCCAGTGTTCCACCTACTCCTTATATTTGCAGAGATAAAGAAAGACTGAAAAAGGAAGCAGTCTGATTAATTAAAAATGATTATAATTTGTTTTGCTCTAGGTCAACTGTTGTCTAGAGGATAAGATCAAAAACTTGTTCTACTTTGCTTTCTTTGGTCTTGTGCTGAAATGGTTTTATTTTTACTACCTGGCCCTTTTCCCAGAGATTTTTGGAAATTTAGCTCAAATGAATTGGAATGCATTTTTCCCAACTGAAGAGTGAATTGTTCTAGGTGTAAAAATTACACTTGCTTTATTAATGATTCCTTTACATGACAGTGTAGAGCCTAAAGGCATCAAATCATGACTCAAGTAATCCTGTTTAGAGCTTGGCTGTTTGATGAAGCTGCAGCCTTTGCTGTAGAAGTGCCTAATTTTATGCACCAAGCAAGTGAGATATTTCAGGAGGTTTACAGAATGATTTCTTTAGGCGACAAATTAATGGCAAGAGTCATGAGAGTCAGCAGCAAGGAATGGAGGCAATCGGTGCAAATATTGAGCAATCTGAAAGGAGCTAATAGCAAGGTTTATTCCAGAAAATAATACAAATACAAAAGGGTGCAAATATTCTCTATGTATCTCATACACAAAGATATAATTCTCTAATCTTAAGAAACTGATTTGTTGAGTGGGGAGGGAAGAGAAATTGTGATGTTCAGATTACAGGTTTCCTGAGTTGTGGTGCAATCAATTTTTTAGAATTTCATTCTCAGATCTCATGTGTGGCCACCTCTGAGCATGCACAAAATCTTCCTTAATTGCTTCTGACTTGTACTTTGGTTTATGCCTTATAAAGCTGATCAATTAGGTGGTAACTGATGAGAAGAGGAAGAAAGGGTTATTTTAATTTAAATTAATCTCTTTGTGACAGCAGGATTTGGCTGAGTGGCTCTGTTTATTACTAGGACCAACAGGTCAGGTGGCTAAGAGTGTTTTGGTATTGTTTTATTTAAAACACACTTTAAAATACACACTTAGCCTGAAATCCTGACTTCATGACTGATTGTATAGCTGGGGGCTTGGATGTTTGGTGAGTTGACTTCACTACCCGATCTGGAGAGCTCAGCTTGAGACGAGGCTCAGTTTACAAGGTGTTTTAAAATTAGCCAGGACCCACATTGTGGCTACATCGAGATTTGTGAAGAAAATTGACAAATTAAGAGCCCAGGGATAAGTATTGACTTCTTGTTTCAAGAAGGAGTATCTGTGTTCTCTAGCCTGAAAGCCCTTAACAATATCTTGTGAAGTTATCTGTTTCATGGATCATTACGTTAGAGAGGCTCCTTATGCCTTAATTTCATGTTTATATTACTGTGCTGATGAATAATTGTATATGGCAATGCCTTTTGTAAGGAAACATTAGCACAAAATGATGTTTTTTAGATTGCAGGCCCATAGGTGGAGATGCTTCTATAATTGCATGCGACACACATCTTGCTCTTGTAAATGCCAATTAGCAAAGGCAAGGAGGAGCAGTAGTTTGGTGGTCAGAAGACACATGGGTGGCACCACATTGGGGTACCACAGGTGGCTGACACCGGGATTGGAGGCAGCCTCGTGCTCAGGGCCTGTGCTCTGCTGAGGGAGCCCATTTATAACCTGCTGCAGGAGCTCTCCTTCAGCACAGTCTGTGGGTTGTCTGCTACAGAAAGATAGGAGCACTAGTATGAGAGCGTGGGGAATGTGCCCCTGTCAGGACAAGAATTTTTCTTTGTTTTATGAGCATCATTTATGACTGTGACCTTCAATGTAGAGAAAGTGTCTAGTTTATGGTAGTGGTGAATGCATCTAGGAAGCAGTAAGAGGCCAATCAAGGTCTCAGCAGATGTTTCCACTGTGGTAGAATAGAGGAGTTGCTACTAGCAGAATCACTGATTTTTATGTGATCCCTGCTCAGCTGCTGATAAAGAAGGGGAGACAGGGCAGACACAGGAAAATTTCAACCACTAGAAAAATGATAGTGCTCCAATGCTGTAAAGGAGATGTATGTGTAAAAGAAAAGGAGGTAAGTCCAACATCCTTCTGAAAAGGAAGGAATCAATGCTCCAAAGGAGGATGTTTTTCAAATATTTGTGGGTTTTTTTTTACAAATGTTACAGTGCTCTAGCACTAGCTAAAATTGACGTAGGTGTTTGTAGGAAATTCTGTTGAATCTATTTATTTATGTATTTATTCATTTGTTTATTTATAACATGAGCCAGAACAGCTTCAGGTAGGTCTAATTCTGGGAAAATGGCCTATCAGAAGACTTGAGTTGGGCCTTACCACTGGTTCCTGGCCCTAGGCTTTATCCTAGGCTTACAAGATCCCTTGTAGAGGGCTTTAGAAAAGATTTCTATATCCAGAAATTTTCTGGAGAGACTGAGAGTAAAGACAGTATTTGGAATCTTGCCAGATTCAGCTGGCTTGGAAATGTGTGGGATGCAACTGTTGGGTCCAATTACTGCAGATTGATGATTCTCTACCAAAGGGACTCAGCCATGATAAGATAAATAGTAATTTGACTCTCCTTTACATTTTTCCAAAATCTTTAATGGGAAAAATTATATATTTATATGCAAATATCTCCTGAATCAATAAAGAGCTGAGGCCATAAATAAAAATGATAGTATGTTCTTGCATTTATTTTACCATGGGCAAAAGATATTTCCTCTCCTCTGATATTTTCTTGCATTTCTCAGCTTTTAACAATTTCAGAATGGAATGAGAAGGGAATCCTAAAGTGATGTTAGAGATGATCAATTCAGACTTCTCACCATTTGCCTGTCATCCATCTGTCCTGGTCCTCAGAGCATGCTGTTTCTTATTGATGGAAATGGGTATGTTTCCTGCAAGCACTTCAATTAAGACACCATGTTTTCTTTTTATTTGCATTTTTCTCTTTGAGAAGTCAGCACTGTAAATTAATTTTTAACATGTACTAGGAGTTAGCATTTAGTTGATATGTTTGAGAAGTATATTTTTTTAAATGGAAATATCTTTTAATAGAAACTTTAGAAAATGGTTAAAATATATGTTTTTGTTTTTTTTTTTTTTTTTTTTACTTACTCAATGGCATCTTTGAAATAAATTGGCCTGTGCTCCTTCAGTGATCTACAGTTAATGTCTTAGAGTCCTAAAGGAGAACTATGCATTTTGCATTCATTTATTTGGGAAAACTGAGAGGTTTCTACCTTCATGAAAGGCCTATTTATTCTCCTTAGACAGCTCAAAATATCTGCCAAACTGGATCTTCTGTTTAAGAGCTTAGAGCTCTGAAGTTGGTGTCTCTGCTCAAAACAACAGTATCTCTGCCCTTTCTATGTTCCTTTCCTGACTCTAGTACATTTTACCATCTAGTGAGTTCTCTCTGATAAAGCCTGTCATAAGTAATAATATTTTGTATTTTTAATTGGTACCTGTTGGAAAACAGATTCCATTGTCTGGTCTTGACTTCTTGGCTGTTGTCAAGTGAGCTTGGATTCTTAGGATTTAGTACCTTGTAGAATCTATGACTTTGTATAGAAAAAAAATTATGCTGTAAAATCTCTGCTGAAGAAGCAGTTGAAAGGAAAAAAGAAGACATTCAATTTTCTAAGCAAGCACATGTTTTGGGTTTTTAAGAGTGTGATTCTGTCAAACTTCTTGGAGCAGGAGACCTTTAAGTGTACTTAGTACAACTCCACACATATCACTTGGACAGGCAATGTGTGAATTCTTATTCATAACTGAAGCGTCTGTCATTAGACACTTATTTGTATTATAACGGCACAAGTAAATTGAATTGGTTCCTGGGCTCCTGAGCTTGTTTTTGTCTTTGTTTTGTGTAGTACTGATGACACATCCATTAAGAAAAAGGAATTTTATTAAAAATCCTTTAGCAGGAAGGAATTTTGGCACCTACATCAATACTGATAGTAGAGAGCATCTGCACTGTTTGCTGTGATCACACAGAGAAAGAGTTGACTTCGTTTCTACAGTAGTTATGACTATAATTTCCCTCAATTGCAGTCTACTTTCATTTAATTTGTGCTCAAGGGTCCTCCACATAGAATGATTTTTGCTGGGTGAAAGATCTTGCTACAGCTGAGGGGTCACAATAAAATACACTCTACTGATTGTAATGAATACTTGGTATTTGCGGTATGCAGGATGCACGGAGGAATCAATTTGTAATCCAGAAATAAAAGTAAAATATAGATTGATTGTATCTACACCTTGAAGTTGAATTAATGGAGGCTTGGTTTCAGTTTTTAGTGGTCTGTCACCAGCTTGACTAAACAAACTCTGTGGTTTTTAAGTTTACCTTTGTGTAATAGCCTTTTTGTGGTGTTATCGTTACCTGATGTACATGTAACCAAAGGCCTGAAGAGGAACTCTGTGTGACCATTAGTCCTTTCCCAAATTCTGGAAAATAGATTATGTAATGCAATTTGAGAAGCAGGATTATAGCTCTCATTAAAAAAAATGTATTTGCTAATTCTAACATGAACACAATCTTTCCTAGCAGGCAATGAATAAAAATAAATCAGTTCTCTTTGGGAAAGAAATCAGAGTTTACAGGTATCTTCCCAAAAGACAGAGGAGGATAAGGACAAGGCTATTCATTTATATCCTTTCTTACTTTGTTCCCAGGACTTATTGGACCGTCTATGTGTTTCCTGTCTACACAAGTCACAGGCTGTCAAATTGTTCCCAGTTAAAAAAACCCACAGCTACTGCTTTAAATTCCCTTCTCTGTGCATTTTTGAAGGAAGAAAAAATCTGAGATAATTGCATTTGTGAGAGCTGGGGCAGGCTGCAGGTGGTCATAAGTATTCTTGGTGAAGAATTGTTCCTTACATTGAGCAGTACAGCAGGAGACAACACTTCCAGTTTTGTTTGTAGGTCCTGGCAGCACTTGGTGAAGGAGAAACAACTGTGCTGTGAGCTCTAGAGAACAGGCACTTAAGATAGCTGGCTGTTGTGCTGTGTCATACTGCTTGGCATGACTAATGTGGCCATCTCATGAAACAGAGGATTTCTTTCCCTGTTTAAACTCAATCACCCTATATAAATTTGCATGTTCAGGAGGTAATATGCTAAAGAGAACACAGTTATGTATATTTTTTAAATTACAATCCAACAAAGTCCTACTTAAAAAGGAGGAGAAGGACTGCAATAAAACCTTGAAACCCATATCCAGCCAACCTGGGACAAAACTATAATGATGTAAATTATGCCAAATTGTTGACTTCAGAGTCATGGTACATCTGCACGCTTTGGTGGAATTTGTCTCAGATGATTTACCATACCAAATTAGACTTGATATCAATCTGCTCTACAAACTTGTCTCTGAATGTGGCCAGCACCAGGTGTTTCAGAGGAGAGGTGGAAGAAACCAGCTGCATCATGTAGAAATGAAGCTGATGTGTTCTTTGCATCAGGTGCCCTTCTGAGTAGTGGGTAGATACAGATCTAAGTCTGAAAGCAGAAAATGTATTTTTATCATCATTATCATCACAAAATTTATGGCAACTAGGTGTTTTTGCTGGTTTTATGCATGCAAGTTTGCTTATAGTTTTAATCAAAACTCTTTCATTTAAAGCTGTTTCAGTGTCAGTAAGTCTCTGTGGCAAGAAGATAAACCTGTATCTCAAGAGAAACCATATTTGTGACCCTATCCCCCCAGCAATCAGCATTAGGAGAGGAAGTGACAAATTTTGGAGCTGTTTTTAATGGGATCTCATATGCAGAAAGAAGGTTTGCATTTATTAATTTAATGTTTTACAATGGCTGTAATACATAATGAAACCCTGTCTAGACTTCCTGAACCTTCTGCTGCAGTCCTTATTTTCATGCTCATCAGAATTAATATGAATTCAGTTAGACTATTGAGTTTCAAAGTGCTTTTCCTATGATTTTGGTTTATGTCAGTTTGGACGGAACTCAGCTATTAAATACCGTGCAATAATTAGAACTGTATGATGAAGTTTGGATATTCATTGACTCTCTGAAAGAGTGATTCTTAATGCATAGGAAACAACAAAAAGTTACAGAAATGGCACTGTGTTTACTTCCAGTTTAGCTGCTTGCCTGAGCAGGAGCTGTCAATGGTAGGAGTAGGGCATTAAGTGTGCTGGTGTGAGCTGCATGATCTCAGAGCTCAAGGTCAGGTTGTCCCAGAGGAACAGTTGTGCTGCAGTCTCTTTGGACTGAAATGAATGACTGTTATGAGGTGGAGAGTCTTTTCCAGATTGTTTGAAGTTTGTGGCTGAAGGACTGTTGTGAGCTTCTGCTCTTTCAGTGTTTTAGTAAGTTGCTGGGTAAATGCTCTTGGCTAAATTAGTTGTGCTATTTCTGTCAGTTATAATTCTTTTTCGTTACAACTGTCTAGCTGTGCTTTACCTGACAAAGTTACATCCTTAAAAACTACATAACAGCATACAGAATGTCAAGCTGTGGTCTTCCAACATCAACCTATTTACACAAGTAATACCAGCTAAATAGCCAAAGACACCTAATATTTTTCTTTTACAGAGTGGAGAAAAAAATGCATGTTGGAATTTGAATAAGTAAAAATAACCACCATATGAGGTGTACAGAATTTAAATTTGAACAAAAAAGACAGCAAAACAAGCCAGAGAATATCAGGTAAAATGGCAGAGCTGAGACTGATTCTTTTCCTCTCTTTCCCTGTGCATTGAGAGCAGACTGATAACAGCAAAAACCACATAACCTGTTGGACCTTCTCCTATGTCACCAAAGGCAGGCTGGCTGCTAGCACTGCCTGGATTTCATGGTTGATGTGACCTTGGCAGTGACAGTGTGTTGCCACAAGTGCTAAGGGATCACAGCTCATCAAACTCAAGGGCTGGTGCTGTCTCAGGGTTTTCAGCCTGATCTGAGACCATTGGAAAGACTTGTATTGGCTCTGGTGGCTTTAGACCAGGTTACAACAACACGAGAAGTTATCTTATATCTTAATGATTTTTAAAGAGAAAATTAGCAGTATTAGCTAGGAAGGACCTAGCTCCCCTGTCTGACGCGTGATTTGTTTATAAATTGGTGTGTATTCCAGTCTTCAACAATTACAGAAAAAAGAAGTCTCACTAATACCTAGTTTTAGTTCTTAATGAATCCTGAGATGGTTAAACTGAGACATGTACAACAAAATTCCTCTGAAACTTCAAGTACAGATAATATTTATATTTGGCTTAAAAAAAAAAAAAAAGGAAAAAAAAATTGTACTGATGCTTTTCCCCCTAAATGTTTATACCGTGATTTCTTTAGTTGGCTTCTGACTGTTGGACATATTTCTAACCAATTTACATAAAACTAAGAACAGAAAGACTAATCCTCCTTTAAGAGGATTTTTTCATGCTTCTCTCTTTTTTTTTTTTTATCATTGGGAAAATGAAGCCTGGTTTTCAGTTGTTATATTGGAAGATATGGTTTGGGTCAAACTTAATGATGGCCTTTTGGCTGCACAGGAATCACATTTTGCCTTACATCTAGTCTGAATTTTTTAAACTCATGACTTCTGTTGTTTTTATTCTGAAAATTAGAAAACCCTTTCCTGTAGATGTCCGAAAATGCCTTCTGTTTTTCTCTCCTGTATCTCCTTAAAACTGTCTAATTTAAAGCAATATCCCCTAAGAACTCAGGCAATATACTGGCTACAGAGGTAATGAGCTAATGTACAGAAAAGTAAATGTTTATGGCTCTCATTTTATGGTCAGCAAATGTCCTTGTGTGTGTTCTTGTCTCAGATTATAAACAAAGATGCAACTGATAGGCAAAGATGGCATGGTGTAGAGACATGATGTTACTGATGTATAATGAAGACAATATTAATTGCTTCAAAGTTAAACATTTCTGAGATGTATAAGAGAGGTGTTGAGTCTTTAATTATTTGAGATTTGTCACACATTGAGTTCTGCAGTGTAAAAGTCCTCTGTAAGTCGAGGAAAATAGGATGAACTGTTTTGTGTTGGTGAAGATTGAAAGTTATTTTCTTTCTCATTGCTATTGTAGTTTGCATAAAAAATCCAGTCAAAGTATAATAAGCTTGAATTACCTATGAAATCATAGTCATTCATCACAGAACAGAATGATCCTACTCATATTCTGCTAGAACAGAAAATTAGTCCTTTGACATGATGAAGGCCTACACAACCTAAGTCTTTGAAGGAAGAGACCTCTTCCAACTCACAACTAATGAAAAGCAGAGTTGAGCTCTATCTGTGGGCTAGCTGATCTTCCATTGCTGTGATCTGTGGTCCAAGGTTTTCACACAAAGGCTTAAGGGTAGCAGACCTGCCAGGCAGCAGGTGGCCTGATGCAAGATGATTGAGTCGCAATAAAAAGTTAAATCTTTCCAGGTCTGCAATATCTGATGGATTAATCTGCACATAATGAGACAAATCTTTATTATCTCAAACAATAGAGCTGAAACATAAATAAATACGGCTTCAAACCTCCCATCCCCCTTTTACAAAGTAAACTTCATTCTTACTCAGTAATGAGGAAAGTCATTAACTCCTGGCTTGGGTACAATGCTCTTGTTATCAGACTAGAGTCATAGCTGCAATAGCAGATTATAGCAGAAATGCATGGAAATATTATTAACTTCCAAATTAAGCACAGTATTTGTGAGTTGCAGTGGGGAGCAGAGGATTTTTAATTAGAAATCTTGACAAGGCTTAAATGAATTGTTTTTGTCCCAGTAAAAAGTGTGGCCTTGATAAATTTCTGCTACTGAAAAGCAAGTTAATTTCCCTTGTTCAATTCTTCTTTTAGTGGCTGTTATACATCATAGGAACTAATTTATGGGGGGAAGCACTGAGCAGGAATTGATGATTATTTTAAGAACAGATCAGCACAAAACTACTCACATGAGTAAAGGAGGCTGGGATTTGGTTCCCCATTCATCCTCCACAAATGCTATTACCAGATGCTTCAGCAGCTGGAATCAGTTCACCCCCATCTTTCTGGCACATAAGAATGTAGTGTAACTCAAGGGTTTGCACTTCATTCTAATACTGCTGGCTCATGGGAGTGCTGGCATCGGTTTTGTGTTCTGACACATGACATTAAAAAAAATAAATCAACAGCACTGTTTCACCGGTTTTAAACAAGTTAACTCTTAAACTTGTATCAGCTTGCAGTAGGAAGCAGATACCATTAGGATATCATGCCACAGCTGCTTATCACCACCTTTTGTGGTGTGAGATGCTATCATTCATTCAGGGCTGCCAGCAATGCCTAACCCTCTTCTATCGAAGTGAATCCAGTCAATCTACATTTACAATGTAAACTGTTTATGTTCAGGTGGCTAAAAGCAGATTAGGGAATGCATAAACAAGTAGATAGAGGGTACCCTCCACATGCAAGGCACAGTCTGCTTGTTTCTTTCTTTCTACTGGGTTCTGTTATCGTGACCACATTACTATCCTTTCCTAATAAAAGCTGATGCTTTCCCACCCAATTTTCCCATGTCAGTAAAGCAATTTCAGGAAAAACGAATCCTGGTGGAAGTCTATGAGGCATCCAATTTTTTCTGGCAAAAAGTCCTTGTGGACTGATACCTGCTAAAGCCACATGGCTGCATGGTCAGGAGGAATGTACGTTGATCTTTGTTAGAACTATCGCAGTCACCATGCCAGTTTTTTCCATTGTGTTTGGTTGTGATTTGAAAATGGCACTGCCACAGGAAAGACCGAGAGATCAGAAATTATGCTATTTTTCTGTGGAACACCTGCCCTGTTCATGACTCCAGACTATAGAGAAGTCCTGGGGGAAAGCACAGAACAGATAACTGGAGAAGAATAGACCACTGCTGTAAAGATGGAGGTTTATTCAAATGTTGTATATGTTGAAGGCTTTGTCAACAGTCCCTGGGCAGGTGTAATTCTGGTGGTTGGCTCCAAAAAGGCCAGCCCAGGCTCCTACAATTATGCAGACTTTGCAGATTCAGCCTCTGCAGAAGTCTGTGGTCTTCTGAACACACAAAATTCCCAGAGCAGTCAACAATTTCAAGAGCAGCATTTGGCCTCATGCTGTCAGCTTCAGTAATTATGCAGTTCAATTAAATTCAAGTGGGAAAGTCACCTAGGCAATTTTGAAAAATCATAACTCTAATGAATAAGAAGGAGGAAACAAACATATTTATATATATAAAAATATATATAGTATATGTACCTACTGTAGTATATCTTGAATGTTATACTGCTAAGAAGAATTTCCTTTTCCCAAGTTGTTGGGGTATGCTCATCCCTGTGGCATGAGAGTCTTCCATTAGTGCATTAATCCATATACCTTACACATCTCTAACCTACTTATCCTCAGATTCTTCTAGGAGGGGAACCTTGTCCAGCTAGGTGTCTTATTTTGATGGACCTGAGGGATTTTATTTATTTGTTTGCTCTTTCAGTTTACGTGCTCCTACGTAAATATGTAGATAAGGGAAGATCAAAGGATTTTTGCCTTGCACTTGAAGCAGAAGGTACAAAGGTCTGCCAAAGGCTCATTAATCCACAACTGATCCTGAGGTTTCCAACTTATCCGCTGTTGCTTTGTCATATGAAGCCTTACACAGGGCACTTGGAGTGCAGAAGGAGTATGCCCTGGATGCCAGCCAAGGGAAAGAAGACAGCTGAGGGGTAAGTGCTAATGCTGCTGAGGGCTGTGGGATCTGAAAATAGAAGGAAAATAATTGCTGCTGATGTGAATTTTCCAGCATACATGTGAGAATATGGGGATAGAGCCAAGTAGGTTCAGGAAGGGTTTCCATTAACACCTGCCTGAAACTCAGCCTCTGTGAAGCACAGAGGGTCTGTCTTTGTTTGGATCAACCATTCAAGCGCTTTAATGCATCATCTGCTCCTCCATGACCCTGTTTGGTATCTCTCCCTCTCTCTGTGTTGTTTTTTGACTCCTGCATAGCAAAATTATTCTGACTTTCATCTCTAACTCATCAGAATTCTGATGCTGGTGTCAGTGTTTTCCATAATGCCCAACCCAGGGTAAGATGAGGACCTGTACAATTATTAGAAGACCTCTTTCTCTCCTGTTCTATTTTAAAAGTAACACTTCTTTTTGACATTACTTAAGATGTGTCCTAGGCAAATACCCTGTCCTACCTTTATTTAGATGTAGTTCACAGCATTTTGTGCTGCACTGACAGCTTTTAAAGGCAAATTATTTATTCTCTCAGGTGTCAGAGAAATCTGGGGTCTCTGCCTTGTGCTAGGCAGTTACACAATACATGATTGCTCTGATGAACAGGATAATCAGCTTTTAGGAGTGTGTGACCACCAGTGGAGTGCATGGACTTGCATGCCAGCTTTTAAAAAGGGTGAGCTAGCAGCTGGTCATCTTGACTCTGGTGCACTGCAGGGCAGGTAGGTAATCTGACAGACTTGGCATGGTGAGACAGCACAGGCCAGGGCAGCCGTGGGAAGACTGAGGAGGTCTAAAAAACTACATCTGATATATACAGATACAGCCATATGAACTTGTCCTTCCCCTGCTGCAACTCATCATGATGCCCTTTTGGAAGGGTTTCTCCACTTGGCAGAAGATCGTTAGTTCATTTGGGAAAACTCTATCATGAAGCTGGAGGGGTTTTGACCTGAAAACACCAGGACAACCCACATAATCACACTTTTGCCCCCAGCTGATGTAGACTAGCCCTTAGCCAGAATGACTGGGTGGACAGAACTCAACTGAGTTCTGCTGGTTTGATCTAGTTCCCTGATCTTAAAAGCCAACTAGCTTGAGTTGAAAGCCTTTTGTCACATATATGGTAAAAGGGAAGTTTTGGTTACGTACAAAAAATGGAGATTTTTGAGCTGCAACTTTATTTAATAGTGGTTTAAAGACAAGTGCTTTCTTCCACTGTATACAGCCTGAAGAGTCTTACACAGAAGACCATCTTTTACCACTGTGATCTCTGTTATGGAAGAAGGAGCTTTGGCTGGAAGGGAATGAGACCCTGGCCACTTTCATTACATGGATTCTGGACCAGGCTTCTAAACAGAGAAAAAGTCCAAGATTTTATCAGCAGCATTTTTTCTGGCATGTTTTGTCGGCTATGAGTTATTTATTTTATTTCTCTCAGCTGGTGAGAACTGATTTATGAAAGAAGTATAGCTAGATGTAGGTAGTACTGGACTAAAAAAAAGTATACACTGACTTTCATGAAGTTTATGGTATGAGCTTGGTGCACCACTGACTTGGTAAATGGAGATTTGGTTCACATCTAATTCACATCTTCCCAGTAATTTTACTTTACTCATTCTTGACTATCCTTAGTAAGTCAGTATCTTGTATGTACATATATAACAGGTAAATGTTATCTCTCTGTGTCTTCCCTCAAATCATTATAATGAGATTATTTGCCCTCAATGTAACATATGATGATCTTGAAATATCCTAACCGTATAATTTCATGCAATTTAGTCAGTAACACATAGTTAATTTTGATTATAATTTATTTTCAAGCAGTCAATTATTAAAATCTATTAGAGGATGCATTTAGATCTGTTTTAGCACTTATTCCTCTTCCATACTCTACAAAAGATTTAAAACATTCAAGTATCTAATTTCATTTGTACAGCTTTCTTGACAGAAAATGCACTTTTTGTAAACACGTTTTTCTTGTTTCAACACTTGGAATTGACTGAGAATCAACAGAACAGAATTGGCTGCCAAGGCCTCATGTGAGCCACAACTTCTGAGAGCTTGTGCTTTGAATGTGTAGCAGCTCTCCTTCAGAATCAGTGGGGTCACTAGAGTCCCCAAAGTAGTAACACAGGGCCATATACTTTCTTTTACCTCTTCTGAGTGTGTAGGAATGCCAATCAAATGACATCTCCTGAGGGATGCAGTGATCAGAGGATACATGTCCAATTAGGCTGCCATGCACTCACCAGCTGCAGCTGGTGCTGCAGTGTTTTCCTTACTATGAGGGAGAAGAAACGTGGTCTGCTGGCAACCGCAGCCTAAAGGATGTCCTTGGGACATCCCCCCAGATAATTCTATTATTGTCAGCTTGGTTGCTACCTGCATAAAGTCTTTTTGGAGTCTGGGATCAGGATCTCCCTTTCTTATGCTTGGACTAGATGATCTGAGAAAAACTTTTCCAAGCTTGATAATTCAATTACTCTAATTGATTGAAATGGACTCTCTGTGTGCTCCCAGAAGTACAGGCAGTCTGTGTTTCTACAAAAATATGAGGTTTGAACAGTTAAAAGAAGAGGTAAAAAAAAAATTCTTAGTTTTTTTTTTTTTTTTTTTTAATGTTTTCTTGTTTCCTGTATGGATAGCAAAAAAAAAGGAAGAGGAAAAGGGTATTCTACTCTACTGACTTGAAACATATATGGGCATGATTTTCATGAGCTTACTAATGTGGCTGTCATGTCTTTTACACAAAAATCATCATTTGCATTTTCCATTTAAGAACTCTATATTTTTTATAAACTTAATTGAATCCTGCAAAGAGAGCTTGACAGTCCCTAAAGAGAAATAAGATCACATGATTATTTTGTCACTTCTAGAAATGCTAATGGCAGGATATGAAGGACAGCATAATTATAGTGTTGCTCTAGTGATTCTTCAGTAAAGGTTTTCTCAGTACTTTAATTATAAACTACATCTTTCAGCAGTTTAACTTTCTAAATTCTCAGTCAAACACTCTTTGGGTTTGATTCACACTTTGTTGTGTTTGTTGGTGTAAAAAAGCCTCATCTACTCAATGGCAAAGTCCTGTGCAATTGGGAGCAGCCACATCTATGGAGGACAGCTGGGCTGAAGAGAAGAGCCAAGGAAGGAACTGTCTTTTTCTGCATAAGAACTAAACTGTTGTTGAGAAATAGGTGCACTGAAGTAAACAGGAGTGATAAGATCCTTGGAATAGAAGCCAGGGAGAGAGTTTGGCATATATCAAGCAAATTTGACAGGCCAAGCTGAAAATCTGCAGAATATGTAAATGAAATCAGATGAGGTCAAAGCACAGCAAGAATAAGAGATTTCTGCAACTCTCTAGACAGCTTTATAGAGACCTGCTACCTCAGCATATCTGAACTTAGGGAAGGAAACTTAACAGAGGGAAAGAACAAAGCCTTCAAAATAACATCTTCTTAGATGCTTTTCCAGCAGGCAGAGTTCTCCACATTCTAGAAAACTATTTTTTTTTAAGTTATTGAATCCATTTGCAAAGCTTTGGTTTAGGAAATTTACTTTTCAGGCAATGTATACTGAAATTCCACTGGGATTTACATGCAATATTTTTAGACTCATGCCTATGAATTTATGAATACGAGCTGACTTACTATGTGACCAAATACTCTCCTACAGCAGGGCCAAGGGAAGGGGCAGGTAGTTCTGTTATGCTCCTTAAGAAAGAAATCTAAAAGCAGATAATACCATTTGAACAGCATTGCAAACTTCTCAAAGTTGGAAAGCACAAATCCAATGATTAGCAAGATTCCTTTGTTCGGAGAACAGCAATTTGAGAAGCCTGATCTGTAAAGCCTCAAAGACCTCATTAGGAGCTTGTAATCCTTAGTTTGTTTATGTACTGTTATAAGGGTACACTGACAGTCTTGCCTCAAGAACTGCTTGTCCTTGGTGGGGAAGAATATGAAGGTCAGAATCTTAACTTTTGTGATAAGACAGTGTGTTGTGATTGATTTCAGTAATGATGACATGGCAGCTGGGGTGGGGATTGAGGGAGGGAGCAAACTCATGCAGCTCTGGAATAGTTTGCAGCAGTTTTAAAATAATGGGTAATACCTTGATTTCCTCTTGTTACTGTCTGTTGCCGAGCCCTCCCTTGCTTACCCATCTTTCTACTTCAAGCAAAGGGTTTTTGAAAGTAGGGGGTCTCAGAATAGTTGAAATATTTCATTTCCTATAAAAATATTTCATTTCCTATAAGAATACTTTTGCTCCTTGACAAGGGAGGTAAAGCTGGTTTCATTCTGAGAAACCACAAAATTCATGGGAAAGCTGAATATATACCAGCTTTGGTAACATTTGTTTTCTCAGGACTATGCTACAGCTGGGTTTTTGCTTTTTTGGTTTTCTCCCCCTTCATTCTCCTGCTGTGAGATGCAGTGCTCCACTGTGGAAATGGGAGTGCATTTATGTGCCTGTGTGTGAGGAAGTAGTCAGCATTCAAAAAATCTTAACAAAGATTTATGAGGCAAATTATGTTGTTTGTTATATTCCCAGACGGAAAATCAGAAACTCTGACATGGTGAGTAGAGAGGGTGTCGGCAAAAAGCGGTGATTCAGGCAAACAGAAGACCTCATGGTTTAATTCAAGATGAATTAGTGTTCTCTTTCACTAATAACAAAAAATGTGTTTTGTGTTGCATGTGTCCCACCTGCTGACATCCTTCCCGGAGTCCTGCATTCTCTGGTTTCGCTCATTTGCTGCTGGTATAGGGAGTAAGTGGCTTAGGGAGGGGCAGTATCTACCTAGTGAATCTATAATACTGATAATAGAAAGAATATGCTGCCGCAAATTGTTGCAATGCAGTTGATTTCAGTCTAGGAATTAGTAGGCTTGGGGAGAAAAACAGAGGAGCTGGGATTTGTCAAAAGAGAGCTTCCCAGGCTGCCAGAAGCTTGCAGTACAGGATTCAAAAGTGTTAGATCCCTCCCTCCTCTCCTCTTTTCCACAGACCTCTGGGTCCTCCCAGGCTCACAAGGGTGGCAGCACTGTTGTTCATCCTGGGTGAGGCAAGGAGAGCATCCAGCTAACTGGGAGGCAGAGCCACCCCAGTTCCTCCAGCTGTTGCCTGCTGGGGCAGGGCAGCTGATCTGCCACTACCACCCCAGGCTTACATGGGCAGGAATCAGGGGCAGAAACACAGCCAGCACTGAACAGAGGCACCATGGCAGTACTATTAATTTCCTAATTATGTGGTGCTGCATATTTTTGAATCGTGATACCACTGTGTCAGCGAGTGCTGCTTGTCACTCAGGTCTTTGTGCTGTGACTCACTGTTGCCTCATGAAGCACAGGGGAGCTGAAAGGCAGTATTACCTGAAAATTTCTAATTTCCAACATTCTGTTTTCAGTAACATTGTCAATGTTTCTGAAAATGAAATTATTCTTTAGTTCAAAGGTTTTCCTTTTAAGTGCTGGGTTATTGTGTTTCAAGTAAAAATGGTATTCGCCAGCATGCAGGCCTTTAACTAACCAAGATGCCTCTGGAAATGCTGACCTACCACTTCTGTGTACTAATAGGAAATAATAATGTTTTCTTTGCAGGAATTCTAGCTGTTATGGGGAATGATGCTGCAGGACTGCTTAGTTTGGAGCATTTCTATTCCAGTGGTGCAATGGCGAGTAAATCAACAGGTTTCAACAATCTGTGTTTAGTCTAGCCGAGCAGAGACAGGTGGGTAAAATGCATTTCTCATTGACCTGTCGGTTCCTGCTCTGCTCCCTCTTATAGACAATGGTATTGCATCTCAAATAAACAGAAAATTTAAACATTGAAAAGCAAACAAGTCAGTGCCATTGCAGGTGGGAGGCATTACTGGTCCAGACAGCTACAGACAGTGGCTTTTTTTGGCTCTGTTTCCCTGTGAATTGAATCCAGGGTGCTTAACACGTATGGAGTTACCCACAAGTTTACAGTATGTGGGCATCAAATGACAATCTGCTGCTGTATTTTATTGCTGCTATATTTTATTACTACTGTGTGCTCTGTTTTCTCCATGGTATCTACTTTTACCTAATCATAGCTATTAAATCATAATACCATCAGATAAAAAGACCTTTTTAGAAGGCTGAATGGAATGGCAATTTGGCATAATGTAAATGACTGTCCTAAAGTTGTTTCTTTTTCTCTTCTTACTCCTCTGGGAAATGTCCATTGTAAGTAGAAAACTTCCAAGTACTTTTCATTTGATGAATCCATAATTATTGCCCACTTGTTTCACCCTGCTGTGCTTCAAAGTGAGAGTAACTGAACTTCTATAACAAAGGAGTTTAATTAGAATTTTATAGAAAAAATTGGAATATTTTAAAGCTTGGGTATACAGTATGAGTAGGTTCTCTAATCTACCTTTGTATACTCTGATAACGTTTCTCAGTGTTCAGAGCTGCAGTGGTATGAGGATGCTAATGGAGCAGATTCTCTGTTATGACTCAGAGGAAAAGAGGCTGAGAATTCTTCTCTTCCTGTGATGCAGGTGAAAGTGTTACAGTACAAGCTGAAGTAAAGGACAAGACTAGACATAAATGCAGTATTTGAGAGAGAAGGCAAGGCACTATAAAAAGACCCGAACCACCTAGTGATGTATCTGTTCAGCAAAGCTTTTAAAAAGTGCACTAATGGACCATTTTATCTATCACCCCAAGTCAATGAAAAACGCCCATTGACTTAAATAGGCATTGAATCAAATGCTGAGCTTTTACAAATAATTATGCTCAGTATCCTGAAGTTACCAGTATTTCTCTTCAGGCTGAATGCTGCTCCCTCCATTATGTGCCATGACTTAAAAAAACAAACAAGCATTCCTCTTTTCCTACCTACATGAGCTGAAGCCATGGTGCTCCCACCAGTACTCCCAAACCAGCTGGCAGATGTTGAAGAATTTTTTTAGATTGAGGCAGTAGTCTGGACCCAGAAAACACTGCTGGGTGGGAAAACCACATGTAAATATGTCTTTGTTGCATATCATTTTACTGGAGCACAATTGGTGGCATTGAAAACCTTTGGACTTCTAAAGGTTTGTTTTCACTTCCTGTCCTCAGGCTGTTGTGCAGTTTGTCCCCCAAACTGCCATGATCCATGCTTCCCAGAGAATCCCTTTTAAGCGCAATGGCAAAAAGGGTGGCCACTATTCAGTCCCGTGCACTACCCCCTAACCTAGCTTGTTTTGCTCAACTCTTTGAACCATTACTTGATTTTTTTTCCTTAATGGCAGGGCCATTGTTAGTTTTCTTTGCTACTATTGCCCACTTTGATCTGAAAAAACTGCATAGTATTGAAAGCCTCAGCAATACATTTTATCATCAGAAACCCATCCAAAAATCTGTAATAGCCAATGAAGAACAAATAAGATGGTGGCTGGGAACATAACTGGATTCTCTCCATCCTGCTGTGCTGCTACTACTACCACTAGCAATAATCGTAATAGCAATAGAAAAATCCTAGTTCAAGTTCTTGGCATCCTCTTGTCTCAGATAAAAACATGATGATATCAAAGAGTGTAAGCTGGTTCTGGAGGGCATGAATTAAGCTACTGGAATGTGTCCTACAGCTAAGCATCCCCCTTTTAAGTTAGTACAGATGCCACCTCACCTCGTGAAGACAATGAAAAACTCACCCTGAAGACTCAGTAAGACGGGAGTAGCTTACTGAGGTAAAAAAGGAACTGTCTAGTCTTTAAGTGTTAGGAGGTTTGTGTGTTATCTGCGATGATCTCCTAGCAAAGTATTAGTACCTGTACTGTACTGCCTTTTGGGAGCCTGAGCACTTTATAAGTTTTGTAAGTTTATATCAGCTCAGGACTGATAAAGCAGAAATTGAACTACTTATCCACCTTTTCAGTTTTGAATTTATCTCTTTCTTAGGCATATAATCCTTCTGTCATAAATAATCCAGAGATGGAAACTAAGAGGTGAATGAATTATAGAGTCATAGATTCATAGGATAATTTAAGTTGCAAGGAGCTCACCTAATCCAATACCAAAGATGCCTGGTTCCGAACTGCTTTTTCTGTCTCCTGGTAGAAGTGGAGCCTCAAGGGACACTAGGAATGGCTTTTTGGATTCTCTATATACCTACGTTTCAAACTCAGAAGGAAAAGGTTTTTAAATTAGAAAGATTAGTTCAGAGCCTCCATACAAAAATCAAAACATTATTGACTGTTCCAAAGATTGGGGAAAGTTTCACTATATTTTCTGAGGGGAAAAATAATATGTGAATATGTTTTTTGGTCTTATTTTCAAGATGGAAAACTTGATGCACAAGGGGTTATTTATACTGACAGACTGGTACTTAAACAAATAAGCTGATCAGAGATCCCCAGCTTGGAGATGAGTTACTGCAAATAAGCAAAGAACTAAAAAGCATCTATGTGAATTACATAAATACAGAAAAATCTTTGTGAAGTGCTCTACAAAGGTATGTGATAAAAGAAGCTAGCACAATGTGTTCAGAGGTGAACCTGACAACAAATAGACAGAAATCACTTTATTTTTTTTTTAACCAATTTGAACCCAAGGAACTCAAAGGTCTTTGTTCTCAAATTAAAGATTAATAAAGCTTGGACCTCTCTCAACAGCTGATGTGGAATGTGACAGTCATTTGCTGGCAACCTTACGCAGGATCATGAGATAAGGTGGCGAATATCTTCATGAAGTGCAAACAATACTAGGATAGGCAGGATATTATTATGTGATGTGTAGTTGGGCCAGCACATCTGGTTTACTTCAGGTGGTGTTGTGACAGGTACTTTGCAAACATCCAGAGTTCCTACTTTCTGTGTCACATATACTAGTGGCTTTGCAGCCACCTTTAGTGCTTCATCCATGCTGCTCTCTTCCTGGGTCAGGCAGAGGCAGGTTTCTTGCACAGCTCCCTGAAGCACAATGCTTAAACAAATTAAAATAGTTTGCTACTTTTACCACCAAACACTGCTTTGCAAGGCTCTGATACTTGGCTCCCCCGAGCCATCAACACTCTGTTGAGCCTATTGGTGGCCAAGAGTGGCTGGCAGCTCTGTGGAGCCTCTTGAAATGATGTGAAGTTGCCCTGACTGTTGACAGTTCAGAAAAGAGCAGCCTACTCTTCAAAATGCTGCATTCTGCAACCAGTTTGAAATCACTTTCTCCTCTGGTCCCTCCTCCCTTTCAGGCAGATATGAGTTCTTAGCACCAAGCACCATTTCTTAACCTCTTTTTGAAGAGCTTGCTTTGATGTTCCTTCCTATGCTCTGTTGTGTGAAATGAAAACAAAAACCTACTGCTACTTTACAAAAGAAGAAACAAGTATGTTCATATCTGAAGATAAATAAAACTGGCATTAACAGAGTAATTATGTACAGGGATGTTAGAAAGACAAAATTATTAAATTGTTTATAGGTGATTGTTGCAAAGGAGATGTCTGCATCTGCCTTCTCCATTTTCTCTGTTATCAGAGGAATTGAAAAGATAACTGTGCAAGTCCAGTGGCAGCTTCGGAGGGGGCCTTTGCCACCATCTATTGGTGAAGGAGGGGAAGAGGCAGTGTGATCTGACCTTGTTGATGTTTCCTGCTGTACCCAGTGTAAAGTTTACTTCCTTTTGTGGTTATGGGGTGACAAACCTGGGTTTTTTTCATCTTTCTGTGTGAGAAAGTACAACACGACTGTATTTATGCCCCCTGAGTGAAGAACTGTCATAGACAAATCTTAACAGCTGGCCTGTTGTCCCACACACCTCTCAGTGGAGCAGAAGGGAGATTGTAAGTCACAGAGAAGAATGCTTTTCTGGTGTCAAGTCTCCTGTTAATTAATTTTGTCCTAGTTTCTAGCAAGGGAATAGAGCCTATTTTCTTTGCTGGTATCAAGAAAAATCACACTGGTGCTTGAGTAGAGCCCCGTTGCTGCTGACAAAGCTTGGAAGAGTGCAAAGCTAGAGCAATTGCTGGCACTCCTGCACAGTCCACCGTGAGGGGCACCCGTGAAAGGACATCACTTACAAATAAAATAATTGCAGAATCAACCTATGCCCCTAAAAATACAGGCCAGAAGAAAAGTGAAGGAGTGCGGTGCCAGGAGCTGAACCAAAAGTAAATCTGTAAAGTTGTCTCTGGATATGAAATGAGTCTTTTTTATTGGATTCATCAACACTGCTTGCATATGCAAATCCCTCATGAATAAAACTTTTGTAATGCAGGCTCCAAAATGAATTCAGGTAGAGTCAGTGATAGCAGTGGATGAGCACAGAGACAATTTAAAGAGATTGCTTAGGTTTCAAATCAACAAATTGCTGTGGTTCTACTTAATCCATCAAAAAAAAAAAAAGGGAAAGAGAACAATCTGGCAGCCAGGCGGGAAGATGGAATGGTAAAGGACATAATGTTCCAGCTATTTTAGGACCCATTTACACCATGAAACTGATGGCATTAGAGAACAGTTGTTGAACACATTTGGGGAACAGCTGTGTTATTGCTAAAGTGTAAAGACAAAAGTGTGTGTAGACCTGTCGGGGTGCTCAAGAAGAATAGCTTGGTGGTGGTGGGGAGAGGCTTCTCATCTTTGTTAAACCATGTTCTTACTCATTTTAGCTATGAATACAGAAGGACTGGCAGAGTCAAATGGCTTCATGAACGCTCTCTATTTCCATGAAAATGGCAGTAATTATATAACTTTGATAGCTGTATCAATCTTTCTTAAATAAGATTAAATAACTTGGATCAAAAACGTGCCTTCCGCATTCATTCACAGATACTCTGGTCATTGTTTAAGTATCTGTGTTCCTTGAATAAGACACTTACTTTCCATCTCCTTTTCCTTTTCTCTCAGTGGGGCTGCTACTTTGCTTGTGCTTCAGAATGGACCTGCCACAGAGAAATAAATTGAGAATAAAGAAATGCGTCTCATCTCAAGATAATATGAAAAAGACTTCTGAAGTTATCTTAAGGTAACTTTTGTTCTAGAAAAGATTCTGTTCATTGTCTCACTCACTTATCAGAGCCTCCCTGCCAATTCTGACATGCATGATGTGTTTGAAGTATGCATGTATTTGGGGTTTTTTTTGGATGATTAACTGAGGCAGAAGGATGAATTGCTCTGCAGGAATTTTGGTACGTGTCACAGTGGCTAGACTACCTGTTCACAACCACATACATGTACAGATGTTGGACAAATATTTGCTGTAGCCAGGGAATAGTGAGAGATCTGTGATGGTGAAAAGATGTCATCTCAGGTCTGCTGGAGTGAAAAGGCTCTCAGAACTGTTTTCAGACATACAGAGTCAAACAATCTCTGCTTTTTCCTCCGTCTCAATGTGAGAGATGTGACTGTCATCTCATTACTGTTTTGCACCTGAAAAATTAATATTTCTCCCTGACTGGATTATTGAAAGTTTCTGAAAATAAGTGTTAAAGTGATGTCATTGAATGCATGCTGCTGAAGCATGGGTAGTATAGCACTGACCTGGAAGTTGCTTAGTAGTAGCTTCTTGTAATTAGGGTGTCTTTTGTGTTTTCTTGTTGGCACAGTTGCTTGCACTAATTGTGTGCAGGCATATTGCACATTTTCTACTCTGCTATGTGAATAAATGTCCAATTTACATAAACAATGGTGTCCTTCACTAATGCAAATGAGAACTCAAAATCTACAGAGGAGCTGAAATTCAATTTGTGAAGATCAGAGCAGGTGTTCTATCTCTCTTTAGTCTATATTGAGACAGCCAAAATGCCACTACAACTTAATCTTGACTCATATTTCTTGCATTTACAGCTATGCGGTCTAGGAAAATTTCTATCAGTCTTTTATTATTTGTGGTGATCTAATGTCTTTACCTTAGATTATGGCTTTAAATTCAATATGTTCTTGCTGTGCTATAAATTCAGAACACAAGCACAGTCCTCGTTCCTGAAAACCGACAGATGAAAGAGAAACAAAACAAGGAAAAGAAACTACCACCCAAAGTGTGTGGGAAGACAGAAACAAGCAGTATGTATGTTTAAAACCAAAAGAGAATAAACTTGCGTCTTTTTAAGAACACGTGGTTGTAGCACTAACAGAGGCAAGGAACCTTAGTAGGGTTATTATGACATTATTCCTTTAAAATTTACCATTCTCCACCTCTTTGCAGTATCACAGCTGTTCTCACTTGGAATACTCTGGTGAAGAAAGCCTTTAGTGCCCAAAAGACTTGTGGGACACACTTAGAGTCCATGCTTGCTTTATACTGGAGAATCTAAGTCATTCATCTACTGTTTCTCACAGATCCTGTTTGCTCTCTTTCTGTGGAAGGCAAAGAGTTTAGCATTCCCTGGCTGCAGTGGCTCTCTGGTTTTACTATGCTGATATTTACCTACTTTAGGTAAATGTATTTTGTTTAGTAGAAGAAAACAGAATAAGGCATGAGATACTTGTCTCTTTCCATCAGCCCCTCTCACAGATGTTCCTATGGGAAGAACAAATTCTGCCTGAATAAATTAAATTTGACCTACGACTTAGATTATAACAGTAAGAATTTTGGTAGTATTATTGATATTGCAGAAATATCTGGGTTTATTATGACTGAATTTGGGGATTTCTAGCTTTCCTACACTTACATAAGACATTTATAAGGACAAACAATGTGGTTCTTCATGTTTTACCTGTCACAGAATCACAGAATGGGTCAGGTTGGAAGGGACCAGAGTGGGGTCATCCAACGCCTCTGCTCAAGCAGGGCCATCCCAGAGCACGTGGCACAGGATTGTGTCCAGGTAGTTCTGGAATATCTCCAGTGAGGGAGACTCCACAGCCTCTCTGAGCAACCTGTTCCAGCACACAGTCACCCAGCCAGTAAGTTCTTCTTCATGTTCAGGTAGAGCTTCCTGTGCATCAGTTTCTGGCTGTTGCCTCTTGTCCTATAGCTTGGCACCACCAAGAAGAACCTGGCTCCTTCCTCTTGGAAACCCGCCTTTAGATACTTGTAGACAAAACTTTACCTTGTTCATAGATACTTTACACTGCTGATACATTGCCAGATACATTATTGGCCAAACAATTTATAAAAACACTTGAATATGGAACACTTAATTCAAATCAGTTATATTTTGGATTCAAAAATATTTCCGTATTGGTTCATATTTTCCTTCCCTCATAATGGGACTATGACAGTCTCATCCCTTGTGAGAGGAGATCTTTAATGATGGAAGAGAAAGTGCAGCTAGGGAGCACAATGTGTGGGGAAAAATGGGAGCATTCAGCATCTAGTCTATGGCTTTCATGGGGTATTGTAACAAAACAACCACATAATATAGTTAGATTTTCATATAGAAACAAAAAATGTAGACCTTTCCAGCTTTACGAGATGTGTTTGTTTTATTTTGCACATGAAGTAAATATTTTTTAAGACAGGAAATTGTTTAGTGAAAATGCTGTGTAGCTGCTAAAATATAGATTAGCATCACAAAAACTACATTTAGGAACTGGAAGAAATTTGGAATGAAAACAGAGCATCTTTTCAAAGCCTTATTTTTAGATTTGTTTATTTTTATTTTGGTCTATTGGTAGCAACAACACAGAGAATTCCTTTTCCTTGCAAGGGTCTAATGGCTTTTCCTGGTGTATTACAGTCTTCGTAGGCTTCCTGGGAACTCCAAAACAGTGTTGTTCCTTTTTCAGTCTGTGGGGCACCCTTTCATCATCCACAGGACTGCAAATCAATTTGGATGTTCTTTGTGTGCTATCACCTTCGTGAAAAATCATGTTTATTTCTGGATGTAGGAGGGATAGATAATTATTGAGACAATATTAAAACTATAGGAAAATTAAAGTTTATCGGTAGTCCAGTCATTCTTGAAAATCTGTATGACCTGTGACATCCAAATGGCAAAGGTGCTTGGGGAAAGCGTAGCAGAAAACTAAACAAAAATAGTGTTCCAAAGAGAAGATGCTTTTCTGGTCAGCAAGAGAAGGATTAGAAAGAAATTGGAGTTTTGATTTCCTATAAGAAAGTTAAATTAATAAAAAACTTTTAATTCAGTGGATTTTCAACTTGTTACACTCTGCCTTGTTCAATTGAGGCTCCCCTACCCTGTAGTTCCTGACAGTTCTAGCCTTGACATTTCTAATAATGCTTTCAATACATCTTGAAAATTCTTGTAAAAGAGGATTTATGTGATGAATTAATCAAAGCAGACAAAGCACATAGCGGTGTGTTTTCATCCCAGATAAATACCCATATTCTGTTACTGAAGTTGATAAAATAGTTGATGGACACTGGTGACCTGCTTCATACTGTTCCTATGCTACTGGATTTTTTTGTCTTTTTTTTTTTTTTTGCATTCAGAAACGCATAAGCAGGATATGTGTTTGGTTTTCTTCCTAATCTTGCTGCCTGAAACTTCCCATCTGTGGTTTATACTGGTTGAGTATGCAAGCACTTGCTTTGATAAAATAGATGCTGCAGAGATTTGATGCAAATGAATTTTTCCTGCAGACTGTTTGTGTGGGGCTGCTAGCACAAAGTTCCCAGGAAAAGCTCATGCCTGGCAGAGCTAGATGGTAACTGATGAGGAGCAACATATGATAGGTTACAAAAGCTTGTTTTAAGGTAAGGCTCACTTGGAGAGTGGTGGTTCTCTCTCCAAGACGGGCAGCTGTAGACTGTGAGATAAAAACCCAAATTATTTTCATTTTAATGAAAATTCATATTTCGTTCATATTTTTATATGAATGTTGAAAGATTACACAATGTAAACCAGGACAGAGACTACCATACTAAATCCAGTGGCTTCTAGAATAGAAGCTCTTGCCCTTCTTTCTTCTTGGAATCCCAGCTGATCTACCTGCAGCACTCTGAAGGGTTCACTACAAATTAGTATGCTGAGAAACAAAGGCATTTATCACCACTGAAGGGAAACAAGAAGTATCAACAGTTGCTTCAACTAACAAAAAAAAAGGCTGGTTTGTAGTGTTACCATTAAAGCAGTGCAACCATATGACTTTCAGAAAGGTTACTTAGGTTATGTCAGTTTTTGCCGGGCTTCTTTTAAGCTGTCCTTAAATTATGGAAGCAAGGAAAGGAAAAATAATTTGAAATTTCCCAGATGTGGTGCCTCAGGCTTTGCCTAGAGTCCCAGGATACTGCTCATCCATCTGCTCTTTGCAAGAGAAATGCTGATTTGTGTTTGCCACAGGGAACACATTTTCCAAGGTTTGGCACTAGTGGTAGCAATTGCAAATCAGGGTCATTAGCAGTGTAGCAAGAAGTACCTTTACCATTGGGTCTCCTAAAAATGCCTGCAGGTCCACAATTGCCATTGTCATACTAAAATTTTTACTCTCTGCTCTGTTCAGAGGGTTTTCCCCAAGCCACCCTGCAGACAGCTTCAGAAAAACAAGACCAAGCAAAATTTAAGGCCATAGAGTTGTCTGCCAATATGGAAGGAAATGTTACAGATACACACACACGGGCACAAAATCCAGTTAATCTAAGTAAGTGGGTAGCCACACTTATCCTATCTCAACCAGAGCCTAAATGTGTCTGTGTTCCGGATGCTCTCCCTCCAATGTCACTCCCCACTTGCTTTTACTGCCTCAGCTTCAAAGTTTGCACTGAGTAGCAAATAGGACTCTCATCCTCTTCTCGTCGGAACTTAATCTCTCATCTTTTTCAAAGGCTTTAATGTCTTCAATCACCTGTGGTCTATTGAGAACTATTGAGGTTTGGAATAAAAATGTGGGGTCTTGGTGGCTTCCTCTGGAGATAGGCATTGGGGCTAGCTGGCTGGCTAGCTACTTTTCTTCAGGGTGGGCTAAGGAATTTATTCTTTAGTGTTGTGTGGGAGCTATCAATGTCACATATTTAATGTTGTAGAAGAGGTGAATTACACATTCATTCTCTGAGTTCATGGTCTCCAGTCTATTACCAGTTTTCAAAGGAGATTACACATGACATGTCAGTAGTGTCAGTTCCTGCAGAAAGATAAATACTCCAGTACACCTCATCTACATTTGCTTCAGGCTTCCTTTTGGAGAACAGCAGCTTCATCTAGAAAGCACTTTTGGCAGAGACCTACCAATAGAGCTGCTCAGTGGAATTAGTGCACCATCTGCACTCTCAGTTAGGTTACTTCCTTGTGTGGATGGTGTCACCCATTTGTGACACTTGATGAGATGATTATGAGAGCATGTAGTGACAGGACAAGGGACAATGGCTTCAAACTGAAAGAGAGTAGGGTTAGATTAGATATGAGGAGGAAATTCTTTGCTATGAGGGTAATGAGGCACTGAAACAAATTGCCTGACTAAGTTTTGGATGTCCCATCAGGGGAAGTGTTCAAGGCCAAGTTGGATGGAGCTCTGAGCAACCTGGTCTAGTGAAAGGAGTAGGAGAGTTGGCGCTAGATAACCTCTAAGGTTCCTTCCAACCCAATCTGTTCTATTATTCTATTTATTTAATTGTTCTTTGTATTTATTTGGACTAATATCACTGTTCCCCTGGACTTTTAGCCATATATATGTGTATATCTATGTACTGCAAAGTATTTCTTTAGGTATTTTTTGTAGGACTTTTCCTGTGTTACACAAGTACTAAACATTTTAGCAGTAGTATTAGTTACAATCTTCTGTCATCCTTCTGTTCACCTTTTACACTACCTTTTTAAGAGTTAAATTAACCAGGGAATTAATGTTGTGCCAATTTTTTATAGAAAGCTCTCTGTAATTATTAGACTAACCAAATAATTAAAGTGTCAACATGTGTCTTTATAGTATTTGATCTAGCAAAGCATTTGAAATGTGGGAAGGGTAAGTGATTTTATTCTCTTGAGAAGTGCAATATTCACTCAAGTATATGCTGATTTTAGAGTCTTCTCTTATGAACTGGAAATTTAAATGTTGCTTGAAAAGACCTCCTACTGAATTTATTGACCTGTTGTTAGGAGTTTGACATGAGGGAGATCATCTCCAATTAACTCAGAAATTAAAAACTGTTCCAAGCATTTTAGATCATGAAACTTTATGCAAGCTTCTTAAAACACACAGAAAGGATTTAATTATGTATCACAAACTGAGAAGGTGTATAAGTGTTTGCAAGATTGGATTTTTGGATAATAAATCCTTCAAGGCAGAGATTTTATATTTAAAGTATACATTTGTACATGAAAGCTGTTTCAAAACAATATAGAATGTGACTTTAAAGCATGCCAGCTATTTTTGCTCAAACTCCTCATGTGGCCATTCCTAATCCAATCAGAGGATCTTTCTGAAATTGCTTTGAGCTAGTTTGGGAGTGGATTAGTATAAAGGCCTCCTTACTGGGGCATTAGAATGAGGGGGAGGGGAGTGCCCATGGAGCTGCTTTTGTGGGGAAACTCTCACCAGGCTGTTTTCCCACATTGATACAGCTCATCTCAGTAGGGTCCTGATACCGACTGGAGCTTTTCCCTGCTCCTGCACCACATAAGCATTTATGATTGACAGCACTGCAGACTTTTGAGTTGTTTGAACTGTTTATAGCTGCACTCTTTTTTGAAACATACGAGATATCTCTTTTGGGTAGATTTCCTCCTGGTAGCAAACTGTCACTTCCCAGGGTTTGTGCTGCAGTGAGATGAATGCTTAGAAAGCAGGATACTCTTGATTTTATTCATAAAGCACTATTCATGTGATAGAACATCCTGGCTCCTTCTAATTAGGCAATAATTCACCGTGGGCAGGAGCGTCCTTCAAAGCAGTTATTGACTGCCTCAGCAGGATACCTGAAAGGCTTATGCTGCAGGCCACACACCTGGAAGAGCATTAGTCTTCTGGGAATTTATTTTCCAGAATGCTTTACTAATATTAAATTAGTAGTTTTGTCCTGTGTTAAGGTTTTCCTGCTTATGCTTTGTTTGTAACCTACACTGAGAGTAATTCCTGCCTTTGTGGAGCACAGCAATATCTCAGCGATGTGAGAGCTGAGACAGCTGAGAGCAGTCAGTTCCTTTCCAGGTGTGTTACCTGAATAGGATCTGTTTGCTGTCCTCAGAGGCCAATAGAGCTAAACTTTGCTGGAGGATGTATGGAGCTCTGATCAAGCTTTACTAGTGCTTGCTTTCTTTTCTGCCTTTTGTTTAGTTTTTGTGGAATGTGACTTCAAAATCAAATATAAGACTGAAAGATCAGCGTGTAGGATTAGTGGAGAACAGAAGCATACATAGCCTCTGAGAGAGGGGAGAGAAGGGCATATTGAACCATTTGTGAAAATAAAAGGAAGAAATTGTAAGCTCCAAAAAGAGCACATGAGAAAAGAGAGAGTCAGTAAGCAGGTAGCATCTTTAAAGAAACATGTAAAAGCAAAGGGTAAAGGAAATGTGGTTGTAAGAGATGCTGAAAAAGGATTGCTGGTAGGAAAAATGGGCCATGAGAAGGTATATTCTCAGAAGGATTTGTGATGGAAGGGAGGGAGTCTGGAAAATATCTGGTCAGAAGCTATGTTGATAGCTTTGCAAAATTGAGAGGTAGAAAGGCAATGGAAGAAAAGGCTCAGAAGTTCCAGTAAGTTTAGGCACAGTCATGAAGGAGCTGGTGGCTGTGGGGATTAGGCACTTTGGGGAGCTGATCTGTAGTCCTTAGGTTATAGGGAAAGGTGGTAAGGCTGATCAAAGGATGAAGATAAGAGCTACTGCTAAGAAGGAGACTAGGAAAGACTTTTTCGCACAAAGGAGCTTCCATGTCATCCAAGACTTGAACTGAGATTAGATTTTTGTTAATATACCTTGGTAGCTGCATTATGGGTTCACAGCTGTGCTGGAGTAGATTTTGTGGCAGTAGTGAGTAGCTTCTGTTTTTACCCTTCCCTTGAAGGGTGCAAAAGAAGTATGAGTGAAGTTCTTTCTTTGCATTGCTGAGCCCAGTGCCTCCACAACCACAGGTCCTGTGGGCCTTCAGGCCTGGTGCAGCAAAAAGCAACAAACAAAAAAATCTTCACTTTGTGTCTTGAGTTTATATTCTGTTAAAATTTGTGAAAAGTCATAGCATCTGAGTTACTTAATGCAGCAAATTCCTGTATATCTCTGTGTTGCTTAATGTGGTCTTAGTATGAAAATTCATGTTGCATTGTGTTGTCTGGAAATATCTTTTATATATCTACATAAAATATATTTGAAAACATAGACAAGTTGCCATTGAGGGTGAGAACATGCATGGTGAGTTATCCATTTGTAACAGCACTTTTGAGAGGCTCTTTCCTCACCTTTATTCTTTGTTGTGGAAAAGATCTTCACCCTTATTTTTACTCTTGTGAAGAACCTAAACTCCATAGAACATTTTACTCAGAAAATCTTGTTAATCATGGTTTCCTTCTGTTTTTTCCCATCTGAAAGCTAAAGGAGATGGGCTGGAGAGTGTCAAAGCACAAGATGGTTATGGAGATACTCTGTTACGTATCACTTGCGTGTGAGTACAGCAATATCTTGGAGTAGCCTGTTGTAGACTGTGAATGTTCTTTTCCTGTTGAATGCTGCTTATGCTGGTCACTCAGGACAGGAGAAGTGAAGCATTGCATGGAGCTGTTGGGCAACAGAGCCATCTTGGGTCCTGTCACTGCTGCGCTTGCACTGCTTCTTGTATGGCTTTCCCTCCATTGGGTCAGGTGGTTCCTGCTACAGCAATTCCTGTTACATGCAACTGAAATAATGAGTTACAACAATTTAAAGGTATTTCCATGTCAATCTCCACCTCTGGCCCCTTTGGACTAGACCATTTGGTTTAACATTGCAAAGAACTCTTCCCCTTTCCCCTGTTTCAGCTTGGACTTATTCACAGACTTCAGTCCCTTAGGATTGCTCCAAGTGGAGCCATATCCATAAGCCACAGTCTCTTCAGAGGTGCACCTTCTGTGGCATAGACTTCTCCAAAGCCACAGTTTCTCTGTGTTGCATTTGTTGCTTCCTGGCCTTATCCATGGACCACAAAGCCTTCAGAAGTGTACCTGCTCCAGTATGCCCTTACCAGCAGTCGCGGTCCCTTCAGAAGTAACCTTGCTCCAACATGGCCTTGCCCACGGCTGCAGTCCCTCCTGGGGTGTGCCTGCTCTGCTCTGGGCTTATCCATGGCCACACATTTTGAGGAGCTTCTCCAGGACCTTGTGCGTAGCCACTCATGCTTCAAGGGGTACCTGCTGCAGAATGGATATTCCCATGTGGTTTAACCCTAGGCAGGAGCTAAACACCACACAACCACTTATGAATTCCCCCCTGGTGGAGAGAACTGGAAGAGTAAAAGTGTGAGAACTCATGGGTTGAGATAAAGACAGTTTAGTAGATAAAGAAAAACTGTGCACATAAGCAATGCAAAGCAAACCAAGGAATTAATTCACTGCTTCCTGTGGGCAGGCAGATGTTCAGCCATCCCCAAGAAAACAGGGCTCCATCACATCTAATTGTTACTTGGGAAGACGAACACCAACGCTTTGAATTGCATTGCTGAGCCCAGTGCCTCCACAACCACAGGTCCTGTGGGCCTTCAGGCCTGGTGCAGCAAAAAGCAACAAATAAAAATTCCCCCCTCCCTCCTTCTTCCCCTGGCTTTGTATGCTGAACATGATGGCATACAGCATGGTCTGTTGGCTGTATCACCAGATGTCCCAGCTGTGTCCTCTCCCTGTTCCCCCAGCCCCACTCCCTGGGGGAGGGGGATGAGAAGCAGAAAAGACCTGTGCGAGCATGTTTGAGCAGTAGCAAAAACACTCCTGTGTTATCAACATGGTTTTTAGGACAAATCCAAAAAAACTATATAGTGTGAAGAAAATTAACTTTACTCTAGCCCAAAGCAGCTCACTGCTGTAACTGACATTCAGGTAATAATATGATTAAGGCATACGATTTTATTTTTCTATTAATCACAGAGTTTGGCTTTTATGGTCAATATATCTTGTTTACAGGATGGGTGAGGTTCTTGTTTTGTTGCTTGAATGTCAGGATAGCAGAAAATATGTCTTTTTCTGAGTCAATAAAGAAACCCAAGTAATAGCACTTGTGTATGTGTAAGATAGCAGTTTTTACTGTCATAAATATACCTTAAAATAGAAAGTATTTTCAGTGCTAAATTTAAGGTTTTGCTGTTATAGAAGTTTAACAATCTTGGAGAAGGCTAACCACACAAAACTATTTCTTTTCCAGGTCTGGTACAACCTTCTAGAGTTAACTTTCTAGATGAATAAGTGAGTTTACTTTCATTGGTTGTGACTAAGTCATGATGGCTCTAGTTCTGTGGCAACTGGATTTAGCCAAAAGGTGTTAGTCAAAATGTAGATCAGTTGCATCAGTTCTGCACCTTTAGAGAGCACCTAGACTCTGCAGTGAAAGGATGTGCTGTTCATGTTCAGCAAACCAGGGATGAAGCACCTTTCCAGCCTCATGGTGATGTAGGAGCTCATAGTGGGATTAGAGGATTTCTCCCATTCAGCCTGTCACAACCAGAGGCTGGTAATGTTTTTAACGGTCTGGAGAGTATGTGGCAATGTTTAAGTAGGACAGAAACTCTTCAGGTCATGATTGAGTGGGTTATATATCCCTGTGATTGGTGAAATGTTGTTGTGTTTTGAGCATCAGCTCATTGGCTTTGTGGCATGGTAGACAGAGGAGTGCAGACTGAGACCAACATGACATGAATGGGTTTGAGACAGTTTTTCTGCTAAGAGGAGACCTGGTTTGGTGTCTTTACCATATCCTTGTGTTTTTCTGAGTTTTGTGATGGAATCTGCACCTCCCAGTCCTTCTTCCTGGTGGCCAGAAGGAACACTAGCATGGATTTGCTATATCTTACCCAGAATTCTGTTCCATATCCAGGTTAAACAGGCCCTCTGGAAAGGAAAGTGGCTTGGCCCTAGTTGCACTCAGTCCTGCCTGCTGGGGTCAGTGAAGATATAATGCAGGGAGAGTAGAAGCCCTTTTCTGAGAGGTCTGGGACAATGAGAAGTGTGGAGACATGAGTTCTCTCTGAAGCATTTTCAGGTGAAAACTACAGCTGAAATTTGGGCTGGGTTGGCAAGAGCGAGGCCATTGTCTGCATGTTCCCCGCAGCAAGCTTGTGATACCTGGCTGACAAGTGTCACAAATCCCAAATGAATAACTGCAGCGAGCTTGACTTCAGCCTGTCTTTCCTTGAGTGCATTTCCATTTGCATTTGTGTCACTGGTTCAGATTTCCCCTAATCTAAAGGTAATTTCCACCCTCTGAAGAACAGCAAAATAATCAATCTATTTGACCTTCCTTTAGGTGATAAATGGAAAAGCTTTGAAAATACTGATCAAGTCTCATACCTGTGCCAGGTGATGTATTGCTGCCCCAGGGCCACCTGGAAGTTTCTGCATCAAAGTATCTGTCTATCTATCTATCTATCTATCTATCTATCTATCTATCTATCTATCTATCCTGTTTGCTTATCAGCTGTTCTAGGAGAAACTCTTAAAAACCTGCATAGGAGACCAATGCAAATATAAAGCTAGAGAGAAAAGTTCTATATTTTCTTCCTTTTGAGATCCATTTTTGGTGCTTTCAATGTACCAGTTCAGCTGATAAAACAATCTGACCCATAAAACCTCCTACCACTGTCGGCTAAAAGCCTTTTTGAGCAACAAAGTATCTGGTGAGCCTGCCTGAAATGAGTCTCTTGTGTTTAGTGTACACATGACCTGTTCTGTAAACCACTGAAGGTGATTAATCTCTTTTGTTTTACAATATAATTGTATTAAGATAACAGATTTATTTAATGAAGTTTAGCCATGGAGATGCTAACCTCTACCTGGAATGTGCTCCTTAAGCTGCTCCATCTAGATCTTCAAGCTCAGACTCCAACAATTAAGGTGAAAGTGGTTTTGTCTGCACAGGAAAACTCGAGAATCTGAAGTAATTAATGGATTTAAGGTGGATTAGTTAAATCAGATTAATTCCTGAACTTCTTCCAAAGCAAATTAAACTAAACCAAGTTAAGGCTGCTTTCATTCTGAGTAAAAGCATCCACATGCCAACTTAATACCGTTTAACTAATCTTATTAAAAAGTGAATTAGGATTACTTTTTCTGAATGCTCTCCCATGCCTAGTTCCTTTGCATTAAAACATAAATTACTTTACCTGTACCTTTTTCAGGGCTTGGTTGAACCTGATGCTAAGACTAGATCCTAAGGTTAATACTCAGGAAAATATCTACAGGCTGCTAGGAATAAAGTGAGTAGATTTTTATGATGTTATATGAGCAAAACTGAAACATTTCAGGCTATGCATCTTCCCTATTTTCAGTGTTTGTACTGTGGATGCCTACAAGCAGAGGGACAAAGGCATCTAATTTTAGCAGCAAACTGGATGGAAGTAGCATAAGGGGTGGGCAGGTTGAATCACCTGAATTCTTACTGTTCTAGGATCAGAGTAGTCTAAAGGTGTTATGATCCTCCTTATGTAATCTCATTTTCTGCTATTCAATGTTAGCAGGTGAGTTGTACCTTAAGTCCTGCTGAGTGCTGAATGACTGGGAAAGTTTTGAAGTTCCTCTCTGTTATGTATCTTGACTTTGAACTGGTGGCTGCTCAGGTGGAGAGATCACTCTGTCTGCCCAGCTCCCTGGCTTTTTCATGAGAGTGGCAGAACCTTTGTCTCCCGCAGTTTCTCTCTAAGGAGTGTGGCTTTTTCACTTTTTGGTGGTCTAATCCTGACGGAGACAGAGTACTGGGAACTTCCACATTTGACCTGGCCAGTCTGGGGCAAAGCTGACATTGCTTAGCTGTGTTATGTTTAAAGAAAAAAAACAGTGCTGTTCTCATTGTATTTTGTATTTTTTTGTTTTCTCAGGTCAGTAATCAAAACTTAGTTTTCTTACTTTAAACAGAAGACATGTATATTTGGTATGAAGTTGAAAATTACGCTGTCAGCTCTTTAGCACAGTGTGTATGTGTCAATAAAATGCTTATTGTTGAAAACTGGTGTGCAGTGCAGCTTACTGACTAAAGGTCAGGACTGCAGAAAATCATAACAAGTATTTAAAAACACAAGGAAGTAAGTTATTTTCTTCCTCTGTGTATTTGCCCCTATTTGACTATCCTACTACAAGACTGCGATGTGTCGCTCAAATTCAGCAGCTGGTAGCACCAGAGAAGAAAGGGGGCTGTGAAAGTAAATCTACTGATTATTAGTGTGACACTGTGTAGTCTCAGCAGTTGGTCTGTGTGCTCTCATGTGGGATATCAGTGCTTAAAATCCTTATGATCTTTCTGATTTTGATGAGACTTGTCATGTGAAGAAGTCATGATTCCTGTCAGCTGAATTTTAATGCAGGATTATGCTGCTGCTTTTTTAGATCTGTTTAACCATGATTCACAAAACCATCCTAAAGCTGTCCTTGCTTTATTGACTTATGTCTCTGTTGCTGGAAGTGGATAACTTTTGATTGTAAAGGGGTTTGAAAGAATAAGAAAGGCACCTGCCTTGTGAAAATTTTTGAGAGACCATGTCATGCTAGGGGGTGTTTGAGTCAGTCACAGGAAGCAAGATGGGCACATTGTTCCAGCATGGTGCCTGAGCTCATCAGACACAGCTTCTTGACCTGAGCTGGTTACCACACACAGTTCTTTGTCACGCCCTTTAGGTTTGCTGCCTAGAGACTCTCATGTGTTACCTTATTGCACAGCTAGGCCAGAAGGAGTCATGTCAACTCCCAACTAGATGTCTAGAAAATGTCTGAGTAAAGATTTTTGAAGATGGGCAATGTCCCTGTCTTCATTAACAGCATAACCTCTTTACATCACTCAGGGAATGTAAAATGAACTTAGAATGAAGGTAGGTATAGGTCATACTTACACAGATTCTCTTCTCTGTTACTGGTGATACAGGAGGGCTTTGGTCTAGAATATTTTTTGGTTCCTTGGCAAAAAAAGTATTATTGCAGTGCATGTTAAATAAAATCTTAATAATTACCACTTAACAGACATGCATCTGTGAGGTTTTTTTATGTGACTTTGTTTTAAAGGTCAAAGTGAGTATCAAAATATGAAAAGTTTTCTTCCTTGACAAGTGGCCAGGTTTTATTCAAGAAGGCAATACACTCTAAATGTTGATCTGTGGTACCTTCCCCTAACTGATTTGATCAGATCTGTTACTAAATCCTAACCCTTTGTAATGCAATAAACTCCCAGTCTTTGATTGCATCTGACACCAACAGAGGAGCACTGATCAGAAAAATCTCCCTTTGATTTCTCTGGGTAGTGGATCAGATGCAGCAGTGAGAAGGAAGGAGATGAAGAATAAATGAAAAACACAAAAAAGGGAACTTTTCATCTCTGTCCGCCAAGATGTTCTTTAGAACTACAGACATTACAGTTCTTTTTTATTCTTAGAGTGAGCAAAATCTTTCTATATACAGTACCTAAAAATCACAGAATAATATTAAATATCTTTTGTAAAAAGTATGTATCAGTGCGTACATGGCAACAGGGTATTTCCAGTTGGTCCTTCTGGTATATAACCCTCCACATGCATATATATATATATAACCCTCCACCCTATGCATCTGCAATCTCTTAGCCCTTTCTTTAAAAACAGATGCAATTTGCAGGTCTGTTCAAATGCCAGCATCGTATTTATCAGTCTTCTGTGTTTAAATATGATTAGAGAGAGTTGAAAACTGTCAGACTCCTGAATCTAAGAGTTCAGGCACTACTTGTATCCACAAGTCTGCAGACCAGCTCTTGGCATGCGGGTACCATATCCTTTCTGGAGTCTCCATTCTGAGACCAGAGGTTTGCACAGCATAAGAACTCTCAGCGTCAGATTATTGCAGATTATTCCTTCATGCTTCTGTGGTGACATGGATAAATTCCAAACTCTTTCTTTATCTTTGACAGTATGGAAGCTCTACCTATGGTATAGGTTTCTCAAGGGTTCAGAGTAGTCTCTGTTTGTCCAGAATCCCACCCCACCCCAAGATCTTCCTCTTCCAAAGGTGGTGCAGTTGCCTGTGCATGTCCTGAACTCACACCATAGTCCCGTGTTAGTACAGATGTAACAGATTTTAGGTACCTCAACCTTCTGCAAACTGGAACAGGATTTGCATGCTCTTAAGCAATGGACGTTTTAAGAATAACATGAAGGAATTGTGTATTCTTCTTAGCTATACTTATTTAAATAGAAATATTTCCTTGTGTTATGGATTTGAGCTATAATTTTTCATGTTGCCTTCCATATTCACACTGTTTCTGTGATTTGGATAAGCGATGATTAGAGCTATTCTAAAAGTAACTGTTTTCATATCAATAGCAGGGCTGAAGTGAGAAAGGACAGGCACATTAATTACTCTGCACACTTTCTCTCCAATGCCAGCTCCTGCCAGGGCAGGAAATTTTTGTCGTTACTCCAGAGTCTCTTTTGGCTCATGCACCTTTGGAGTTGGAAGCCAAGGTATTTTAGGGAGTTTCTTGTTCATTTAAAATAAAATGTACGGTAATTAGACAAAGCAACCAGTGCCAAATGTAGTGCATCACATATGAAATACTTAATTACAGAGAAAAGTTATGTGTTCCAATTGACAGAGTAATCTGTACTCTAATTTACTTGTCTTACAACTCATTACATCTGAGATATTGATTTTCCAGTAGATGGCTTTACTGCATTTTTTCTCTGAGTCCTTGGTTTGAGTCTGATCTGTGAACTTCTGTCAAATGAGCTTGGGAAGCTCAAACCTCTCTATTAGGTACTGCCTGTGGAATAATCAAAGAAGAACAACTTCAGTAGTGCTGGTGATTTGTAAATAAAGGGCCGACAGAAATGAGTCACTTAAAAGAATGTGTCTTTTGAGACTTGTAAGATGATGTCCTGGCAGGCAGCTGAAGTGAACAGTGATTACTTTTTAATTATATGTACCTTGACTTTTAGGGTTTAATATCTCATTTATTTCAATTATACTGTATGAAACTTCCTACATTAAGCCGAAGGGGGTAGAAAAACTGGAATCATTAAACCTTGTTCTGATCTTTCATAAAAAGTTGAATACCTTGAGAGTGTGCTTCACTACCTGAAGTAGTAGCTCAATTACCAGTGAGATCAACTGCTAACCTTGGTGGGGGAGGCATGAGAAACTATTAACCTTTTTAGCAATTAGCTAAAGCACTGCAGTTAGTGGAATTATTATAAATCCTATTTTTCATAAGTTTTCATCATTTGTAGGTCTTGAACAGATTGGCAAAAGTTATTTGTACTAGGCAATTCAAAGCAACAAGACTCCATTGATGTGAATCATGCTCCCCATACTTTGGGGGTTTTTTGTTTGTTTGTTTGTGGGCTTTTATTTGTTTATTTTGGTTTATTATCTTTCTTGACCAATAACTCACTGGGATGTTATCTTTTGCATTAAACTTTTTTTTTTCCCCTGAAGTAAATGGTTAATTTCCAATGTGTTTACTGGATATGTTAGTTTATTAGTGGATACATTACACTATTCAGTTTCCCTAGTAACATTGGGATCTTGACCAGTCTCAAGATCCATCTAGAGCTGTGTTTCCTAAGACCAGCAGTATCCAAAACTGCACATTTTAGAGAAAGATTAGAATCTAATCTTTCATTGGAAGATGTGCAGTTATATCCCAATGCACACTGATATCTGAAAGCAAGCAGACTGGTGTTACTGAAATATATTTATTTCAGGTAGATTCTTTTTAATACTAGTGAAATCTTTATTCCAACAATATCATGTGGAACTGAACTTCTTGTGTTTTATCAGTTTTAAAAATCTCTTTTGTTATAGGATGTTTCCTTATTAGCTAGTTGCTGCATTTCTCTATACATTACTTATTTCATAGATATGTTATAGTCCCAGTTTTTTTTTTGTTGTTTGTTTGCTTTTCAAACAAAAATTGTATTTATTTTTCTTTGATTTCAATCTGTTTCAAAATGGACATATTTGTGTATGTAATTGTTTTTATTGCCCTTCCTTGTCCTGTACTATTTGTGCTGTGGTTTTGGAGAAATTGGATGACCAGAAAGCAAATGTGATTGTGCTGTTGATTTCATATAATGGCACTTTGATATTTTCCAGATTGGTTGTTATCTGTTTCTAAATGAAGGCTAAAAAGTTATTTGTGGTTTTTATACTGCCATTGGACTTTGAGCTATTCAGAAAGACGTCTAATTCTTTTTCTAAATGATTATGGGCACAAACCATCAGAGCATGCCAGGAGTTCATCCTGTTCCTTCCATTATTCTGCATTCAACTCCATTTAGGATGCATTTGCTACTAGGTTATTCAATTCTCTAATTACATTAGGTTCCTTAGTCACGGATCATTCTGTAAGCTGTGTGAGTTTGAAGAAAAAAACCAGGTCCTCTCTCCCCGCAAAAAAACCCCAGTTTGCTTTCCCCAGTATTAAATTTCAGATCACTTGCATTTTATAATATTTCTTTTCTATCTTACAGTCACATGGGAAGGCACCTGCCTTTGGGGGGTGCCATTTCTTTTCAAGGGATGTCCTCACTTAAAGACTTAAGCACAGAGAACAGAATGCAGGCTCAGAGTCCAAAATATTCCAGTCCTATTTGTTATTCTTATCTATAACTTCTTTCTTCCATGTGATTTTTGTGACAGGTTTGAACTGGTTGTGCTTTCAACATTTTCTTTTTAAGATGAATTTTTTTCTGAAGATGTTGCCTTGAGACTAAGTGGAATCTGGATTTTATTTAATTTTTGCCTCTCTGTACCAATTGGAATGTTGTTTAATACAGTGGCTGGCAATCTTTTTGGATCACTGCTATATCCTGCCTGAATGTTGCCTTTTCTCCTCCAATATATAGATCTTTTCCTTCCTGTGTGGTGGTGTAAACCATCTGGCACCTAGATTGGGTAATCTCAGCAGAAGAAAAGGTTCTTATTTATCAAAGGGACCCTTTCCCATTTACAATAAGGGACTAGTGCATGTTTCAGCTTCTGACTCCCAGAACAAGACAAGTGGTGTAATGCAGGCCTGAGGCACAACAGCCTGAATATTATTTAACTCATAGAATAAGGCAACACTGTAATGAGATCACTGAGGATATCATAAGGATGTGTCTGTGGGATCACGAGTTACTAGGGCTACTGGAAGCAATATAGCAACCTTGGGGTATAAACCTGCCAAGAGATGCTTAGCCTTGCTGATGTATCTAAACAAAAAGAACTCACATATTCACACATAGCCTTGCTTAGGGCTGCATGAGCATGTCTGCAAAAACTGCAGCAAATTTCTGCTTTAGGAGCTCTAGTTCATCACTTCAGATTGTATTTTTTTATTTTGCATGGATGCTTGTTTTCTCCTATGGTATAGGTTTATTAAAACTAACTGGGAGCAGAGGAGTTTATATTTAGAGTATAGAAAAATCTGGAGCTCATTTAAGTGGTCTTGCTCAGAAGAAGAAAAACATGTCTGCATTTCAGCTGAACCCTTGTAAATTATTATGGTTTTGATTTATAAAAATTCTTCCTCATTTTACACATGATCATGTAAAACTGACCTGCATGGCTAGGTGCAATAGACCAGAAAGACTGAGTGGAATATTAATGAGAACAACAGAACTATAAAGCTTGTCATGATGGTATTTGTGTTCTCAGTGTCAGTGCTGCTTGGCATCATGACAACCCCATTTTTATCTGTTCATTTCTAAAATTGCCTAATTGCCAATTTTCAGCAGTACACATAAATTTAATACATCATTAAAAGATCACCTAAGAAAGATTTCCTGAAAGAGGTTTTTCTTTTCTCTTATGCTTCTATCAGATTCTTAAACTTTAAACTTGTATCTAGTAAAAGTTTCAACTAATTTTGGATGATAACAGTAAAAAGTCACTAATTAAGAGGAAAGACAAAATAACAGCAAAAGTACTTGTTATGGTGTCTTCATCATCTGTGCAGTGAACTGGGATGCTTGGGCACTTCTTTCACCTTTTGTTGCATTTGTGACCTCGCTTTTTGATTAGTCTGAACCATGTAGAGTAGTTAATGATCTTTCTTGCACGTGCCAAGATTCTGGAACTTCATAAAATTTTTGCTTTCTCTCTAATCTTTACTGCTCCACATTCCCTCCAATCAATTAGTTCTATGAAATCTACATCAACATCTCTATCAGTGGTGAGAAAAATATTATTGATTTCAGTGTGCAGTCATTCCAGTAATTTCTTTATGAAGCATTATGCTATCAGAAGCTGTGGTAATAGGGACCTTGCAATGAGAAAGTAAAATCTCAACAAGACACGAGTCCTAACCCTGTGTGCTGTTTCCATAACAATAAGGTAGAGCATGACCTTGACCTTGTCTCAGAAGTGCTGTTTTTGAACTTAGATTCAAACAGTGAAGACAACAAGGAAATTAACAACATTCTTCTCATGCTAAAGGAAGGGAAGATGAAAGAAGACATACAGGTTTTTTTTGTCTTCTTCCTTGAATCTATAGATTTTTTTTTTTAAGATTATTTATGTTAGCTATAAACGAGTTCCTATCTTATATTAAAATTTTTTTTTGTCATCTTTTGTCTAGATATTTACTAACAGCCAGTTAACAACTTTCCATAAGTAGATTGGTAGAAATTGTACAGTAGAACACTCAAACTGTACTCTGTGAACCTGTTCTTATCTAGATTCTGCATAATGTCCTGTAATGTTATTTCTCTTATTCCTAGTCTGTACCTGGTGTCTCTTAGATATTACCTGTGTGAGAAGTTGATGTGAAGGTTATGAGTATGAAGTGCTGTAGGCATGCCATGCTGTCTCTGTGAGACCACTCCAGTGTGCACTAACAGCACAGCTCATATGAGCTGGTTTATGTGAGATGGACAAGGTTACCTCCTCCATTGTGCAGAGTGTCTGCAGAGGCAATTAAACCTGAGTGGCTGCCGTGCTAAGAATTTGTACCCATTCTGCTGCACACACTCAGAAAAACCTCACCTTTACTGACAAGCATTTTATTTGGTGTGAACTCAGTTAGAAACTTCATTGTTACCAGCACAGAGCAAGAAGAAACACCTAAGAAAATGGAGCTGAGAGTATATCTGTATTGCATGCTGTATTTGTGTGTAAAATTAGACTGGCTGGGTACTTTGGTACCCTAGATTTTTAAAATGCATTGTTGTAGGAGAGGATGCAGATATTTGGGGAAGAGCAAAATGACTTGCAGGGACTGCATGAGAAGTAATACTTACCAAAAAAATGAAACTATTGTTTTCACTGTATAATGGAAATTAGTAACACAGGTACCTGATAGAAAGACACAGAGACACATTTTCATAATTTTATTTTGTTCCTAATATTCTCATAACACTTACAGAAAATATTAGCATCAAAAGTTAAGTGAGACGCATTGTTGAATGATTCAAGCACATGCAGTGTCCTTGAAAGTTAATTAAGGGTATTTCTGAGTCTTGGTTAGCTGTGTAGGTGCATAATCCAGAGCATCTTTACTTTGAAAAGATGTACCTAAGGATTTGTCAGGGATCTAAGCACGTCTTTGCAGTACTGACACTTGGCAGACTGCGGGACCCTATTTTTTTGAGCTTGACTGCTAGAAGTTTTTGTATGTACAAATAGACTGTTGTGCTGTTTCTTCCCTGATGCCTCTGATGACTTTCTAGCTTAGGTCTAAAACTGGCCATAACATCTCCAAACATGTGTATGTTTAGCACCCTTTCTTACAATCTCAACTACATCTGTACATGGGGCTGTATCTCCTCAGGGAAGCTGCGTAAGTGCTGCCTGTGCCTTTTGGAAGTGATAGTTCCCTTAATTGCTTGGGGGTTTAAAAAGAGCCAGAAAACAATAAATCTGGGGCATGTTTCTATGCCTCAATTTTCTACTACTCTGAAATGTCTTTTAGACTCTTGGCTCTGTCCCTCTGGGATGGTCCAGAATTGCTTTTTGTAGCTTGTGACTGGTCTCCCAAGCTGCTGAATCTTCCCAGTTTAGCTTGTCTTTAACCCCAGTCCTTCCTGGAGACAGACTGGCATTCCTGCTAGAAAAGAGTGTTCCTCTCCTGTCTCCTTCCCAGAGCTCTCTCTTCTTACATTACAAACCTCCTTTAGTTTCTCTGGTAACTTTTCACTATGCAGAATTCCCTCTTACAGAGAGGTAAGTACAGCATTCAGCATCCTCCATTAGTTTCCTCAGTAGGGAAAACACATAAAGACACAGAGGCCTTTCATGAGTCAATGCTTGTCTTTGCATTTGGTTCAGAAGTCTGCAAAGACTGTTATCCTTGGATTTCTCAAGTAGATCCACAGTGGTTTGGGTTGTGGGTTTGCTTTGGTTTTTTTGTTATAATATTTCTTAGATGTTTCTGTCCATAGGATTATTTGCAGTCTTGGCAAATGTAGTGGTGAAAACAGGAATTCGTAATGCTTGTATGGACACTTTGATGTCCTGGCATCCCTCTTTGTCCTTTACACAGAGGGTGTCTGTACACACACTTGCTGTAGTGTACTTACATACCCATGCTGACTTCAACCACTCTGTGCTTGTGTGTGCACCCAAGATAAAATGAAGGAGGGTCAGGCCACACAGATCTCAAGCCACTAGGAACTCAGGTAATTTTAATCTTTGCCATCTTATTCCCAGGAAAGGTATCTGGGGGTGTCACATGTACAATATTTTATTGTATTATTTCTACCAAGTCTGAAAACAAGATGTGGTCTCTGAATGAAGTGCCTGGTTAATAGGAAATTAATGTTTTTCTGTCTTGTAGCCCTAACACTTAGCAATCCATGGATTTATTAGTCTTGAGGTCCTGCTGCATAGCTTGTTTCCCACGCCACTTTACAGCAATGTTTTCAAGGTTGAATATAGAAGATATACAAGCGGTATACATGTCTGCAGATTTCTGTTTCTTACCCTTGTTGCCTCTATTTACACAAGAAATATAAAGTCACCAGGCTGGCTTACCACATGTCGTTGGTAAATGAGCTTTGACTGGCATCCTTACATGTCCAATATGTAAACAACCTTAAAACTCCTGTGACCCTCTAAAAACTCACCAACAATTTTCGTCCTGTAGCTCCTAAAATGCATGGGAGCTGTGTACACATATGAACCAAGGCTGTAACATGAGTGACATTTTTAGCTTCTCAGACAGCTCACCATCGCCACCAACACAGGCATGCTCAAACACGTAACTCACTTCTTCAGTGATCTTTTGTTTTCCACAGCATCTTTTCCTTGGGTTTCAGGAGGGCCCTGAAACACCTTTCAAAGGACTGAAATATGCAAGGATCTTGTTCTCTGTGCTGTGGAGTTGCTGTTTCTGACTTCAGTCCACCAGAGTGAAGCAGAGGGACAGTGTGGTGTTCAATCTTACTTCCCCATATTCATATGCATCTGGATGATCTGACAGCTTTTGCAGTGATAAGTTGGCAATATAGATCACATGTAAGCTGCATCACAATGATTTTTAAATGAGATTTATTCATTTAGAGTGGATGATAAATGGTTCTCTTTTATCAGACTCTTGCAAATAAGATTAAAGCAACATTATTTTCCTGGAGTATGAGAACAGCTGGCACAAAGTTAATATCCGTAGCTCATAGTGTGCTTGCAGAGATGTGTAACAACAATGGGGAACATCCAGGTAGTTTTTCTGCTTCCTAAATCCTGTTTGTGTTTTAAAACCAGGTGCTGCCTGGAGTACTGGTAGGCTGTGGTTTATGTGAGCACTGTGAGAAGCTTTGAAAGGAACAGGCAAGTGACAAGTCTCTCTCAAAACTGTGAGAAGCACTGTTCTGTGTTTCTTCAGCATTTTAGAAGGTCTAACATATTGTACAGAGATTACCTTGAGCATGCTCCCCTCAGGGTTAGCCCGTCCTGCTGGGCACTTTGTCTTGGCTTCTTCTGGATTCCAGGAAACATCCTGATTTTTTTCAGATACCATGAAATAATGTAAGAGCTGCATAATAAGCCTTACATCCCATTGCAATTCTCAATGTGTAACATGGCACAGAGTTTGTGTTGCATGCCCTTAACATGACGTGAGAGGATAAAGGGAGCCAAATGTATATGGACTTTTCAGTATTACTTACGCAAAGTAGCTCCTGAAATGAACTCTTCTGAGAACTTTTTTGAGGAAACAAGTTGGTTCAGTCTGAGGCATTGGGAGAGATAACTCCTCATTATCAGGGAGAACAGTGGATTTTTTTCCCCTGGATGAATTCACAGTCTACAGGATAAAACTTTTCCTGTTGTTCTTTATTGCATTCAGGCAAAGGTCCTGTCCTTGTCCCTGGAGCTCTCTTGGCAGGAGGCTGGCTGTACTGAAGAAGATAATAGGATTGCAAAGGGTTGCCCTTACAATAAAGAAAAGGACTGGAGAGGTCAGAGAAGAGCTGACAATGACACTGGAGTTCTTCTGTTCCACTGACTTCCCCAAATTTCTTGCTGTCCCAGAACTTTTCAGGTGTGGGAGATGGAAGGGGGGTTTTACAAACTGAGAGTAATTCCTCTCACATCATATTTTGGTAACACATCTACATTTTCTTCTGGCGATTTTGTTCAAAGGCAATATCCTGTGGTATATTTATCTGTAACTTTCTGTTTCTTGCCTATATTTCCTTTATTGACAGAAGAAGAAATATTTATTGAAAAAATAAAGTCATACAGTTAAGTTATCATATGTCATTGACGAATGACCTTTGACTGGCATCCTTACTTCAGGGGAAAAAAGAACTTTGTTATGTAGAGTACATGGTGTGTAATCTCCTGTTTCTCACTTGATGCTTCTCTTCAGGATCTCTCCTATGAAAAAGAAATCCAATTGCCACTCCTTGATTTTTCTCCTGTTTCTCAGATGTTATTTTTCTAAGAATTCCTTGATATGAGTCTGTCAACAAAGCCTGTAGCTGATGGCATTTTGCCTCATCTATCACAACTCTATGCTCTGTTAAGTTAGCTGTATTGGATTGCAGATTTAAATTGGAAAGTAGCACAGAGTAATAAGTTAGTTTATTGGTTTCTTCCTTTCGATCTTGGATTGCTAGTCTATAATCTACTCTGTACCTAGTGATCTAAGCGTTCATTTCTGCTAAAAGTAGCTGTCTATTTCAAAGTTTTGGGTTAATTCCAATGTTGAATATCAGGCCGGATAGTGGGCAGGAGAGGAAACAAATTAATTCCCTGTTTTATTTTGAGGCGATACTCTGTAAATCTTCTCCAGTTTGAGGAGTGAAGTCACTCCTGCACCCTCTACAAACAGAACAGAGGAAAACATGCATTTGCAGATCCTCTAGATCTGGTGATGGTTCATCAGTTGTCCCTTGGCATCCCTTTGTATAGTCTTGCACAGCACACAGGATAATCAGAGATGTGAGGTACAAGACTGAAGATTAATTTAGTTAAATTCTCATGCAAGACCCTTGCAGTAAGTTCTTACACATAAATATAGTCTTATAAAATATTATGTTGGGGCTTTATTTCATTCTGGGGAAAGAGGAAAAGGATAGTCCCCCATGAAAAGGGAGTTTAGTAAAACATCTAAAAGCACTAGATATTTTGAAACACATCTATGGACATACGTCTATAAACAGACTGAAAACTGTTGAGAACAAAATGTCCTGCTGTGCTTCTGTGCCTGGTGCCTACAGAAAGAGTTCAATAGAAATGGTCCGTGTTAATCTTTTGTGCTTGGAAATCTGAACTCTGATGTTCAGCTCCTCCAAACATACGTGAAACAAGGCGTATTAGTGATTCTACTGAGCAGAGAAAAATCAAAGCCTGAACAACAGAGAAAAATGTTCTCTCTTTTAAACCACTCTTCAGCTTTTCTGGAGAACATCACTACAGGACTGGCCTAGAAAGAAAAAAGCAGTTGGGGATTTCAGAGTGCTCAATGTCCTTGCAGTGTGTATGAACACTACCATTAAAGGCTTGCTGAAAATAAACTGCTTTGAAAAAAAGATTTGTTAGCAATCAATAGGAATTCATGAGTACAATATTTTATAAATCAGAAATTGAGATTAGAACAAGTAAAGGTTACAGATCTCATATGCTCATCAGACTTGATAGAATTCAGTTTTCTTCCAGGTTGAATAAACTTTATTTAGTTTGTTTAGTACTGTTTCATTTTAATCAAAATGAGAAGACATAGTTGTCTAGTCTAAAGAAAAATATGTTGTAATTTATACTTGAAAATAATTTCTAAGAAATTGATTCAAACATAGAACTGGTTCTCACCCCATTTATGAGATAAAGAATGCACTGGTGGACATTATATGATGTCAAAATTAAATGTATAACTCAAACAGATATTGAGTGCAGTACATTTCTCTTTGTACTGACCATGTTCTATCTGTTTTTCCTTTGTATGTTTTTATCATTATATCTATAGCTGTTAATTTGTGCTGTGTTTCTTCTGCAAATGTGAAGGGAAAAACACAAGAATGAGAACACCTCATTCAGTGCAAGATGATTTTTAATCTATTTTGCTTCATCCCCTTGAAGAATTGAACCCAGTCTCCAACTCTGGTGAAAATTTGCGTATTCAAGTTGGCCAGAATTTTATCCCAGAGAGCCTTGAATTACATAGCTGATTCCAGTAGACCAATCTAACCTCACAAATCTGACCAGCTTTGTGCAGCAGTGTGTGTGTGAATCAGCTTTGTGCAGCAGTGTGTGTACATAATTTTTAAATCTTTGGGTCATCAACAGCTTAATGGAACATTATGATAATTTATTTTATATAATTCTAATACTACAGCTATATTATGTTGTTGTGCTCAGCCTCCATCCTACCGGGTGGCTAACAAAAATAAGAAAGCAACTTTAGATTCTTCTTTTTCTCTGAAATGGGAGTGATTTCTTCCCCAGCACCTTAGGTCCCTGCCAATTAAAAGCTCTTACAGGGTTATAACTGAGACCTACAGCACTTTGGAAGGAGCCCTCACTTTTAAATGGGTGCCTACCCATTTGGTCTTTCAGTTTAAAGTTTTTTCTCCTGACTGATTCTAGACAGACATCCCCTTTCACCTTTGTTCATGGGCTAAACAAACATGATGTTTTCATTGCTTCTGAGAAGGAAAAGGGAGACAATGGTAGAAACAGTGCTGCGGCATCTCACAGGTGAAAGAGAGGGGCTATGTGACGTTAGGGTAGAGAATCAGGACATGACAGAGAGGAGTTAAGCCCCAAAGGCCTTTAAAAGGTACTTAAATAGAAAAATCCTTGCTTCAATGGGTTTGCAGTATGAATTAGTATGTGAAAAGTGAGCTACTAGTGTTGACAGAGGAATTCTGGTTGAACTTTTCCTCTTTGTGTAGCAGAACAGAAAGGGGTAGTAAAACCCAACTTTGTGGGGTGGAATATAAAAAGTAATAAATCGTGCAGGTGAATGAACACATCCTGCTAATTTTGAGGCATTATTTTAATTTTCTTGTCATCGATATGTGACTGTTGTTGTAAGTGGTGCGGAGAGAAAACAGCAGATGAGATGGGTAGATGGTGGCAGTAGAAGGGATATTTGCAATGGGATTAGGAAGAACAAATAGTCTTTGGCATGTTAGAAGGGATTTAACCTTCTGGGCAGGAGGAAGTGTAGAGAACCATTAGGAAAAATGGCCCACGGATTGTGGGTTCACAGAGAGCGACAAACATGAAAATAATCCTAAAGTTCAGGATTTTGCTGAATGCACAGAAGTGCATTAAATGGAAATAAATTTTCAAGGGTGATGTAGTGACAACCATGATACAGGCAGGCAAAGCAACCTTAAAAAGGCCAAAAATTATAAAATTTTAACTAGTTGTGGAATGGGACTGTGTCTGAGGAGCTGGCAAGGGGTGGTGAGCACAGCTGGAGAGCAAAGCAGAGAATTTAATTCAACAACACCAAGGAAAAGGTTGGTAAATTGCCAAAGGAGCTTGTAGAAAGCATAGCTACATAGAAGATGTGAAATAACCTATGATTGTGATCATCACATGAGCTGTGGTTCATTTTTTCTACCAAGAATGTAAAACTATATCTTCTGATTTAAATCTATTACAGTTTGTATATAGCTATGACTGATCTAGGGAAAAGTGTAAAAATTGGTGTCTTATTATCTTTGTTAATATTGCTAATCCTTTGGGGTCAGGCAATTCTTTTGTTCTGTTGGATATCCAGTCACCACTTGTACCAAAATCTGGTTTGCCCATAGATTATTGCTTTAATTTCTTGAATAAACACAAATTTATAAAATATCACAGTTCTATGTCCTCAAAAAGGTCCATGATGAGCTGGATAAGTAACAGCTGAAACAACTTTTCTGATGACAAATTTTGATTTTATATGTCAGCTGTTTCCAGTGAGAGGGCCATTCAAATGAAGCAAACAGCATTAGCTTACATGTTACAGCTTTAAGGATGCTTTCATTGGTAGGCATCCTAAGTGCATCATCTACCATTGATGTAATTAACAAAGTATCTTAGCATATTAATGAGTCTCAAAGCTCATTTCTTGGCACAACTAATTTGACAGCTGTCTAAATTAAAACGTGTGTTAATATTATATTTTCTTAATGCTGGAATTAAAGTTTGTCTTTCAGACCAAAATTACTTTCTCAATCTGTACTTCACAACACTAACTTTGACATTGATAGTCTGATAAATTGCTCAAAATAATTTTCAACCAGTCAGAACAGATATAATTTTCTTCACTTCGGATGAATATCATAAGTGTTTAGATCCCCATCCAACTGCCTCATCTTACCAGATATTACTTGATAACACAATGTCATTTTGTAGTGACAGACCATAATTTTGTTCATATTCCAAACACTGCCCTTTATAGGATCTAGAAGCAATGCTTGAACGCTAAAGTTCATTTCACAACTTACAATCTAAAATAGTATCATAAACTGATATCACATAGAATATCCTAGTGAAGGGTTATTTAAGGAGGTGTCAGAAAATATGGTGTGATATGACACTTTTTATATCCAATTTGTAGCTCGTATAAATTCTGACAAAAGAGTCAATCACAAACAGAGGTTGAAAATCCACTGAAGCAATGGAACAAAACTCTTGGGATACAGCTTCTGGTATCAACTAGTGATAATTCCCAAGGAAAAAGATTTTCTACAAGTGCAATTTTCTAGGATTCTGAAATGAAGCAGCAGGACTAAAGATCTTTAAAATATAAATGCAGAAGGTCAGTTGTCAATAATACATCCTATACTTGACAAAAGTGAACTCTCTGACATCCTGTCAGGGGTATTTTAACTTCAGTCCTTTGTGTTAACCAAAATACTTTTTCTTTATGAATCAAAGTAAAAATGCTCATGAAACTCTTGCAAACTTTTGATAATATTAAATCATGCCATATTGTATATAGTTTGAAAAATAATTTTTAGTTTTTTTTTTCTTTTTACTTCACCTTTCTTTTTTCTCTTTTAGTTTTGACTGACATTGCAGAAACATTCCAGAGCACATATTTGTGCTGATGACAAGAGAAAGTCTATGCAGGAAATTTTTTGAGCACTCTAAATATAGGTGACAGGATTTTAAACTGCTTGACCACCTGACTTTTCAGAGATTTGAAGGGGATTGGCCTTACACAGAGGGGAAAAAAAAAAGTTAAAGGCAGCTGAGTCAGGCTTAGAATCATACTGATATATTTTAGGAATCCTTTTTACATTTACTTCCCATTTTTTTCCTATGAAACTTGGTCACATTTATTTCATTTTCTACATAGAGAAGACAGCAATAGGTCAGTTTCTTGAACATTTTTCACTGCTCCGTTGTGTTTACTGTCAAGAGTATATTTTGTAACAGTTACCATTCAGAATAACATTTTCTTAAATTTTGTTTCAGATCCAAAAAACCCCCTAAAGGCATTGCTTGACTACTCTTTGGAAAAAGGAAATACTATAGGGCAAGAATTACAATTTAAACAGAGGGTAAATTTTAGGACTTGCTTTCTGCTTTTCATGCATAGCAATAATGTGAAAAACACCATGTAACTGTGGTATTGTCACACATTAAGCCTTCATGCTGCAATCACCATTCTAAGAGAATCTTTCTCTACTGCTGCCACATCTTGTATCTAAGCCACAAATGTTCTTATTACGGGTAATTTACAGGATAACTTAATTAAATAGGTGATATTTGATAGCACCAGTTGACTGTTAATCAAGGCTAATTCTGTGCTTAAATGAGCTGGGATATCTTGCCAAGACCTGCTTCAGTCATATACACCACGAACATAACTTCCTGATCATATTACCTCAGGGCTTCCTTCTTTGTACAGTTTTACCCTGCCTCTACTGGTGACTACATGTCCATCCTGTAGATCCAGGAGTTTACTTTCAAAGAACAGGGGAATACCTGGAGGAAATCATATGTACAATTACTCCTTACAGCAACACAAACGATCAGAGTTCTTTTGATATGTCAGGGTGGAAAGAGTCTCTGCCTGAAATGGCTTCCTAAATAAACACAAGTAGGAAAATCTAACTTTTATTGTCTTCACTGACAAGACTTGAATAAAAGAGTAATTTACTGACTGGCCTTAGGTCATGCAAGAAGCTGATGGCAGTGCTGCTGATTAAATGTAAGCATCCTCCGTTCCAGTGCAGGGCTTCATCCAAAAATAAATCCTTATTTGTTAGACATCTGAATGAGAACATCCTGAAATATATGCTGACAATTCTTTCTCTAGAAAACATTCTCATAGTGCTAGGTTTAATTTTAACTTTTTTTTTTCTTTTAAGACCCATAAATCTTTAAACTTATATTAAATTATTGGAAGAAAGACTGAGAAGTGGTTTAAGGTGGTGTACACAATAACTAAAATACTTTTGGGATTCAGTTTGGTTTTATTGCATTTAGTCTGCTCAGCCAAGTAATATATATCTAGTTCCAGGTATTTGCTTCTTGTCTCAGTTTGTGTAGTGTTGGTAGGAAATTGGTACCATAGATATTCTTTACAAGAAGGAATGATGTATGTCCTTCCATAAAGCAATTTTGAACAGCTCACAGAGGCTGAGAAATGCTGGTTAATTTTCCCTTTGATTTCCTCCAGTGTTGAGGAGCAGTTCCCAGGATATTTGTTGGCTGACCTTGCGACCTGGAACATCACGGTCTGGTGTTACGTCTTGCACACCAGTTGACAACCTCAGTTTGGATGTATTATAAATGTGTTAACACCATCTGTATGTGTACTTTAGGGCAGCTCTCTTGTCTTCTCCCTCCAGCACAAAGCCTTAAGGCCTTTGATTATTCCTTCTGCAGTTTGAGGAGGGCTTGATAACGGAAGGATAATGTTAAAGTTTCAGTCTGAAGAGACCTGTCAACACTCAACTCAGCAGTTTGCTGTGAGGAAGGGATGCAGGGAAGAGAAGCTGCATTATGATTCAGTGTGTGATTCACACATCTTTTGCTTATGAAATGAAATACTCTATTCAACCTAATAACACTTTTACAACATTCAAAGAGGAAGATGTAGTTTGCTGCTGCCAGGCTTGATAGAGCAGATATAACAACTTCCATCAGGTTATCATGGGGAATATCCCAGCCAGAGCACCTCACTGTGGAGCACTGCCTGCTCTGCTGTTTGCCCAGGCTTTAACAGTCATATAACATTTGTTTCTGTTATGCAAATATCTGACAGAAATAAATTGAGAACTTAAATATATTTTTTGCCACCTGTTTGGTGCAGATCTTTGCAGGGGAAATTTACTGGTGGACCTTATAGTCTTTGATCATTTTGGTTGACTTTTCTTGACAGGAGAAGCAGTTGTTCCATGCCAGTGCCATGTTTGACCTCAGCACCGGCTGGGTGAAGAACAAGTTGAGTTATTACAGTCTTCTGCCTGATTTTATCTGGGTTCTTCTAATGTGCTGATCGTTATTTTATCTCATCACTTAATAATTTGACAGAATTAGTAACAACTACCCTATGGAAGTTAGCTGAAGGACTGTGATTCTTGCCTTATGCATAAAGCAGGAAGTAATGCAGGTCAGTCTGTGTTGGTTATTGGATTGGAGTGATTTGTAGGTTCTGTTGGATATATATGAAAATAAGAGTGCCCTAAGGACAGCAAGGATATTTAAGAATATTGTCTAAATCCACTTACAGATACTGAATTCTAAGTTCTAGTGCTTTATCACTATATTTCTATATGATGAAAGCAAGCTGTCTTCACAATTTTGAGGAAATGTTGTTATACCACAGTATAAATTCACATTAGGCTTGGATCTTGAAAGCTTTAAACAATTCTGGTTCCCCCATCTCAAATGAAATGTAAAGTAGCTTAAAAAGTTAGTGAGATGAATAACAAAGATAATCATGGGTATTGAAAAATTTCCATAATATGAAGTTAAATATGCTAACACTGTTTAGTCTGGAGAAAAGTTGGCTAAGGGACAACAAGCTAGAAGTCTCTAAAGCCTGACATAAAGAAGGTGAGTAGAGTTCATTATCCTTTCCAGTGCAAAACATGGAGATCTCAAATGAAATTAGAAGGTTTCGCAGAAAAAGAAGCACTTCTGAATATAATGGGTAATTCAGCCAAGACAGTTACCAAGATGCTGAAAAATGTTACGGTTTTATAGAGCAGTTGACAGATTAATGAAAGAAAATCCAAGCAAGGCTGTCTAAGAAAGTTCTTACATCTGCCTCAATAAACTGCAGGAAGCTGGGGCAGTATTGTGGGTAAATGCTTATTTTCTTACACTCTGCTCTAGGCAGATTGGTACTGGCCAGTGGCAGAGTTGATGAGGTGGCAGAGATCCAGCATGGTACATCTGTTTTGTCTATTCCTGTGTCCTGGAATCGATATCACTGCTAGAAATGAGAAATTTACTCTGTTTCTGAGCTGAAAAGCTCTATCTAGAGAAAAAAGACTCAATTTTCTGAAAAAAAAACATTCATGAGGACAGAAGAATTTTTTTTTAATAGCAAATTAGGTGGTGAAAGACTGTAGAAGAAATAAAGGCAATACTTTAAAAGGCTAACTTCTTTTTCAAACTTACCCTTTCAAATACTTTATTGCCATGTACAACTGAAACATCAGCATGTCCCAGACTGGATCTGCCAAGGTACATGGATGAGTGAGGCATCCCCTTCTTGTCGAGGTTCAGCAGAAGTTGGCATCTCTTTGTTTGACCTTCTAGAAATCCTTGACTGAATGCCTGTGCACGGTGCTGTGTCTGCAAATTAGAGTCGTATTATTTGGGTCACATGTAAGAAAACCTGGCCAGGTATCTTAACAAGGCAGATTAACATTCATCTGACACACACATCCTGGAATAGTGAGTGCCTTTTCCTTACAGAGATGCAGGTCTGAATAGCAAACACTTTCTCCTTTTGTTTGGATTTGCTGTTCACCTGTGCTTTGATTTTATGTTCAGTAAAGATGTTCCAGAAACATTTTTCTTTCTAATGTCTAGCTAAATATAAAGAAAGGCTAAATCTTAAATAATTTCTCTGAACCCCAAGATTTACCTCTGATTATATTACTGGGTTAAATAGCTTTTTTTCCCCTTAGAATTTATTTTTTTATTTCCCAGTCTTACTAGTCTTTTGTAGAAATTCTAGAAATAAAGCAGCATGATACTCCTACCCATTACTAATTTTCTACATGGCCAAGAAATGTTGAGGATTTAATGCTGGCAGTATCTTTGGAGACCAATTCAGTATAAAATAAAAAGAATCCTGATTTACAATTGATTTTACACAAGTAATTATTATAAGCACTATTATTGTATACAGTAGGAAATAGGTATAGCTATTTCCTTAGAATAAAGCAATTTGTGAAACCTGTCATAACAGGCTAAGAAAATGCTGCTTTTGTTGCACATTCCCTTTAACTACCTCTATAAAATTTAAGGAATTGCAATAAAGCTTGGGAAAGTGCTTTGACTGGTGAAAACTGTTTGACAGTACTGATGAGATAACTGTGTGCTCAAGGCCACTTGGAATGTTTGCACACAAGAAACTATTTAAAATTATATTTGTTTTCTGACTTTTAAAAAAAATTAGCTTAAAAGATCTCTCTCAAGCTGCCTTTTTTAATTTTATTTTATTTTTCAACAGAAAGATCTTTAAACAGTTCTCTGCCTCCTTGGCATTTCTTCATTCCGCTTTTCATTTCATGTAAAGTCTCCTGGGCTCTGACCAGTTCAGAACACAACTTTGTAGTTTTCTATGGTAAATGACTGGCAGTGTTGGAAATTATGCTCTTTGTCTGACAGACAATTGCATTCACACTGCTAAGAAACATTTGGACTGAACTTTTAATTTAACCCTACTGGCTTCTTTTTCTCTTTCTTTCAGCATTGTCTGTATTGTGATTCCTACCATGGCAATGTATCTTCTGCTTCTGATGCAGCTGCAGTTTTTTCTGTAATTCCAAATGCATCTTTGGTGAACAGTTTGGGGTCTAATTAAGACATGCTTTGTGTATTTGCTGTGGCACAGAATAAGCTGAGACATTTGTATTAAAGCCAGTTAAAGGGTGGCTACTGCCAGTCAGTAGGAATAGAGCCTGTAACATTTTGATAGCTGGTAGTGACTGATACAGTGTCAGTCAAATTACTAATAAAAAAGAAGTGCTAACAGGGCTATGAGTTTTGTGAAAACTACAAACAAAGCAGATGAAGGTTGGATATAGCTGGAGTTTGAATTACTCTCTTAGTTATTAGCTCAAAGTTTTGGCATGTTAATTTTTAATATAGTGTTTTAATCTTTCTGGTATTACACCCAGAAGAGAACTGTGAATGGGTCTCATTAGTTAGCATACTTAAAATTACTTGTGTATTTTGGTGCTGCCAGTCCAAAACCTCCACTATAGTTTTGTTGGATTTGTGGAGTGTTGAATTTGTGGAGGTTGTGAGACACTTCCATGAGGCTACTAGCCAGTTTTTCCTCGGAAGAAGTGTGCAATAGCTGTTGGGGCAGCAGGTTTTGCTCTGCTGGTCAAACATCTGTAGCAGCTCAGGGCTAGAATATATACTGCACCAATGACCTCTGTAGGAAAAGAGAGAAAAAAGTATGTGTGACCTCCATCTCTGCTTCAGACTCAGACTTAGTGCCAGGATGCACCACAGAGACATCCCAGCTTGTGAAGAGGTTCTCTAACTCTGATCTAGCCCCAGTCATTTGCAGGCCACCCAGGCCCACATAAAAAATGTTGATGCTTAATAAAATAAAGAACACAATCCTTAGTCCCAAGTGAACTGTATTGGCAATGTATACCATTTCATAAATAATTGATATACTTTAATAACTGGGAAATGTGAAAAGGTAAAAACCTTTTAAATTAACAAAGTTATGAAATATTTGTGTGTATAAAAAATAGAATGAATTTAGTGTCTAGCACAGACAGCATGCCATGTTTTCGTTCCAATATAAGAATTTATGTCATTTGAAAGAAATTACGCTCTTACCCATATGTCTCTTTTCTACAGCATTCAATTTTGAGATATGTGTGTATTAGAATCTGAAAAACTGTACTATATTTATATCACTTTAATCTGTGCATGCTGCAAGTGAGTGTACAAATGTCTCCTGAATGTTATCCATTACAGGTCATCCCTTGCTTTGAGATGAGAAGTGTGCTAATACTGCTTTGGAAGTTTCAAGTTCAAATGCACAGTTCACAGATTGGGATCCCAAGATGCCACAGACACCACTAAAAACCCAACTTGGCTTTGCTTCTCTATCTACTCACCTAAATGCAGCCTGATCACAAATCTCCTCATGTTGTATCAAATTTCATTTCTAGTGCAAGCTGCAGAATATTTGTTTCTCCTGTGTGTCAAAAGATGCATTACTTTGTTTCCATACATCTAACAATGAACTAGAGACTTGACCATCCTCCAGTATAACTTTTTTTTTTTTGTAGTTAAAAAACGACAACATGTTCCAGTGCACTTGTCTGTACTTACATGGTGTGCAGAATTATTCCATACTGCACTGTAATTAAGCAGAAAGCCCAGTTTATCTTCAGGTGCCTTTTAGCTGTAAATGGTAACTACTCTTGATGCCTTAGGATCTGCCTTCTCAGGTTATGGAATCCTGTTGTTTGCTTGAGATTCAAGGCTCTGTGAGGAGTCCAAAGGGCAAGAGACAAAAACTTGGGACTGTAGTTTAGAGCAGCTTCAGGAACACCATTTCCAAGCGAACAGGAGTGGTTCAAACCAAACACCGATGTCTAGAACTGGGTGATACTCTATTTGTATGCATGAAAAATTATAGAAGAAATTTAAGTTTATAATATAATTACACTGAATAAGTTTAGCATGTATTAATAATCATACTAGCTGTGTTCTGCTATATTGCCATGATATAACTGTGTCTTTATATCTAATCCTGATAAGGATGTGCACAGTTGTCCTGTACAAACAGAACAGTTTTTTTACCTATATGGATAATTATAGTAATAATTGATAAATGCATTTATTAATCATACAGAGCAGGTGAAGGGTAGTTCCTTTTGTATGCAGCTGCTCTCATGAGCCTTCTGGACACAGAACAAGAGTGGAGGTTGTTAAAGAGCTCATGGACTGCTTAAAAGGATATTACCCTTTTTCTGTATACTGCCTTATTGCAGAGTTCACACACCTCGGAATGTGCTCTTACTAAATTACTTATTGACTCTGAATAAGTCACATATGGGTCTGAGTCTGATTTTATTTATGGGGTGGTTCTCAAAGAGCAGTATGATTTATGTATCCATGTATCCAAGTCAGTGGAGAAAATCTACAGTTCCACATCCCTTTCTGTAATGATTTAAAATTCACAAGACAGTGTTTCGAAATTTTTTTTTTGCATTTCGGCATGTACATTTTTTAGCTTCAGCTGACCAAGTATTAATGTGAAGAATGTTCCTATTTACCTTGTCTTTCAGATATCCCAAGTAACATGATGTAGCACATTTGTTTTCTAAGCATCATCCTACAAAGAATGCAGAAGCTACCGTAGATTTGAGAGAGTTCAAGGGAGTGATGACAACATTTTTTAGAGTGATCTTTTAGTTTATTATATGGACAGAGCAGACATAAGAGGCAATCTGAATTAAAGAGGATGTTGTGAGAGCACGTGAATTTTTAGGAGTGGGATAAGCTCACCCACCTTTCAATTTAATGGCCAGCATTTTCCCCATTATTTAAATAATTCTGTCTCTGGCTTTTCGTTTGTCCTTTCATCTTCAAGATGCATATATTTAATATCTTAGCTCAGGTTGGATTCTGTGGACTTTAAAAGACTGAAGTATTTTTCAGGAGACTGGTAAAGGACAATGACTGTAAGGAGAGAGTATTTCAAATAAGCAAAACTGTGAGGGAAGTAGAGATGATGGAGATGATAAGGAAAATAAGAGAAGTTTTGTAGGATCTCTTTCCCTGCTGCCCATGTTCACACATTTTCATTATGAAATTTTGCCACTTCTTTCCGGTTTAGTCTTCCTGAGGTGGAATCTACCTGTTCTGGTTGATATTCAGTCCTGTTCTTTCAGACCTCTTGGATAGTGTCACTGATGCTTTTTCAACAGCAGAAGAAATGTCTCACCAGCCTTCAGTTCTCTCCATTCAGCTTGTGGCTGCAATTGGGCCTCATATAGCTGTGAATCCATAGTTTGTCTGACTATTAGTATAATTGCACAGACCCTTTATTTGCTTTTGTTAATAAATTGGCTTATATAACCTCTGTTTCCCCCAAATCCCACAGCTGCCTGCAGTTCCAAGGCATTGTTTTGAATGGCAGGTTGCAGCATCCCTTGCTGCATAGAATGCAGAGCATGAAGCTTCTGCTGTGTCTTAACTGGTAGCTACCTCCTTGTACAAACACCACGATTGTTTCTGAGTCATGTTCAGCTTACTCCTTGCTGTGATTTTGGGAGAGTTTATAGGTGGAAATAGAATCTAGAGCCACATTTATTTCTCTCAGTTGGCTTCAACAGTTGCTGGTTGTGGATTTCTTATTTTCTTCTTGTGAAATAACAAAGCTTTTGATTGACATGATTACATTAGGACAAATAGGGCTGTGTTTTCAGTAAATATGCAAAGCTGTAGACAAAATGTAGAGCATTTTGACTGTTTTTCATGATCTTTATAGTCTCTCATCCTTGAAGAAAAGTAAGTAAAAAACAATGAACTTCCTTTGGAAGTTGTTAGGTGCTCAAATTCTGTAGTGCTAAGGACTTATAACTACACAGAAAACATAAAAATGTATGCCTACCAACATGTCAAGAATGTTTTCTGAAGTAATAGTAATGACACTTTTTAATATTAATGAACTGCTGAAGATAATTTCTTTGTCATATAAACTTATATATTGCTACCATTATGCTGATCTTAATTGATAATCTCATAAGAATTACAGTTAATTCTGTATTCATAGGAAGTGAATTTCTTCATTAGCAATTATTTAATGACTCATTTTAGCTGTGAAAGGACAGTCTCACTGCGTTTTCTTTTCCTTCCTATTTCTATCTTTTCAGTACCACCAATATGGAAAATCAGCATGTCAAACTTCTGGAGAGCTCTGATTTTTTGTCTCCCTCTTAACCCTCAGTCTGTTAGCCAACCAAATGTGATTCAGAGGTCATATTGTTAATCTGCTGCTGCAAAGCTAGACTGAAAGGTGCTGCTAAGCTACACGTCTAAACAGGGAGATCTGCAACGCACTGAAATGATGATGATGTGAGAATTGTGGTTAGCACTGATTTCTGCATTTTCTGCAGGAGAAGTTAGTGACAGAAGGACCAGCTGAGAGGCAGTCCACAAGAAACATTTTATTATACAGAAGTGTCTCTTATGGTAGAAAGTAGGTCCTTCTCAAGTAAACAGAGAGATGCACAGCATCTCAAGCACCTAACAGCAAGCACACCAAATTGCTCACAGAAAACTTAGTGCATGGTAGGGTATCTGCTATTTCCCTCTGTTATGGGTTGGTGGTGGCAATAGAAGAACTGTAATTTTCTGCAACTTATATAAACAAGGTTTTTTTTTAAGGGGATGATGTCTGCTAGACATAACCCAGAGGGCAAGCATTCATCCTTTTTTTGGGATGATAAGTGAAAGCATACTTTCCCTTGCTTGGTCTAAGTGGATTTGTTGCCCTTGCCACGTCTGCAGTACTAAATGGAAACAGTGTTCACTGAAGAATGACGATGCTTTAAGCTGGTAAACAATTTGACTATTTAAATTTTTTTTCCCCTGCTAAATCTGTCTTTTTCATCTAGATCCCCTGAAAGCAAGAGCAAAAATCTGAAACATTTAGTTGATTGTGATTTTAAAAAAATGCTATCAAGAAAACAGGTTCCCTGACACATAGGTGCAGTATATACCTCTGGTAAACAGAACCAGATCATCCACATTTCAGCTTATTTTTTCCAGCAAGGGGATTTTTGAAGACTTAGCGAGTTGAAAAGAGCAGAGCAGGCAAAGCAAGGGATTGTATTATCCATCCCTTTCACACTAAGCACGTGATGTTTTTCTGAGCAGTAAGAAATTTGTTTTCCAAAGACATTGTCAAGTTCACTGAGATTCACTGACTCCTGGTAGCAATGTAAGCTTGAGACAGCAGTGACAGGCTTTATTTCAAGACACTGTGTATCGTACAAAATAAGCTTCCTTCAACTGGAATGATGTCTGAGTTACGGCACCACCATGAAAATTAACAGACACATAGATCAGCCAAGCAGTAAGTGTTCAGGATTTCTGATCAGGCACATACAGCTTCTCTCAGCTTTGCTGGTGATACTTTCCAGAGGCAGCTTCTGTTGAAGGGTTATCCTGCAGCTGAGCACCCCATGTTCCCTCTCCAACCTGTCCTTCCAGGAATTGCAGAGAGAGCAGAATGCTGCGGCAGTATTTGGGCACTAATTAATTTTGCCAGCAGGAGCTCGTTTTGGTCTTTGATTTTGAGCTGACAGTTAATAGATAGGGCAGTTTCAGAAGTGGGTGTGTTTTACAGCACTTGGCAACTGGCTGCCTAAATCACAGGTACAGTTTGCAATTGCAGCGATATAAAACATCTCTCTGTTTAGTCTCCTTATTGAAGATACGTTTTCACAATGAAGATATAGTTTTTCAATACAATGAAAGGTATTTTGGCATTGATAAGGAGAACTTTACAGAGAGTATTTGGGTAAATGTTATTATCATTGCATCACAGAAACTGAGTTTGCATTTGGTTGCACAAAATGTGTGTCTACAGAGAGGGGCAGCCTGAAGCAGCCCTGTACAGTCTGTGGTGGGTAGAGCCTGCAGACTCTGGGGCAGCTGGAGTGTGTAGGGATCCATGGCTGTGTCTCTACTCCAGAAGAGACTAGGGACAGAGAATGAACTCCTGGGGCTGCTAATGCTTGTTTTGCAGTCTGGCACTGTTTTGTGTTGTCAGGACCAGTTTTGTTTTCCCCTCTCTCTAATGATATCTTGAGATGCTTTGCACCTTCAAGGCTTCTGTTAAACCACAGATAATGCAACCTATAGCCTGCATTTTGTGCTGATAAAATGTTGTTTTGATGAGTTGTGACACTGCCGTAGCATTATTTAAAATGCTCTGAACTGAGAATAATACACAGCGAAATAGCATTTATGCAATCGGACTATGAGGCAACGACAGGGGACCAAAGGGAAACCCTGGGCCAAACATTATGCAGAGTGGTGAGGCAATGCCCCACAGCTTGATCTTTACTTAGCAGTGTGGGTAAAGTCCCAATCCTTAGCTTGGCCTATCTGAGCTGGTGTAAGGTGCTGTCTGCTACTGTGATACCTGTGGTCACTTTCTAGCAGTCATCTCATGAACTGATGTGGGAGCGAGACTGAAGTTGAAGACCTCTAGACTTCCAATTCTTGTGCTCCTCTTCTCCAGAAAATGCTGCACTGAAATACAATAGAAGATAAAAAAGCACCTAAAGAAAGTAAAATAATGGTTCCTGATGACATACTCTTTCTGTCATCTCATCAGTTCAATGAAGAATTGCAGTGGAACAGGAGTTATTCTGCCCTCTGGAGCCCCTGGGAGCTCTGACTTTATTTGCAGTAGAAGTTGGACCGAATTCTGAAGTAATAAGAAATTTAAGTCAAATGCATTACTAAAATTATGTGCTACGGATGCATGAGGGATTAAAGAGTTTAAAAATAATGATTTACTCAAGTCAGCCTTGAGGATCAAAGCTTTGGCTTCAATGCTGTCTCGAGGTGGACTTTAGTGCCTCATGGGATAGTTTCATGGCTCAGTGCAACATAGATAATTTGGCATTCAAAGCTGTCAACAGCATGGATTAATAAAGCATTTACAGTATCTTTTAAGTTATTATTGCAAGCCAAGTCTCATGGTCTTCCTGAGTGGTGCTGTAAGTGTTTGTTTCTGAAACACACAATTTCTGTTTGTTTGGTTTTGTTTTGTCTTTCTTTTTTTAGGAAAATATCCTTGAAACTGGGAGTAGGCGATTAAAACCGGCAGGAAATGTGTAAGAGAATTCTTGGTGGCCTAATAAGGGATTTAGAGACTCCAGCAGGGAAGAAGTGTTTTATAAATTTAATATGAGGGTAAATAGTATTATCTCTGTTTTGCAAATGGAAGAACTTATTCAAGATCATTATTCACAGTCCTTGAGCTTTTGTGTTTCTTTTCTTAGCTAACTACATCATGCCCCTGTCTCCGGCAGAAGGGCAGGAAGATGCATAGAAACTGAACTTCTTAGCTGGGATTATATCATAAGGCAACCTTAAATTTTGGCAGCAAGTCAAAGGTTTACAGCACCTCAGCAAATGAAACATGAGGACAGTTCATGGTGCTGCTATCAACTCTCTCTCTATCAACTTCCAACAAGCAGAGGTCAGATTAATTATCTCCTTGTCACTTTTGGGGTCTTTGTATCAAACGAGGCACTCAGACTGTGCTATGGAAGAGCATTGTAATGCTTGGATAGTTTTGGCACAAGGCACTTGGTCTGCAAAGCTTTGTGGCCCTCTCACAGCAAGCTCCTGGCCTGCTCTCGGTTTGAGTGGAAAGGATCTGATGGTCAGTGTGCCTGGTTCCTCTCACTGAGCCTTTTCCAAAGTGGGAAATATCTTGTTTGCTTCCTTGCCATGTGCTTGCGGGAGCAGAGTTCCAATCCTCTCAAATGAGCCTCTGAGGAAACTGATACACTGCACATTGAATACTTGTACCTTGCACAGGTTTTGTGCCTTAAGATGAAGGTTCTATTGACAGACCAATGGAGTAATTGAGAAGGGTTGTATGGATTAAATTAACTGCTAACTTCTAATGTAAATATGAACATTTAAACAAATTGAAAAAAAGGGCAAAGTGACTACCTAATTATTTTGAAAAATGGTATTCATGTTTTGTACAATTATGACTATATTAAGCCTATTTCAAGCAACCAATATGCAGATCTGATTCAGAAGAGATTAATTGGTGATATGAACACTTAAGCTATATAATTTACTCTGATTGAAGAGGCAATACTAAAATGGGGCATTAGCAGATGTTGGATGAATTTTTGCTCTGAATCCATTCACTGAAAAATGCTAGGTAAATCTCCCCTTATTCTAAGCTATTAAATACTCTAATTCCTGGATTTGACTGGCATCTCTGTTTTGTTTCTTTGAATTATTCGTCAAGAGCCGTTGCTGTAGCAATAGCCAGTTCTGTGATGAAGCACATTCCAGGTTCAGCTGTTAAAGTCTGTATGGGGGCCCTTTGGCAGGATCCAGCAGGGTGCTTATTAAAAAACACCTGACCCTTTCTGTTTAATATTCAGCACCATATTTTTGTTCTCCACAAACTCACTGGTCATCACAGGGCAAGTCTCTGGGCACTCCACTAGTTGCTGTGAATTATTCACTGCCACTCTTTTCACCCCAGAACAGAAGTGTGTTTTGTCTATCATGCTGGCGCCAGAAATTCCCTCAATCTGTATTTTCTGACACAGAAGGGAAGATGCAAGTCATCTCCTTAATTCCATTGACAATGAAATAGTTAAATACATTAATTCACTCAAGCTCATAGGTTCTGATCCAGAATGAGAATTCCCATCTTCAGTGTGTGGATGCCCCTGAACATTGAAGTAGGGGAGGAGATAGACAAATTACTGAACTGCAGTATCTCAAAAAACAGATCATACAGCCTGATTATGATTAGAGTTCAATTGGAGGCCAACTATATATATAGTAGGGTGTAGTTCAGTTTCATTTGCCACAAGCACAGGAATCGCACCTGGATGCCAGTACACATGCTATGCAAATTTGCCTAAATGCTGTAAAGACCTGAAATATTAGCAGAGCAGGATCCTATAACAACTGTGTCCAAAAAGCCTAACTATGTGCAGTTAACACAGATATTAAATTGAATGCTTCTCTTACTATTATAAATGGCTGCTTTGCTGTCTTTGTCAGCAGAGTTGTGGCATTCATCCCAATGCTAAGAATAAGATGACCATCTGCATTTCTGCAGAATGATGGCTACCCAGAGTGAGTTCAATAAAAGAAAATTATGGCTTTGTGCTTTGCTACAGCCAATAAATCACGAGCAGGTCTTGCACTGAGGCAAAAAATGAAAAATAACATTATGTGGCAAGACTCTTTATAGGGTACCAGCTGAGCAGCCACTTGAATTGTAATATCCTCAAAATGAATGCCATGAAAATGGTGAGTAATGATCTGTTCCTGAGGAGCTGAGCATGTTAGGTTATTAGGGACACTGGTGGATACATGTCAGGGAAACACTAAAGGTACCCTGGTGATTGTGTGAAACAGTGACAGCACATATATGCCAGATATGAGGGTGTTTTCCATTCCCTTGCTTCAGAATAAATCTCTTCAGTGCTAGTTCAGCATATCATTCCTCTCCCTTTCTGTGACCTGGGGTCTTCTGCAACAGCCTATTCCTTTAGCCTAAAAGACTGTGTCCTGGAAATCAAAGATGGTTAAACGATGGCCTCAGGGACCCCTTGGAGGTGCTATAGACCTTCTTTTTGGGTTGGAATATGACTGGGGTTCTCTGACTACATACATCGCTATAAAACCTCCAGCTGTCTTATTTCTCAAGTAGTAAAAGCCTTTCTCATTGGTGGGGTATCTAAAATCAAATGAAACCTAAGCAAGAGCTTTTGGTCTCCTGAATCAGTTCTTCCTAAAGGCAGTTGGATTTTCTGGTTGTGTTTCCTCTTTCAGCTTACTTTGAAATCAGTGGTTAAGGTTCTAGTAGTTTCTTCCCAGTTTAGTTATCCTGAGTAAGGGGTGCACTGCGTGCATGGCTTTGCAAATGAACAGAAATGTGTGCTAAATGAAGATGGAATAAATACTATGGAAAGTGGGTTTCTAAGTAGAGTTTTGACTGTTATCTCATAAATATTCATTAGTGTCTACAATATAGTGAGGTATTTTCATGATAGTAGTAAAATGAATTATAATTTAAAGGCTTTTTGTAGCCATTTACTTGCATTAATAGGTAAATAACTGCTTGAGGACAAATTTTGATCTGAATTTATGATGGGTCTCTGATCAAATCAGGTGTAATACAGATCCTACCATGGCTCTAGACATGCAGAACTGAACTCCCACATATTTCTTTTTCAATTTTACAGTCTCTGCTTGCATACATGGTGATTGTCAGTCAAGAAATGCCTCCAGGTGGATTTTCCCAGAGGACTCAGCATGGTGTCAATGGAAACAGTGCTTTAGAAAACATCAGCTTGAACAAATATCTAAAAGTACAATAATCATTAAAATTCAGTTATCTAGAACACTATTACATGCACTGTGGGGGGAAAGAAAGAAAAGGAAGAAAATATATTTTTGACTCTGAGATTGTTATTCTTTATTGCTAATTAATAAGCGCTTGGACTGTATTTATTCTCTAAAGGACCACTAGATGTCAGCACATATCTAGGCTACCACAACTGGAGCAACAACCATCTGGTAGTAAAAAAACCCCTCTGCCCTGGAACGGTGTTATTTAGAGAGCACACAGTCACTGGCTCTGAGTGTTTTGCTTGGCTTCATAAGAATTTCAGGTACCCACACTGTGACAGTGGGGATCAAAACAGGGGGACTTTTATGCACGTTACTTCTTGTTCTTGTTTTGCAAAATACTTTCAATGCCATCTGCATTTAGTCCATTGTCTTTCAGGAAGCACTTCTCCTAAGAAAGTCTACCAGTTAGCTTTATAGTGAGAGTGGCTAATGTTCTGCTTTTATTTGAAGATCTAATGGGCAAAATTATTTTAAACATGAATATGAAAATTCTGTCTGGCAAAAAATCTGAATAAAACTTCAGACATATTATTCATAGCATAATATGATGTGCAACTCTTCCATGAGGCAAAAGCCCCCACCCCATGTGTATTATAAGTGTGTTCAAATCACCTGTATTTCATGTAAGAAATAATGAAAAAAAAAAATCACTCTATTATGCATTCAGGCTATTTAAAATGCATAGTCACAGTTCACTGCTTGCACTGTTTTAAAGTTAGATCAAAAACCTTCTTGATCAATTTTGCCACACAGTAACAAGAATTAATATTTAACCATATATATGTTCATACGCTGTGTATTCATTACTTAATATATACCTGGATCCAGGGTCAAAAAAAAAAAAAGAGTTTGGGTGATTTTGGCAGGTAATCAATTTTTCTTAACCATCCATATCTTCAGGACAACTGTGTTTTGGAAAATTTGGCATATAAATTGTAAGCTTTTGTTTGTGTTTTTTTTGTAATACAGTGCAGGACATGGTCCTTAGCTATTCTAGCAATTCAGACAATCCTACAACTCTTGTTAGCTGTAGTTAGGGGACTCATGTCCCCACTGATTCAAGCTGCAGTGAGCTATAGTGCAACCCTTGCAGTGCTATTAGTTGATTAGTTATCAAGAAAGGGATCTGTGCTCCTCATTCACACCATTTTGTCAGAGATACTCAGCTGAAGCATGTGGGCTACAACAACCAACTTACCTCCAGAGACTATCTGAGCTGCTCACTGAAGGGCAGGCACAGAGGAAGCCTAGGGATTGGATGCTTCAGTGGAGAACCTGAAGTTAGCTGTGGTGAATCTGGGCCCATAACATGAAGTTATTTGTCCCTTGGCCCTTGAGCCACTAGCACTAAAGCCTTAATTTCTCTGTTTCCAACATGTCTCTGCTCTGGCAGTGGCACAGCATATATTCCTTGCATTGAGTTATGGATTCTTGCAGACTCTGGTTTTAGGGAGCTGGAGAAGAAGCAGAGAGGCTTTTTGTTGGGCTGGAGTGGCTTCAGCCTGTCCTCAGATGTGACCTGGTGTGAGAGGTGTAATCTCACAGCAGTTGCAGCCATTCTGTTTGCACTTAGTGTATTTTACTAAGTGCCTGTCCCAGCATCTGCCAAGGGTCTGAAAGGTGTGTTTTCAGCACGGCAGAACATTCAGCAGGTTTCCAGGCTAAAGTGCATTGCAATAACCGGCCTCTCCCACAATGCCCATGTTAGTCACAGCATTGTGAGTGAGGAGGTGCCTCATCCCTGCAGTATTTCAAAGCTGATAAAGAGCTGACCAAATATAAAAGAGGGAAAGATGCAGAGTAAGCGATAACTGGGATTCAAGAGTGAGATCAAGTCTGCCACCAAATTTTGCTCACAGAAAATACATCCTGCTGAACTAGAAACTTGACTGACCTTATTCACACTGTGCTTAAGGCAGGTTGCTTAGCAGCAAAGATCTTAGAATTAAGCCACAAACAATGTCTTGCTCTCTCATCTGTTAATAAAATTTAGGATGTACTGGAATTTCCATGCCAAAGGTAGAAAACAGCCCCTCTGGATCTCACACAAGCAAAAGAATGCAAACGTAGGTAGCCTGGCTTTCTTTTTCCTGGAAAATGAAGACTATTTTGGTTGTGCTTGACAACTCGTCTTTTCCTAATGTGAAATAAAAGATTTGATCTTGTTTTTAAAACAGATTGCTCTGACTTCTGAGTACTTGAGCAGATTAAAAAATGTTGAAAAGTGGGAAGAAGCTGAGGAGGGGTAATACTCAGTTTAGAAATAAATTTCATTGTGACATCTTGCTGACTTCCTATCATGTGAATGCTTGAGAAGTCTGTGAGGAAACTGGGTGAATAAACATTAATCTGTTAATACTATGTCTTCCTGGGATAAAATTAGTGATTTTTATATTTTTCTTGATTTGGAAATCTGATCCAAATGCCTTTTGTTCCTTGGCAGAACCCTGTGGATCTCTGTCCCCTGAGCCAAAGCAGAGGCTAATTGTCAGCAGTGTTAATGAAGAAATGACAGTATCCCTTTTAGCTGGCCATTGAGTAAGAAGAAGTTCAGCAAAGGGGCGGTGAACCTTGCAGTTTTCCAACACATTCAATACTCCCTATCACTACAGCATCAGTTCGGGATGAACTGGCAAGTTTTTGGCTCACCATCAAGTCTCTTTCTCAGGCTTGATCTTTATCCACAGATGTCTTTTACTTCTAAGGAAGGATTTTAGTTTTAAAGTTTTTAAAACCAGAAAGACAAATAATGCTCAAGGAGTTTAAATTTGATAAAAGACAGGAGGGTAATTTTCAGTGTTAATGCAGTACCTGGGAACATTTTAATTTCTGTTTGGTTCTAGAAGATGGGCTATGCTATCTACTGGTGGAAGCCTGCATATCTTTGCTGCAGTCTATGCTGGGAATTAAAATTGACACTATTGCAATGTGATATAGTATACACTTGTACATTGTTTTTTTGTGTTGGGTTTTGGCTCATAAGAGCATTCCTCAAAAGTAGCATCCTCAAAATCCTTTCAGGGGTTTCCCCATCATGGAATCAGGCCTTCTCCTTGTGGAGGATCTGTACATTTTTACTTGTTAGCTCTTCCTTGGTGCTCATGTGTTGTGCTCAGCTTTATTCCATTCTAGTGAGTAATTGTTGGTTAAAAATAAAAACAAACCTGTGGGTTTGAGTCATTGTGTTTTGCTTCTTAGAGCAGAAAAATATCTTCCTCCCTGAAACAAAAATATTGTAGCAACTGATTTCTCATCTGGTAAGATGGAAACTTTTAATCTCCAGTTCAGACATTGAGTATAAATACAAGTTATAAGCTGTGAGGGGATCTATTTTGTCCAGTTCCTGATATCAGCTGCTTTTCTTGCTCTACCTTTATTTTTGCTCCTGGAAGGATCCAAAAAAAGGTAATTTTATAGTACTTATTAATGATGGTGAACACTGGGATTCAGAGAAATAAGGTACACATTTCTAACAAAGAAGATATTTAATCACTAGAAATCATTTATGTAGACTAGTGGTGGGTTCTTGAAAATTTCTAATGTAGAAAATCAGAATTCAGTGTTTTCTTTTGAGAAATTTGTTCAGTTTCAATTGTGCACAATCATTGGTCTTGATGCAGGAATTAGTAAATGGAAATCTTATGGCTTTTAATATTTTGAAGTTCATTACTCATTAATCCAAAATAATTGGTTTATTGATAAGGGGAAATAGTCTAATAACAGTGTCGGTCCTGGCCTCTCTATGCCAAAGCCTTACTAAAAGGGAATAACAGGATCAGAGACATATTGATTAATTCTATACTGTTTTTTTTTTTTTTTAATGAGAACCTTTCTCTACGTAGATTATGTCCTCTTTCTATTTATAGCATCTCACTGCTGTATGACTCTTGCAAAAAGGCTTCTTTTCTCAATGTAAGACTAGTTTTATCAGTTATCCATCATGACCACATCTTTTTGGACAGGACCTTTTGGGGATGCAGTGCTGCCCTGTGTAACTATAAACCCTGAATCTTGGTGTGTCATGACAGTCATGGGCTTAGAGTACTTTCATGTCCTGAACTAGCACAGGAACTCTGCAAGCTGAGTGATTGTGTTAGCAAACCCTGAGTTATACATTCTGCAGGGGTTCATGTAGATTTACATGATGAATCAGACAGAATGAAGCTGGGCATTAGAGTGCACTTGATGTTAATTAAAGCCATGACTCATTCATTTGCAGTTTTTCCTTCACACAAAGAATTTTTAAGTAAGACCCTTTGCTCCCTATAACGTCTTTAAATCTGTGTGTAGCTACATATCTGAGAAGCTATTGATCCCAATGGTTGATCAGAAGATCTGGTATCATGGGCATGTACAGCAACTTGAAATCCAACTTGGAAACTGACCAGGGATTTTGGGCAGCCTGCCTTTCTGTAGCACACTTCTGAGATACTATGGCCACTGGTTACTCTGCATCTGAACAGTGCCTTTTTGTCCAAGACTTACTCCTCAGTCTGTTTATTCATCATGAACACACATTGCTGAAGTAAAAGGCAACCAAAGGTAATTTTTCACATTTCTCAATTTTTTTATCTCCTACTGAAAATTGACTAAAGAACAAGTTGCAATGAGCACACCACTTGCCTTGATACTGTAAGTACATGAATAAGTGACAGTCCTGGGCTCATTTTCAATTTGAATTGACCAAGTATATGAAGGATAGAAAGGAAAACATTGCAGAACAATGGCATAAGTAGTTGTGTGTCACCCAGCAGCCAGGGTCCAAATAAAGATCCTGTCTCCACAAGGCAAGAATAGATTGGCAAGAATTCCCTAAATATGACAGCCTTGCAACAAGAGAACGTCATTATAAAAGATATCCTTTTTTTTTATACCCTACAAAAAAACCCCAACCCTTTGGTATTTGGTAGTAAGGATATAATTTTCATCCAAGTTCTGCAGCTTGCTTAAAGATTCTTCACAAGATTTTTTTCATTTTTCTATTAGATTCTAATGGACTATAAAAACTAGGGATTAACTTGGCCCGCTAAATACTAAAAGATTAACACTTTTCTAATTTCTCTAACAATTTAGAAGTGAATTATATAGTTGCACTTCAATCATTCCACTTAATTTTACTTTCCATGTAATTTTTCTCCCAGCATTAATTTTATCCCTGTTGCAGCATTCGGCTCAGGACATATCTCACTGCAGTCCATTATTTGACCAGTCAAGCCTGCAGAAACAGGGAATCTTACTTAATTGGAAAAATGCACTGATGCAGAAAAGGTACATGTAACTTCTTGCACCAGCTATACCTTTTAAAAATGCATCATTACAAAGATGACAAACTGCCATCAGTTCTTTGATCTGAAAGATTTTCAGGAGCTGCTAGAGTCAGAAAGTAGAAGGACTGAAGCCAAAAATTCCTTTCATGTCATATTAGGGAATGGATGTGTAAAGAATGACTGTACAGGAAGCACCAGATGAGAATTTTTAGAAGCTCTTCAAAGCCATCAGTGAAATCTGATTTAAGAGTCCTGCTTCATTCTCCACTCAGTGTTCTCCAGGTAGACTGTATTCCAATGTGCTTTGCAGAGTTAAATAATATAGCTACCTGGATAAATAACAGTAGAAGGAGTAGTCAGTCACAGCAAATTATAGACTTGGGGAACAGCTATTTTCAGCTGAGATTTAAAATGAAATGGCAAAATTACAGTGCATTATTCCATTCCACAGTGGCCAGAGGATTTCAGCAAATTCCAGCATACCTGAAAGCTATCAAATAATAAGCAAAATTAATCAGACAAGAAGAGTGGCTGGAAGAGTTCAATGACCTGAGCCCTGCTGCCACAACCTCTATTGAAAATGAACCTTGCTGACACTGGATCAAATGTAACGTGACATTAATTTTCTTCTTCCTGACCTTGCTTGACTGAACATGCTGGAGCACTTAGTTCTTTGTGCTCACATCAGAAGGACCCAATATGAGAGTCCAGTGGTAGCCAAGCCCTTCAGTGGCCTATGTGAGCTTGGGCTGTTCATTCCTGGAGTAGGGTCCAAAGTTTGACTCTCCTTGGTGGTTGGCCATTGTGAACTGCTTTCCTTGATCCTGATACCAGAGCAAGTTTCCGAGTTACCAGCTGCAAAACCAGCATTCTTGTGGAGGAGAAAAGAGCAAACCTCAGCCTAAAAAGTACAATAGAAATATCTCAGTTTACACCTACTGAGAAGCGTGATAAAGCAGCTGTAGCTGATCAGCTTCTGTATTCTTAGCTCAGACACAAATCATAATCAGAGACAGTTTTAACATTTTGAATAGTATGGGGAGAAAAAGATGGAGATACACGCCATAATAGATCATCTGAAAAGGTCTTGTAGGTATAGTCATCATCTGTTTAAAGATTTCACCATTCATATATCTTTTTTTACTGTCTGTTTCTTTCAGAACCTGTACACTTTAGATTTGACACGCTTCAGGCACAGAGGTGATACCACTACAATACCTTATCCCAAGCCTGAAGAAACACAAATAACACCATAAAAGTTGCACACATTTTACCACCGGCTCATTTTTTTTTCCACAGAAATGTTGATTTAGTTAGAGCCTTAACTCTCTTTTCCCTGTAGTACCCTCAGCCTCCCAGTAACAAAAAGCCATCTGCTTTTTCCAGCCTCCATTTAACACCCAAACAGGAGGAGTCATGCTGTGCCCAGCATTATTTGCACTCATGAGGAAGAAATGGGAATATGTTCAGAGCACTTTTTAGGGTTTGCCTAACAGCTTTGGAAATCAGTGGCAAGATTCACCCTGATGTTAGGAACTTGTACATATAGAAATTGCTTATCTAAAATACAATATTTAAGGTACTCCCCATAGATTTCTTCTTCTACCACAACAAAACCCACAAGATGCACTCTCCAGAGATTTGGAGGGGTAGAAGTCTCACTCCAGGTGTGCTCTGTGCTCATTTTAGAGCCTGATAAAAGTTGAACATTGCAAATGGATCTGCAGTTATTTTGTGGGAGTAGTTGTGTTAATACTAAAGACTCATATGGGTAAAGGATATGAATGTCACATTTGATGAGGATTTGACAAAAACACCTATCTTTGTTAAACTTACTGAGTTGGTATTGTTAATGACATTCTGGGAATCAGAATTTGTGGAAAAAGAGAAGAAAATAATCCTCTCTGTCTTGTAAGAAATGCACTCAATATTTGAGATGCTCTGCCTTGTCATTCCTGCAGTAGACCTTTACTTACTTAGGCTTAATTAATTTTTGGTTTAATCTTTCTGTGCTTGAAGATACATGGACTGAATTTCGCTCATCATCCCACCCACTTATGCTGCTTATCAGGTTTGAATATGAAAAAGGAATCAGCATTTTACAAAAGGGATATAGCATAATGACAAAAATTACTGTGCAGCAGAGGATTTATTTATTTATTTATTAAAATATTAGGGCTAAATGGATGACTGTTTTTCAGAAACATGTTTAAAATTATTACAAGATAAATGCTCTGCTCAGAAAAATGATAGAATGCAATTGGAATCAAAAGGATAATTTCAAGGGGATAAAAATCACAGCAATGCTAAATGGAAATGCCTGATGAATTTACAACGAAACTCATCAGCCATATATTGTCTGACATGGCTTCTCATTGCCCAGTATCTCAGAGCCTGACATCAGAAAGGTATAAAGAAATGGAAAGTATTTGTAATCCATACATTGTGAGCATCAAGTGGGTCTACCAGAGGAGAGAGAAAAAACTGACGTATTGTAAGTAAGTGTTCCACAGAACTGGTAGCTGAAAATAAGTTTTTAATCACCATCTGCCATCAAGCACAATGTTGAGATACATATGATAGTAAACATTTTGGAATCCATAAGTCTTTCTGGGCTGCCTTCCTAAAAAATAAGGAAAACAATTTTGATGTATGTTTAACTGGTGAGCATTTGGTCACCCACAAAGTCATCTGCTTGAAAATGTTGTCTTTGCCATTGCTAAGTGCCTATGAGAAGTGAATCTAGCATGGAATTGTGTAGAGGAAGAAAAGTATAGATGTAGGGAAAACTTGAACAACATTTATAAGTAAGACAGGTATAAAGCCTAAATTCTCTCTAACATTGCCCTGCACTTTGAAATTCTTTGAGGTGAGTACCGAAATGTAGGTGAGACTGGCTTTTTCCAGCTGTGAAGCTTGCAGGAGACTGACTGTGAGGAGAATAAGACCCCTTTTTTGTGTCTATGCTGGTGGTAAGAGTTGGAGGATATATCTTCAGAGGGCCATGGTACTGTAGGTGATGGGGCTGAACACAGTGCTCGTTGAAGCTTATCCAAAAGCCCCGTTTGTCAAAGACAGCCTGTTTGCAAATATTGAAGGGTTATGAAAAATTTGTATTTTTAGCAACAAGAAAGCAGTACAGAGAACTGCATTGCCAAGGCATAATATATATACTATATATTCTGGATCGGATTCCTATATTCTGGAACTACTGCAGAAATGTTCCCATGACTAAAAAGAGAGCACTTTTTAGAATGTTTACATTGGGAAATAAAAGTTCTAGTCCCATCTTTTGCATGAAATTAACATAATCTTACTTCCAGTAGTTCTTAGCCTCTCCATCAACACTGAATTAGCTTTTAGCCTGCTTTTCCCTCTTTTAAAATTGATAGCCTAAAACAATCAAAGTGTTCTGCAGGAGTTCAGGAAATAGACACATTTGTTTTTACTACTGTGAAAACTGAGTCAGATGAGTATGACAGTCTGATTTTCTAAGGACTCCATTCGATAAGATGAATGTCAGCATATGAAGGAAACAAGAAACAAAAGTATTCTATGACACCAATAAGATAAGTTTCTGGATTTGCAGTAGAATATCAAAGTTGCTTTCACCTAATATTTTATTCTGCTCTGTATATTTCCCTCAGCAAGAAGATGGCATCCTGTGGTATATACAAAAACAGGTAAACCATGGATCTACTGTGAATTGTTAAAAAGTTTCCAGCTCTGATTTCACAATTATCAGGTATGGATAATTTTGTGGCCCTTTGAAGGCTGAGTATGGAATGTGCAGTCTGGATATATGGGTGCTGGTGTAAATCAGACATTAATTGGTGGATGTGTTGCCAATGCAAGCTTGAGTTTCCATAATGATGCTAAAATCCAGGCTTAGGGAGGGGGAACACACAAGAAATCAAACTGACGGTGTGTAAGAAACCCCACATTATCAAGAAAAGCTGCTGTAGCAGAGCAAGCAGGCCACCTCAATTCCAGCTTGCTCCTGGTACTGCTCACTGGTGTCTGCTGGAATGTGTCAAATGACTGAATATGAATCGGCTCCAGTGGGAGGGATGGCCTTTTCCTTGCAAATATTTCTTCAGCTCTTAAGCTGCCCTGCAGCAATAATGGTTGGCTTTTTATAGAACACTGCCTGATTCATCAGCAACCTTTAGCTATTTTATTGATTTAGCATTTCTTCAGAGATGCAGTGAAATATATGACCCATGGACAATGTGATTTTTTTGAAAGCCAATGCTGATGTCAGGGGGATGTTGTCTGGTTCAAGCTCTGCTGCCTCTGGAGTTCATTAGAAGTTGTTTTAAATATGCTTTCCACTCTGTTTATGAACTATATTTCTTTTTTCACACTTGGTAAGAGTGCTGTTTTACACTGCTTTCAGTGTGTATTTCAAACCCTCTTGCTGAATTGAGTAATTTCACAGTGAAGCAAGTGGAATGTAAGAGAAATATGCCATGGTTGGGACACTGTGGCTTAGTATATCAAAAATAATAAGGAATGAGGAAGAGGTTGGGAGGATGTTTAGAATCCATTTTGTTTATTCCTTCAAAGTATTAAAGCCAAATGTGTATTGTTTGTGTCCTCTGAATGTTAATCTGCTCAGCAGTTGGAATCCCAGTGAAAGGTGATAGCAGGCTCTGACAGCATTGTGTGTAGCTCATCTGAACACAAGGCTCGTTGGCAGGTTACTGAATCAGAAGCTAATGAGCAGACAGGGCTGAGATTTGGGTTGTGGTGAAAGTGGGTTCAAAACACAAGGGTTTTAGGAATAGAAGGACAGACCTGAGCAGCTAAGTTTGTGTTGAGACATGGGCAGGTTGACTCTCAAAGCTTCTGAGCCTGCAACAGACACCACTCACCATTTGATGCCAGTGTCTAAATGTAGCTCTAACTTGGGGTTTCTACTTCTGAAAACTGGCCTAAGTCTTTGGGAGTTTATAATTGTGCTGCTAAGGACAAAAACGTAGCAGAACAGAGGTGAAGGTATTCACTGTCCTTTGGCAGATACTTTGTCATACCAACATGTCAGGCTGAGCATCCTTCAGCTCCTGAACAACTGTATGTATCAAAAGATGATTTGACTAAAGGAGCTCCTACTTTCTCCCTCCCCTTCCTTACACTTGCTTTATCTCTCCAGGAATCCCCACAGGTATTATTGTTGGAGTTGCTGCTGCTCAGCCACTGTTGCTGCACTGTCCCTATTTTTCTTTTCCACTGTAGAGATGGAGCAAGAAGACCCTTGATAAGCTTAGAGTTACTTCTAGCCCACTGAAAGCTTGAGCCAAGAAGCTCAGAGACCATGTAGTATGACAGCACCACTCCATACCATGCAGGGCATAGCTCAGTGGCAAAATTAAATAAGCAGGACAGAAGACTGGAGTTGATGCATCTGGATTTGATGGCAGAGGCAGTAGCTCTTGTTGCTACACGATTAGCAAGATGTGAAAATAGCCTCATCTAGAAAGAGAGGGATTTCCAAAACTGATGGGGCAGTTTCATGCTAGAGCCAGCGATAATGTAATACAGAGTGAAAGCAGCTGGCCTTTCCAAAATCTGTCATGAGCTGTAAATCACAAAGTCCCTCTTCTCATGTAAACAGACCTACTGTAAAAGCTCATCTCTGTGGAACTTAAAATAGCCAGGGCTGAAATAACTCCTGTGTCACTACAGGCTTCTGCTGATGCATGAAAAAGTTACACTGGGATGGAAATGCCATGATGAACCAGATTGGAGCACAAATGGTTGTGACTTTCACATGTTTGCTTAAAGCCAGGTGATAGCTGGTTCTACTGAAAAGCAGAGTGTAAGTGACATGTCCTTCTCCTGACTTCCTGCAGTGGCCAGCTTTTGTGGCTGGTGAGGAGTGCTACATGGAATGGCTGATGTTGGTGGGTGGATTAGATTTCCCAAAAGAAAGTCTGATGAAACCAAAACTGTGATCCCTCCCACCAGCACAGGCCACAAAACTCAGGCACTTGTGATTGTGATTGGCAGTGGGTGTTACAGACCCTCAGGAGTGGCTCACAATTTGTCTGAAGACCTCTGCTGACAGAGGCATCCTCTTTCCCTTCTTAAAAACACAGTGTCTTAGAATTCATTCTGATGTTTTAATCTTTAAAGCAGGAAGCGATGAGAGCAATAAAATTTAATCAGCAGAGCACTTGTTTTATCAAGTAAATGGATAACGGTGACATTTGACATTCTTATGAGGCTCTGTCTCTTGAACATTTGCCTAATTATCTCCTCCCTTTAAAGATTCTGTTCAGATTCCTGTTTAGCAGTTCATTGCATAATCAGATTCAGCTTTTCTGAAACATGTTATTGTTGTTTTTGTTATTGTTATATAGTGCATGCTCTTGAAAATGTCAAGTATGTTGTCAAATATTGTACTAATTTCAGTTTTCTTTGTCAGAGCCCTGAACTTAATTAAGAAAATACATACTGTGAGTAGGTCATTCCAGCAACCAGCTCCATCCTAAAGAGCAATGGCATTGCTCAGTTGAGACGTTGAGACAGTCTCTGTATAATGAAAGGGAACCTCTTAAGATCCCTTTTAACTCTATTTTTTGGGTTTCTTGGATCGCCCATTTAGAGCAAAGGTGTTTGCATTCCAGAAGAATGCTTTTGGCAATGCAGCTGTGTCACCTAGCTATAGCTGTCAGAAGCTAGGCTTTCATTAGGCTCCCTTCTAAGTTAATGGAGGAAGAAACACCTCCATGAGGTAACTCATCCCTCGTGTCTGCAATAACTAATCTTAAGATGAGTGGAATTTCCCTCTGAAAAACCTCCTTCTCCCAGTTAACAGAGAAACTGTAGAAAAAGGCCTAGACCAGACATTCAAGACCTACACAGCAAAAGTTAGGTAAAATTAGGTCTGCCTGGGGGAAGTGTCATTCTGTACCTGAAAAGTTTGTGCAGGTTTCAAAAGTGAAAGGACAAATGCATGGACTTAAAAATACATCATCAATAGTTCAGGAAGCTGTAAATTGATAATGGCTTCTACCCACTTTGGGATGGTTTCTGTACATGTTAACTCTGTTCTTGTTGTCTTCCTTAAACATCCTGTTCTAGTTGCTGTCAGAGAGAGGATTCCAGCAGGAAGTACCTCTGGGCACACCTGCCATCAGCTACTACTACATTCCTGACCTCCACCTACATGGAACATTTCTTAATGTTCCCTCAGGTGTAGTTACAAGGGATAGATGCTGTGTGTGTTGGGACAAACAGTACAAGGACTCTGTATGATCTGAGATCCCTTCCTGCTTGAGATAGTCCACAGACCATGTACCATAGATCATGTGCCAGCCCTCGGCGTGAAGTTGGCATTGAGTCCACAAAGTGAGCTGGTTTCCTGAATGGATGAGAAGGCAAGTGGTAAGCCAAAAAAAGCTAGTTTTAAAGCCTGTGAATGGAGAATGAAAGACACAGATGTGTGAAGGAATACTTGTATTATAGCTCTAGACAGATGTTAATGAGTGTGTGTCCTAGCTATCATACCAAGGTTATAAGCCCCTGCTTACATGCAAGACAGACCTAGTTTGTCTGGCTCAAACACTGGCATTTCAAACTCCCTCTTAACTACAAGATTTATGCCTTTGCCTTTATCCAAAGAAATGAAAGAGTAGTTCATTCTCTCAAGTTCCCTTGTTTTTATTCTCATTACCATAAAGGTAAAGGTACCAGTTAGAGTTGGTCAGACATTTTTATAATTAAAGCTTTAAAATTTAATAGTGAAGTGAATGTTTTACACTTTGGCACTTTTGGTTGCTCCATCAAATATTTTGTGTGATTTTCATAACAGTATGAATGCAGTGGGGTATTGAAATTCTTCAAATAATTTGTCCTCGAGGTTTCCTCCTCTTGATCTCTGTTTTTGTTTCAAAGAAATTGTTGTCCTGTGGTGCAATGGTTTATGAAGTTTCAGCAGTGTCACCCAGTAGTGCAGAAATTAGTCCTGAGTCCTCCACAGGATAAGGAGTCTCGGGTATATTTTATGTGTGGCTGGCACTCCTCTGAATCTGCCAGCATATCTGTCATGTGTCCCAGGGCCAGTGGAGAGTAAGGATGGCTCAATTAGCGTGTTGATGGCAGGGCAACTGGAACTTTTCACTCATTCAGAACCTGATTTTCCTTCTTGTACAGCTCACTAGTCTATCAGAGTGATTTCATGTTGAGGTTTCTCTCACTGCTTCAAATTTATTCGAATTTGTATTTAAACACACCAGGAAACCTTTTGGTCCTGCTAGTTTTGGTAGGAAGAACCACAAAGTTACTCCAAGTGAAGCTACAAACATGTCTTCTCTTGCACCTCTGACTTGGTAGATGATCTTGTCCTTTCTCCTTGTTCCTCCTCCTGTCTCCTTTCCATGTACACTCATGTTTTCTTGCTGGTGTTTCATCTCCTCAGCAGTCCCACAGGTGCCTTACATGCACTGAGTGCCCACCTGGAGGTGGTTTGTGTCAGAGGCGTTTGCTCGCTGCCTGATGTGTCCTGGCAGGTGGAGTTCCTTCTTGGAAGGGAGTGGGGGAAGCACTGCTGTCCTTGCACACAGAGATCAGTAATTTTCTTACCAGTGGAGCAGTGGCTTTAGTGCTCCTTCATTGCCTGCCTGCCGAGACCAACAGTTTAGATTATTGTGTACTTTCAGGGAGAAGTGGGAAGAACATAACAAGTTCCCTGTGCTTTGGAAGTTATTCCTTTTACAACTCTGATTCTTCCAGATAGGCATGACTATTTATATGAAGAGAATAAATAAATATGTGTTTGTTTTGAGAAATGTGTTTGTTTTGAGAATACAACATCGTAGAATAGTTTTAATTTCATTGCTACATTATCAACATTGATAGCAAATATCTTTAAGGCAGAACAGAAGGGTAATGCATTTCTTCTTTTCTTCTTATCATCTTTGTATTGTTTTTCCTTCAATTTGATCCTGCTGCTGCAGACTGAGAACCTTTATGCAAAGCACAGAGACAACTTAGGCTCTCATCAGATTACTCATTGCCTTGCAAAACTGGATTTTAATGAGTACTTGGCATCATGTTGAAAAAATTTCTTTTGGGCAGCTCCATGACAACATTATTTGCATATTCAAATCCTCGAAAAAAAAGTGCTTGCATGCTGATTGGATCAAAATCTGGATCTCACTTTTAGAAGATCTATGAATCTTTTAAGAATGCCCTGCTGAAAGCATTGACTATGTTTATATGTCCAGCAAAGTTAGCATAACTTTTTGAATTAAGCCAAATGAGGAATCTGCCTTTAACTGCCCTCTTTTTGAAATAGCACCAGTAACACATGATACTTTTTGGATAGTGTGTTTCTGGTTTTTTCCACCTAAGCAGTCAAATGGAAGAGAAAGGAAAATCCTCACGAGTAAATACTAAAAAATCCACATGGCTTTTATGGCTGTGCCTACCCAGCAGTGAAGGGTCACAGCATGAACACACTTACCAGGAAGTATCACGTACACTAAGGGCACTTCTGCAAGAGTACAGGAATTCACAACACCTCTCTGTTTCACTAAAAGCCTTCATTGAAACAAACATTTTTTTTCTTACCTGTGGCATTTCTGCAGTGTTTCAGAAGAGTATTCATATTTATCCTAAACTCTTGGGAGGAAATTCAGCTCCATTTATGAGCCAGGAAAAGGTATATACAACCATTATCTCTCACTTATAGCCTTGTTTTGAAGGCTTAAGTGCAATTTTCTACACAGAGATGAATTTCATTCTCCAGTAGTTCTAAGTATGCTGTTAAAATTTGCTATATATGTCACATTAAAAGGACAGCTCATCTCACGGTCTCTGTCCTTAACCTTTTTTTAGACATATGCAACCTATAAAATACATTTACCCAGAGCAGAATTGCATCCTGCTTGCTTCCTACCTTCCTTCAATAATAAATAGGTCATCTTTGGTTGGTCAGAACAATATTTGAAGTTGAGATTAATTCAGCAAATTCTGTTGGCTGCAATGAAAAAAGCCAAACAAAAAGCCTAAAAAGAAGAGATGGAAATGTTGTCAAGAACAGTTCTAATATTTTCCAAACATGAGTATTTTCAGCATTAGAATCACAGAGTCAGAGAGTCATTAAGATTGGAAAAAACCCTCCAAGGTCATCAAGCCCAACCATTAATCAGAGATTTGATTCAGAAGGGAACTTACAACAATAAAGGGATGGTATCATCTCATTCTCCATTAATAGCCTGAAATCCAATGGTTCTTGCTTGGACTTTAGATGAGGAAGTGTTAAAGCTAGGTTCAACCTAAATTACAACAGTGGTTCTCACATCTTGGAACAGCACTTGTTGTCCATCTCTAGTATGTTGTGTACTGACTCTTCCTGACATAACATTTTTTAATGTACGGTGATACAGAAACATCTCTTGCAGCAGATAAGGTAGGCCAGATAGCTGCCTTTACAAAAAAGCCTGAAGCTATCCAGAGCGATTCTCACTATCCTTCTCTAGTCAAGTAAATATTTGGATATGTCTATGTTAAAGATAATATTCAAATTGAAAGCAAATAGGTTAGTGATAAAATATTTTTCCATTTCTTGGTTTGATGTCTGAACCAGAAGGATTGGATTTTCTTTTAATTTTATTCATAACTGGGAAAAGCTTCAAAAGAATATGCTTTTAGTAATGTACATATTAATTATAATGTGCACTATTAAATGTTAGAGCAGGAAGCTTTAAGCAGGTTAAACAGTATAGACTGTATTATGCAAACAGGGTTGTTGCAGTTGCAAACTCCCACCAAAGGTAAAACTGATATAAAATCTCATAGATGTTTTATTAAAAAGATATAGCTGAATCACCTTAAGGAATTGCAGGGGTAACCAGGCCTGTAAAAAACTTCTGTGAATCATTTCCCAGTTTCCAGAAACCTGAATGCTGGAAACAAACCAATAAGTAGGCCTGTTAAAATGCTTAAGCCAGCCAAGTATGAACAGCCCTCAGCTCTAGGGTCAGTGAAAACTGTGTTACTAAAGCAACAGGCTGGAGGGGTGACCATTAATATGTAAGTAACTGGTCATTCTCTGTCGAGCTGTAGTCCCTTTTCTGGTTTGTCAAGGATAAGATAGAATTCAGTGCCGAAGAAATGCATCTGGTGATGATAATTATTGAAAACCAGCAGTGCTGTTTCCTTTGTAGCAATCCTGCTATGTGGTAACGTTTTTCAGGTTCCCAAGAAGTATTCTTTTTCACATAGAACTTATTTTTGGTGCAGAATCAATATTTTTTATCTTGTGGCTATGCAAGTTTGCTAAAGTAGGACAAGTCACATGGCTTTTGCATTTTTGTGTTGCCAGAGGAATATATCCCGGAAGATCCTCGAAAGTGTGTTCCTCAATATAGGCTGAATTTCCCTCTACCTCTGGCATTTGCAACACTAGGTCCGGCCAATTTATTATCTTTCAAATTAAACTTTAATCATTTTGGTAGCATGACCCAGTTCTCTGATAAGATTTCCCCACATACAAAGTAGGGAAATTATTAACAGATGTATCTACTATCTCATACCAGCTTCTCCTTCCCTTCTGTCACTCTCAGGAAACAACATCAAGGGCTTCTGCTTGAATTGTTACTATTTCCATTGGGTTGCTAAGGACATTTTACATGTAGGCTGTCATTTCTTTCTTTGCTTGCTTTTTCCCTCCTCTCTTTTCCCCCACTTTGTCTGCAACTCCATTTGTAATATATTTGTGGAGTTGCCCTTCAGCTTCATTAGAGCATTGATTTTTTTTTTTTGGTTAATTTACCTAATTCCCAGTCAAATGAGGACATGGTACTTGTAAATCATTTAGTTCCTCATTAATCTCTTCCAGTGGTGGTTCCATTTTTCAGCTGTCTTCCAATTTACTGTCTCTAGCAAAAAATATCCACTGTTCCCATCACTTGTCACAAGTAATGTCACGGTTGCTGTGGATCCATTGGCCTGAATAATCAACATGATTTTTTTTATTAGAAATCAAAATATTTGCTGCTGCTGTTGAAAGCCACATCTTTAATCCCATGCAAGGAAGTTTGCTAAATGAAATGCAATAAACAGAAGATCTAAAGCTTGCCTCGTTACTTTGTGCCATGCCTTATTCATTAGTTTTTCTTTAACAATAACTGTAGAATTTTAAGATGCAGCTTTGAACAGCAGAAACCCTGAGAACTGCATTCTTATGCCTGGGTACCTCACTGGCAGAGATCCCACTGAGATGAGAGGAACAAAGACTTCAGCTTTCACTTGGGAGTTGCAAGTATCAGCTTAGTCAGAATCCACAGATAAAGAATTCTCTGCTCCTATCCACGACTATAAAACACTGGTATCACATCAGGCTTACAAGCTGCTTATAGGTAGATTGGCAGGACAGGCAGGGTGCCTGCTCATATAGCAAACTGGCAAGAAAATAATTTTCTTCTGAAATGGAACAGTGCTTTTCAGGGCAATAGGTGATGCTCCCCCTTCTTGGTCAGCACCAAACTCTGCCCTAGTAGAGTAAGAAAGAGAATTAGACTGAATTCCCTACTGAAGGGAAGGGTTGTTGTTGCCCATAATTGTTACATCAGTCTTATTGTTGAGGAAGAATAGGCCTCACCTTTAATGTTCCCTGGCCAAATCTATCCTTCAGCAGTATAAGACTTGGCTTGTGTCCCCTAACATTACTCTGTGCTGTACAGCTTTTCAAAGTGGCTTTCCTTGCATTTCAGATATTTGCAGTATATTTAAGTGTGAACATACATGTACTTTGTGATCTTTAAGTCATTAATCTCAACCACTGTTATTATCTTATTTTGAAAAGAGGCAGATTTTACCAGTAGACTCTTGATGTCACTCATCCTGACTTTTCCATAGTCTTTCATCAACTGTCACTGAGAACAACTTCAATGCCTTGGTTATTTTAGTTGCCATTCAGTGACTCTTCCTCTGGCTGTAATGGGATTTAAAGAGCATTTAATGTTCTCTGCCATCTCTGGGGTAATTGCTTGGACAATAGAATAATAAGCATCTTAAACTTACTGTAGATAGAGGTGTTAGACTGATGGGAAGAACTAAAATACGTGGGCTTTTTCTATTTGAGACATCAAATAATAAGCACTGCCTTTTCAAGAACAGAAGTCCTACATAGGGAAAATCAGGCCACAGTGTTTCTTCATGTGGCAAAAATATCAGGGGAGGTGGAAGAAATTGGTGTAGCTTTGTTTGAAAAGTATATGCTGGTTAAATTGCTGCCTGCCCCTTGCTGATCTGTCTAATCCTTTTAATGAGGCTACGTAAGCAAAAAGGAGGCAGTAATGATGCTGATGACTCAGAGATTTCTCTGTGTGGAAGAAAACAAGCAGAAGATGATTGTCTAAACAGAACAGTACAGTGACTCTCCAGGTGTGCCTTGCACCCATAAAATGGATGCTCTATGGTGAACCAGCCAAGCTCAGAGGCTCCCAGTGTCCCTGGATACAAGTGCTAGAATACAAATTTGTATATTGTAGGAATGTGAGATTTGATATGCTTCAGCCAGCTTTCGGCTTGCAGGATGCATTTTTCATAAGCCTAATTTTGTGTTGGTCCTTTATGTTTGAAGAATGAGACAGCAGCACAACAGCTCAGAAGCAATAACCAGCACACAGAGACACTGGGGCACTTTGCTCTGCTCTGATGGATGGAATTTAACCCATCTTTCTCTCTGAAACTGCCCTTATCTGAGGATAAGGGATGGTACTTCTTTACTACTCCCTCATTCCTTTTATTTTTTTTTTCTTTAATGATGAAAGATTTAAGGGGTGTGCTTTACATTCAACAATTCCCCCATGTGAAGTTCTGGGACATCATCCCTTCACCAGTGTTGACTGTTTATTGTAACTTTTCGTTGCAAAATTTGTAATCACTCCCGTTGACCTGGGACTGCAGACTCCTTGGAGAGAATCCTGACCACTAGGTGACAGAGTTAAGTTACTTTCCTTCACCCAGTGAGCTTTTAATTTTTCATGCAAAGTGAAGCTGACTCAGCCAGAGAGTCAGGACTTCTGCCCCATAAAACTGGCAAGCACTTGTGGTAAGAGAAGTTTTTTTGAGGGGCCAGTTGAATCCCATCAGCAGAAGATGGCTGTAAATGTATGTTTTCATTTGCTGAATTTATCACTAGGTTGTGGTGCAAGACGAGGAGCAGTAGTTTGTCTGTTAGCTGTGCTTCCAAAGGCAGGAGTAACACTCCTCCTTTAGATATGCTGATAGTCCACGAGCTGGATCACCCCTCAGATGGAACAACAACTGGTGGAACCCAGCAGGGCTTGGTGCTCGACTTCCCAGTGATGTTGAGTATCTGTGTGCATTGCCAGAAGTATTCCAGAGACTCAGGGAGCACTCACATTTATGCTTAAGTCCCTTGAGGGAAATCAGGATTTATATGCCAAGAGGGGAAGGAGACAGCCAGCAGTTTTATGTATCCAAGCTTCAGGGTAGGATGGTAAATACAGAGGGAAGTGAAATGTATATGCCCTAGCCCTTCTGTGCATCTGGTATAGTATCTATTTCACTTGAACAACATGGCCTTCTGCCACTGCAGCCTCATGCCAAGAAAACCACAGTAATATATGTTTGGTGCCAGCTGCACAAGTTACACAAAGAAAACTAGTTAGAGGAAAGTTTAGGAAATATGAATGATTTCTGCAGGGGATTATTTTTTTCACCTGCAAGGCTTAATTAGTAGGATTCCAGATTGTAATAGTGCAGTGCTTGAAAACATGTTGGATTGCATTGAGACAGGTGGGGTTTTTTTTATGGCATGCAAGTTTTGATGATATAGTGAAGCTGTTGAAAAATCCAGCAACACTTCCTCAGACAGCTCCAGCTCATGCACGGTGCTTTGGATCTTGGAACCCATTTTGTTGTAGGCCAGAAAGTTTCTCATTTGACTTCTTTTTCTTCACACAGTTCTTACATCAGTTTTATTTTTGCATTTGTCACTATAAAAATCTACATGACCTTTACCATAATCTTGTATAGTTGTAGCAGGCTCTGTACAATGCATGCTCAAATGTACAAGGTAGGTGAGAATGTCACAGGCAGCACTGAACATCCTCGTGCTTTGCCTGGGGAGCTGTTACCCTGCTATGCACAAGAAAGCGGAACAGACCACAGTGCATTTCACAGTGCAGAAGGCTAACTGAGCACTGCCTAGTATTTTTCACTTTCTATCCATACACTATAAAGCAAAAATGTTGGTATACATATTTCTAGCAACTGTGAATTTTGCACATGGTAAATACCATAATTCTCTTCTGCTTGTCAAGATGTGCTATTTTCAAGTAAGGGGCTTCAAAGGAGGCCATTTAGAAACATAATTTTCCAACCTGGATTGGCACTTACGTGCCCCCCTAAAAGCAAGTCACTGAGACTGCAATTTTGAAGTCCTGCTAAAAAAAAAAAAGCAGCTCTCTCTCCTGACATGTCTGTGCACTTACTGCTGGAAAATAGTTAAATCAAGGGAATATTTATAGCACCAGTGGGAGAATAAAGTTGGTCCTTTAACTGTGACAGAGCCCATTTCAGTCCTGTCAGCTGTCTTCTTTCTTAGCTGAATATCAGAAAGCAAGTTCCATTCGTGCTGCTCTCTGCTGCGAGCTGAAGCTTCACTCAGTGTTAGTGGGAGTATCTTATTAGGCCCTTCTGCCTGTGCTGGCTGCAGCTTCCTGCTTTTGATCCCTGGTCTCTTGCATCTAACATCCCCTTGTCCTCTTGATTGTGTAATGCTTTATGGAAGTTTTCCAGTCCATCTGTGTGTAGGAGATTGTAAGTATATGCTAATTTAATTGTAAATTATTGACAAGATGAATATGGAAAGATCTGTTTGTATAATGCTTTTGATACTGGAGAAATCTGATCAGATGTTTTCCATGAAGGAAGGAAACATCCTGGTTTCCTCTCTCTGTGCTTCATTGAGACTATCTCTCGCTTGGCAAGTGGTCTGAGAAACTGAGAACTAGCCCCCACAATATTCATAGCTGCAAATACATGAAGGGTACAATCGAATTTAGGCAGCTCAGGAAGACTCATTACGTTGATGTTTGCACTTTTAACTCTTTGGTGACTATCAGAAATTCCTTCCCTGCAGTTTAGGATGGGGGGGCTCAGTGAGTGTGTTCTGAGACTTGCTCAAGAGAGCTCAAAGAACAGTTTTTAAGCCAGCTGGATATCATTAATTAAAACCAGAACTGAATTTCCTTAGCTAAACTTAGCAGCAATCTTTCTTTGACCCTCCAGTTATTGTAAGTTGTTATTATGATTATTTTTGGGATGTCATTAGGATGATTGTCACTAGGATTAAGGGCCTCAAGCTTTTTTCCTCCTAAAGGGATAACATGTTCTTTTTATTTTAGATTAAGGAAATCACAGACCTGTCAAATCTTGCAATTGCTCAAAGGCTTCTGCCTGCTCCTGCCATGGTGTTGCATCTCATTTTTCTCACCTGACTGTCCTTTGCCTTAGCCATCCACTAGAAGAACCCTGTCCTTTCTCCTGCTTTGTGGAAGCTGATGGTGGAGGATGTACATGACAAGTGTGACCTGCAATGGGCCTGTTGTGGCACCTGATGCACAGCTTGGTAGAGAGAAAAGGCCACAGTTCTACCATGGAGCACAGATATGCCCTCTCATGAAGTCCAGCATTTAAGAGAGACTTTCAGCACTTCAGCAGGAGCCTTTTCCCTGTCGCCCTGGCTTACCAGATCCACTGCTCTGCCACACATGGAAGGTGCTGGGACTTTAGTATTGGGAAAGAAGCAGCTTGCAAAGGCCACGGAAAAACTAAGCCAAATCAAACCATTTGCCTTCAATGAAGCCTATGTGAATACCTTCCTTAATAGGCATAAGTGACTCTGATATAAAATGTTTGCTGTTCTAGGAGTCTAAAGGCCCAATGTGCAGAAAACAAGTGCCTTGGCTTCATAAATAAATTAATAAAATAATTTGAGAATATTACTAATCTCCTTTGTACAGATCCCTGTTAATTATCTCTGTTGTAAAGAATACAGTCTGTATTTCCATCCTGCAAGATCTTGTACGGACTTGTCTGAGATATGAAAGTTCAAAACATATTTTTTTGGGGGAGTCCAGAAACTGTAGCACTGAGGCCCTGAGTTCTTCCAGCTAGCTGCCGGAAATTAAATCCAAGTGCTTTGATTCATGACCACGTCTCTTTCCTATTCCACCTGAGCACTGACACCCTAAACACTGAATTCTGGAAATTTGATTCTGGGCTTCACGGTCTTGGCATCTCCATCTGTGTGCACATTCCCAATGTCCTTGTGTGCTCTGAACTGGTATCTCTGTTTAGGGATTGCTGTCTAATATTTCTGGGACTTGGAATTTGCTCTTTTAGATTCTTGGCAGAGTGACCTGAAGCTGGTCCTCTGCTTTACTATTTTGGCCTTTAGCCTTTGTAGGGGAATGTTCTTCTTTCCTGAGACTTGCCTTTACCTCAGCAGTCTGTGAGAACTCTGTGATTTTCTCATCTTTTGTCCTCTAGTGTTGCAGGGACTCTGACCTAGTTGTGATCTGCACAGGTCACTGATATTACAGGGAATGGGATCTCTGAGAAATTTTGGTCTTGATGTTCTTTTTTTCCATTTCCTTTCCCAAGTACCCATCTTAGCTTCTTCATTTTTCTCTTGGCCTCAATTTAATATCTCATGCAACTTCACACTTTGCCCACTTCACAACATTTCATCTACTTGATGACGTTGAACCAATTCAAAATGTCTTCCAGGTCCTTGATTCAATTGTAAAATTATGAAAATATCCATATAGAGAACATTTCCTGAAGAGGAATCAAAACAAGACAGTGAGATACTGTCTTATTTTTCTTTTTAAAACCACTGTATATTCACATCCATCGCACTTGGGCATAGACTGCTGGAGGTGAAACTCTACTTGTTAAAGTAAACATTGTGGAAAAAGTTCACATAAGATCAGTAATGATTCCAAAATACAACATCTAGTTTTACTTCTGTTCCTCCTGAAAAAAAAAGGGATTTGCTGACTAAACTTTGATGATATGAACTTTTACAGTGAAATTTTTACAGATTTTCGGAGCAGTGTCGAATGGCTTCTATTGTTGGAAAAATGTTCTAGTTTTATGGCACGTAAATATATACCTCTTCTATTTCAGAGAACTTTTTAAAGAAACAGCCCCTCTTGGCCACATGTCAATGGTTATAATTGCTTCAGTCCCACTGAGGAGGCTCACTGAGCTCAGAGTGAGATCAGAGCCCTTCATCTGGTAGATAAGCACACCTATAAGTGTACTACAAAGCCTAAAATGCATCCAAGGTCAGCTTCCCTCTGTCATTGGCTTCAACACCAACAAATGTAGAGGGCTTTCCAGGTGGCAATTAGTACAGCAATTTGGCCTTAAACTGTGCTTCTGCTGCACAGTACTGTGAATATTTTGTAGGGCATCGTCTCTAAAGCTAGACAAAGCTTGGGCCAGGTAGTGTAGCTTAACTCGTGTTCACATGGCTAAATTCTCTTTCTTTCTTTGAACATGATTTCTGAGCCCAAACAGCTTAATAAGAACATGCCAATACTGTTCCAGCCCAAAATGGAGCCCAGGTAGGATGTGAAAGAGTGGGAGTCAGGGTGGTTGAGAACTGAGCTGAGAGCATGCTGACATCTAAATGGCATCGATGATCATGGTCCAGAACTCAGGGCAGTACACAGTTTATTTCATAGAATCACAGAATGGCTTGGGTTGGGAAGGACCTTGAACACCCTCTTGTTCCAACCTCTTGTCATGGGCAGGGATACCTTTCACTAGACCTGGTTGCTCAATGCCCCATCAAACCTGGTCTTGAACACTGCCGGGGATGGGGCATCCACAACTTCTCAAGGCAACTTCTCCAGTGCCTCACCAGCCTCAAAAGTAAATAATTTCTTCTGTATATGTATTACTGTATTTAGTTATTTAGATTGAACTTCTTGAGTGTTTTATGTTCCACTGCATTGTAATGGTGATTATTGTGATGGTAGCGCTATAATGAGGACAATTAGCAACAAGGCTGAGCAGCAAGGAAAAGAGCCTTTGCTATTAATGCCTAATAATTCCCAGCAATAGTAGGGGAACTTTGTGAAAGTGTGAATACTTAGTCCACTTACTCCATTGTCTTTGAAAAGATTACATATTCTGTGACTACACATGTGTAAGTGGAGTAAGATCGGAAACCTTTGTTACTTCAACAAAGGAAAAACTATGACCACATGGTGCTTTTGCCTTAGAGGTGTTGCCCCACTTTGAATTCCAAGTAGCTTCTTTTTGGACCAAAGTAGTTTATTCCCATGGAAACTCTGCATTTGCACATTGCTGCTCTGAGCCAAATCCTTTCGGGCTTTTGTCTCGAGGTACTCTGTGCTGTACAATTCTGGTCATGTAGCCATAATCCTGTGCTTTGGTAAGTGCATGGGTTTCATCTCAGTTGTAAGATGACCTAACAAATACATCTCCTGTCTTCTCATTTATTTGTTTAATGGTCAGTACAGCCCTGCAACAAATGTCAGACTTTTCACTCTCTCACTTTCAGTTACTGAGGGAAGAAGCAAAAGTTCAACCTGTGGCATGTCAGGGATGGACAGAGAAGCATAAGCCTAATTAGAGTTCTGTAGGTGATTTTCATCTAGTTAATTTTTTTAAATCTTGACAGGACAGTACTGTTTTCATAGGTCGCTGATCTGCAAGTCATAAGTGTCAAAATGTATCAGTGTTTCTTCCTTTGCGTTGTTTTGACTGTTATTTTGTTTTTTCCAGCTTTTAGAAGGATAATGATCATCCACTCAGGTTAAAATAAAAAGTCATCTGGGAATCCCACGTAATATTTTTTTTTTTCCAGAAAACTCCAGTTAAAAGGTTTTCTGATAAAGAATGAAGTTGATAATATCGCTGAAATATCTAGGTTTTGTTTTTTTTTTTGTGTTTTGTTTTTTTTTTTTTTTTAAATTTTTTAAAACATATTTTCTCATTTGGAGTTTAAGCTTTATTTATCCAGGAAGAGGTATGAGAAAAGAGCTTATTATGGCATCGTGTTGTGTGTGATTGTCTCTGGACCCTGCAACTTGATCTTGGCAGAGGGATTTATCTGAGTACTGTACAGAGGCACTTGAGGTCACGGGGGATGTTTGTGTATTAAGTAATGAAACTCAACACGTGGACCTGTGGGCTATGTCTGGTCTGCACTCACACATGCAGATGATGCAGAGATGCTCACCCAGCATTCTGCAGAGCCCTCCATCAAGCCACGATACCAAAGAGCTCCTGGCTATGGCTAATGGCAAAAGGAGACACTGAAGTAAGGTTTAGACTGAAAAGGTTGGTAGTCAGTGGTCTACAATATGCCATACTGAAGACTTTTGTAACACTTTTTATTCCCATTTGAGTTGCCCACAGGAATGGCTGCTGTTGTCAGATGCACAGAGGTTTGGCAGGACTTGTTTAGTAAGAAGCAGCAATAATTCCTTCTGAAAAGGGGGAGTCTCCTGACAGGCTTGTTCAGAGACTGATGAATTGGTTTATTCAGCCTGTCCCCAGGAGAGGACAGGAAGGTGTCCCACTGGGAAATGGCACAGCACAGTCCTGGTGGTGAGCGTGAGCTGGATGCAGCCTTTGGCCACAGATACCTCTACTCAAGGCCATGGCCAAGCAAGGGATGTGACAAGGGATGACAGTTTATCACCCATTTGGTGAAGCTGATAGAACTGTGTGTTTGCAGTTAAGGCTAAGTCAGCTGCTAAGAAAACAGCTGCATAGGTTTAAGATCTTATAGTCTCCTTGCTGCTCTGCCAGCAGTTACAACTGAAGAGGGAGACCTGGCAGAAAGAGACATGGACCCAAGCCTCTGCCATTCCCACAGTCTGTCATCTTAGTGGAAACACATTCTTCGGTATTGCCAACTTCCAGGTGTGTTGGGCCACCATGGGATTTTGTTTTAAACTCTTTGAGCAGGGTTGAGACTAACACACTTCATGCTGAAATTAATTTTAAATTAATTGAAAATCATGTGAAATAATGATCATCGATTGTCAAATTAGATCCTTAGATTGATATCTAAATACTCAGACGTGAGCAGTTGTGGAGATTTTTTTTCTTTATCATGGAATTATGGATTTTCAGACTGAAATAATGGGTTTTGGTACTGTGCCATCATCGATGCATGCTACTTTAATCTTTATTGCAGCAGATCAAATTCTTCTATGCAAATGGCAAAAATGAAATCCAAGAAAATTACCTTCATTAAGGTATAAATGAAACCATTTGCCATACTTACAAAGACATTCCCAACCTGCTTTTGGCATAAAATGTGTCTTTTACAGCTTATCTTGGCACGCACATCTTCTGCTCCTAATTATGAATGCCTTTGGGTGGCACCAAGTAAGCAATAATTCCAGCTGCTCGTGACAAAAGAAGACACTGCTGCACTACATTATTTCTCTGATGAATGTATCTTCCCAATAAGCTGAAGCAGGCTTTGCATCAGCAACATCTGCAGCAACAGGGAGTTGGAAAGTGGGTCAGGTATATTGATGTTTGGAGAAGGAGAATGGATGAAGGAGGGTGTGTATGAACATGGACCTACTTTTGCCTTCATATTTTCCTACAAATACCTTGCTAATTGATTCAGTTCCTCTGGTCGCAGCCACAGGGGAAGCTTTCAGTATAAAGTGCTTTATTTGGAGCTTCTGTAACCGGGGCTGGAAAATCTGACCTGCATATGGGGACAGCATTTCTCCTTGCAATTCCTAAACAGGTTGAGGGCAGGATTAAGGCAGCGCATTGATTATGGTGTTTGCTCTTGGCACTGCTCATTACTACTGGCTCTGGAATTGTGTATGTGACAATGACAGCTTGGGGTGAAAAAATGTCTAAAATAAGATGGCAAATTTCAGGAGGGAAAGGATTAAAATCTGCAGACAAAGGATTACAATCACCTAAAGAAAAAGGTAGACGGAGAGCATGTGATGTTTTGAGCCTGGTGTTAACATATCAGGCAGCTGGGCAGGAGAATGTATTGTGGAAATATCTGCAGTGCAAAGTTTGATTCCCTGGGGTAAAAAAGGAGATGGTGGAAGCAGCAGCAGCTGCAGCCAGACTGAGAAATCTCTGCTTTTTCTGTTTATTTTAACAGCAATATTGCCTTATGTTGTGTTGATGGGTCTGGAGACTGTCTAGCTTTCTTTTTGCTGGCTGGGCAGGGCGGGTTTGGAGCATGCTCCCTTTGAGCATCTGCACATTAAGTTGGCTGATGCATAATCTGTAAAGAGCACCTCAAAAGAAGAAGAATCTTGAAGGACTCACCTCAGCCATTAAATGTAGTCCTTAGCAGGCAGCCCTGTGATAAATGTTTAGTGCAGGTAAGGCAACAGAAATGTGTATATCCCGGGAGCCACGAATCTTCCCCCAAACTCATAATACCAAAAGGCCATAATACCAAAGGCAGTAACACAAAAGCACACCACACCACAGGAAAAAGACAGTAGAGATTGGGGCACTACTAGTGTGTTCAGACTCTAAAGTACCAGGAGAATTTGTCCTTTAAAGAAGTCTAGAAGGTCCTACAAAGTAAACAATCTGTCATGTTATTGATAAAGACCAAAACCTTCCAAGCCTTTCCTACCAATCTACTTTGGAAGGATTTTTTGGCTTCATTCCTGGGGACCAGCGTAACCCTTGGTGCCTGAGCAAGATGCATCTTGATTTGGACAGTTGTTTATCCTCCATGTCCCTTCTGTTTTTTACTAGCTTCTATCTTCTGAGACAGCTAATTAGATTCTGTGTTAGTATTGATGATTCTGGATACGGTGATAGGCATACTAGAAATTGGACACAGAATTTCAGATATTTGACCATTAACTCACCGTTAGAGAGATTGTGTCAAACCCCGTAAAAACAATCTTCTGAAAATAAGCTAGCCCTTTATTTTTTAATGTTTGTTTGTTTTTCTGTTAGACCTTTCTGCAGGAGAGGGAGAAAGAGCTCATTAGAGACTAGCACAGGAGTCTTGTACGCTTGTTTTCCTATTATGTCACTCTACGAGTCTATCTTATTTTTCTTTGTTGTTGTCTGTAGTAGCACGGATCAGATGGAAAATCTGTCCTTTCCTACACATTTTTTTATAAATTAAACTCCTTCAGGTGGGACTGCTGTCAAATTAGGTTAACTTTTAGAGTCTCTATCATACACAATGTTTGTAAAAATTACCCTTTGGGGTTTCAAAGCCACAAAGGGTTTCAAACCTTTAAACAACAGAGAAGAAAGCAGAAGTGTTGACATTGTAAACAAGAAATCAAGTGGAAGCTTCAGCGCATTCTTTACATCAAGAGGTTGTACATAGCACTCTGGAGCAGGACTCAGAGAAGAGGAGACTGTGAAAGAGGCATTAGTAGTTATGCTGTCCTCAGACAGAAAATGACACTGCAGCACACAAATCACCAGATAGTTCCCAAAGAGACAAACTCAGCTCTGAGTTACAAACCTTTGAAAAGTCTCCAGCCTAGTTCCCAATAGGTGGAAAAGTTTGGATTTATAATGCCTTAGTACACCAAAAGTTCCCTATTCCTTTTATTGCTGACTAGAATCTGGAAGCCCCCTGAATGCAGTCCTGTTATTTACCATTTTGCTGTAACATTTTTATTGTAAGAATTTTTTTCTTGGATTGGTAACAGAGAAATACTAATTAACTCCCTCCATTTTTGATAGCTTACCTAATTATGAAACTAATTAGTGTCTGATTTTTATTGTTGTGAGAATTATAATACTGGAAAAAGCCTTAGAGTAACAAAGTGATAAATACAGGTTTTTCCTAATGATTCTGGGCTGGGTCAGACATTTAGGTATTTCTTCCAACAAACTTATATATGCTTTGGAAAGGAAAAGAAAGTACTCTTTGGGATATTTCTCTTATTAAACCAGTTCTTAAAATTAGCCTCTGAGAAAATGAGAGCAATAAATTGTACAAGATACTCAGGGCTGGGTTTGTCAAGCAAAAAGTCCCATTTGCTGTCAGCAGAGGTTTGTCTTGGAAACTCTGATGGCACAGTTATTATATCAATTCTAGTACTAGAAACCAAGGCATCCAGAGTGGAACAAAAGCTCTTATTTTAACTACCACTGTAAACGAACCGAGTCACAGATGACTAGGATTAAAGAATATATTCATGCATTTACAGAGAGGGGTCAAAAATAATAGCAGTGTTGACTTTTGATGGCCAAACACTAATGAAAAGCAAATGGCCTTAAGAGTAATCTTGTAAAACTGGAAGTAATCTGAGATAGCTAATTTTGCTCTAGTAAGTCAATTTATATTAGGGGGCTATACTACTTATTGAGAAGTTCTAAACCATAGGGATTGACCTTTGAAGTGAAATCAAATAGCTACAGGGTTAGTAAGAATTATCTGTGTGAATATATGTAGCTCTATTTTAAAAGGCAGTGTGCTGTTCTAATCTAGAGATTTAACACTTTTAAATACCACTGGTAAGAAAATCTGTTTCAGTGGTTGTGCTGGTTTTATTGTGTCTGAACTGCTACACTGATACTGGAAATGTATGTAGACAAGCTTTTCAAAATGGGTTTCTTATGTGCAGGATGCAACACAGAGGATGTGAAATTACATATTTTGGGTTTAAGTTGCCCTTGGCATTAAATCTTTGAAGATGGTTATGATTCAGAAGGGAATGTAACTGAGTTTAATGTACTATAGTTAGTTGTGAAGTATACAATTTAATGGCATATTTCTCTCTAAATGTGTTATATACTTCTTTGTACTGCTCTATGTAAGTAGGTACTAAAAAATACATTAAAACTATACATTTTCTCTTTATTTAATTCTTAATAGTATGTGTATTCATACATCTTAGTTTATATATTTATCAGATATTCCCTGTAGTTCAGTTTATTTGTAAAATGTTACTGGAATCTTTCCTAAAACAAGGTGGAAGTTCATTTTACTTTCTTTCCATTTCACTGCTGACTGGCCTTGTGTTTTGTGACTCATTTGGCTCCATTCTTTGTTATGTGCTTGTAGAGTAAATTTTTGTATTCTTCCATTTTTTCAAGTACAGAAGACTGTGCAGTGTTGTCATATCTACTATTTTTAATACAACTGGTTGAGTGAGCAATCACAGTCAGTGTTTCTGTGAAATGCAGAGAGACCCCAAGAGAAAAGATGTCTTGGCAAAGAATGCCATTAAAGTTTGAATGGATAATGTCTCAGGAGAAAATCGCTTCTAAATTGTTAAATAAAGAAAAATATTTGGAATAATTACTCCTTCTAATAGCAATCAGTGCACATCTCATGAAGAAGTCTACATAACTGAAAGATCTAGGGTTTTAAAACACTTCCCTCAAGTTGCAATTGTTGGTTTTCAGGCAAGTTTTTCACAATTTTTCTTCCTAAAATTTCTCAAAACCATTGTGTGAATTGCTGTTTTCAAGAGACCAATTCACGCAATCATAATATCTGGTAGTGCTCCCAAATCATTTGATGGTGAAAGAAATAACTGTGCACAGGCTCCAGTTCAGCACTTCAGCTGTGTCTTTGCCAAAGTGAAAATGTAGCTGAAAATAGTCAAAACAACCTTTTATTCAAAATTCTTCCATTCTCTCCTGTTTACACACTGCCATTTCTACATAGAAGTAAATGTTCCTCCAGTTCCTCCAGTTTATTTTTTATTCATACAATAGTCATATTACAAAAGGTCTCCAAAGGTATCCATGTCAGAAGGATACCTTCCAGGATAAAAGTTGTGCTATACTCATTAAGTGTGACATCTTGTATCAGCCCCTTCCTTGGGTAAACCTGTCCTAGGTTCGCCTCAGCTCCATCAGCAGAAATATCTGGCACTTTACATTGTGTTTTCTTTGGAAGAAATGGTCTTCTGAGTCCTTGAGGAGCAGAAAGAGGGATTATAGTGTTTCAGCAACAAGAATTTGGCTTTTCTCCTAGTTAGGGGCTGGGACTTCCACTTCATTTTTGCCTTGTCATAATTTAAACTCACTGGCTCATTCTCAAGCTCAAAGTGTGAAATGTACCCCACATGCAGAGCACTACTCTGGATGCAGGAGATGGGAGTTCAGATCCTTGACATCTCAGGAGTATAGTAGTTAACTTTCAGTAACATATTGGTGTTGCTTTGACCTTCCTGTCCTCTCTATCAGCTACATGCAAGCTGTTTTCTTTAACCTAACAAAGGGGACCTTTAAAGTTATGTAAGAGCTGAGAATGCTAAGAGGAGTGAGCTGCTTAGCATAATTCTTGGCCTGAGAGGTGCTTTTATTTCTTGTTTATATCCTTTGATCATATAAAAGATGCTTTGTCATAAACTAACCTTTTTCTTTGCTAGAAAAAGGCTGCTGGAGAAATAACAACAACAAAAAAAAAGATTTTCAAGTATTACTGATATGTACTGTACAATGTCCAGCTTCCAGTCATCTTTCTTGGTCTTAAGCTTAAATTTGCAAGGTCAGCTTGTTGCATATGCTGCCTGTTTGCAGCAGTGATGCAGCTCAGCGTTGTGAAAGCTGGGTGAAAACCAGAAGCAGCAGGACAGACTGGAATTGCAGTTGAACACATGTGCACTGGAAGTAAGTGGTCAGTTCCCTTTCTGCATGGGGACCTAGATATCAGAACCACTTTTAGTTATCACAATCACCATGTTTGGTGTAGCTGTGCTTTTTATCAAAGGGTATACTCAGACAAAAAGGGCCGTTGAAATACTTCAGCATGTGCTGTCATGAGAGAGCAGACACAGGCCAAAAGTGCCTTCTGGTTTCACATAGCTAAGAAAATGCTGAAGTTATGCCTTTCACTATTGCTGCTCCATTTCTCCTGGAAGACTGAAAAGTAGATAGCCACTTAACTGAAACAGCACTCAAATCTACACACAGTATTTATATTATCTAAAACATGCTACCATTAAAAAACCCCTTTGTGCTGAGTGTGGGATGGTGACAGCTGTTTGCTTCTCATCTCTTCCTTGTTCTTGTATCCCAGCCATGACATCAACTGTTATAATCTCTGCATACAGCAATTTCATTTTACCTCAGACTTCTTTATCCATAACAGGTGTTAACACAAAGAGAAGAAATTGTGCTCATTGCAGTAAAATTGTCCAAGGTCAAATCAGGTTTGAAGATGACTCAAAGAGGCTTTTTTGTTTTGTCCTCAAATGCAGTTTCACGCTGCTTGGTGTACATTGTTTGTACACAGAATTCTACATTTTCCATGGAAGTGAGCGTTGGGAGTAATTTCATTTGAAGAACCCACAGGCTAGTTTTTTGCTAAATAACATTGCTCAGTGTGGTTCTGAAATCACCTGCTGCTTTGCATCCTTTTTAAATGTTATGTGGTCCGTGAATTTTGTTTTGCAACAGGAAAGAATTACTGTAAAATCTTTCTTGAATTGATATAAACTTCATTCTTTCCTGAAGTTTAAAGAGATGGGAAGCTGAAGCACTAGCCCTCCTTAGCACAGTTATGTGTTCTGGAAGACAATGGAGATGTGTTTCTCTTACGCTCTGGTATCTGCATCTGGTTCCAAATGTTTCCACAAAATGAGCTGTGCTGGATGGAGTGCTAGACCTGTTTGAGAGCATTTCTTGGATTCGTGTTACCTTCTGGGGCCTCTGTGTTACATAGGACATAAATCTTGATTCTAGAAATAATACTCGTGCCTTTTATTTTATGGGTTGCCAGTGTGAAAATTACAGCCTTTGCTGTAAAGGTATTTGAGAGTTCCATGTGCTTAGCCCGCCCAAAATTTCCCAGTTTTAATTTTTTTTGCAAAACCACAAACAAGCATGTAAGCTACTTTCTATGAAAAACTAGGTATATAGGGTTTTCTTAAGTTTCTTGACACTTCAAAACATCAAAATGGAGAGTTTGCCCATTCTCCTCTTCATCACCTCTATTCTCGTGCGTTTCAGAATTTACTATCTCAAGAATATCTAGTGAAACCCGATTCAAAAGTATCTATAAAAAAATTTAGGAAAACAGACATTGTGGGAGAATCTAATTGATGTAGCTGACTGAGGAGAGAAACCCCGTCTTTTTACTAATTGCATCTTCAATTTTAATAATATTCCTGCATGGATTTTATCTCCTAACTTCCAAGATAACCCAAGGACTGATCTTTGATCTGTTCAGCCAACACATACGATCATTTGCTACCTTTCTGTGTTAGGCAGCACTCCAGCTGCAGCAGCATGTGGCTCCAAGTGGGCCACAGGCCAAATATCCAGCCTTGAGGAAGAGTCTGCAGCTTGCCCTGAGCATTGTGTTACTTTTGATGCTTTGTTAGCAATATCTAAGCTTGCTACTTTAAAGGTAGCTCAAACATGCCCACACTAGCTGCAGTGACCACAGTAGTGTGCTATTTGCTGTTTCTCTTTTTTCTATCTCTCTCTGTGATCCCCTTGGCTAAAAATAGGTTAAGATTCTTGCATTAAAAATAGAAAGTCAAAAGCTATATGCATGTCTATACATTTTGTTTGTTAAAATAAATCAAATACAGACACATAATGAGGGTGAAAACACCTTGCTTTTTTTAGCCATTTTTTCCTAAGCTTCTTCGTCTAGAACACAATGAAATAGGCAAAAATGGGTTATATATCTATCAAAAGATTTTGTTAATATTGTAAACCATAAGAATGAAGCTTGTCTAGACTTTTTCTTTCTAATCAATGGGATCTTGAGCTAAAATTAGGGTCTTAGATCTTAAATATCCTCATTTTTTTTGCAATTTTTGAATGTGATTTCCTTATTGTGCCTGATTCAAATGGTAAACAGAAGCCTTGCTCTAATTGGTTGCTTATCCTATTTTTAATTTACAGGAGCAATTTAATCCTTCTGAATTACAGAAGGGGCAAGCAACTCCATAAATTTAAGTAATGAGATTTGTTAAGCATAATTTCATCATGAGGATTTTTCTTAGAACACATATCTTTTCCAGAAAAATATTTGATTAAAGCATGGTGGGTGAAACAGTATGCTGATTCCCAAATATTGAGAGGTTCCTCCTCCTATGAGGTTTTAAATTCTTTCACCTCTGACTAAGATGAGCATTGGAGAAGGGGTATGACATGGTTTACCAAGATGTGATGAAAGGACAATGTACAAGACATACCAGTTATTCAAAAATAGTGTTACAGTTTTGAGATTAGGCACCTTAGATGTTTAATAATACATGTTGCATGTCTGCTTTTATTAAACACAGGAATAGTAACCGTCAGATCTGTAACTGTCATTATTGACTTGAATGAACAACAGTCAGTTTTGAAAGGTTATAAACAGACCTATTTGGAGTACCCTGCATTTTTTTTTTTCAAGAAAATACAGATGTGATTGAACAAATTTATGTACCCAACATGGGGTATAAGCTGGATCTGTGAAATGACAAAAGACTTTCCAGCAAGTGGAGTAAGTTTCCATTTAAGCAGCAAGTGGGGATAAATTAGTAGCATGAAGTTTCCACAGGCCTGAACTGGATGTCCAGCCCAGGCCTGCAGTGCAATGGTGAGAAGTCCTTCCAGTGCCTCTGACTCTTTCAGGCTGCTGTTTCCTGCTCATCCTGCCTCTGGCAGCACCAGCAGGGACAGCACTGAGTCCTGGTATTTGTCATGTCCTTGCCCTGCCTCGTAAGGATCCAGGAGATCTTGTTGTTTGTGAACTGCTCCCCGTCTTTTCTCCACCCATCTTCATTATATATGTGACCTCTGGGCAACTGCAGATGTGCTGTCCAAGCGAACATGTGAACTATTTGTGTCTAAAGGGAATGACATTTGCTCACCTCTGATATGCAGAATATTATATAAGTGTCCTGTACTGCAGCTTAAATTCAGTATTCACAAATTTCTGCTGGCTTTGTTGTCTTTGCTGATGCCTTTAGGGTCCAAGCCTCAGCAGCTGATGTTTTGTGGCTCTGATGTTCTGAACAATGTGTTTTGCCAGCCATCTAATGTCAAATTGTTCCTTTGAAGGCATCAGATGATGCAACTTGAGAACCTAACTACTTCTTCACTTTACTGTATAGGATGATCAGTCTTCACCTTTGGTTGGCCTCCAGCAGCACAGCAACATTATTCCTCTAGGCATCAAAAAGGTAATGAATGCTCTTCAACTCCTTAATGCTCTTTCTTCCCTGTCTCAGTTTCCTGCAACAGACTACTAGTGTTTAAGTTCCATAGGTGATGTTGACACCAGTGGAGGTAACCATGACACTTCAGTTATTAATGCCCCAGGATCTGGATCAGATTTTCACTAGCTCAGGGATCCTGAAGCTTTTTTTCCTTTTTTTTTTACTCCTTTTGTAGTTGTGAATTCTTTTTCATTCTAAAAATGGAGCCCACAGCTTCTTCTGGGGAAAAGACAGAGGAAGAGCTGAGACCCTATTCTATGCACCTTCCAGGTTAGATTTGTAGACTATACATTAATTTTACAAGCTTCCATCTTTAAGACCATCTAAGGGCGTTGGCAATTTTCTAAATAATTTCTAAACGGCAGAACCAATCACATGGTATTAGCTTTTGGATACCAGTACTAGCTATTACAAGATCTTTGAGGTTCTTTTGGATAAGATCAAGTTTTTTGTTTGGAAAGAATCCTTGTTTTGAATTTTAGGGTAATGGATTTGAACAAAAAAAATTTACACATTATCTCCAAAATGAACTTTCCCTCTTCAACACAATTCTTTCTTCCTTCAGTAAGGAATGAATTGTTATTCTATTCTTCTTTGTTAAATATTTGTTTACAGTCATTGGGATTCTGCATGGTTTAGAGGAGGTTCCTTACTTGTTGAAAAGATTTTGTGCTCAGAGAATAAATTTCAGGCAGGGGGATGGGTGAGGAGATCAGAAAGGCCCCTGAGGCCATTCAGCTTTGTAATATCAGCAGGTATATATTGTAACTTTGCCATACCGGCTTGGTAAGCAGAGGAGAGAAGGTACAAGTTCACATCCTGGCAAATACAACAATTTAAGAAGAATGTTAGTTCATTAATATTTAAATGCAGTTCTCAATAGTTTATGTGCAACACAATTCAGTTTTGTGGTGCTGGCTGCTTTCAAAAAGGTAGGTATTACTTGTCGTGTCAAACCTTTTAGTCTTCACTGCATACCACAGCTCATTATTGGGGATCATAGCTTCAGGTGAGGTAACTTGATTCATTTATGCACAAGCTGGGCAAGAAATTCATAAATATTTAAAACTGATTTATATTTACTAGTGTAATATGGCATATTGAATTAGTTGTCTGGTTTGCCTGCCAGCATTTCAAAGTTTTTGTTTAATTATCATGTTATCTGAGTCTGATGGCCAGTGTTTTTTAATGGATTCATGCTTCTGCTCTTTCCTTTAGCTTCTCCTTAAGCTCTTCTGTGCTCCTTTTTGACCCAAATGAATTGAAATCTTGTCAGCTTAGTGCACTGACAAATGGAAATAGGTGACTAATGTTGATTGTCTTTTGGTATTTCATATTCTGCTTGCCAAGAATGTCTTATGTACTGCAATCATTTAGAATCCTACACACTCAGGGTAGTCATGTTTTTCAGACTGATTGCAGTCAGTTGACAAAGAATATCATCTTGAGCAGATGCTCACCCGTAGCCACCCCTTCTTATAATTACTTAACTTAAGAAGAAAAAATTAAATAAGACACAGAGGACCATTTAGTCATATGGTCTGATCTCCTCTGTATCCTGTATCCATTAAATTTCACACACATACAAGCAGTGAGAGCAGTAGCCTGCATTTGGCTAAAAAGCTGTCTTCCAGAAAGGCATCTTGTCATGGATGAGGGATCTAAAATCATTAAAAATTTCTTGGCGACTTTATTAGCTGCTCCAATGATGTGTTGTCACCTTAAGAAGAAAAATTTTGAGCTATGTTTGAATTTGTCTGACTTCAGTTTCTACCACAGCTGTTTGTTATGCCATTGTCCACTAGATTAAAGAGCCCTTCAGAATCCAGTATTTTTTTTCTGCATGGAGGTACTTATATGCTGCAATCAAGTCAATCTTTTTGATACGATAAACAGACTGTGCTCTTTAAATCTCACTTAGCAGCATTTTTCTTCAACTCTCAAATCACATTTTCAGCTATTAATCTGCCCCCTCGACTGTTTTTTGACTTTTTTTTCAAAACCTAGGCAGGAACACAGTATGCCTGATTGGTCTTATTGGTGATATAAAACTGTGTTCCCTACTTTCTTCTCCCTTGATGCATTTTAATCCCTCCTTTTAGCAATGTCACAGTCAGTGTTTAGGATGAGTTGGTGACTACAACCCTAAATCTTTTCCAATGAGTGCCATCACTCTTTCAGTACACAAAATCTACAATCCTTCAAGCTTATTACAGGGATTTAGCTAAAGTAGGTAAATTTTGTTTGACAAGGTCCAGTTTGCCACTCAATTCCAACTTCTTCACTTGATTGATTGATACCTTTGCCATTTTTCTCCTTTTGGGGTCATTTTCAGAAAAACATAACCATTCAAAGAAGGTTCCCTTACTTGCAGTTACTTTTTGTCATTGGTTATTTAGGCAAGGCCTACTCAATTTAACATCTGCTTTGGTGACATCATGGATTACCACATTTTCTTTCAGACTAAAAATCTGAACCCTCAGTATGCGTGTAACCAAACAAGCAATCTCATCAAAGAATGAATCTAGAGAAGTTTGATTAGACCTGGTCTTCATAAAAAAGACTGGAATTATTTCTATTAATTACCTCAAAATATTTTAAAATTAAATGTTGCTCCCTTTATTATTTAGGGTACCAGTGTTGGTCTCTACTTTCCTCTCATTTTACTTGCTCCTTTTTCACTACTAGTATAAGATTAACACCCCTTTGGAACTTCACAAATCATTATTCTTATCTTTCTTAATTACTTGCAGGTTCTTTATAATCCCCTTGAGACCCATCTACTTGTTTCTTTTGTAGCACAAAAGTACTTATAAAACATTTTACGCATCAGCACAAAACCACTTAGGAGCTACGTTTACTGCATGGGTCAGTATCATCACTGGTTTTTGTTTTGTTCCTAACACACTTTAAATGTGCTGTTTATCTTTAGCTATTACAACCATGGATATTTTTTCTTGTCCATTAATTTATCAATTTCTGATATTGTATCTTGTAATTTATAGCAATTTTAATATAAATAATTTCTCTTTATTTTCCACTTTCTTTCTGACTACCACCTTTGAGTTTTTATGGTAAAATTACTGCCTTCTGTGATTGCAAAGTCATAGTCTTCTGGCCATTTACTAGAGGCTTTATGAGAGCCCCTCTTTCGACGTTCACACAAACTGGGTTTCTCATTTTCATCTGTCCCTACTGTTTTTCTCAGTTTGGGGATATTAGCTCTTTTGAAGCAGCAGAAATACATAGTTTTGATTGAGGTTGTCTTTCATTTACCCGTGATGAATGCAATCAGACCACAATTGCTTGTTCCCAGGCAACTGCAAACTCTTAATTTAGTGATATCAATCACTTTTATCTATTACAATGTGGTTCAAATACTTATCCCTTCCAGTGTAGAATATCTATTGGGCTACAAAATTACCTTCTACAATTGTACATTTTATTAATGGCGTGGTAGAATCCACTGTTAAGCTACAAAAGGGCTACACTTGTTTCCCCACAAATAAGAAAAATTAGGACACTACATGTGAATAAAGGTTTAATTCTCATCTGAATATTTCACTACTTCCGAACACCTTTGTCAAACTTTAATCAGGATTGAATTTTAAGGGAAAACATAAATTTTGGGGGCATTGGTAGTTAATTTTTGGACACTTCCAGACCTTCCCGTGACATCAAAGCTTGTTTACTTTTTTCTTTTAAAAGGTAGTAATTGGGAGGAAATTTGTTTTAAGAGGTAGTAATTAGGAGGAAATAAAGGGATGAGAATTAAGAAGGCCAATGTTGTGCTGAACGAGGCAGGTGTCCTGGGATGAACTGGAACAGGGATGCCAGCCATAACTCATCTAGAGCCTTTAAAACTTGGGCTGTTCCGCTTGGAGTAGAATGAGGCAGGCCCTCACTCTAGTCTACAGTTTACTTCTGGGGGGAAGCAGAGGGGAAGGCACTGATCTCTTCTATGTGGTGACCAGTGACAGAACCCGAGGGAATGGCCTGAAGCTGTGCGAGGGGAGGTTTAGGTTGGATATTAGAAAAAGGTTCTTCACCCAGAGCATGGCTGGGCACTGGAACAGGTTCCCCAGGGAAGTGGTCACAGCGCCAAGCCTGACAGAGCTCAAGAAGTGTTTGGACAACGCTCTTGTGTGCATGGTGTGATTCTTGGGGTGTCCAGGGCAGCGGTAAGAGTTGGACCTGATGATCCTTGTGAGTCCCTTCCAACTCAGAATCTTCTGTGATTCTGTAAAAACTGCCCTCGGTGGGCGGCGATGCCCTGCCGGGCTGCCGGCACTGAACTGACGAGCCCTGCTCACGGCGCCTGCCTGCAGGCGAGCCACGCAGCCCCGACGAGGGCTTTTAAGGCACCGGGTCAGACCTTAGAGGCAGCGAAACAAACCCGTTACCGCCAACAGCGACTGCCACGACCCCCCGATTTGGCAGGGAAGGCAGCTCTCGGGCATGAAACCCCCCAGCATCCCGCTGCACCGCGGCCCCGTGGCCCTCGCTGGCAGCCGTGCCGGGTCGCCCTGCCCCGCGGGAGGGGCGGCCCGGCCGTGCCGAGGGTATTTATAGCGGCCCGACGGTGCCGAGGGCATTTACAGCGGCCCCGGCAGCGCGGGCGGCGCGGAGGCACAGCCAGGGCACGGCGGGGCGGCCCCCGCTGCTCTCCGGTCCCAGCGCGACGCCGAGATGGAGGGTAAACGCTGGCAGGGCACAGCCGGGCCGTCCCTCCTCTGTCCCCGCTGCGGGCGGAGGGGCTCGGGAGAGGCTGGGAGGAGGGAAGCGGCTCGCTCTCTGCCCCGCTCGGGGCTTTTAACCCTTTCCTCGTCCTGCGGAGGCTCCTGCAGCCTCCCCATCACGGGTATCCCCGGGCTTGGCGAGGAGAGGGGCCTCGGGACAAGGCAGGTCGGTTCGCAGCCCGGGTGCACGGCTGCCTGCTGGGGATCTACCTGTAACCTCCTTTTGTTACGGTGCAGCGGTAGCGTAGCCAGGATGGTTTAACAAGGTACAGAGTTTGCAACAGTTGTCATCAAAACGTTGAAGAACAGCATTTTTTTTTGTTGAAATAAGTGATCTTTAAAGAGGGATACCTTTAATTTAATTTTTTTTTTTTTTCCATCAGGCACCACAATAATACAGTGTTATATAGCAATATAGTGATTGGCTTTGGAACAAAAGGTTTCAGTAAGAAAGACGTTAATCCTATTTTATAAATGCATGATCAAGTTCTTTACCCACATGAAGAGGAAGGACTTGCATCATTAATGAAAAGTAAAAGTTGAGCATATGCTTATGAAAGTTGTGACTATGCATGAGCTATGGCTAATACAATAATGACACTGCTGGAGGAGCTTAGAAAATGCAGAGATTAAATTTGCAGGGTTGAGAAACAGGGAAGTCCTTAGTCTTGTGAATGGAAGCTGATTGCTAAGTCAGAAAATTGTAAAAGTGTTTGCAGATGGCTGTCCCCCTCTCCCACAAGATCAATATTCTTGATAAGAATTTCTTCACTTATCTCAAATTGCGAATCTCTTATGAAAATTTTCAAAAAGACTTGAGACCAAATAAGTGTCTTTTATATTTTACCCTAACATGGATGAAACAGTGAAAAAGCTTTTATTCCCAGGTTGAGAAGTCTCCTCTTACATTCATGGGTGAGCCAAATTATTAGCACTATACTGGTTGAAAAGTCTCTGAACAAAATCATATATTTGAAAGAAAACTTCAGAAACTTCGTATTTTAAAAAGAGTGGACACCTTTTGCTTTATTTGATATAAATTGAATGACCATTGTAAAGTTATATCACAGTTCTGGTGTGTAGTAAATATGTTCTGGTGCCCATAGTATTTTTTGGCTGTACTGTAAGGACAGCTGTACTATGTGAGTAGCAAGGGCAGTACTGTTTGAGTGACAGCAGCTCCAAAAGTAATTTGCTTCAGATGCAGCTTATATTTATATCCTCTGCCAAAACAACACCAAAGATATGCTGCCAGCAGTCACCAAGACTGAGATCCTGGTGGTTTAGGCGGGTTGTAGTGTTCTTGTTCTAATATTGACTACCAAAAGTCCTAATCTCCTTCCTATTTTCCTTCCAAAACCAATGGCTTGTGCTGGTAAAACAGAATGTGTCTAATGGTAATGGGATCTTCACTCTTGTTGCTGCAGGTTTTCCTCTCTCTCTATGTTATTCATGAGCAGCATCTGTTATTTCTCTGCACTTTCCCTTTCACGAGGAATTCTTTACTCTCATAGATGTCTCTCCTTTATCTTTGGTGATTTGCTGTGTTTTCTGCCGGGTTCTGTCTGGTGAATGAGCTTTACTTAAGTGGGATGGTGAATAAAGTTAGGCTGCATTGTAGCCTTCTCTATAAGCTCAAGTTATTGAAAGAATTTGGCTCTATGTTTCTCAAGGTTGTACAGCTTTGCTGCCTGCTGAAATAGTTCCTTCTATTTTTTTTTTTTTTTTTATATATGCAAATGTGCATCCATTGTTAAAACCAGACATTCTGGGCTGATGGGTGCAGTTCTCCTTTCAGTGCTGATATTTTGTGCTCTTAGCTTTTAAAGCTCTATTCGAAAGCGTCTGGGAGAGAGACTGAAGGCACCTGCCTGTTGCAGCACTAGCATTGTGTTTGCTTTGCACAGCTGGAGCAGCTGGCAAAGTGGGCACAGTTAGAGAGGAGACTTGGATGTGCAGAGAGTTAACACTTGCAGTAGCTGCTGAGCTGAGCACAGTGGGAGCACTTTGAGGGGTGACACTGGGTTCTTTTCCTTGTTTTTTTATTTTTTTTCTTTTCTTTTTTAAACCCCCTCAATATATCTGAAAGTGACCACTTGAATTTCATTTTGCTGATTGCTAGTTGAGCCTAATTTCTCTCGGACATCACTACTGTCCACAAGGGAAGCCTTAATGACTGTGCAGGCATGAGTAACAGGATTTTTTTTTTTTTTTTTTTTGGCTATGCTGCCATTCAGACAAAAGACAGCAAAATCCAATTAATGAGAGGAGGCCAAGTTATAAATTCCTACTCCTAGCTGCAGAAGGGGATCTTCACTGCATATATACTTCAGTCATTTGGCATCAGGGTGGTTTTCCAAGGTTGATTTGGCTTGGAGATAGCGTGGCAAATTCTGTATTTGGAGAAAAAAAAATAGGTGAGCTGTTTCCTTGTGGGACATAAGTCTGAGTGTATTAAGCAGGGTTTCAAGCAGGTTGCTAGCTCATTAATACAACAGAGTCAGAGCTGGCAATCACAAAAGGAAGTGAGCAGCCAGATTTTGTGCAGTATGCTGCTTTTTAACTTTGAATTGCTGGTGGCTCTGTGTGTATTGGTATGAATGGGGAGTTACATGGTTTTATGCCACCAACAGATTGGAGAGGTGAGTTGGCAAACATTTTGTGTAAGGTGTTGTCATGTTGCCATCTCAAACAGCTGTAATGTGAAGCGTGGTAAAACACCTGGAAATTAGGGTGACTTTAGGGCACTGGTAATGTGACACTCAGGTTAGTATTTTGGTCATAGCAGGAGGGATACTATCTCTGTGTGTCTTAAAGTCTGATCTGGTAAAAGAAGTGCTAACATCTTTGCTAATATCACTTCATCAGAGGAAGGGAGACATCGTTTTGCAAGAAATTAAGCTTGCATCAAATAAAACCATTCTGTGTGAGTGCATTCATGGTGCTTTAAAATTAATAAGAGTTTTCTTGGCAGTAAATGAACATTTAGTGAAGAAGCTTAATTTGACATTTGAAAAGTTCAATAAATAATTTTTTCTTTCTTGATTAAGGCATCTTTTAAACTGTCACTTATACAACCAGGAATTGTCACTTTTTAATACATTAGGAGATCTTGTTGCATATTGATTCAGCTATTATTGCCTATTAAACAGTTTAGATTTTGTGTGCCTTAATTTCCCTGCTCTTGACTATTTTAAGCTGCCTGCTTCTTTAAAGATCATTTATATTTGCATAAGCATTTATCACATATTCAAGACAGAAAAAATGGACACATTGACATACATGTCTTTGTACTTCTGACTTGCTTCCACTCTGTGATCAAGGGTGAGATAGTTTTTTATGCTCATTCCAGATGTTTATGGAAACTACCTCTCCAAGCTTTGAAAAAATCAGAATTTGAACTTCTTATGGCCTTTTTTGCTTTGTCTTGTGTCACAAACTGCCGAGGTTGTAGGAGGTAGTTGTTAGTAAAGCATTGAAAAGTCAAGGATACTCAGCAGAACATAGCTGAATTTGGGCCATTTCCCCCCTTTTTTTGTTCTCCCTGTGCACACAAATAATCTAATCTCATTTTAGCATTACTGAGGTTTATACTTGTGCAGCAAGGGAATAATTAATTGAAAAGGCAAATTGTTGTTGCTTTGTGGCATGTCAGTAGTGGTTGTTTCTGTTGATAATTATTGTCAGGCTTTGTCTAAGGGTAATAAAAGATGTCTTTGACCTGATTCAAATGTTTGTATGTTCATCTCTGTTACCATTTCTTGAGTATATGCGATCTTTATCTTTTTTAATGAAAAGCTTGTCAAGTGTCAGCAAATAGAAGTAAAGTAAAAGTCACGTGTCCAGAAGCTTTTCAGTGCCATGAATGTGATGAGAAAGGTGGTGCTTAATGATCAAGGTCTTTTGTCAGCAATGACTCTACAAAGTAGTTGGTTAAATCTAGATAATTTGGAAGAGATTGTGGCTCTAAAGCTTAGCTATCTCTGCCCTTTGTCACATCTCATCTTGTGTATGCTGAAACACCTTATAAATATGATCTTATCCATTGGCAAATGTCAGGGTTTTGACAAGAAAGATTGTCTTTAAGTGGCTTGGCATCCCTCTGCTGGTTACACTGTAAGACAGCTTGCAGTGTCTCATTAAGCTGCTTAAACCAATTTTTCTCAAGCAGCCCTACTCCATTGTTCAGGGATTATTGAGCCCTCTTTGGGGCCAATATGTCATGTTAAAAAGCTCTGGCACCAACCTGAAGGGGAAAGAGCAAGTGACAAATGCTGTATGTACCTGGTATTTGGTTGCAGTGCTAATGCTGAGGTCAAATGGCTGATTTAAGTTTTGGCAAAGTCAAAACAACCAACCAAACAAACCCCAAACAAAATAAGGTATCAATTTTCTGCCTTCAGTAGAAGAAAAATGGAAGACCTGGGTGCAGTCAGACTACAGGTGGTGTGGTGGCTCTGTTTGGCCTCTTTCAGCTGCCTTGCTGGGATTACAGTCTCATTTCTGAGCCCTAGCACGCACAGTAGGGTCAGATCTGTGCTCCCACCAGGCACCATCCAAACTGATGCTCTGGTAAAGGACTGTTGGTGTATTCTGCTGGCACCTGCCAGTGCTATGCAGCAGCCTGGCCTCTTGCAGCTCAGGAGTGGTTTCCCAAATCAGGTAGTGAGACCAAGGCAGGCACAACCTGAAGTGGTGTGTCCAGAGCCCCGCTGGGTCCCTCATCTCTGTGACTGATCTCTGCTGGTGTTAGCAGCAGCATTATAATAGCCTGGGCAAGGCAACTTGCTGCATTTTGAAAGTGCACTGAGCTACTTTAAACTACTCTTACACTGAACTGATAGGCCAATAAATTATGAATATCTATGTAGGAACTAGTTCAGAGAACCTAGTGGGCTGGAAAGTTACATCCTGATTAGCTATGCACCAGCTTCCTCATGTTAGTCAATAAGGGCGTATCTCAGAATTATGTTGTAGGCATGAGTTACTGAACAGCAATTGGAAATCCTTTGTAGGAAGCAGAAAATATGGAAATGTTTATGATATGAAAAAGTGAGAGGGAAAGACTTGTTTTGACTGTAACTTGAATGTAGAGGTAAAACTTCCTAATATGAAATTTAGACTTTTCATCTATTTCTATATTTTAACTTGCATCGAATCCCATAAAACTCAGTTTTAGTAAATTACTGCCTGCTTAGTTGATTTTTGAAATACTGGAGATAAAAATTGATTTTATATTATGATGAAAAATATAGTTCTTGCATGAAATTGCAGGCTGTCAGGAACCCTTTTATAACAAGTTGCAGAACCTCCATTTGAAAAAACCGCCAACTATTTGTGTTTTCATTTCACCTTTTCTTTCCATTGGGAACTAGAAAAATCTCGGGGATTCTGTATGTTCTATGTGGGTCACACCTATATTCATCATTTCTGTCTGAACTTGGCCTCCTGAAGTTAACTTTGCTATCCCATGTACAGTACCTTTGATTGACTTGGATGTTGCAGATTCAGTCACTTTCCCACAGAAAAGGAACATTCATTAGATATTCATCATCAATACACAACTTTTCATTAAAATAAAAAGAGTTTTATTTCTCAGATAGTTCCTACACTCTTAGCAGGTGTTAAGAGTTAGAAGATTGTGAGCCTAAAGAATCAAAGGGTCAAGGAGTTGGGATTTCCATTTCATCATTGGCATGTGCCATTTCTCAGTTTTGCATCAAGGTAAATTCTGATTCTCCACAGCCTTTCTTCCTAATTGGAAACTGCACGAATCATTCCTGCAGTTACTTGGTTAGGGCATTGCAGATTTGTTATGAAAAAATAACGACAATTGCTGAGATTTGGGTGCATAAAAATGTCTGAATATTTTTTTTTTAACTCTTTGCCTGATTTTTTTCTTTTTTTTTAAGCAAACCCTGACTGGGGCCGCACAATATGACATGTTGTGAGCATTCAACTCAAAGGGTGCTCCCTCAGAACTCTGGAAATACCTCTGAAAGCAGGACCTCTGTCCTAGTGTGGACCTCGCATTCCCTGTCAGATATTCATTGCTGCGTCTCCTCTCCTCATTTCATGCTCCCAACCCTTCCTTTAGGAAAGGGAAATTCAGGTGTGGGATGGAGAATAGGACCCATTTGTTGTGCTGTTGCTGTTCAGTGCTAGCAGTGTGCTCAATGAGTCTATTCAGGGGTTTTGGAGTGCAGACACAAGCACATTTGTTTTGGTTAGGTCCTGCTCTATAAAGGTCACATTTGCCTTTTCACAGTCAGAGGATTCCTGTGTGGGGGTGGCTGTTGCAGACCTTCTGAGGGGAAGCACCCAGCTTGTTCTCTATCCACAGGCCTGCTCCATAAATCTGCTAAACAAGAATATGTAATATAGGGGGAATTGTATAAGCCCTACCATACTCATGCCTACTTATTTTTTTTTTTTTTCATATGGATAGCTTTTCCAGGACAACAAGTCATTTCATATACTGGATTTTAAGAAAACTGCATTTTCTTTGCTTGGCAACAGGCCTGGGAAATCAGTTTAGGAAGAAACACTGTATTCTTGCCTTGAGACTGGAGTGGCTTTACTTTATTCTTAAGTACAGAAGGCAGTGATTAAAGAAAAAGAAGTGTCTTTAAAGATTATTTATACCAAGGTACTCATATAGCTGCATAGTGTGGGACAAGTATGTGTTTTAATGCTTTGATACATGATATGGCACCACAATAATTCATTAAACATGTTGGTGTGCAGTCTTAATGCTGAAGGCACTTGTTTGCTTTTGCTGGACACACTGAAAGAAGACCCATGACTAGATCATACAGAATGAGATTTTTTTTTTCTGATTATTGCTGGCAATTACTACTGCATTTGTTACAAAGCAGAAATAGGCCTTTGGTCAAAACCAGCTTTTTGCATTCCCTCAAATAGTCAGGGGTGCTAATGCAGTATAAACTGAACAGGATTTGGGTCTGGCATTCAAGCACAAGCTACTCTTTCACAACAACCCCCTTCTGTTTCCTCATTTGCCTTGTGAGCAGTAAATCTTTCTGGTCATTTCATGCTACTCTCCCAAATATTGTTAGAATGGGCCAAGTACAATGCTTCAGTTTCTTTTTGTAGTGCAAGGATTTAGCAGTTAAATATGGAAACACAGATGAAGCTTTTAAAATATATGGTATGACTTATATAGAGATATAGAAACATCTGAAAAATGTTTATTTTTTTTCTGTACATTATTCCAACTCCAATTAATTTATGTTTGCTTCTGGGAAATAATATTGATCATAAAAATGAAATGCTGGTTGGAAATCCTTAGGCTTCTGTAATAGAATATTTCTTTCAGGATGAAATATGAGAATTATGAGCTTGACTTTGCTGCTGCTGAAGCCAGTGGCTGAATGCCCAATTGCCTTCAACTGGAGCAGGATTGAGTCTTCTCTTTTGCTGAAGGATATCTTAAACAGTCGGTAATTCTTAATCTCTGTGTTAAAGCCCTTCCATTTGCTAAATTTTTAGTTCTTTTTCAAGCCTGGAGCCATTTGGCTGAAGTTGTATTTGATGTATTTTCTGGAAGTCTGTTTTCTGAGTCTGCTTCCAAGTGTGTTTCTGTATTTTCAAATCGGAAAGAATATATTCATTACAGCCACATCTCTAGATGGTTTCCCTACCATATTTGAAAACAAAAGAGGTACATGTGGAAAGATGCTGTTTCTGTGAAGCGGGCTTTCCCACTTCAAAGAAAATGATGTTCCTTTAGTGCAATCAGGGGCATTTGAGACAGATATGTAAAAGGCACAAAGTTTTTAATGGAAAATAGTGTTGTGAGCATTTGATGAGCGATTTTATTTTTTCTCTTAAGAGACAATGTATCATCAGCATACTGTGTGTTTCTTAGTTTGGATGCTGAGCTCTGAGAATGTGTTAAAGGCATCTATTTAACTGTGATATGGAAAGTGACCCTGGAGTCTTTCTGGAGGTTCATCTATCTAAAGCATAATAAATTGGTCATTAGCCTCTTTTAAAAATGCAATAAAAGAGAAAATGTTGTGGAATTTCAGAGGTTTATCCTCTACTTTGTTTTCTTCTTCTGGGTTTTACTGCAACCAAGAGGAAACACATTAATTTTTTTGATAAAGAAGAGTTTGACCATCTCATAGGAACTCCAGGATTCAGACAGTTACAAGTAGAAGATTAAGTATTTTCAATTGTAGAGAGATCATGAGGGATAAGAAGAGTGTATGTATCCAGTAGTGGTTTCCAAAACCTGAAGACTACCTCAGAAAAATGTGTGTGCTTGATTTAGTGCCTGATTGTGAAAGAGTTTTTTCTGCTAATTTCAAGTAATGGTCTTATGGTATATTCCAAGGCAGAATTTGCAACAAATTCAGATTGCAATTATAAGTGAAAACAAAACAAAAAACCAACAACAACAACAACAAAAAAACCAAAACAAAACAAAAAAAATTGAGGAAATGGTAAGTAATTGCAAGGAGTATTATTCCATGAAATAAAATATGGGCAAAGTTACGAACTTTTTGCTGGAGCTTTACAAAGGTAAAATGATGCTGAAATGAAGGCTCTCTTCCTTCTAACCTCTCTGCTTTGCCTTTCTTTCATAGACTGTGCCCAAGTTTCAAAACAGATGTGGGGACTAGAGGTAGACAATCACCCCTTTTCTGGAGCATATCTTCTTCCTATGGATCCACAAAGCATCCTAGGGAGACTATAAAACTGTGTGTAGAGGTGAACAGGCTTCAAATAGGAAGCTGTCAGACCTATGACTCAGTTCCCTAAAGACCTGGTAGAAAATGTAATGTAAAGTTCTGCTTTTGCAGAATTCCTGTAAAAAGATCATTGTAAAGTCATAGAAATACTAGTGTCTTATCTCTGTGCAAAAGTGACAGGAATAGGGCTAAGATAGTTACCAATAGAAACTCTTTTCATAACTCTGCTTCTAGCAGACACCTGAGAGTTGAAGGAGAACAAAAAACCTCAAACCAATGAACCAACCGACACCAGTACCCCAAACAAACAAACAACAACAAAGTGTTAAAGAATTAGCGAGTTCTCTTGCTCCACCATCTATTCTGCATGTAACCAAAGTAAGTTTTAATATCTGTGCTCTGCAATAGATATTAATCTCCCACATAGTTGTGGGGTTTTTTTTTAAATTTTTTTTAAATTTTTTTTTTAAGATCCTGTTCTCTTTTTCATAGAAACAAAACACCTTTGACATACATGGAGATCATAGACTCTCCAGGTGATGTTAAGGTTGAAATTCTTTTCTTCTGTTTATGTTAAACTCTGAACAGTACTTAAGGCAGCTATTTATACATCAAATAACTAAGTCTCAACACAAAATTAGTCTCTATTGTCTCTGCCCAAAGCCCTAATGCCTTCCATTCCTTTGTAATACCCAGGGTTTTAAGTCTTGTAAAGTTTATCTACTAGCTTGTGTTTCCAGAGATAAACATCTATGACTTTGTGAAAGCTGCAGTTTCTTTACAGTGTCTGCTGTGGTGTGCTGGAAAGCACGATGAGAATTGACATTTTTGATGCCTGTGATTTTTCCTCTTTGCCTGTTGAAGATTTAATATTGTTTGCCTGCTTGTTTTCCATCTGTACCGTAAGAACATTTATGCCTTTCCTATAACAATGTGCTGAAGCCTACTCTGTTCAGGAATATTTAATATACTTCCCATTTGGATTAAAAATAGGAGTGATTTCAGAAATGCATGGAGGAGGGGGGTGGGGTATGTCATTTTTGTTGACAGCATTATGGGAAGTGTGAGGTCCCATCTCATGTTGGAATTTTATCTTGTTTGTCATATCTCTCTTGATAAGTCAAACTGAACTGAATAGCTTCTCTGAGTCACCAGAAAATAAAAGCTCTTGGGATTAGCAGGGTTTCTTTCAATCAATGGACCTTGAAGTGATGCACATTTCTAAGCAGCTTTGTTGTTATTCTATGTCCTCCTGTGCATGAGGAGCTGTAATTATGATAAGCATGATGAATGTTTCAGACGGCAGTGACTGGCAGTCTTCTGGAAATTCAGTTGTTTGTTTAGACCTGTGAAAGAGCCAGCTGTCTTCTCTACTTTGTAAGTGGAGCAAAACGTAAAGCAGTAAGATGAAGTTGTTTCGGGCACGGAACTTTTTCCACACGCCCCAGCCTTGCACCATCCTCGCTGTAAGTGAAGATGACCCATCGTGGCAGTGCTGCCTGGCTTTATGGATCTCAGCTATTCCAAAGCAAGATCAGTGAGCAGATACTGCCTGTAAGCCAGATAATTTAACTACAGTAGTTACCGCTTCTCCTTTCAGCGTGATACTGTTTCCAATATCTATTCCCTCGATATCTCCAAATGTCTCAATTTCATCTTCATCCTCATGTTGATGAAAACCTGAGTCCTGTTCTTGCTGTATGAAATCAATCCATGAAAGAGATACGTAGTTGTCACTGTTGGCCAGTGTCTTATAAGCATCTTGGGTGTGCTCTCAGGGGAAATGTAGAGCAGGGAGTGAAAATGTGTTCACGGAACACATCAGGAGAGTACGTCTTCTGGGTAAAGGTGGGGGAGGGGAAAGAGATAATCACTGGAGAAGGGAATAAACAAGATAATCTGCCCAGCAGATTATTGTAATTAGTGACTGAGGCCACTTCATAACATAAGGGCAGAAAGAAGTACAGGTATGTGACATCGAAAGGTTTTATTTCCATGGAGTGTGGGTCAGTGAAGCGCTCTGCAAAGAGTGCAGAAGACTCAGAGGAAGAGGACTGGCTGGTGGGAAGGAGCAGCAGAAAGATACAGGAAATAAAGCTGAAAATTCTTTCATGAAATAGAGGGAGCAGCGGGATGGCTTGCAGAGGGAAACATTTTCAGCTAAGAAAAATGCCCATTATCTTTCACTGTATTTCTGTTTATCCAGCTGTAACATGTTCTAAGCCACTACTGTATTTTCCTCTGTGTTTGGAAGGTCCCTTACATGGTTTTGTATGATAGAGAAAGCAGTAGATACAAGTAGGCTATTATTGCCTGCAGAATAACAGTCTATGTTTGAAGTAATGCCTTGGGTTTTTGTCTGTAAAGATTCTTCCACCAAAATCTAAGATTTTTGTACATGCAAAAAGTCCATGTGAGATTTTCATAAGTTGACTGAATCTTCAGCAGTGAAAGAATATTTTTTTTAGTTTATTATTTAGTCATCCTTGCTTTAATGATGAATTATTTCTCTTACAGTTGGTGTTTGCAAGCAGGAGATGCTCCAGAAGAAGAATGCTGTTTTGGTGGATGGGGTCATCTTGAATGGTCCAATAATGGACTCAAAAGCAGGAGAGAAGTTTGTGGAAGAGGCCTGTAAGATTATAATGGAAGAAGTTGTCCAGAAAGCAGATGATGTCACAGAAAAGGTAAAGCCATAGAGTGTTGATGAGAATTTGTAGTGAAGATAATGAACAATAAATCAGTTTTTTAAAAGCTGTATTTTATTGCACTCTAAGTAGCCTGAAAATTGCTTCTAGTCTGTGCCTTGCTCCAAGTAAAAAGACAACCTTACAAATTAATAAGGAATATATTATAAAACCTTCAAATAATATAGTTCATAGTTAGCATATATGTCTGCCAGAAAATGATGTGGGTTTTTTTTTTTTTTATCTCAGAATAAAAAGGCAATTTTCTTTGAGATCACAAATGGCTGTAGTGTTTTTCATGTTTGGAGTGGGGTTGGGTTATTTGCTCCTCAGAGGCACTGGTGTTGGAGAAGGAAGAAAGTAGGTGTGGTACCACTGTGAAAGGACAACATTATAAAGATTCCTGTGGGTTCTGCAGAACCTGCTTGAGAGGCTGTATGGGAAGAGGTCCTGAAAATGAATCATGCTTGCCTTTAGGCATACATTGCTTGCTCCCACCCCTTGGCAGAGCAGCATCTGGAAATGCTGTGATTACAAATCCTTAGCTAAGGATAGAATTTGACCTGCAAGCCTCTTTCTTTTCTGCCTTTCAGCATTTCCCACTCTATTGTTGAGCATTTCCCAAGATACGATAAAACCAACATCCCATGAGGCCAGTTTACTGGATATATTTTCTGGTGGCATGCTGCCCTGCCATGGGAAGTTTTGTGAAAGCAGTGCTGATTACCTTGTGCCTCTGTAACCTCTCACTGCTGGCTAAACTATTCACTGATGGTGTCTGCCCTGCTCCCCATCATTAGGTCTGTGAATGGCAAGCCCCCGAAATGCTTAAGAAGATTCTTGACCTGGAAATGAGGGATACCGGAGAATGCCAACAGAAGATCCTGCAGCTCTGCCGTGATGTTATAAAATACAGCGTCAAAACCAGTAGGAATGGGATTTTAAACACATTTTAAGCACACATTTTTAAGATCTGCATGCTAACTTAGCATGACGTGATAATGTTTACAAAGCTCTGTCACCTTTCAGGGAACTGTGAATGTGAATGTTTGTTTCCCTCCTGCCTATACAAGTGTGCAAACAATTGTTTGATGGAATTCTGGTCACCATAGGTTTGACTAAAATATGAAATAATGGCAAACTAATCAAAAAGTAATGAATGTAATGCCATTAACATTAATAGTACATTCTGTCATTTTGAAGTCTAGAGAAAGTCACCTAGACAAATGATATAACAGTCTAGCAAAATAGGCAGGAGAAGGACCTTTGTGTGTGATTTCCTGCTGTCTGAGTGATGAGATTTGGAGCCACCATCATTGCCCTCATATGTTCTTAGTGGTGATTACTCTCCATTTATTATTTTTCTATTTGAGCAATAGTCTTGTAGGGTGTTAATTTGCTGATAGGCAGTGATTCCTGTTCCAGAAACCATGAGAAGAGAGCCTGCAGTGTTTCAAAGACAGTATGCCACAGCTCTGCAGGATTAGTTCTCTACAGCTAACCTTTCTGCAGCATGTGCAGGGTAATTCAATCTTGGTGAAAAGGGATGAACAACATCTGTTCAGGAAATAGTGCTGTGAATCAGTAGCTCAGGATTTCAGATGTTGTGTGGCTTAGGCTGTATTTTGGTAAGTAAGTAAGACGTTTGATACAGTTAGTTGAGCATTTCCAGGCTGTATTGCCTGCTAAAATCACTGTTGCTGCAGAGAAAAACTGTAAAATGATTTTGAGAGGGAACTCATGCCTTTGAAACCCATAGAATAGTAGTGATATTCATCGGCAGGGGGAGTGTACTAATAATATGCATATATAATTACTGAGTTACAGGAAGGTGTTCTTTTTATCTTACTTTTGCAAATTGCCTTTGGATTATAATTTGTTACACTATGTCACTTTAGAAAGGATGTCATATATAAAAATATGCTGTGCAAATAGTCTTAAATTCAAGTATAGACATTTATTGAAGCCCCAGATACAATATAAATGGAGCCATACTCTTCACCTGATTTTGCATGTAAAAATGCTGTGCTATGGATTAAAATTTAGGTGGTGATCCCTTTGTTGAACTGTGTTGTTTTTATAGGCAGCAACAGTTTAGAATTTTGTCAAAATTAGTTATATCTCAATGTTTCAAGGCAGGTAAACAGGTTCTCAGCTTCTCATTCATTTTAATTGTGTGGCAAAATTTTCCAAGCTGTTAGACTGCCTCTCTCTCTCTCTGTGTTGAGACTTTGGTGGGAGAAAAGGCACAGCTGCCTAGGATCAGCAGGTTCCTGTATTCTAGTGCTTAGCAAAATTTGGCTGAGCATTGACTGTGGCCTCTCAAACCTACTGTTAAAAGCCACTATGTATACTCAATTGTCAATCCCTTTTATTTTTTTTTTAAATAAAACTTGTGAACAACTCACATTGATTCTGTGCACCACTTGCATTTCCCAAGCCATGTTTTGAGGTTTGAAAGTGGTTATTAAATTTACTTTCAAAGGAATGTCTAACTTAAGGAAAGGACATCCAGAGAAAGCTGAGAGAATGGAGTGAATTGTGGTTTGCAATGATCAGGATTCAGCTAAGAGGGACTGTAATGTATTCTCTTTTCTGGTATATCCTGTCACTTGCTTTTCATCTGTATTTTCAGATCATCCAAGATTTTTCAATCAGCTGTATGCTGGAATAGATTATTACTCATTAGTGGCTCGTTTCATTACAGAAGCACTGAACCCCAGTGTGTAAGTGTGGTTCTTTGTCCTCTTGATGGTGAATTAGCATGCTTTTTGGAAAAACAGCTTTTGTTTTGCTTTTTTGCTTCTGATTTCTGTTCTCAGTGTTTCAGAAGAGCTAGGAATTGTGCAAGACCTTGGGAGAAAAAACAGGCTGGTTCAGATTGGCTGAAGATGGGGTTTTAGAGGAGAGATTTTTTTTTTCCAATGCTATTAAATCTAGACTTTTATCTTACTTAGTACATAAAAATGAATTAATCAGACTTAACTTAGTTGTTCATTCCTTTGAGGCATTCTGCACAAAGCTGAGTGCAAATGGTTACCTGTCTACTGTTTACTTGCAAATGTAAAGCTGAAATTTGAGTGTGACCTACATTAAAAGAAAACTGGTGTATTTCTGTGAGAGTGGAAGTGTCAGTAAGATGCTGGCAGAAACTAAGCAATTGCTCTACTGGATCAGATCCATAATGTTTTTAGTTTAGAGTCCAACTGCTGGTGGTGATCAGCTGCTGATAGATTAGGGAAAGGTGCAAGAAGCCTTTATCTTGTTTTAGCAGTACTCTGTGCTACAAGTTCTGTATTTTTAATACCAGTTATGCTATTATTTCTCTTTAGATACACCTATGAAGTGTCCCCTGTGTTTCTGTTGGTGGAAGAAGCAGTCATCAAGAAAATGATTGAATTCATAGGCTGGGAAGAAGGGGATGGTATATTTAATCCAGGTAGGAGCAGCCAGACCTCAAGATAGGTCATTATAAACTAATGCCTAATACTATTAATTCTATGAACATTGGAGTTTATTCATTTATTTGATCTACGCTTATGGAATGTGTTTCTAGTAATAATTCTGTGATTCTGACCAGTGAATGAATGAAAAAGTTCTGAATTAAATATAATTACATGGAAATTAATTGTTTTTAGCTGATGCCCTTCCTGATCTTATTAACAACACCAACAGCCTCACTGGAATGAGTCAGCTGACAGACAGAGAGCTGATTTATGTGCTAGACACCAACCTATGGTTAAAACCAAAGTAATAGATAGGTGTATCCTGCCTATGAACTGTGGCAGCAAGCATTTACATGATCTTAACTCCTTTGAATTTCCATAATTTTATTAAATGTTATGATTAGGCCAAACAGATATTTCTTAAGCTGCTTGATAAACCATGTTTTTCAAAAGTTCTGTAAGGCAGTGTTCCAACCCACTGCATTGAAACAATGAAGCATAAGGATGATATTCCAGATTATTCCAATAACAAATAATCAGGCTAGATGTGAAGATTTTATATCTATTTTGGGGGTGAGAAGAGAAATTAAATGAGTACATGAGTTTAAACTCCCTCTCCAAAACTGAAACAAAGTCAGTAATTCTATCCTACACACAAGTAGTAGAAAAATAAATAAGCTAAAATTCCATATTCTTTTAATATATGAAGGGTACGGATTTTTTTTTTCACATAAAATTTGATGTGCATTTTTGGTAGAAGCCTTACTTTTACAGCAGAATTTCTGGCTTAGAACTTAGTGATCTACTGAGAGAAGATAAATTAATTGTCCTTTTCTTGGTTCTAGTGTTATATAAGGGTTTTCCTTACTCCTTTGATTTTGTCTTTGTAGGTGAATAAAACCTGTCCTGAGTGAATAAAGCTTGTCCAGATCTTACCCTGCAGATATTTCAGTTCCCACTCACTGTGTTTGTTTTTGTTTGGTGTTTTGGTTTTTTTTTTTTCCCAAAGATCTTTTTCTCCCATGGTCCTCTGAGGCTGCTTGCCTTAGAGATCTCCAAGGCTCTGAGCTTGGTGTGGGCAGCTGAGCTTGCACTGCTTCAGTGTAAAGGGGAAGGTGCTGTGGCAGGGTGTTCTCTGTCAGGAAGAACTTGTGCTTGGGCACAGCTCTTATTCCTCAGGAAATCTCCCTGAAGCACATCCAAACAGGCTCTGTTTCCATGCCTGCTGCAGAACCCAAGGTTCATTTTATGGAGCCTTCAGGGGAGGAAATAAACTGTGATGGATGCATCAGTAGGATACCTTCAGGGTTTATTTTTTTCTTAATAGGTCAAACAGTCAGATGCAGGAAAGGTACACATACTGTGGTTAATACAATATTTGTATGTCTCTTTTTGCAGGTGGCTCTGTTTCTAATATGTATGCTATGAACTTAGCAAGATACAAATTTTGTCCTGAGATAAAGGAGAAAGGGCTTTCAGGTCTGCCAAGACTAGTTCTGTTCACTTCGGAAGAGGTAAAATGAAAACAAAGAAAAAATTTTTGAACTCTGTTTTTCAATAGCTGCAGAATTATATCATTTTCATGTCTGATGGGGCACTGGTACACGAATTCTGACATCAGTGTATGATGGGGAATATTGGAGCTAAGTGGAGAAGTCTGATGGTAAATTTCCCTGCAGAAGCTTTCTTGCTTTCAGAAAACAAACACAGATGTTTCTGCTTTGAAAACTGCTGATGTAAGAATAGGTCGTACATGGGGCAAACCTGAAGCAGAATGCATTTGCTTTATTGGGGATGTCTGCAGCATCTGATTTCCCACAACATAAAATCTAGCAGGAACTGTAGGTAGGTTTTGGATGTCAAAGGTTTTTTTCTGCATGTTTAATTTGTACTAAACTGAGTACTTGTGGACCTGTGAGATGGCTCTCTGCAGCTCCTACTCTGCCCTATGTCTGAATACAGATTGGTTGTGGTAAAGAGTCAAACCCACCATATGCCTCTCAGAAAAAAATGCTGGACCTTTGGACATATTTTTCTTTAAATAATTGAAAATATGTAGCTAGTTTTTAAAGTTTTTAAATAACATCAGTCCAAAATGCCTGTGGGAAATTGACTTACGTTCATACATTTATTCTGAAGGTAGTTTTTGGAATCTTTTTTCCTCTTCCCTGTCCCTTCAATTTTAAGAGTTTATAATTTGATTAGTGAAGAGTTATTAATTCTGACTCTAATTTATAAAGGCCCCAGTGGAAGTCTCTACAGAACCTCATTGTATTAGAAAATATAGAGTTACTAGAATAATTTTAGCTCAGACATTTATGCTCCAAACAGTTTGCAGTGTAAATAGATGAGAGGTTTATTTTGAAGAAGCCTGAGGGATGAAGGAATTGTAAAAGTTTTCCAGGATAACACATGTCTTTTGAAACAGAGCCCACGTGTCCTAAATAAAGGTAGTTTGTTTGGTTTTTCTCCCAACCAAAATATACTTTCTTGTTTGTTTTCTTTTTTTTTTCACTGAAAAGTGTGTGTATGAAATGACATGCCAGTTCATACTTAATCCATCATGTAGAATCTTCAAAATAGTTAAGGAGGAAATAATGAGTTTAAAGCAAGTTCCATGAGTGCTTTTGAAGTAAAGCCCATGAAACTTTTATCATGAAGTAACATTTTATTTCACTGCATGGTTTAACTACAACTCATTTCTTACTCTGAAATAAGCAAACATTTAATTTCATGTTGAAAGACATTTTAACTGACTGCCAAAATAAATTTATTTTTATGTCTTTGCTTCACCAGGAAGACCAAAACCATAAAACATAGAGCTGACTAGGAAAAATAAATTGGTAAATTATTTGGAAGGCCACGCTTTTGATCTCTGATACTTTGTTTGATTCACACAACTATGTAGTCCTTAGTACTCAATAATCATTTATTGTAAAACTGAGGCTTTTAATATCTAGATAATGTGACTAATTTCTAAGATCACTGGTGTTTATTCATTGTTATGAGGGTGCAAAAGGGCATATTCATTTATACTTATTTTAGATTCACCTGTACTGAGTCCAAGGTACATGACCTTTTGGAAACTTTTGTTCATATATGCCTTATTGAGAATATATGTAATCAGTAGTCCACACAGGAGATAAGTACAAAAATGCTGGTGTCATACAAACTTGGTTTCTTTATTATTGTTTTTATTTTGAATCTTATTTAACATTTTGCACCTTTGAATCACAGAACCAAGGAAGCATTTATGTTGAGCAAGACCTCTAAGGTCATCAGGTTCAACCTTTGAGTGATTACCACCTTGTCAACAAGACCACAAGTGTGATGTCTGGTTGTTCCTTGAACACCTCCAGGGATGGTGACTCCACCCCCTCCCTGGGCAAATTTTCAATGCTTAACCTTTCCTGTGATGAAATTCTTATGGTCCAGCTTGAATGTCCTCTGGCACAGCTTGAGGCTATGTCCTCTCATCCTTTTGCTGGTTGCCTGGGACAAGAGCCTGACCCCTGACCTGGCTACATCCTCCTTTCAGGCAGCAGTAGAGAGCAATAAGGTCCCCTCCTAGCCTCCAGTCTAAACACTCCCACCTCCCTCAGGCACTGCTCATAGGACTCACTCTCTAGACTCTTCACCAACTTTGTTGCCTTCTCTAGACTCGTTCCAGCCCCTCAATGTCTTTCTTGTAGTGAGGGGCCCAAAACTGAACAGAGTATTTGAGGTGTGCCCTCACCAGTACAATCACTGCCCTGCTCCTGCTGGTCACACCATTGCTGATACAGGCCAGGATGCCACTGGCCTTCTTGTCCACCTGGGCACATGCTGGCTCATGTTCATGGTTGACCAGCACCCCCAGGTTCTTGTCCACTGGGCCACTTTCCAGCAATTCCTCCCCATGCCTGGAGGGCTGCCTGGGGTTGTTGTGACCCAAGTGCAGGACTCAGCACTTTGACTTGGATGTCACACACTTGGCCTTGCCCATCACTCCAGCCTGTTCAGCTTCCTCTGCAAAGCCTTCCTACCCTCCAAAAGATTGATCTCCCACCCACCTTGGTGTCATCTGTGAGCTTCCTGAGGGTATTCTTAATCCCCTCTCCAAACATCCTTTGTTTTTGTTGGGGTTTTTTGTTGGTTTCGTTTTAACTGAAGAGGTGCCTGGAGAAAAAAATTGTCACCCTCCATCCCCACAACAAAACAAACAAACAAAAACTAAAACAAAACTTGGAGAAGTTAACAATATAGGTTTATCCTCACCATGAATGAGGCAACAGCATTGGCATGGAGAAGCCATGAGGCTATAATGAACCAAGTATTGATTGATAAGGAGTCAAGCAACATGACTGTTCAAGGCCCTTGTGTCCTTTTAGGGCTTGGCTGCAGTACTGTGATGAAATAAAATGGTTTTTGCCTTGATTTGCTAAGTCCCTAGGCTGCAGTTTGGCACTTGAAAGATTTGCCCTGCTGCAGAGCAGGGGAATGCACAGACTTTCAATGACTGAACTTGATGTGATTTGGGGCTATGTATTTTTTGTATGTTCTTGCATAACATGAAGATGTGTATTTAATGCATGGCCCACCCAAGGTCCTCACATATTCTGTTTGGCCTTCAGGAGTAAAAATGTCTCCTTGTTCCTGCAAGTAAAATGCTTAGATATTTAAAACTTTGGTGATAGACAGTGAACACAGTTTATGCTGCTACTCTGTGGTGCTTTTGCTGGACCATTATAGAGGATTCCCATAGAGTCAGTAGCAGTAGAAGAGTACTTGTCATGTCCCACTTTCTTGAGGCATGATTTGTGGCTCTGTAGAGGATGAATACAGTTCCAGTTATAGATAACAGCCCACCTTTTTGCCACTTTTTGTTATTTGAGTCCCATCTAAACTTTTTTTTCTGGCTGAATATATATTACATTGATCTGAAGGATCCAAATCTGCTAAATTTGAGGTAACTAAGGGTAGAAGATGATGTGTAAACAGTTGAAATATACATGCTGATATGAGAAGGGTTTTTTTTAGAATGAAACTGAATTCCTCCCCAGTGCAACTTGATCATGAAAGTAATAAAGTGAGAGAACACAACATTAACTCATCATGTTGTCCCCTGTTGAAATTGCAACAGGCAAAAAATGAGTAGTAAAACAATCTCATAATAATGTAATTCCTTTATGCAATCATGTTTCTAGGAAACTTTTAACATCAAGAAAATATAAATTTATCTTCTGTTTTAAAGAGCACAGGTAGACAGTACCTTGTCTTTGCAAACATTATCAAGAAACGAAAATTACGTCTAGATATAGGTAAAATAATACAGCAGCAGATCTTAAATGCACCAGTGTTCCAATTTGATCTTGTGCTCAAAGTTAGTAATTTCTTACTGCAAATGGCTACAGATTTAATAATTTATCCAAACAAACTGTGAAAGACATGGCAAGAGTAATCTGAACTCACAGTATTTAAAATAATATTTTAATCTTGATATTTCTTTCTCCTTTTTTGGAAAGGGAACTATGAAAAGTGAATTAGTTGACACTCTTGTGACTGGAGATGCTAAATGTTCTTTGGTAAATTTTTTCTTAAAATGATGCAATGCAATTTAGCATAATGGCTTCTAGTAGTGGTGGGAGGGGGGACGAAATTCTTACATGTTTTCAATCAATATGACTGAAAGGCCTCTTTTTTTCATCAAAGGAAGAATATTCCAAGTCTATGAAGTATTATGAGTCTTGTTCTTTTTCTGCCCTACTGGAGGTCAGAATTTTCCAAGAAGTACAGAAGTACTTCTGGAGGGAAAAATGTATCTCGCAGCCTGTTTGTTATTGTATTGCCTTTGTTCTTCTCTTTTCCTCTGCTTTTTGGTATAATTTCTCAGGTACTCAAGCCTCTTTTATCTTTCTTCCAGTGTCTCATACCATTGTAATAAAATATATGATTTACTGATTGTTTGCTTACTAATATACTGAATTTGTAGGTCTACTGCTTTCTCAGCTTGCAGCAGTCTGATTATTCTTGGTGATTCATACCTTTCATTTGAAAATAATGGCTAGAAATCAGTGACGGAGGCAACTTGTATTTTAAGTGATTCACTAGTCAGTCAAAAGCATCTCAAAACTTCTACTGAACAACACACAGCCACTTACAATCATTATTACTTTTATTGATGTAATGTAAGACTAATTATCCACCTATGTATGTTATTATTCTTGTAACAGTCTAAATGACGGAGCCCTAAAGGCCTTGTGGATGTGTCATGTTACAAATTAAGCTTTCTTAAAACTACTCAATAGTATCAGATAATGTCTTTGTATGCCTTTGTTTAAAAAGTGGGTGATGGTGGGGGAAACCTCTGTCAAAAAGAAAAAGAGCCCTCTGAGATCATCCATCTGATCAAAATAAGCGTGACAGGCTTTAATACCCTTAATATATTCATGCCCACACATTAAAATGTTGTACATTTTTCATAATTATGTTCTGCAGTAAATGCATTTGTGTGAACTCTCAGGAAGAAATGGAATTAATCAACCACCTGGCTTCACCTCCTGTATGAAAAGTAACAATTCTAGACATCTTCGTGTTTGCTGGAGTATGTGCTATTTTAGCCCTTCAGTAATGCGTAAAAGAGACAATTTTATTTTTGTGAGAAGGGCAATGATAATTCAAGGGTTGGATGGTCTTGGTTCTCACAAGAATTTCTAGTCCTATGGGATATGGTATACTCTCAAAACTGACTTCACTGTTATGAGTGGGTAGTTTTGACATCTAAATATCTTCAGGTCAAGAGGGTTACTGTATATTGAATTCCCAGGCTAATCTTGAAGACAAATTATGCAGAGATCAGTGTACTCTTGTTCTGGAATAAGACAGAGTGTTCTTGTGCTGGAATAACAGTATCCACAGTACAGCAGGTCCTCATAAAGATGAATGTTGGAAATATGGTTAGATAAACTACTACTATTTGTTCAACAGAAAAAAGCTTGTAAGAAGTATGGAGTTGTTGTAGGTTTGAGTAGCATTCTCACCTTAGTCATTTTACCACATTCTGATTAAGTAAACAACCATTTCTAAAATCCTCTTTTACACTCACTTCACAGGCTTCATAGACTGATGCCCTTTATTCAGTGCAAAGTGAGAAGTGGGCTGCATGTGTCTTTATACTCATTCAGAGATGTCTCTGTGATGAGACCTAGCTAAAATTTTTTGCTAAAATAGTACCTTAGTTTTCTGAAAAATGCAGCCTTGTCCACACTGGAACCTTTTGCAGAATCCACATTAAAGTCTGAAGATGTGCTGAGTCCTGTCTAAAGCCTTCTTGTTTTCATAATAGTTTCTAAGGTTCACATTCACATGAACAATCATAATACCAACATGATTTTCAGATCCTTTATCATAGTTAGGATGTGGAAAGCCTTGCAAATCCCCATTGTAATACATCTTAAGCTTTGGTAGGTCTTGCAACTTCAGCTCCTTAATCCTGTGGACATAGGTTGCTGAATTAGGCCACAGGTCAGTTTAGCAGAGTATCCTGTCTCTGGCAGTGGCCACCATCTGAGGCTCAGAGCAAACATACAGAAGAGTTACAAGAATAAAGTTCTAGAGGCTTCAAATGTACCATAAGATACATCCTAACTAAGGGTCCAATTTCCAAGGAGTGGTGCTTTTGGACTTTCAGACCTAAATAATTGCTTCCAGGCTGTTGAGTTAAATGGCCTTTAGACCCTTTTCCTCAAGCATTTCCTAACTCTTACACTCATTGATACTTTTGACTCATTTCTGTTAAAATGTTTTAAAAAAAATAATAATTCTTCCTTGATGAAATTTCAAAGCTTCTACTTTTCATTCTAATGCAAAACCAACTTTAAGAAAAATTGTATGGAATAGAGCTTCTCCTTTTCCTCTTAAGCCTGCATTTTAAACATTGTGCACATCCTTTTTTGTCTTTTTTCCCCCAGCTTTAAGTGTGTGTTATTGTTAATGTACAAGATGGACTTTGTGATATGTACCTTATCAGTTTGCTTTTTGTGTTAGAATATATTGTCATGGCTGTTAGGTGTTGTTGAATTAATTTTAGTGTCACTGTTTCCTATGTTAAGGAATTTATTTCTCTTGTTTAAATTGCATGTACTTTTTTTGTGCCTCTCTCATTTATAGTGCCATTACTCCATGAAGAAGGCAGCCTCCTTCCTGGGTATTGGTACAGAGAATGTGTACTTCATCAAAACAGATGAAAGGTAAGAAAGCAAAAGCCATGACTGTGATCTCTGAGCCTTTTAAAAATGCAGTAGTGCTGTACACAACTAACCTATTTGAATGTAACTGAAAAAGTTTTAAATCTGTGTCCCTTAGAGGTAAGATGATACCTGAGGAACTGGAGAAACAAGTCCAGCGGGCCAGGAAAGAGGTGAGAGGGGGAGAGAGAGCGTGAAGGAGAGAGGAGTGTATGCAGACTGTGTGCTTGTGTCTGAGTGAAAGGAAGGAAAACTAAGAGTGACCAAAATCTTAAAAATAGGGCAGTTAATGTAACAATGTCTTTCTTACAGGTGCAATCTCTTTGCCACAAACTTGTGAAACAAGCCAAGGCTTATGGGTTCTACACTCTTAGAAGGGAGGGAAATTCCACAGGGTGTTTACTGCTAGTGAAAGTCCCGAGTACAATGCTGCTTTGAAGTATTTAGCACACTCTTATAGGATTTCTTTTGCCCTTGATCCTTTCTTAAATGGATGCAGTATGTTTTCCTAAAACGGTTTTTTGGTTAATTACACCAGCTATTGCTCTATTGCCTCTGCAGTGACCAAGAATGGTAACCTGTGGCTTAGTCCCTAAAACTATCTTATGAGCTTCAAATGCTAAATTCCATCCTTTCTATTATTGTAGCCAGAGTGCAGACATGTGCCTCTTTTCCCCTAGGGGCTTTACCAAGTAGAAAGTCAAAGGAAAACATTTGGAAAGGCACTGATGTGTGTATTTGGACAACATCAACATACATTCCCACAATCTGTAAGACAGTGCTTATCTATAGTTAATATAATTTATTTTAGAGAGCTTGAAAGACTAAATGTGATTTCCAAGAGGATCTTTTTTTGGCTTGGTTAGCTCACCTTATTTCTCACTTCAAGTTTGTGCATCAGAGCAGTACAATTCAGAGCTCAGCCCTTAGTCCATGATCAATGAATACCAGGCAACTAGTGCAATGTCCATGGCATGGGCAATACATTCCATGGAATCCTGTCTTGGGAAAGCTACCTTTGTGGCTGATAGAAAAGCCAAGGCAGCCCTGTCCTGCCCTGCACTGGCAGGGCCACAACAACTTTCAGTAAGTTCTGATTTAGATACATTTTCTGCCAAATGACCATTTCTCATTTGAATTTCATGCTGGATAGCAGAGCTATTGTTACATGGGAACCCTAATGACCTAGCAAGCTCTCTTGCTTGCCTCCTGTACTTTGCATTACCTGAGGATGACAACCTATACTTTACTCATTTGAGCAAACTGGGGGGAAAAAATAGACTGAAATAAAACAGAGCAAGAAGAAGCAGGCTTGCAGGAGAATCAACTCTGCCTTGCAAAAACTACTGTTTGTTCATGTAACAGTACATGTAATAGTCATTTGAAAGGAATCATCTGGCATTTTACATATAATGGTCATTTGAAAGGAATCATCTGGCATTTATGATTTTTTAAAAAAGGTCAGCCTCAATATTTAAATCTGCAACTTAAAAGCAAATGTTCTATATTCAAATGCTGTGCTTACAGGGAAACACGATTTCACTTGTGTTTTAATGGAAGTTACAGGTGTATTGGAAGGTTTTCATTTCATCAGAGCTTTAGTAAGTGTGCCTGTCCTTGATAAAGTGCTACTTTACAGCTTTTACAGAAGGACACTCCAGTGAATTACAGTAAATATTGCAATGACTCTAGACAACAGAGGATGTATTTACTACCAATGGAAGCACAAAATGATCACTGAATATGAACAGCAAGAGTTTTAGGCCTCTTTTTAGACAATTTAGGCAGGGAGATTTGTTTAACTATATTGTCAAGAATAATCAAAATTTAGTTCCCTTCTTTGTGGAAAAAGTATAATGGTAGCAATTATTGGAGTTTGTAGCCACCTGAGGCTTGTCCCTGTATTCAGTTGTGCTGCCAACTGGCTGCTTGAGAACCTTTGACTTCCATGTAACTGTGGAAGAAAATTGCTGGGAACACTTAACACTGTTGGATACATCTTTGCCTCACTTGCAAGTGTTTTGAACTTGAGTTTCAGGCTGATTTGTAAGTTTGTTTGACTATTGTGGTAGCTCAGAATAACGGACCAGGAAGTGAATTAAGGGCTCGTAAATCTTTGTGAATGTATGGGATTAATTTAAGTTCATTCCTGTGTTACTTTTCACTGCTTTAGCCACTTGTAAAGAAAATTTAAAATACAGATAAATCATAATTATGTACCATTCTCTCAGTCCTCTATGCTGTAAAAAAGTATAAAACTGTCAGAGTGTAAATGTGAATCAATCCTGTCTGTCTGTAGATACTTAAAATAGCAACACTTAAAAAAAAAAAGAGAGAGAGAGATCGGATTTCAGCAGGGTGAAGATACATGGAAGACTTGTGTGGAATTTGATTTTTCAGCTGATGTCTGATTTCACTAAAGCTACACTGAGTTACTTCTGTAGACACAATTACATCATCTGAGAGATTTAATTCTCTGCAAATGAACCTCAGTGATCCCAGCTTGTACAATCTAATAAAAACTTTAGTGCCTCTTCAGTAACTGTGTTGCCATTCTGTAGGCCAGATGCTGAACTGTGCAGAGCAGTCCTTTCAGCATGCGTTCACCAGCAAGTGAGACTGCACAGTCATTGCTAGGGCTGCTACCCTCAATTTCATGGAGCTGTTACAGACCTCACCAGTTCTTTCCATTGCTGCAGTTTCTGCTCCTAAGTAGATGCTGACACACAGTTCTGCAAGGGTCTGTGAACTGGTTTGCTGTCAGCTGAAGGGAAAGCAAAGATGGATGGCTGACAGTGGCTGTCTGAGACTGCAACCTGACTGAAGTTTTCCTTATCCCACCTGCCTGACCTTAGCACTGTCTGAGATTCCCAGTGGTCTCTCTCCTAACATTCAGTTGCCATCTACAGCCCTTCTTCTTTCCTAGGCAGGAGTGGGAGCAAGGGAATAGTGCTGAGCTGTAGGTCAGGCATGGGATCAGACAGTGGCTGTCCCAGTCATGGTACGTGCCAACGTGGCTGAAGGCAAATCATGTTCCCCAGCTGAAGTTTCCTCTTCACCAGGCAGAGAATAGAGGCGTTGTAGAGGCAGTGCAGGTGGAAACCCTAAAGGGATGAGCCCTCTCCTTGCATGGGTAGTCTGCTGGCTGAGCTTATAGCTTTATTTTATCAGTCAGAATGACAGCAAATATGGTGGTGAAATGTGGAAGACTGAGAAATGAAAATCAGTGTATAAAGAGAGATGTCAAATATCTGGTATGTTTTGATTTTCACAAAAATAGCATCTGTCAAAACAGTCTGAAGCTGCAGAAGTCTGCCCTGGGATGGTGTTAACTAGAAATGGAAAATGCAATTTTTTTTTTAATTGGAAAAAAAAAAAAAGAAAGAGATTCAGCACTATTAAATGCAGTACCTTCTGCTGGGAAACTAAAATGTAGATTGTCACATCTTTGTCCTACATTCCTAGATCTTTTTATACTTTAGCTCTGCAAGTATACAAAAAGGAAATGAGCAGTGCAAAAGATAATTTTTTTTTTGTTTTGAATCCTATTGCAGGGGTCAGCGCCATTTCTTGTCTGTGCTACAGCAGGCACAACTGTGCTGGGAGCATTTGATCCTCTGGATAAAATTGCTGATATCTGTGAAAAGCATGGCCTCTGGCTTCATGTTGATGTGAGTTTGTATACTGTGTGGTTTTGTTTAGCCCTGCTTTTTTATAATTGCTATTTTACTTTGACTGTTGATATTTCTTTTTAGAAGTTGGGCTCTAATAGCATTTCTTTTTCTTTACATAGGAACCAGAAATATGTTCTGATTTGACTCTGTTACATATGCTGCAAAACAACAAATGACTTGGTTCTGACAAGCAGCCAAAGCCATTTTGTTATTGTCAGGTTATATTTCAAAATTGTTTTATAATCAATTTCTTCTTCTTGTGACCTCCTAAAAATGCCTTAAGAGTGATTATACAGAAATGTAAATTTTGATTCTCCCCGTGTCCTTTTGGGGAATAGATACAGAATTGGGGTGCGATGTTTGTAATGGTTAAAATAAAGGTATGTTTCTGGCTCAACCAGTCATAAATTATTCTGTTTCATATTTACAGATTTGACTTTCCTGTATATTGCCTTACATTTTCCTAAACTGTTCAGATATTTATATATATTTATTTTTTTTTTTTAATTTCTTTGTAATTTTAAGTTTGGATGTTAAAATCCATTCATGAATCTTTTTGGAATTGTGCCCTTTTATTACTTGAAAGGCTTAGTTGTAAATGTATTTTTCTAGAAATAGGCCACTTCATATTTTTAAAAGTTGCATTCTCTTTGTAATTGCAATGCCACAAATGCAGAATTGCTAGATTAAAAGGCATGGAACAATAAGAGAATCTGGAGCGATGCTTATGGATGTTTCCAGACCTGCTCTAAATTTCTGAAGTGTTTGTTTAATGTTGAGTATCTAAAGGAAGATCACGACGGCAGTGACGCATGTTTCAAATAAATGTCTCACAGGCATTAATAAATAAAGTCACTGTACATGTGAGTCAAAAGAGTTTTCTTATTGTCTAGAAGACAAAAAATGCAGAATTTAGGACTAATATTTAAAATGTCTGCCAAGCCTCCTCACAGCTGTGTGCTGCTGAGATGGACTCATCAGAATTTCAGCAGAAGTGCATATTAGTGACTCGTTACATGTTAGTAACTCTCTTGTGTGTCTGTGTATGGCTGGTGGAAAGAAGGATGTAGTTGGAATCTGTGTTGGACCATAGGTGAGTCAAGTACACGTAGCTGGGACCATCTCCAGTGGCTGTAGGAAAACAGTGAGTAGTCTCCCTGTAGCTGAACTAAAATATGGTGGGATAAACCTGGACCATATTCAGTTGATAGTGTTTTGAAAAGAGCTAACTTTCTTCTTCCACTTTTGCTGCATGTTAAAGGAAGGTAAAAATGTCCAGGAATATCCTTAAGTTAATTTTCTGTTTTGAAATTACTGAAGTTCTCTGAGATTAATTGTTTCCCAGTAGAAGAACAAATGTCCAGTAACAAATAGGGTGTACAGTCTGGAAGGCCAATTGTTCTCTTAAGGTGTTATGAGCCTCTCAGTGGTTCCCAGAAGTTCTATCAGTATTTTCTCCATCTTTCACACTCACTGAGGGGTTGAGTGGATGTTTCTCTATTTTTTTGTTAAAGGTTTCTAGCTGTATCTGTAAGAGAACACGATCTGGGGAAAGACTGAAAGCTTTCCACAGGACTGACATCAGGCACACATGTATATACAAGTATGCTATGGTAAAATGAGCAGACTGTGATTCTAAGTGTGACATTTTTTTTCTCTCACAGCACCACTAGAAATAGATTTACTGAAATTTTGTGTGAGCAGGAACAATGGGACTGGGTCTCTGCCATTCAGAAAACCTGTAAGAAATTCAGGGAACAGTTGAATTTTTTCTTTAAGCAAGCATGCCTCCTAGCACTGTAGGCAGTAATATTTTTGAAATCTTCGAGAATCTACAGTCCTCTGAAAGGTCTGACTTCTTGTAGAATGATTTATACATTATGCAGTCTGAGTTACAGCAAGTGAGCTCTGCTGTTTAGGCCTGCTGTAACTTTGAAGGAAAAAAAGATACAATGCAATTAAAACCAAGAGTAAAACCCAGGTAAAATGTTGTCTAATTCAGGAATTTTCATGTATCATTGATAGACATCAGGATTATCTACTGTAAATACTCCCATGAGCTGTTACTAAGAATATCTTACATGACTGTCAGTGGTGTTGCTTCTAGATTTTTACTAATCCATCTAATTTCAATATATTTTTTGATCCCAAAAATTGATGTGTTTGCCTTAGGGAGACTCTTCCATTAAATATGAAATGATAAAGCTTGTGATTCTTAGAAAGGGCAAAAGGGAAAATGTCAACATAAATTCAGTAAGCTTCAGAAAGATAAATTTCAATAAAGTCAGAAATAGTAGATAAACTCTCACATGAAGACAAACCAGAGAGGAAAAGCGAGTTAAGTGTTTTAAGAAAATAATACCAGTAGGTCCAAACTGTCCTAGCAGTCAAACTGTTCAGTCAAGCCTAAGAGCAGAGTCTATACCAGGCTTATATTGTTCACATTACAGCAATCCAGTTACTTATCGTTATTCCAACCTTCATCTGTGATGCCTTTCTTAATAGCTTGTTTTGTATCATTAATATACACACCAGCATTTATGTATGTCATATATTGTCTTCACATAGCTTTAAATGCTATGTATGAGTATTTCTTCCCTGGTGGTCCTGACTTTGACTATTTTTTTTTCTCTTACTATTAGGCAGTAGAGAAAATCAGGTTTGACCTATTAGCCCATGCTTAGGTAATTAGCTTAATCACGCAGTGAACACTGATTCTATCATTCAGCTGTAAGTGATTTGTTGCATATGAAACACAGTAATTTTCTGTACCTTGTTACCAATTACATTGTGTGGGCCATGGGTTGATAATAGTCCTTGTTTTGACCTACCCTGCATTGCACTCAGCTGGATTTGTCTTAAACAAAGTGAGTCAGCCTAGTTTGATAAATCTGCTCTCCTTCTGTAGTCTTGTAGATGGAGGAGAAGCAGTCAGCTTTACTGTGTCTTGGCAATATCTCATCAAAAAGCCAGAGAAATGTGCCAAGCTGCAGCTCTGGTAGTGAGTAAAAACCTGTCTGGAAAACCATATCCACAGAGCAGTTACCAGGGGTCACTGAAAGGGGAAAAAAAATTTGAGCAGGATTCCACAAAGGTCAGTCTTAGAGTAAAATTTATCTGGCATTTTCATTAAATAACTTGGATGAAAAAGAATATGCTGACAAATTTGAAAATGACATAAGACTTCTGGAAAACGGAGTGGGAGGACAGGATTAGAAATCAAACGGATTTTGACTATTTAGAGAAAAAAGGTAAAACTAGGCTACAGTTCAATAAAGATGGAATTCTAAGCTGCAACAATTAAGTGCACAAACACAGGCTGGGGATTGTTGGCTAGAAAGTAGATCTTTACTGTAAAGCCCAGATCTTTTTCTAGTTCACAAATCAGTGATATTTTCAAATAGAGTTATATATCTTTCAGAATTGAATAAAGGGGGTACATAAAATGATTCTTTCTTTCTGCTTCATACGCCATCTGCTTTATCTAGATTGTGTGCAAATAAAAAGATGCAGTTCAAGAAGGCCCTACAGGAGAAAGATTAGAAAATGGGAAAACAATGTAGATAAACAGAATCATATCTAGAAATTATGACCAATGAGGAAAGATGGAAAGCACTGATGTTATTTAAATTAGAAAAGACAAATAGACATTATACAATAGTCTGCAGAAGCTCTAAAATGTGCTGCTAAAAGAAAAGGACTATTCTGTTCCCCTGGCTACTGGAGGTATGACAAGAAGTAACACATTTAGGACTGATGCTACAAATTAAGGATGTGTTATTCCTGTTACACACAAATTAAGTGGTGAAGTTGTGCAGCCTCCATCATTAGAGTGGACTTTTAAACCAGACAAAGCCAGTGATTCTGTTTTCTTAAGTGCCTCATTCATTGTGTTTTGGTTTTCATCTTGGTTTTTTTTGAGGCATTGTTTTTGTTTTTTGTTTTTTGGGTTTTTTTTGCCTGCCCTGGATCCCTAAAACACTTGCTCTTTGAATTGAGTAAAGAAACATGGATCGCAAATTCATGTTGTATTACTGTGGCTCAAGGAGAGTAATACAATTTCTCTCATCTAGGTCTCCAGTAGCAGTTTTTAAAACAAAGGCAGAAAGTAGGATCATTAGTACTGTGGAGACAAAATTGCTGGTCTCTCTCCGCATTTTATTTTGCACTTTAATTCTAATTACAGGTGTAATTGATTTGTTGATTATTCACCTCTAGAAAAGATGTGATTGAGAGAAATGAGAGGAGTATGTCTAATCTCACCTTTGGGGATGACACACCATTGAGATGATCTCTCAAATGCCTTTCTAGTTCCATTTTTCACAGTGTGCAAATGTCAACTTTTTCAAACCTACAGATCTTTGGATGCAATTTTGTAAAAATGTGTTCTATTTTAATGGGTTGTTTATAAATACTAAAAATCAGTGAATAACTTAGTGACTGTTTTGACTTTATTGAATCAGAGAATGAGAAGAATAGGAAGTTCACTTAGATTGTCATCCCATGACATGGCAAATTTGGACTAGTTGAAGGTTACAAGTCATGGTTCTGCAGGATTACCATGAAATTTGAGGCAAATAATTTCCTACCTTAGGCCCCACCTGTAGCCTGAGCAGGAGCCCTTGTCTCAACAAGCTTGTTGTGAGCATGACAAAATGATGTGATCTATTAATTTCTGGCATTAATGAGAATGACTTTTTAAGACAAGTTAATAACCTTTCATGTCCCTTGTGAGCCTTTGCCATCCTGTCTTACAGGGATAGCAAATCTTGTTCCTAATGTATGGCCCGTGAAGCAAATACTGATGATACATTCATATATCAGCTACCAGATATTTTTATTTCAAGGAAAGAAAAAAAGAACAAAAACCAAACAAGCATATATTTTCTGTGCTTAGGTCAGGAAACTTTACATCAGCAGTTTTCTTTTTCTTTACAAATAGTTTTTTAAAATAAGCTGAGTCCAGATGTTTTGTGGACTGATGCCTTCTGTGTGTCTCTGAAGAGCTTTGCTTGCTTAACAGGTAGTTTGCTTAAGTGCATTCTGCCTGCATGAATATTGAAAATAGTTTTATTTATTTATTTATCAGGAATTTCTCAAGTGCACTGTGTGACATGTCTAGTGTTTGCATGATCTCACCTTTCCTTTGTGGATAAATGTTGTTGTTTAAGAACTGAAGTTTCACAGCACCTGATGATCCTTGCAGAGCTCATGAGAAAGAATCACATTCCCTGATTCAGGTTGTCCAGAAATTAAACTTGTGTAACTAAAGCTTGTTGTCTGGGTTCCTTCTGTAGTCCCTGGAGAGACACATCTGCCAAAGGTGTCACCCAGTGATGGGTGTCTAGAGTAGATAGCACTAAATCAGGAGTTTCAGTGGAGAGCTGCTCACTACAGAGGAGGCCTAAGTGACACACTTAGTTCTTAGATGAGCTGAGGGAGTCTTAAGTAATTGTAAGATCAGTTGGATTACTGGTAACAGAAATGCTGCTATTGCTCACTGACATACTTTGCTTTTCATATCTGTGCAAAATCTGAGCCTGGACTTTGCAACTGGCAGAGATTATCACTCTTTTCCCCTGTGCATTTCTCAGAAAGGAATTGGCTAGCAGGAAGATGTGCAAAGTGGGGCTTTCTGCTTAGGTTACAGCTTAGGTTAAGGCTGGAGGAAAGGAAGCAACTCTTTAGTATCAGGAATGAGTCTGGTTATGCAAGGACACTTCAGTTCATTGCCCTTGCTTATGCAGGTCACTCTGATTTGTGGCTCACGTAGTGGCACAGACCATCACCTCTTCTATTTCAGACATAGCCCTAAGCTACTATCCTTATTTCAGGAGATGAAACTAAAGGCAAAATTTAGCCCACCGACCACCCAGTAAAGTAAGTTTTAAATGAGATGAGACATCCTTAGAAATTACTAGTTGAAATATTATCAAAATAACTTTTTACAAATAATATTTTCTTGGCTCTATAATTGTTCCAACAGGCTTCTTGGGGTGGCTCAGCTTTGATATCAAGGAAGCATCGCAGACTTCTTCATGGTATCCACAGGTAAGTCAATTTAGTTCATGGGCTCAATTACCAGGAATTGAGGTGAAAATTATGTGGCCTGTTGGCTTCCATAAGTGCTATATTTTTCAAAACAGAAATTACTGTTACTTGAAGAAATTTCTGAACCAGTGGTGGGACTGGGTGTACAGGAAATCTGATTTGTCTGCTTGGATTGTGTTTGGTATTTTTTATTTCTTAAGTTCTCATGATTACAGATACAATTTTCACCTCCCTTTTTCCATTTTTGATTTTTGCAGGTCTGATTCTGTTGCCTGGAATCCCCATAAAATGCTGCTGGCAGGAATCCAGTGCTGTGCTCTTCTGGTGAAAGACAACTCTGTAAGTCTTCCTGACTTTTTTTTTTCTTTGTATTCTAATAGCCTGTCATTTCTGTAATATGAAAGTGGAAATAATTAGAAAACAGCTGAAAGTCGGTTTTACTATACTGCAGTACAAAGGCTGAATTATATTATTGTGAATTTCACCACTTAATCAATTAATAAAGGGTGAATAAGAGCAGGGTGAAAGTGATCCAAGTCACTGTACTCACAAGTGGTCAAATTTTGCAGCTGGTGCCCTTGCTAGTTAACTCCTGTACATGATTTGCATTCAGAATGGAGTATGTTGTCACCTGGGCCTGGCACATTTTAACACCAAGCTCATCAAAGCCCTCAGAATAGCTGTCATCCATCGGGACTGCAGCAGTGCTGTGACTGTTTAAAGCAGGCAGAGCTCATCTTCACATCCCCTTGTACTGCAGCGCCAGAGTGGGAGAGGGATAGGAGTCACAGCACATGCAGGTAAAGGTGCTGAGCCTTCTCTCCTCACTCTACCCATTCTTCCTCAACAGCAGGGGGATTTAGACTTCCCTAAAAGCCATGACTAATTTAAAGGCATGACAAGCAAACAACAGAGCTCTGACCTCAAGATGACTCTGCAATGCAGCAAAATGTCTTTGTGACATTCTTTTATCTTAAAAAAAACAACAGTAAGAGGTTAGTTATTTCAAGCTTCATTTCAAACTCAGAGCTGCTAAAAATTATGCCCACTGTCCAGCATTAGGGGTGAGTTTTGCCTTATACTCCATAGGTTATCAAAGACTGAACATCACAAAGATATGGAGCCCCGAAGATTTGCATCACTATCTTGTGGCCATGGTTTGAAAATTACCTTTAATAAATCTCTGTCAAAAAACCTGATATTTTCTATTCAGCTGCTGAGGTTACGTATCCATGTAATTTGTTACTGACTTCTGTTAGTAAGAACTGATGAGGACCAAAGGGCACAGTTGCTGATCAGCACTCTCTTGGAGCTGATTGCACTAGGTCAGGGGTGAGACCTGTCAGCACAGCAAGGAAAAGTGTTGCACTTCCTTTCCTTAGACTAGAGACTCTGGGATTAAAGAGGATTAAATTTCAGGGTCACCATCCATTGCTTTATCTTTATTCCAAGATGAAAAACAAACAGAATGAGGCTATTGACTAAGATTAATATGGTGTCTTAATTGCAGGCTTGGGAAGATTTCAGTGCTGTGTTTTTAACTAATTAGGCCCAGTACATATATATTGCCCCAGGTAATGATTAGGCTACTTGGACTGAATAGTGGAAATTTCTCAGGAAGAAAGAGGGAAGAAATTAAGAGGACTGAAATGTTCTAGCTGCTCTAGCATTTAGAGACCCTTTCTGAACAGTGTTCCAACTTCAGGGCTCTGGCAACCTTCTTGTAGTTCTCTTCCCTGCAGTGTAAGGTCTGACAGAGTGATCCTATTCCACTTCTAAACCACAGCTAGGCAATGTTGTGTTGGAAGTACTTGTAGAGCTGAATCCTAGGTCTCTGAGGGGTGAAAACAGAAGTATCATGAATCATAGCATCAGGTCCTGTTGTACGGTGAGATGTTCTGGAAAGCAGATTTCGCAGCATTGGTAAGAAAGGTTGTTTTACCCTGTGTCTAATTCCTGGCTCTTGCTCATTCTGTGTATGTGCCAGTGAAGTCTCTATATGCAGACGCACACAGCTTTGAGTACTTTCTTATTAACTAGCTGGAACATAAATCCTTAAGAAAAAAACATCAAATGCATATTTAAGACACTTTGACAGAAAAGTGTTGCTTCACTTTGATCCTTTCCAAGCAAGAAGAGGCAGCTGAATCCAGTTTCCCATTAAAAGTGCTATTTTTGCACCAGTAAGAGAAGGGAAGAGTACATGTATCGGTTTCTCACTTGGGAGCTTGTTCCACTTCTCTTAAAGCACATAAATACTGATGGCTAAGACAAAGCACATGTTTATATGGGAACATAATTGCTTCACACTATGGGTAGGGTGCATCAGTGGGAGCTGGATGCTGAGACCTGAGCTGGAAGAGTCTGGCACACATGGCTCTGCTAGTGAATGTTCAAGGGACCTCAGGTAGATTCTGAAGTGCTGAATTCTGCAAGACATCAAAACAACAAAATGTTAATCACAAATGTTAAGTCCCATTTATGAATTGCCTTATCTCCCTTTGAAAGACTGATTAAAGAAGATTTGTTAGCCTATTTTCCCATTTGCTTTGAGGTCCATTTGAAAACCATGGAATACTTCAGAATTAGGCTTAGTTGATTATAAGTGAACAAGTTAATCTCCTTCAGTTTTTCATTTTCTCTTTCATGCTTTCCATATGAAAAGTAATCTTTAGAAGATATCATCATATTTCAGCTGTACTGGTAACACGTAATTTCCCATTAACAAAAGCAATAGTGGCTTTTTTTTTTGCTTTGGGTTTTTCTTTTGCCACATTGCTTCAATGGTCATTTATTCCCTCTGTCCCGAGAGACAGAGTGCCCACCTGGAGGGCAACCGGCAAGGGTAAGAGCCGAAGTTCTGTGTCTGATTAGTTTTGTTCAGAGAGGGGGAAAGGGGATACCAGGGGAGGAGATGGGATAAAAAACCAGATCAGAGCCTGGGCTGCTTGAACTTTAGACGAAGGACTATCTCAGAGTCACATGGCAGGGACCTGGCTGAGGGGGGTGGGGCCCAGAGGGGCTCCACTGCAACAATGTTTAGGGGTGGTAATATATCTAAAACATTGCAGCTGGCTTGTTAGAATGAAAAACTTTGTAATTAAATATTTTCCTGTACAGATTAAAAAAAAAAAAAAACCTAGAAAAAAAGATTAACTGCAGTGAAATGCTGATAAAAAGAGTACATCTTCCAGCCTTAGTGAAACAAAATTGGAATATTTCCAAGGAAGGTAGAGATTGAAAAGAGAAATGTGTTTGACTTGATTAGAAGAGAGAAGCACTTTCACCAAAGGGAAAGAGGGATTGGTTAATCCTTTGCAAAAGCTCAGATCAATGACAGTAGTTCTTCAGTGCTTGAAGTGCTCAAGAAGTGTTCAGCTATTCTTTTTTCTCTGGCATGCCCTAAGTAACTTTCATCACTTCTCCAATAAGATAGCCTTACTCAGAAAACACTGGTATTGCTGAGTCATGAGTGGCAGTGACTGTTCAAATAGAAAACTAGATGGACCAATAATCTCAAAATATTGGTGAAGACAATTTTGGTCTTGTATGTTCTTAAAATGGTAGGAATTGGTGTTGGGTTGTACATACTACGTTAAAACCACAGAACTGCTCCAATTTGTCCTTGCTGTCATTCATATCTGTATGAATACTATCTACATATAAACAGAGAACTACTGTTTATCACCTGTTCTGTAACCCGTGAGAGTGAAGCACTAGTTTAGGTAATTAAGAATCAGTTCTAGGTAAAAAGCAGAATTTTTACTTGCTAGTTAAGAATAAAGTCTCAATGTAGCTATTGAGATCTCAGTTTAGTACAGGGTATAATTGATTAAGGTGATGATGGTAGCCATCCACATGTAATCTCTTCCTCATCATTAGAAATATCATAGAGATATCTATGCCCCTAATTCTTTTCCAGGACAGCTGCAGAAAATGCTCTATTCTCATTGCTTTTGCTTGGGTTTAGTACAACTGAGAGCTGCTTCTCATCTCTTGAAGTGAATTGCTATAGTGTCCTTTCACACTGCACTGCTTTTGACAATTTTCAAGTATGCTATTCAAAAGATTGTGTTTATTGCCCCAGATGAGGCAAATCAGGGAGATGCTTGTCTTGGGGAAAAAGATATTTTATTAATGAAATTGAAATTCAGTTTTAACTAGCAATGAAAATGGAAAGTGATCAGAAGACTTGCTGTAGGTAAGTCTGTTCAATGAGAAAAGTATGTTGAATTATGAAACTAGAGCTCTTGCTTTCAGTATCAATATATTTTCATCAATTTGCCATTAATTAGAACACACAGAAACTATCCATAGACTTCATCAAAATCAAAAACTCTTTGAAACTTCATAGGAATTTGAATTCTTCAGGGCCATCTAAATATTTGTTGCATTTTTACTCTAGAGCATTTTTTAAAAACTATGTAACCTTGCAGCTGTCCTGTGATCGTAAGTGAACTTCTCAATCTTTTGCAATATTGCTAACTGCGTTCAGTTTTCTTGTGACAAGCAATGGTTACTATTTATCAGATGACAAGCATGAGGGAACTACTATTCTGTGACCTTCTCTATTGTGCAGCTGCATTGCATTCTGATAAGGCTGGAGATAGTCCCACATTGATCAGCCCTGCTGTACACTCACTGCAGATACACTATGCAAAACCTTAAGTCAGTAAGAGACAAAGCAGTTAGCTTAAATTTGTGGATGTTACTGCCTTTTTGCTTTTTTTCATTTTTTTTTTTAACACTATGTCTAGTAAACTTGTTTTTCTTCCAAAAGTAAAGGTAGGAAGGTCTAAATGAATAGAGCACAATATCTTGACAGAATGACTCCTGTTCCTTGTTGTGTAACTACTAGCCAGAGAAAACCAAGCTGTGAAGAAACTGAAGAACTGAAGTATGGATGCCTTAGTGCTTGACTATTCTTTGGTTTCTAGTGTCATCTTGCCTTTCTTTATATGAGAAAACTGGAAAATAAGTGTGAGAATCTTATATGCTGCAAACCACTGCATTCAGCACTGGCTTTCCAGCTGTGCTGCAGCTGCATCTTATCACTCTGCAAAGGGACAGCAGACACTGGCCCTTCTTTTTCCCCAAGCTCTCATATAAACTGTCTTTTCACAAGGCTGAACATGCTGCTTCTGTGACTAAAGAGTTCAGACCAAATTTACTGTTCTTTTATCAAACAAATATTACAATTGGATTGTCAAACCCTTACAGAAGTTGTGGAGAACTCTTGGTGGTGGTGTTCTTCTTTCGTGCTCTATAAATACGTGTGTAGGTGGGTTTTTTATTTGCTTTACTTTTTTAGAGGGAATGGTAAAGTCTAGGAGAGAGGCAGAGTTATCCTGTGTATGCCTGTCAATTAATAATCTTTTTTTTCTTTTGTCTGGATCTTTTAACTCCATTTTATTGCCAGTCCCAAAGTGATAAGTAGGGTGTTGGAATGTAGATCAAGAATTGTACCTCTGTTGTGGGAATACGACACTTTGATTAAGAATTATATCAAACACTGTGCCATTTCAAAATCAGACTTGCAGCAGATGCAGAGAAAAGGGTGAAATGTGAAATGCTTTTTTTGTTGGTTCAAATTGAAGAGTGATATTGAATTGGAAAATGAGTTGTGCTCCTCTGCTTAGCACTGACAGATCTATGTTTTCTGTCTCCTGGGCCTGCATAAAGTCACCCCCATCACTGCTCTTGTAGCCTGCTTTCTGCCAGACCTTCTCTCTACTTCATAGTATTACAGACTATATTTTGATACTTCATTCTTCAGTAAATGATCAGTCCTGTGTCTCTACTCTTCCTCTGCACCTTTAAACCTATAAGAGCCTCTGTGCTTTCTGTTTCCCAGCCTTGTTCTCTGCTGGAACTTGCCACACAACTCATTAATCTTTGTCTGTTTTCTGCTGCTCATCTCTGCCTGTGTTGCCCCTCAGAAGCTGTAGGCTGGAGATTGCTGAATAAAAATAATTTTATTTAGAAATCATGATTATTATGTGCTTTTCTTAAGTTTATTTTCAAATGTTGTATTTGTCTGAACTGTGAAACAGAAAAAAATTGGGTGGTACTAATCTCCTTGTGGTTTTTCTGCTCAGTCAAACAACCTATGCTAAATCCACAGCGACTATTTGATTGTAAGAACTAAACACTTATCTCTTGGGACTAAAATCTTCTCTACCTGCAACTAACCAAAGGAGGAACAGATTGAGCCATTTGTGAACATGTAGGAAGTTCCTAAGGGTTGTTCTTGATTGTGGTGGTTATAACGCCAAGACTGTGGGTTCAGTCCCAGTATGGGTCGTTCATCTGGGTTGGACTCGATGGTCCATGTGGGTCCCTTCCAACTTAGAGTATTCTGCAGTTCTGGAATCTAAAGACTGGAGCAGTGGACATAGATGTCTCCATCTTCTCTCTCTTTCACATCCATATATGCTTTAGGGCAACTGTTTCTGTGGTACCCACTCCCATGGTTTCTTCAGCCTATTGCTCTTTCATGACATGAAGAAAACAACACCACCACTACCACTAATAATAATAGTATTAATTATAGTAGTAGTAGTAATAATAATAATAACAATAATTTTCTGTGTTGTCAGTTCTGACTTCATGGAGTTTAGGTTCATCTGGGGTTTTTAAACCACACCATAAACTTTGGATATTATCTTGCATATCCAGATCTTTTTAAATAAGCAGTTGGTACAAACAGGAAAAGAAAGGCTTTGGCTTGTGAAGAGATTTGAAAGAGCTTCTCATCAATCTAAGTCTCTATCGTGTTTCCTCATAGGGCCTGCTGAAGAAATGTTACTCTGCTGAGGCTGCGTACCTGTTCCAGCAGGACAAGTTCTATGATGTCAGCTACGACACCGGTGACAAGTCCATTCAGTGCAGCAGACGTCCGGATGCCTTCAAATTCTGGCTTATGTGGAAGGCATTGGGAACAACAGGCCTTGAGGAGAGAGTGAACAGGGCACTGGCTTTGGCAAGGTACTGCCTCACAGTTTGGAATATCTCTAGTCTGTTTGATTGGCTGAAATGTTGGCACTGCTGACACTCCATATCCTGGAACAGACCCCGTTGTTACATTTTCCCTCTCTCCTTTTGTTTGTGTATAATAGGAGGAGCTAAGAACAATATTAATTAGTGTTTTGCTACAATATTTAATGGTAATTATTGTTTTTAGCAATAAGTGTAGATGTTGGTAAACATACAAGTCAAAATTAGGCTATCAGTCTGTATTGTGGAACATTTATGTTATCTGAACCAGACATAGGGTAGATTTACCAAAACACCTTCTTTTAGCTCAACTGTGTGTTCTGGTGTCGGTGTAAAAGAAGTCTTATGCGCCAGAATCTGAGCTGTGTCTGGCAAGAAGCAAATTTTCCTGTTCACATCATTCCTTATGAATGAGAAAATGCAAAAAACTGATCATGGAAAGCTCATATGAGGACATTGTGTCATTATTAGGACCTAGTAGAGGTGTATGAAAGCAATAATGTTCTCACATACTGAGTGGTTTTTCTCCACAACTTTGCTGAAGTCCTTAATGCTTGCAGTATGTTCTGTTAGGGACTGAAACACCTTTTCCTTGTGATCTTCCCCACACCTGTCCTCTTCACTTTCATTGGGTTTTTGGTCTTGCAGAACTGAGTTTCCCAAGTGAATTCAGCAAAATTCTGGGTAAAAGGTGTTTATAAAGGGATGTGATGTCTTGGTTGCTGGGAAGAATCTTCCATACATGTGGTATTCTCTTCTCTTAGAAGAAATAATTTTGAAACAAGGTAATGGCCCATTAAAAAAAGTTCACTTTAAGCAAAATGTTTGCTTAGAATTTATACAAGACAAAGCACAATGAAAACTTCACCAAACTACCTATACACTGCCTTAGTCAAGTCATTGATATTGACATTTTAATTTTTGTATGAAATAACAAGTAGAAAAGAATTGAATGTTTACTTCAGTGAAAACTAAAGGAATGGTCTCACAGTAATGAAGTTACTTAAAGAAAAAATAAAAATACCCCTGACCTAAACCCAGAGTGTATTTGAATGGAATAAAAAGAAAGAACCAAAACCAGAAAAGCTCAAAAAAGCTGTGACTTTTTTCTCTATTTTATTTTTTTAAAGCCACTCATTTTTTTTGGCTGATTATATGTTTTTTATTATCTTCTGGTTAAATTGCACCTTGTTTTTTGTTGTTATGCATTGTACTGTTCTTTTTCTGTTCAGAGTTAGTAATTCTTTCCACTATCAGTAGGAGAATTCATCCTCATTAAGGTCACTGACCAAGGTCATTTGACTGACTGTGCAGTGATTAATGACCTTTCTGGGATCGATATTTCTGTTTAACATTAGGACTCAGTTGGTAACACTTCTAAAGAGGGACTGGCTTGTCTCTTCTGATTCTTGGTTTGTTTTTCCATTAGGAAGAAATTTAATTTTTAGACATTATCTGATGGAATAGATTTTTCACATTGCCATCTTGAGTTTGCATGGACATGGGCACTGTACCAGGTTTACTAACTACTCAGCTGTGCAGCCTTTCTCCTCATTTCTTCCAATAGATATTACTTTGAGTGCAAGGGTAGTATTTCAGTGCTCCTGAACACAGACTTGAATTAATTCTGGAATTAGTCCACTGACTGTAGAACTTAAGGGCAAGATTTCTTTTTTTTTTTTTAAGGTGATTGCAGGCATGTATTTATGATGCAGCAAACTTTGCCTGTTGGCTATTCCTGTAATATCTTCTTGTTCTGGAGATGAATCACTCTTTCAGGGTATTAAATGTCCCAGGAACATTGTGATGCTATCTATTTGGAAAGGTTTGCTTTTGAAACACCTAGAGTAGAGCATCCAGCTGATTAGTTCAGGAATTTTTTGCTTATTTTCTACCCCCAATTATTTTTGATGCAGAGATGTTGCTTTATAAAGTACACTAAAAAGAAAATAGAAGTAAACTGCTTTTAGAATACAACTATAGTTACCATATAAACACCTCTGCACTTTATGCTTCATTTTCTTTAGAGTTTTCTGCCTGTTTCCTTTTCTGACACCCACTGTTAGCAGACATATGTCTACTTTCATGGCAAATCTCCACCCCTCATTTTCTGCAAGGCTTAATCATAGCAAATGACATTTCTCTGTGTACTTTGGTCTTCACTAGGACCCTTCTAACATACTACAACTGTGACACGATAATAAAACTTCACTGTCAGCTGTGAAAAGATGCACAAAATGAATTGCTCCACTGCTATCAAATGATCCTGGCAAGATAAATCATGGGAGATGGATTTTCTAATGGCTTCCTTCTTAGGTTATTGGCAGTGTAGTTAAGAACATGATTAACAGTGTTATAAACCTGACCAACATCAGGTAGCCTATGTCAGATTTTATACCCAGGTCATATAAAATAAAGGCACTGGAGGTAAGATGGAAAGGTATTAAGCATTGTGAAATTGCTCTAAAAATTGAAGACCTAAAATGAAAAAAAAAAAAAGGAAGTGATTATACCTAGGTTTCTCTTTCATAATTTATTAAAGAAAAAAATAGATTGAAGGCTACTGTCCTATGAATAACCTGCTGATGTTGCTGAATATTGGTCTTATGGCACAGAGAAGTGCCTTCTAATAAACAGGACAGAAGCAGCAAGCCTGTTTGACATAAGATAATTACTCTACAGATAATCATGCCTCTCTCTCAACCTAAATGGCAGTGTGGGCATTAACAGCCAGATAACAAACAAATGCACACAGGAGGATCTGAATGGTCATGGCAGAAAGGACCAGAACCTTGACTTGCTCCAGTGAGGGGAGCACCACTCCCCGAGCTGCGTGTTGTGGGCCCTCCTCGGCAGGGTGGCTTTGCTGGGGTGTGTGCTGGGAGGTAATGAGTCACAGGCACAGCCCTTGTTAATGATAAACAGCGCGGCAACTCCCCAGGCGCTGCTGTGAAAAATGTGTGCCATCGAGGGTATTGTTTATTGCTTCCCCAGCCAGCCTGTTTCTGCAGCACGTCTGCTGAGGAGAAGGCGTTGCAGAGGCAACTGTGCTAGAGGAGTCCCTACAGGGGCAAGTTTCAGGTGTGTGGGTAGGACTAAGGGAGGTTATTTTCACAGTATTTCTCTTTCTCAACTAAAAGAATTACTAGTGTGATGACCAGTAATGCAGCTTCAGGCTGGAAAATGCCGAATAGTGAATGCAAGAGAAGAACAGATTTGTGCACAATCAGTACAGCACAGTTAAACTGTGTTGGGTTTATTAATGTTAGACAGCAATATCTTCATGTAGAAGACTAAAATTTTGTTAGAATGGAAAAGCAGCATGAATCTGAGGTGAACTCTTTGAAATTTGTCTTTGGAAGGCTTTGAAGGAAGAAGAAGAAAGACAGAGGTCCCATATATGTCCTCTTTGCTTCAGAATTCCTGTGTGATGTGTGCCATGGCAAAATTGTGGCTGTATTTTAAAAAATTTCTGTAAATTGAAGTTGTTTGTATCAAAATTTTGATTCAAACCCATTTTTCCATTGAATGCTTCTGGATTTTTATGCTTGACAGGTGAGAAAGAAAAGAAATTCCCATTTTAATATGTTGTTAGCATAGGAAGTCCACGGATTGTTGTATATCAGCAGTGGCTGAACAGAAAGGTGCACTCTTGTGTATAGTGTGAAATGTGGGCAGTACCGGCAAAATTGTTGAGCTTGAAGTATATCCAGATTTTTAGATTCTGGCCTGAACTAAGAGTGATAGCAGAATGCAAGAGATGCCAGGGTGACCATGAAATAACATGTCAGCTCAGCATCAGCACTTGAGAACAAGGGATGGAGGTATCAATTTGTAAAGAGCATCATCACTGGAAATTTGCATTGGGAAAGTTCACAACCTTATGCAAATAGGATCAATTTGTGCCATGTGGCTTTGCTGAAAATCTGTGCCTGAGGACAGAATTTGGCTTCTCCTCAGTGTTCCTTGGCTTGCTGTAGCCTGCTTTTGTTTCCAGGAACTGATAGCTATGGCATTTTCACAGCAGGTAGAAACAAGATTTAACTCTGTTGTTTTCTCAGTGTGGGAAAAAAAAAGGGAAAAGAAATCCATGTTTAAGACCCTGTTTTTTGTTGTTGTCTGTTTGTATTATTTTGTTCTGTGCTTTAAACCCCTGACTTTTTAATTACAGATATCTAGTGGAGGAAATTAAAAAAAGAGAGGGATTTCAGCTTCTTTTGGAGGTAAGTGAAAATGGAATTGAACCGTTGTTTTTTTTAGGAAGTGTCTATTGTTTGATTTTGTTCTTTTTAGTCAATTATCAATTTGTATTTAAACTATATAATCTAATAAGTTTATGTTTTGGGGATCCACAGATGTGACTGAACACACATAACATGTTCTGTATTCCCTACCATCACTCTACCTAATTTCCTGGCTTCTGGTCCTGTATTGCCTCAGGGGGTGTAGATGGAGTACTTTTCTGTGAGAGTTCAGAGGTTGGATGTGAAAAAGCAGTGCTTGCCAGACCTACAGATAAGATTGTGTGCTGGATGGAAAAATAGTTTGATCCTAAAATTGGACTTTTCATTGCTAAAGTCCATATTTTTTTCCCCTAATTCTATTTCTACTGCCATTTTCCTAAAAACCACCCAGAAGTTTTGTGTTTCACTTGTCTTTACTAAACCTGTCAGCTTATTTCCTGTTTGGTCATCTTGCCTGGGGGAGAGTCAGTGAAGGGAACAAAGCTTCAGTACTGTTTTTCCACCTGTCCTCAGCTCTTTGGTTAATAAGGCTGGTATCTGAGGATGTTGCAAAGATCTGTCATTTTTATGAAAAATTTTTGAGTTGTTGGAAGTGTACCTGTGTGAAAGACAGGCTGGTATGTGGGATCAGGAGGAAGAGAGTAAATGGAGGAGGATGGGAAGTGGAGTGAGTCCCACCATGAGCCTTCCAGGTTAGGCTACACAAAAAATATGAAAAATATTTTATACTTATCACGCAATGTAAACTTTTCTCTTTAACTTTGAAAACTGCTGGTCAGTTGAAGAATTTTAGGCCAGCAGCACAGGATGGGGTCTGTAAAGTGGTAAGTCTGTTAAAAGCTGTCCATTTCTTGTTACTGTAGATGTTAGCAGAGAGCCCAGATCTGCTGTAGATGTGAAAACTCTCGGTAAGAGCAGAGGCTGCTGTGTAGTTCCTGCAGGATTAGGACACCTGGATTAAAAGTGGGTTTGAAGGGAGTGCTGGAGTATGGACTGTGAGAAAGAACTCGAGTTCTCTCAGTTCTTCTGTGAGCTGAGAAGTTGAGTTGAGAGGTTGAAGGGGTTAAGAAAGTTTTCAGGTGTGCAGGGGGATTAGCAATGAGAATTCCAAGAAAGGCTGCTGTGAGGTAGTGAGGCCCAGCTATGCGAGCCCTTTCTGAAGGAAAGTTGGGCTTCAGAAAAAAACATTAGAAAGATGATCCTCTGATACATGCAGTGAGGAAAAGCCTGTAATGAGAATTGCTCTACAGCCTGGAAATGCCACTTGTGCTTGAGTCATCTTGAACTCTTCTGTGGTGTAATTACTTACCTGCTTGGATAAGACCTGCGACAAGATAACCAGAAATAGAGTGTGAAGCGTGGCTGGGGGTAGTTTTCTGGGATGGAGTGGTATTTTCAGAGGGTAATGATGTATTTGATGTGTGAAAGGAAATTGAGATAATCAAGAAGGCAATATAGGCAATGGCAATATGGTAATGTATGCCATCTGTCTGCTCCTGCCATCTGATTTTAAATTGTGCTTATGGGGAAGGCGCTGCCTTTTCAGGGTCTGTGTTTATGTGTGTACTCCATGCACACTCTTTGGGGAAAGAAATGGGACTTTAGGAACTGATCTTTATTCCATTCAGCAGCAGCACATGGCAGGTTTGCAGCTCAGTTCCTGCTGACAATGATATTTTTCTTGATGATTAAATTGTATTTAATGGATTCTTTGAAGTGAAGCAGAAAACGATATGAGCAGCTCTCAGTGGCCTTTTATGAAAGAACATGTCTCAGCTGGTGGGCTCTCCTCATTCAGGAGACTGCCTGGGATTATAATAGCAGCCACATCCAGAGTGGGGTAAAGAGGTGGTGTGACTCAGCTACCAAGCTCTCTTTTAACAGGGTTGTTTTCTTTCAGCTAGTACTAATGAGGATGGCATGTGGGAGAGGAGTGGGGTGTGTGAGTTCACAATCCAAATTATCATAATCCATGTTATAATCTAGATGCCATCTGAATGCTGTGCTGCAAATAGTATAGGTCAAGACTGACTTAGTGATTTATGGGTCAGGTTGGATGGGATCAGAAGGTGCATCTATTCCTCATATTATTCCTCATATTACCTGTTCTATATGCAAGTAAACAAAAAAAAAAGTTACAAATTGGCAGGAAATGTACAGGGACCCTGGACAGGCCTGCTGGGAACATTTTCTCAATCATGTATAGAAACCTCATAAGCACAAAATGCCTTATTTTATAATGCATGGTGAACAGCCACTTTTGCTGGGAGTCTTGTAACTTACTGTTGAGTTTAAAGGCAAGATTTCCTTGGAGAGAAGCAGAGATATGGAGTCTCAGTCTTTGCTCAAAAAACTTGCTTAGGTATTATATATATTCAGGATATGGTGCATACCCTGCAAAGTGTCTTGAGATTCTTATAAAATGTGGAAATTGAGAAATTCAGCATTAACTCCAGCACTATATAGTGTGCTCTATGATATGAAAGGAGATCAGCATAGTTCAGTAGACTAGATGTGCAAGTGTTAAATGGTCACAAAGACTGAGTTTTGTGTTTTGTATAAAAGGCACCATTGGAGATTTCCATTAAAAAACCCTAAAAGGAAAATGTATTCTTTAAAGTTGCTTCCAATATGAATTCTGTTAAGTTACCTTTCTGTGCCTCTCTTATACTTTTTCTAGCCCAAGTTTTTTACTGAGTGAAATAGAGTTAAAGATGGATATAGGAAAAAAAGAAATTAAAAAGGAGCCCCTGGCAGCAGGAAGAGAAATGGATTATAAGAAAAAATATTTCTAGTTTCAAAAAAAAAAGGGAAACAAAAGGTGACTTGGAGAAGGAGACTTTAAAGAAAAGGGTATAAACTCAAAGGCTTTACCTCCCCTAAAAATAAAGCAGAAATCTTTGCAAAGCTATAATATGTATCCCTGTCCCATCCATTGCATTTTATAAGCAATCACTTGTTCTCTTGTCTAGCCGGAGTATGCAAACATCTGCTTTTGGTACATTCCACCAAGCTTAAGAAAAATGGAGGATGGACCTGAATTTTGGCAGAAGCTGCACCAGGTGAGTGACATGTTACCTGAGGCTTGCTGATTTATCTCTGTGCCAGATAAGAATGTGAAATAGCCCTTGTCTTTGCTCACCATTATAACCTATCAGTAGAATGGTGATATAATCCTTAAATAGATGCTGGTAAAATTTAAGTTTTTTCTTGGTTTAGACAAAGCTAATTATTTATTTTCTTAATATAAGAGGTGTAAGCATTAACAAGTATTCAGCTTGCTGTCCAAGCTTTTAGCAGCTGGCAGAACTGAGAGAAGAGGAGCAGTGTTTTCACATCTCTTGTCTAGACAGATTATTCATTACCTGTTTCATATACTCAGTGCTGTCCTTGGAACTTGGCTTGTATTATCTATGATAATGCAAGCAAGGAAGTGCTTAACAATATATTTCTGATGTTAAACATAAATGACAACAGGAATACAATGGGAAGATACTGTGGAAAAAAACTTCACTGATGAGTGTTTTGGTAACTCTTTGCCATCATGATAGAAAATCATGAACATCTTGGAAAAGCAGCTGTAAAATTTTGAATTTGCTAGTGGGGAATCAGTTAAGACTTAATTAAGAAGCCACTAGATATTTTGATATTATGTTTTACTGAATAAGTTATTCTGTAAGGAACTGAATTTATTTCATTGTTTTCTCATCTTTGGAAGAGCTTTGGTGTTCTGTGTTTATTTTTTCATAGAATTTGTTACTAGGAATTTAAACTAGAACATAGATGTGTGTATCATACACATACTACGGAAACAAGCTTATATACTTTATATACATGCTTCCTGTAACATCTGCCCTCATTTCAGCAGCTTTCACAGGACTTGCTTCCCATTTTTGCTGGAGGCTGGTGTCTTTAGGAGAAGGATCTTCCTTAAGCCCATCTGTGTTGTTTTTGAAAGTACAATTCTTTCGTTCAGACCCATGCATAGCCACAGTATGGATGCAAGGGCTCAGCATTTACCATGCTTTCACAAAGTTATGTTCCTTTCATTTGGGGCTTCTCATCCTCTCTGTAGAGTGGATGGCTTATATATGAATGTGTGTGCGTGTATATATATATATATATATATATATGTGTGTGTGTGTGTACACACAGCTGTATAACAGCTCATCTACTCATGGAGGAGTGAGGATTTGGGAAGGAGCAATGGGAAGAATAGAAGAAGAAATATAGAAGAAATAATGCTGCAACTGTTGCCGTTTGATTTATGTGTGCCACAGAGGGGACCGAGGAGGGAAGGGGTGAAGCACAACAAATGGCTTTGAGCACGTATATTTGAGTGGCTTATGGAGTATAACTTGCTGGTTCTTTGCTCTGTTGCTCTGGTGCTTCCAGTCAGGGTAGGGAATAGATACCTGACTTTATTTTATATACCAATATAGATAGATTGATGTTGGAAATACAGATTTCTTAGCCAGTGTTTGTGGAAAAGAACTTGGAGGGAAAGATGCTTGCATGCAATTGCTTCCACTGCTGCTGATCTCAACCACTCTTTTCATGGGCAAGGTGACACTTTGTTGATTCTTATATCTCCTCTGATGAAAAACTAAGAAATCCCAAACCCTAAGACATAAAGTATTTCCCTCTTCCCCACAGAAGCCTGAAAAAAAAAAATCTAGCACAAAACAGACCAAAGCTCCCTAGGAAATGGCACAAATTTCTCTCCTGGAGGAAATCACCAATGATGATTGTTGGTTGCGATATTTTAGACACTGCTGGGAAGTAGTTTGGCACCACAGAAGCGAGCCTGTTTCACAGTGACAACGTGTTATTTCACCTCCCTGATTCTCTACAGGGATAGGTCTGGGGTCACTCTGCTTTTTGGTTGCTGAGAGCCAGTTTGGGACACAACACGTGTCAGTGAGCAGATGAGATGACAGCACTGGGTCAGAAAAAATAAGACTGCCTTGACTTTTTTAGCTAAGATCAATTTCTTTTTACATTGCTGATGCAACCAGCATGGTCATTAAATTACATTAATCAATAAAAATATATTGCTGGACAAGAAGGAATGCATTCTGATCAGCAAGGTGCAAATGATAAGAGCATTAAGGCTGGAGAGGTTGATACACAGTGCCATTGATGGACAGATGGGGCTGTGACAGTTTCTTGATTCCAAGCATTTCCTGAATATTCCCATCATTTCACTAAAATGAGCATTAAAATGCTTTCATTCACAATTTCTCTTTTTACTCTGCATTTTAACATCACAGTTAGTTCTGTTTATCCAGAAATCAATCTTCCTTTCTGCCAATAATTAAGGAAACACGTCTTAAAAATCCCTAGGGCAATGTCATTGATTTTGTTCAACTATTTGTTCAGCAATATTTTTCAGAATAACATGCTGTCTTTTAAGGCTAGTTATATGACTTTCAGTGCTGATAAAATTTGATAAGCAAATTGTTCAGATCTAAAGTCCACAGCTTTGTGAAGAATTTGCATAGTCCTATGCAAAATAACCCTGAAGGTTTTCTGCTCTACTGGCTCTTCTCCAGTTTCCATGTCCCAGTTTATATGGAAATGTGTCAGGACTGACTGGATGGTAGCATAATTCCTGATTCTGAAGTCAGCCTTCTTGTTGTCCTACATAGAATGTGTCTCTCCAGAAGCTTTTTTTTTTTTTTTTTTTTTTTTTTTTTTTGGGAAGGCTGCTCATTTTAAATTCAGGAGCCTTGAACTTCAGGTGTAAAATCTGCCCTCTGCAGTCTCCACATTCAAAACAGAAAGGTGGTAGAAAGCATGGCCTGAAGGACTTGGAAAAGCCACTAGGTGGTCACTTGATTCATCATCTGAACAATTTAGGGAGTGAGAAAACATCATGATGGTAGGGGATGTAAAGAACAACATAAATGGTACATTCCTCTGTAATGTGTGGAATTGGGAATTCTGTGCACATCCACAGTCTGACACCACTTTGATCTTTTGGGATTACAGCAGGACTGTCTGTGTAGTGAAACTAGTTCTGTAAACAGTGCAGCAAGGCTTTGGATGCAGTTAGATGGTCCAACCTAGTCGATGCCTTGAGCACTGAGCAGCACGCTGAGAGCACAGCAGACGGCATAGCCCATGAACGATCCGGCCATGTGAGGTGTTTTCCAGTGCCATTCTTCACAAGTGAGGAGAGAGTTCTTCTTGCAGGAACCATACTAACGGGCCCTGTGAGGTAATTGAGGAGTGGCTGGCAGATCCAACTGGAAGTGTCTGTAAGTGGTGTTGTTTTGTCATTGCAGGCTGGGGGCCGTTGTCTCTGACCTGGAACTGACATAATTGTCTGGATGAAGGAGCGATGGCTTTGCTAGGGCTGGATGCGCCCCCCAGTGGGAATTCCCCTCCTTTTCCTTTGGTGACACGCCGTAGGATATATTTTGTTTACTGCTGAGAATGGTCGGTGTGTCACAGGGTCACGGTGAGAAAAGCTGAACTGGAGATTACAAGCCAGAAATGGGAGTGAGGGAAGAAGTAAAAACACATAGGCAGATGCAATTTCATCTTTCGTATTTTCTCCATACCTACAAGTATCTATGCATATCCTTATTTGTAATAATCTTCTCTTTAGAAAAGTCAGCTTTCTCAGCTTATGCTGAAATGCCTGCAGATGATATAGAATTAGCTGATTTTTAGTAATACCAACTCTGGAAGGCCTCATGGTAGCACAGAGGATGCTAGGGCACACGGAAGAGTTTGGAGGGATACTTTTGGAACTATCCTATTGCCATCCTGCTGCTAATGCAGCCAGCCAGCCATGTCTTATTCATTCTGGATCAGTTAGTAGTCTGCTGAAACTCAGACTTTAGTCTTGCAGACTAAAAGATGGCACAGAAGTAACCATCTTTGACAGACTCCTCCTCCTGCAGGAGCCTGGCCTTGCCAAATGATCCTGGAGTGTAACTATAGGTGGAGTATTATGTAATGAATACTGCTCAGTAAAGAAGGCTAGTAGTTTATTGCTAAGTACCACTTTAAACCTCAAAATCTAGGTTCAAAAAGTGCCAGTAGGTTCCTAGTAAGTCTTTTGTGGTTTACTAAACTTTGCCTGCTTTTTAGTTCTAAGAAACATAAGCTGGAGTATCAGATTTCCAGTGGTTCAGTAAACCTTTTATACACAGTTGTTAGTTTCAGTTACTCAACATTCTAGCATTTCAGTCTCAGACTCTACTTGTGTGGTACAGTTGGTGTTTTTTGATTTTATTTAGTTTCCTTCCTTCCCTTCTGAGGATTTTTGGCCAAGTAATACAAAATTCATTGACTCTAACGGAAGGCTCAGGATGCAAAGTCATATTAAAGTAGTAATTCCCACTAAAGCCTGTATAGCTTGTAAGGGGCCATTTTGCCCCTCCTCTCTCCTCCTTAGTGAAAGGTAACCTTAATCCAGCCTTTCTCTTCTATTTAAGAGAAGAATATAGCTGTCTGTTATCTGAAGGCGTATTTGTAAAATAGCCTGTCATGCTGAGTGGTGTTGTGATAACATTTGTGTAATGAGAGATTTCAGAGCAAAACATAAATGTAAGGAGGTTGAAGAGGTGTTGCCTTGGCAACCCCTGAATCTTGTGGTCTTTGTGGTATAAATAAAAAACTAATCAAGGACCCAATTCAGCAGTATTTATTTATTCAAAATACCTATTGATTATGGTACAAGTTTTGAATGTGAAGGGAAAACAAGACCTCCAGTTGGTTATATTAATACAGTTTGTCCTCTCCACTGTGGAAGAACAAGAGAAAAACTACATAGGTTATAACCCCAGTATTAAATGCAGTGAGCCAGGTTTATGCATAAGAAAGGTCCCAAATATGTTACTGCAAGTTTATTTCTCTTGGGATTTATGTGCAAAATGTTATTTGATTTGCTGGCATTCCTGTGTACTACAAACTTAGAGTTCTTCTTACACTTGAACAAGAAAACATTAAACAATACTTTAATGTGTGTGTTTTAAGAGTAATGACAGAGACAAGTTTCTGTGGACTTTCCTTACGTAATTTTTGTGGTATCAAGTAGCCTACTGCCTCTACCATCTAGCTCAGTTTGACATGAATTTCAGTGGAGGGCCACAACAAATGGCAGGAAAACAAATGGTAAGATTTGCACGGGAGTATATGGGATTTAGATTGGCTAAATCATTGGTTTCCGTGACAAGGTGACCCTCTTAGTGATGAAGGAAAGGCTGTGGGTGTTGTCTATCTAGATTTCAGTAGTGCAGTCCCTTAACCTCTTTGCTTTCTCCTAAAGCACTATTTAAATCTGTGGTGGACTACAAGAAACAAAAATCTACAGATGGAAGAGATTGCTCAGGCAATCTTTCTTTTAGACCTTCCAGGGGAAGGTGGATTGTCATTTCACCATATCAGATGGACCCTCTGAAGGGATTGTTTGAAGAAAATTGATTTTTCAGGGAAATCTTCAGGGTCACTTTCAGATTCACCCTATAAAACTGAAGGCAGTTACCCAAGGAAGCTGCTTGAGGAATAGCTGGTTTTCCTCCATCTTTAACACAAAGAATAAGAAAGGGAGCTCCCTTACTAAGTCAGGTCATGACTTAGGCAACCTGCAGTCTGAAGCACCTTTGGGAAAGACTTCATTATTCAGAAGGGGAACCTAAGAGCTGCCATGATCCTTGATTGGCTGCATTATTTATAAATACAAGTTAAAAGAGCCTAACACTAGATCCTCAGCAGGCTGTGTGCTGTTTTAGACTTCTATTTCACAGGCTTCTGGAGAGAAGAGCTGCAAAATCTCCTCCTGATTGAATGGACCTAGCTGCATTCTCAGTATTGTGTTTAAGAGGGGCAGAAATGCAGCATTTCAGGACAGGTGAGATCAGGAGACCCAGTGGAGGCAGGGCTGCATGCAAGGGCCTCAGAGGAGAGAGGCACAACAGGCACTGAAGCTACAAAATTATTAACATGATAATAATCAGGACTTATGTTGTAGTGTGACAATTCCTCAGTAGAAGGTGATGCTCAGATGTTTAATGGTAAAATAAGCATTATTTTTTTGAAGTAACAACATCTCTTATTTTGCAACTTATACTGCATAATATACAGCAGGAGATGAATAAAATGTTTGTAGTTTGGTTGCGTATAAATGACTGTTATTGTTAAGAGGAAAGGTCTAAGCTTTGATAAATGAGAAGGAACAGTACAGTATAATATAATAGCAGAGAAAAATTATAACAGTGTTTCAGTGCCTCGTTAATGAGGGATTTGCACACTTTCCCTTTTAATATGTCTTTCTGCAGTTTTATGAAAGTCATCAGTACAAAAGTGACTGTCGCTGTTAGTTAAACAAGGTATTTAACATGAATTTGTTTTAAATGTATCCTCCATAGAACTGAGTTATAAGATTACAAAAGTAACATGTTTTTTAAAAAAACCTTTCAATTCAAAGCAGAATATTTTGGGTTTGATGTATCCGCTTATAACTGGAATTTATGTCTTATGTTCTCTTTTATATTTATTCTTGCATGATTACTGAAGTAGCAGGGTTAGTCTAAGGGCCCAAATTGACTGGTAAAGTCTTCATCAGGAGAAGTAGGAATCAATGCATGAATCAATGCACTTGGCAGTGTCCATTCCACCTTAGCACTTGACACAGGTGTTAGGGACACCTCAGTGTGTATTTTACATTGGTGAAGTTGTACACCTGCCTAACTTTCAGCCACATTTAACGGTGTGTGAGAGTGACCTGATCTCACACTTGCTGTTTTGTGGCATGTCTGGCATATCAGGTATGTGTATGGGGCTAGAACAGAGGTATATTTGTATGACTGTATTGTAACCTACTGTAGATGCAATGAGGCAAAGGTGAACTGCTTCCAGCCCATGCTTTCTACAGTGGTCCTAAGTAACATTCTAGTAATTCATGACATGGCAGTTGTGGATACTTCTGTTCTAGCTTTCTGCTTTGCCCCTTATCCAGACTGACCTTTTCAGGGGTGTGTAGTACCAGCTGTTAAACTCCAGTTAAAGGCAGTCCCATTCATGCAGAAATCTGTACGTATGTTTGGTCAGTGGTACCTGTCCCAATTGATGCAAATAAGCAACAATCAATATTACTAAATAATACATCTGGCAGCAAAACAAATGTGTTTTAAGAGCACTGTTGCACAGCTGTTAAAACTACACCTCAATTCTTGTGAGAAAAAAAAAAAAGAGAAGAAACCCCGATGATTTTGATGCTGAATGGTTTACTAGATGAGAGTGCAGAACAACTTTTGTCAGAGACTTAACATTGAGCTGTGTGCGTTCAAGGCACACTGGGGACTGAGGTCTATTGATCCCCGGTGCTCGGCCTACAGAAATGATCAAAGCTGGAGGGAGGGAGTCTGCTGCAACTCCATATGTTGCATTCAAGCTGAACAAGGATTTCATCTTCCCCAAGCCACCTGCAGAGCAAGATTGCTCAGATCTCCAGAGATGAAGTAGGTTTCGCACTAGTCGGTAGTTTCTTGCTTGAAATCCTTTTAAGGATAATGGAGGGTCCGATAATTTCTCCATGTGGTAATACACGTAATGGCATGAAATGAAGCTGGGGGCGATAGACACAGTGGAGAGAAATATTGTTAAGGAATAAAATCACGAGAGACCTACAGTTAAAAAGCAAAGGACCAAACCTTCCAGGGAGATAACTGCAAGGTGTGTTTTCATCATGGTATGTAATGCTCTGTGATGATACCTTAGCTGGCTCAGGTACAAGGAGCCGTATGGCCACAGGTTAAATATGGTACTTCATTCAGGATAAAAAGGAACAGTTCACATGGCTGTTCTTTCAGGACCAAAGCAAATCAGCTATGACAGTGGTGTAAGTGTATTCTGTTTAGGTGTACTCCTTTCTTACAGGGGAGGCATGGGTTCCACTTGTCTGAAATCTTGAAATTTTTGCGTACTGCCTGCTTAGACCTGAGGGTTGTTCTAGCTTTCAGTTCAGATATAGAAAACACCCTGTTTTCAAATCTTTGCATTGTCAAAAGCTTCACACATAATAAATATTTCTGTTTATATACAGGAAGCTTCTAGAAAGTCTTACTGTATAACTGACAGGTCAACAGAGGCGGTGGGTATTCAATGGAACTGTGTTCTCTCCTTTATTGCACAGATTCAATTGACTAAAGGGCACTTTAGCGCTGCATAAGAGCTCCTTGCTATTTCTTTGTTAACAAAGACAGTACCATTTAATTTGTATGGCTTTCAAATAGATACAGCCTGTTATCCAGAACAGTAGATGCTTTCAATCCATTGTTAAGCATCTCTTAAACTGTAGAAAGACCAAAAGGGTAAAATAACCTCATTTATTTTCCAGAAAGATGAATGTTTGGGGGGACTAAGTAGAAGTGGTGCAATTCACAGAAATTAAGCAAGCTGTTGGTGACATACCTCCAAAAATTGTTCTCTCTGTGGGCAGAATTGAAAAAGCTTATCTGAACGCTACATCAACTATGACATTTTTAAGAAGCAAATATTAAACTGTTTTCTGAGTATAGGAAACCAAAGGGAATTTATAATGAATGTAAGAGTTTATCATCTCTCTTTTTATTTGTTTGTTTGCATTAAGAGTACTCCAATATCATCTTTATTTGTACCTTTCATCAATTCCCAATAGCATAACAAAAATAAGTACTTCTTACTTGGAGTCATGTTGCCCCACAAAACAATATTGCATTTTTATTCATTACTGCTCTAGAAATGAAAAAAATTCATGTTTTGTAATGCAACAGTGTGAAACTCTTTAGAGCTGTCCATATGCAATGTCTCAATGTAAGTGAAGGTGTGTTCCTATGCATACACATGTATATGAGTTTGTATTTACCTATAGGGATCACATAAAAGAAAATTATTTTTGGAAAGGAAGAGGATGGAATAACATATAGTATTCCTCAAGTAAATCCATTGTAAAAAAACTTGTAGAAGGAATCGCAAGACAGTCGATGTTTGAAGGGAGCACTGGAGGTCTTGTCTGAAGTCCCTGCTTAAGCAGGGACATCTAGAGTTGGTTGTCCAGTACAGTGTCCAGGTGGCTTTTGAATATCTCCAAGGGTGAGACACTCCATAAGCTCCCTGGAGAGGTGTTTGGTCACCCTCACAAAGAAAAAGTGCATTCAGATTCCCTACCACATAGTACTTGTTTGCCCAATCAGCATGTATTTTCCTCTGCTTCAATGGGACTAATTACACTTCCTTTGCTTCATTTTGGAGTTAGAACATCTTGGCTAATGTTTTAAATGGCCTTTTGTGCCTGCCTGTGAAGAGAACTGCTTTTAGCAAGAAAGCAGAGTTTGAAGACACTCAACACAGTTTGTTCTGTCTGACCCTATGTTCTCCTAAAGCAGCACTGTGCTCCTTAATGTCTGTGCACCCCTTCATCCTGCTCGCTCAGTGCCGTATGCACATTAATAACCAATGATAGAAGAAAAAAAAGTTCAAATTACAGGTTGAACTCCAAACTAGTGCTTTTCTGAAAGTATCATAGATCATGTTTAATAGCCTGTGGATCAAAATGAAATCCAGTATATATCACAGGGGAACTCAATTATTGAAGCATTCTGGGAATGTCTAAGTACTGGAGTGCTGAGGTCCCTAGAAGCTTTATTCTGTGCTAAGTTTTTACCTGAATAAAAGCCCTATCATCTATTTTTTTATAACAAATTGTAATAATATTTTAATGCACTGACTTAAATTATTTTATCTGACATTCAGGGGAACAATAACTCCCTTTCCTGCCCCTTCCACCTCCTAATTTTCTGCAAAATTAGAAAAACAGTCCTTTAGAGACATTAGCATTTCAGAGTGTCTCCAGTACACTTGACTCATGGCTATCTCGTCTCTGTCCTGGTGTCTGCAGAATGGTCCCTCAGGAGCACTGAACATGTTCTCTGGGTCTGTGAAGCTGATCTGTCTGTCTGCCAGCTCTGAATTTAGTCCTTTCATATGAGAAGCCTCTGGGGCTCTCTGAAGGATCCTAACTGGTCTCCTGGTGATGGGAAAGCAATAATTTGCAACCCTGAAGCTGCACAGGTGGTATTGTGTAGATATGGGGAGGATGTACAGTTTTGTCTCAGAAAAACAGCAAACAGAAGGGTTTTGTGGACTTGCTGCTCTGTGGTTTGCACGAGGGATAAATTCTTTACCTATTTAAATGTGGTAGAAGGAAGGTTGACTTTTGCAGCATCCTGACAGAGAAAAAGACTTGGAATGAAACTGTAGGAAGCCTGGCAAAATTGAGACCCTTGAACCTTTCTTGACCGAGAGTTGTGGGGCTCATGTGCCAGGGCTGCATCGTGTGACTGTGCCAGAACTGGGCTGGTGCAGGCTGTGCTGGCTGCTCTGGAGCCCTTGGGGTTGGGGCAGTGAGGCAGCTGTGCAGCCCAGGTCAGTCCCCTCTCATGGTGTTCAGTGGTGCTCCTCAAGGACCATCGTGTTTCCCCTGCACTGTTTCACCTTGTGCCTGTAAGCTGCTCCTAGAGGTGTCTTCTTGCAGCTGCCCAAGCTGTGGCTCCTTGTCCCTGGGAGGATTTTGCTATGCAGTTCAGAGGATCTGTTTTACAGCGGGAGACTGAACTTAATGGGGTCGATGACTGAGGTGATTTTTAGGTGAGCATTTGCAGTGAACATTTTAGGGTGCACTAGGGACTGATAAGGGAACTGCCCATCAGAGCCACTGGCTTGATACATGATGGTTATATATATTCCTTTATGATGGTTTTATATATTCATTAACCTCGCTAATAATTGGTATTTCAGTGTTGAAGGGTATGTGTAGGATAACAGTAATATCCTCCCCTTCCCTTGCTCCTGTGCATAGGATGAATCTCACTGAGAGTGAAAGTGAAGAGCGTGGCCAAGCAAAAATCATTCTTAGCAATTGTTTAATTTTTAATGCATGATTTGTCTTGCTTTTGCACTAGTTAAACTGCTATGTGGAATGGAAGGCACCATTTCTTGGCACCTTCTTAAGTCCTGCCTTTCTCTCTGCAAGGGTATGGTAATAGGATCTTTTCTGAATGCTTTAGATATCTTGTATAGGTACTGGAGTATCAGAAATTGCAGGTGGATTAAATGACAATCTCATGAATGAATAGTGAGTATTAGTGTGGTCTGTTGGTGGTGGTCTTTTAATTGAACCATATCTACACCACTCAATAAATATCCTCCTGGTTACAACTCTTTCTGGTGGTACTGTGACTGTTCTACCCTGCCAGCTGGTACCTGCTGTGGTTTCTGAATGAAACAAGTGTCTTCTAGCATTCTTTTGGGTTTGACATGTTTAATAAATAACAGCAATAAATTGACCATACTGCAATAATAGTCATCATGAGATAAATAGCATAGTGATTTTTTTTGGTCATTTTGTAGGGAGTTGGACAGAAGGAAAATAAAATCTTTGCATTTCACCCTTAATTAATGGACTGCTACAGCATGAGTTACTATCTATTTGATGGAAAATAAGATTTTTTTTTTTGCCTTATCAGCCAGAAAAGAGCAGCTGCTGAACAGAATAAGTCTTTATTTTGCCTCACAGGAAAGGTGAACTTCCACTGTAGTCAGAAACATGGGTGACAATTTCAACTGGCTTGGCCTGTCTGGGGAAGTATCTCACTGTATTTGTTATATCAGGGGTGAGTGGGGAACTCCTATATCAGTGGACTTGCAAAAGATGTGGGCAATTGGGCAAATGCAGCATCTCTAAAAAAGAGTTACAAACATACCTGACTAACAAATATTTGATCAAAGAACTGTTCAGAGGTTGTTTTAGGGTACTGTCATTGTCTGCTTGACCAGCTCTGTATTTTGGGGACTTTTCTCTGGGTAGCCCAGTGACTTTTGTATAAACACATCTTCAAGAAAGGCATCTATTCATGACTGCAAAACATCAAGGAATGGTAAAACTACCACTTTCCTTGGCACCTCCTTTCAATAGCTAATTAGCCTTCCTATAAAAAAAATGGTGGTGAAAAAATGCTTATCCACACTAAAATAACCTTCTCTAATATATTTTCCCATTTTGCTCATATGTTATTATCAAGTCAACTCATTCTTCTATTTATAAACTAAGTAGATTCAGATCTTGAAGTCTTCATTAGACATTAGAGTTATTCCTGTGGCTGTCATCATCTTCCTTCCCATTTTTCATTATTGTAAATCCCAACAAACATCTGAACTATGTATTGCTTGCCAGCACCTGTGTTTGCCAGCTGTGGAGATAAAATTGTCTCCCTAATGCCTGCGCACTTGTTTATAAAATTGTGGATAATATTATATTTTTTCTTCTACTGTATTTCTTTGGAAGGCTTTGTTACAAATCTATCTCTTTCTCTCTCTATATATATATTTTTTGTGGTGATGAATGCTGAAATGAAGTTTTCTTACATTTATAAACTACTAATTTGAGAACAAAATAAATTGTCAAGACATCTTGGGTGGTTTGGGTTTTTTTCACATTGGCCTGTGGAAAACAGACTGACATCCCAGTTAAACCAGTGGTCCTGTGATCTGGGAATCTTTGTTTAAGAGCAGTCTTGACTGTTTTAAAGCATTCACATGAATGACCTAATTACAAAACATTGTATTCTACCTCTTGATAGAACTTTTAAAAGCTGCTTTTGACTTGGGTGTAAAGTGAAAAGAATTGCAGAAAAGTCAGTTTCTTGCCAGGAAGGATTTTTTGGCTTCTGATGTGTGACCTGGAAAATCATAGGAATTTTGTTTTATTGTTGAGTGCTATAGTCTTTTTAGAGTCACTGTTTTTAGTGTAGTCATCCATTTTGAGCTGTCTCTGTTTTTTTCCCTGCATACAGAACTTACCTTTTGACTGAGTTTGAGCACCTCAGGTCTGTGCAATGGCTTGTCTTCCTTGTTTTTTTCTTTTTTTCCCTTTGTGAGTCTCTCACTTGAAAATAGTATCAAATGGTATCAGCTGATTATTCCTGACTTTCAGAAAACCAACAGTGAGGATCAGCATCAAGGTTGATCCTGGTCTCTGTGGAGCCTCCCTAGCAGCAATATTTGATTGATGCCCCGTTTTTCCTTCACAGGGAGATATGCTAGCTATTCAAATCTTGCTTATTCCTACTGCATTGGCATTGTGTGGTCCTGATTTTTTTTGTGCTGTTCCTGTGTGAATTAGTCCTGCTATTTTTCATTTAAATGGCTTGTGTAAGGCTTTCCTATTAATGCTCTAAGTGCAAATAAATCATCGAGAAAACTTGGAATATCAGCAAAATAATGAAGGTGGGCTTGGCAAAGATATAAATGGTACTTGGCAAAGATATAAATATAACTGAACATAAAAGACTGCATTTTGAATTTGTTTCTATAAATTTTAGAATTTCTATGTATTCTTACCCTTTAACTCATTATAAATTAAATCCAGCATGAGTTTTTCTTTTTTAACTACAGATTCATATTGACTTTAGCAACCTTGTTTTACTAGGTCTATCTCCTTACCACTTCTAATACTAGTGCTTATTTTCTGAAATTTCCACAATATCCTAAAAAATTATCCGCAGCTTCAGTGAGCTGTTTTTAATCTTAGGTACAAACCATCCAGGCCTATAGACCTAAAAATTTGTCTTCTGTAGCGCCTTAGCATCCCAATAGTTGCTGATGGCTTGCAAAGCTCATCAGGTTTGTGGTAGGAATTCCTCCCAGCAGAAAAAGCAAGCTTAGTGAGCACCTCTGCCTGGCCTGCATTTTTAATGATTTAACCATGGGTAGGGCTTCAGTCGTCCCTAATGTACATACTACACTGTTTCTGCTTTCTTTAGTCCTGTCAATCAATGTTTTCTTTTCCTTCTGATAAATTTTCTTCCTGTCACATTTGTATTGATTGCTATCTGATCTGCTTCCCTCTTTCAACCTGTTAAATATTGCTTTGCCATCTTCCCTTTGCCAATAAATCGGGATGGGCTTTTAGATAAAGCTGTCTTCTTTCTTGATTGAAGGATTGCAGCTTTTGGCCATCTAATCTCTTCTTAAAGAGCTTTAAGCCTTCATCTATCTTTTCCACCTGAAGTTTTTTGGAAATTAAGTCTTTTAAAAATGGTCTTTGTGATTGTGACCATCTTTTTCCTTAGGCTTCAGTGAGTATAGTCAGGTTGTGATGAGTTCACAGGGGGACTGCTGATTTATAGACCAGTGAGTAATTTCTTTGGGCCACAGTATTGTTGGAAATGAAGATGTATCATACTGGGTCTGCACCACCCCTCTGGTGAGTTGGGACAGGATGTGCAAAACTGATTTTTGTATGAATTAGAGTCTGTGGACATGCTGGGTCAGTGTGTGGTAATGGGGTGTGATGACTGCTGGGGAAGGAAGGTAAGACGCAGCCAGTGCTGGGTATCCATGTGTCTTGGCTGCTTGAACAGTGCCTCAGTTTGATTTATATAATGTAGATTTCTACAGATGTCCCATCCCTGGAAGGATTCAGGGTCAGGCTGGATGAGGCTTTGTACAACCTGATGTAGTTGAAGGAGTCCCTGCTCGTTGCAGGGTTGCTGGACTAGATGACCTTGAAAGGTCAACCCAAACAATTCTATGTAGCATTTGTGCTTGTGAATCAGGTTGTTTTTCACAATCAACAGTAGCTGTGACACAGTTGTGTTGACCTGGAGGACTCACTGCCGAAGCACCCACGGTGCTCTGCTGGAAGTGGTTAGGGATGGTGGTTAGAACCTGGCTGAAGGACCTGCCCCGGATCCCAAGGATGGGAATTCTGCTGTGTCTGTGGCTGTGCCAGGGCTCAGGGCTCGGCTCCAGCCGGCTGAAGAGCTACAAGTGCACTTGGGGTCGCCCCTGGAGCACGGCTGTTCCAGGAGGATTTTAAGCCGCCGGTAGTAGTAGAGCCCGGTGACCATCGGGGGGCACCAGAACGACATTAATGTGTTGGAACTGCTAATTAGTGCTCAGGCTGTTAATGTATCTTTGGTGCAGTCACGGAAAAAAACCCCGTGTTTGAGGGGGGCAAGAAATTTCTTCCAGTTCTTAAATCAACATAATTTCCTTATGAATACTGCAAGCTCTGTTTTGAAGGCACGAGCTGTTAAAGAGTAAACTTCAGCAAGCATGAGTTATCTCCCACTTTACTGGCAACACTCTTCTCCTTTTTTTCTTTTCTTCAATCTTTTGTATAAAATTACGTATTGATTTGCATGGTTTAGACTAAATAAAATTACCTTTAATAAGATATATTGAATAATTATCATTGAGAGATCAGTGCCTAATGAAATATGAAATCTGTAAGTATTTCACAGTTCTTCCTAGGCATTTGAGTGTCCTGTGTGAAGTCTGAACACAGTAATATTTGAGGAGTTAGTATACATTTTAACAGTAGTTAATTGCTGTTGTTTGTTTGCTTTTTCCATGACAGTTCAGCTGATGGTCTGAATTTCAGATGTGAAGGGACACCTATTGACATTATTGCTGGCTTGTTGCTGTATGAGATTATTAGCATGGGTAGATATTGTAGAGCAGTGACTATAGGCTACTGGTACATCATGGTGTTGAAGCATCTTTAACTGCTCCTTCACCTGGCCTCTTAAGAAAACAGGGGGGAAAGAAGCATTTTTTCCCTTAAAAAGGAGGCTGTCCTGCTGTCCACTGGCAAAGGTCATAGACAAGTGTCTCCTGAAACTCCTGCTAATCTTTGATGAAAATTCAAAGTATTAATATTTAATATTTAAACTATGAACCTGTTTTAGTAAAGATGTATTTTCTGTTTTGTTTTGGTCTTTTTAAGTAAGTTCTTGATGGTGAAGATGTTGAGTTTCCATAGATGGAGACACAGTATGATTTCTGAAAAGCAAGCCTGTTATGCAAGAGCTGGCCTTGGTTGACCAGTGCTGTTGAAAAGCATAGTCCAAGTTGTCCTGAGTCATCTGCAGGGGTCAGAACCTAAAGCTGCCAGGGACTTCCATCCCCAGTGGTACTCAGGCTCTTCCTCTGTCCAGTTATCCAGCTGATTTACCAGCCTTGAAGTCTCCATTGCATAGATAAATGCTGAAACACAATCAGAATGTGGGCTTTAATTATAACAATACACACAATTAATTTTTGTAAATGAAGAATTTTGCTAATAGTATTTCTGACAATCTTGACAAAAAAAATCAGAAAACAATGAAATGAATGTAGCTTTTAGACACCTGGAAGAGACTTGATGAAAGTACTCCTTGCTTGAAACCATGTTGCTCTTTCTCACTAAGTAACTTGGACTGAAAAAGACACTATTTCACTGTGTAGGTCTTGCTTTCTTTATATCCCTAGACCATCATAGTCACCAACTACTAGAAAACAGTATTCTCATGAAACATCTGACTTTCATCAGGAAGCTAGGGGCATCTGGAAATTCCCGCTTTTTCTAGTTGTCTAAGCCTATTTGAGGTCTTCTAGAAATCATGAAAAGAACTGTAATCCTACTGCTGCTTAGCTTTAAATCAGTCACTCCTTAAAGCTGTGCAGTTCTTTACTTCATGCACTAGATGGTGGTCAAAAGCAGCCCAACTTGTGTGCTCCCTTGTGCTATCCAAAATCACAGCTGACAGTGGAAAATGACTGACAGTTTTTCTTGCCAGGCTTTTAAACTCTTCTTTCTGTCCATAAATGATTAATCAATTTAGTACAATCAACTTAGAGGTTAAGGTAGAGGTGCTGCTAAATTCATATATCCTGATGCAACTGTGATTTTTTAAAATTCAGTTGTTTGATAAAAGCGTGGGAAGTGCTTCTGTCTGATCGTAAAACATTCATCAAATATTCCATAACTTCAAGCTGGGGTTGGTTTTTTTTCCACAATACAGGAATTCAAATATGCCAGTTCTTGAACCAGTCGCTATGGACTGAAACTTAAGTCTCTGAATGTACAGATTGATTACCATTGGTTAATGCAAGGTGGTAATGTAAAAGGAGGGGACCTTACTCTGAAAACATGATTACAGTTTATCATAGGATTAAAAACAAACCAAGATGAAATTATTTATATACTGCCCACTCTGAAATTACGAAACCTGCTCCAGTCCCATACTTTGAGATTACTACTGGCATCAAAGGGAAAGATTGCAAGATGTGTTTTGGATCCTGTGACTGGAAAAAATGCATTGTGCTGATGAGAATCGGTCAAAAATATTCTTTTACTAAAAAAGCCAAGGTATAATATTCAGGAATGGAGGCTGGTAGGTGGACCTAGAGAGATCTGGGACAAGGAGAAATCTAGTACGGGTCTGTGCAGTTTGACTGTAGGTAGAAAATATCAATGGTGCAGTGTTTAGACAGAAATGTACAACACACAGGACTGTAAGATGATGTTGTACAACACACTGGGCTGTACTATAGCTAATACAGGCCAAATAAATATAGTTCAAATAAACAGCTAAAAGAAGGAGATTGTCACATGAACAGTAAATGTTAATAGCGGGGAACAGCTGTGTTTTGTCCTCTGTGTAAATCTGTAAGGAAGAAGAAGCCTGTCTTGTGACTGGGGCTCAGAGCCACTCACATACATATATTCTTTCCCTGGCAAGGTCAAAAGCTGGTGGAAACAACCCTCGTTCTGCTCCAGTGTGGGAGGAGGTGCCAGGGGTGCTGGCTATGGCAAAAGATGCAGTGCTGTGGAGTCACCTCCATGTATGGAAAGATGGATGAAATCTGATGGCACATGGAGCAATGGCATGGCTCAAATTAGGCTGAAACTGAACATCAGGGTTGTCTTTTTTTTTTTTTTTTTGTTTCTGAGCAGAACACAGGTACTCAATGCAGAGGCTTTATCCCAGAAGCTGCATAAAGAGATGCCCCTTGGATTTAACCTCAGTGTAAATATTTGTAACTCTTTGTGTCTTCTGTGAGGCAGGCAGTGAAGGCACAGATTATCACGGGTTAGGAAGCTGGATAGCAGTAAATAAGTATCTGCTCACAGGCTATTGTAGGGTTAAAAGAGCAAAAGGAAATTTGATGCAGCTACAATGTGTTTTACACTGGTGATCTGTGTAGCAACGAGGAAATGCATGGAAAAGCAAAATTCCAGACAACTGAGTTGATGATATGATTCATACACTGAGTTTTTAACTCAGCACTCATCCTAGTTATAATGAGAATCATCTGAGGGAAGTAAAATAACTACAGTTTGAAGCTTGTAGGAGGGCAATAGCCCATAGCCATGCTAGATGTGAGAGTCATTTGCTCTGCAGCCTGTTGGAGAGCTGTGCCATGTACAAGATGGAACTTTTCCTTTGGCTTGTTTTTTGTGTTCCTGTTTATTGGAGGAGTCCACTGCAATCCTGACTTTCATTCTAACTTGGTCCTATGCAGCTGCATGTATTGCATATGTAACATATGCATGCAAGTAATCTGTGCTTACAGGAAAAATTGATCTTTGCATGTACACATGGCCAGCTTGGCAGCAGTGCACCAAAGGAATTTGTATGTGCTAAATTTATAAAAACTGTCTCCAAACATGGAAGGAAAATAGCATCAAGAGAGCTGAGGCCCACCCTTAGGATGGCGTTAGCACGTATTCTCACAACTGCTTTTGGTTAAAGATGGCTTTTGCTCAAACAGCATCAGAAATGCAAACCTCACATTACCTCATTCTGTGCATTTTGATTTTTGATCATAGAGAACTTAACATATGATAGAATAATGAGGTAAAAACGTATGTGGATTTAATCCTAGCCTGAAGTTCCATTTCAAGTTCATGCCAGATGAAGCTCCATCCCAAACAGAGTTTTCCAACGATCAGTGTGCATTTGTGGGACCAATGGGATGCTTCTGGGATAAAATGCAAATGATTTCTTATACATAGAAAATTATTCCAAGTACAGGTCCCAACCATTTCAGTGAAAATCACAGAATCATGGAATGATTTGGGTTGGGTTATCAACCACAGAAAAGACTTCAGAGTAGTGGTAATTCAGTACAATGTCAGAAGGTGGCTGGCATTGGGACCCATCAACATTCCTCCTGTTCCAGCCCAATAGGTGTGAGACCATGATGGTTCCCTGTCCTCAAGTCCAGTGAGTACACAAATTCCAAGAGGTGCACATATGCATGTGCACACACACACAAAATACATTATAAACACACAGCTGGCTGCAGAGATCAGCACAGAGAGCAATGTCTTTACTGGCACCCCCATGAACACATCTAAATTCATGTCATACAGACATGGATGCTACAAACAACCATGTTCTCTTCAGCTGGTAAGGACTGAAGTCTTGAAATATATGCACATTCCTGTCTCTCTAGTAGCTGGGCTTAGAAATTGAGTCTATCCAGTTGCTGACACCTTGGTTGCAGGTATTCAGAACTCCTATCCTGCTAGCTGGCTTGTCCATCTTGGAGTTTATTAATGTTCACACAACCACACAGAAGAAAGAACTAGGATTTAATAAAAATGAAGGATAGTGTGCAGTGATTAGGTGCAGGGTTCAGCTAAGTAAGGATGTGGACCATCTGTCTGTTTGTATCTACCTTGCTTATTTTCCCTCTATTTTTATGCACAAAATCAATTAGGGTGGGAAAGACCTTTGAGATCAAGTCCATCCTTTCACTGACCAACACCTTATCAACTAGATCATGTAACAAAGTGTCACATCCAGTTGTTCCTTGAACACCTCCAGGGATGGTGACTCCACCACCTCCTTGGGCAATCCATTCCAATGTTTAACAACCCTTTCTATGAAGTAATTCCTCCTGAAGTCCAACCTGAACCTCTCCTGGTGCAGCTTGAGGCCATTTCCTCTTGTATTGTCAGTGGTTGCCTGGGAAAAGAGGCTGACCTCCACCAGGCTACCCACTCTTTTCAGGTACTTGTGGAGAGTGAGAAGGTTCTCTCTGAGCCTCCTTTTCTCCAGACTAAACAATCCCAGCTCTTTCAGCTGCTCCTCATAGAATTTACCCTCCAGAACCTTCCCCAGCTTGGTTGCCCTTCTTTGGATTCTCTCCAGAACCCCAATGTCTTTCCTGTAATCAGGGGTCCAGAACTGGGCACAGGACTTGATGTGTGGCCTCACTATTGCTGAGCACAGAGGGACAATCACTGCCCTGGTCCTGCTGGCCATACTATTTCTGATACAAGCCAGGATGCCATTGGCTTTCTTGGCCACTTGGACACAGCTGGCACACGTTCAGCTGTTGTCAGCCAGCACCCCCATGTCCTTTACTTTTCAGCCACTCTGCCCCAAACCTGTAATGCTGCATGGGGTTTTCCTCAACTTCCCATATCCTCCTGATCTCTCTCTGTCCACACCTTTGGTTCTTCACCTAAGCATCGCATAATATGTTTTCTAAAGTCCCAGAATTTTCCTCCCTCTGCATCCCATAGGATCCCCTCACCTAGAATTCCTGTGACAGTTTTTAATTTATTTCTCTTTGTGTGTTGCATGCCAGGGGCAATTATCCTCTTCTGACAGTCAGAGAAGTAATCAATGTGATGTTCTCTATTTTCACTGATCAGCTTATTAGTGTTCCTTTGTGGGTTGTTGTTTCATAGACTTCATAGCGTGCTGTGTTGCAGTCATGGAGGAGCACTTGGTTCCCCTTGAGTCTGCTTGTGCTCTAGATATCCTCCCTCTGTCCTGTGTCCAGTGTGGCTTTTGGGGCAATCTAGTAGTTAGAAAAAGCAGAGGAACATGGGTTTTAGATTGTTTCATTTCAAGATAAACTATCTGCATGGACTTCATCTTACCTTGCTTGAAACCTAGGCAGAGGTCTGAAAACTGAAGCCCATGGAGGAGTAGAGAAGCTTTTCCAAATTGAACCCATCTATCTTAGGGCCTGTTTTACTCTAGGATGAGATGAACCACTCTCTAGAGATGCTTCTTTTTCTCCCTTAATTAAAGACAAAACCTAGATGGCTAGCATAGGCTAGATGTCTAACCTTCAGACTGTCAAAACAATGGGAATGGAATCTTACTTTCCATGTTTTATCCTCAGTGCTGGAGGCTGTGTCTCTGGGTAACACATAGTATATATATGTATAGTTCTATGTACCTACCTAACACTTCCTCTCAGGCTGTTGCTCCCCTGATGTGTGAGGCTCTTACAAAAATAACCAACTACAGTCTGTAAATGGCGTAGGTCCTGAAGGAAAAATACTGTCAAAGATCAATCTAAGTCAACATACAGAGCTGGAACTTGGGAAATGGTAGCCTGTGTTAGTGATGTGTGTGGTGTAAAGGATTTGATTTTCTGTGATCCCTCAGTAAGCCCTCACCAAGAGTGAAGCTCACACCAGTCAGCAGCCCTGGGTGTTCATGGAGTGCTAACCACTGGAGGAGCTGGCATCTGCACTGCATCCTGCTGCTGCAGGTTGGTCAGCTGAGGTTCCTCAGGGAAGGAAACCTCTTTGACCCAAATGGGATGAGTTTGTGTGTATTCCAGGAGAGTGTCTGCAAGGCCAATTTGCACTAAAAATACCCTGTTCTGCTCACTAATGTACCTGAGTGACGTCTAGCTTTGACATAGAGCTGTGATTAAGATCTCAGTCATTATTTCCTTTCTGTGTGACTCAGTTCCTTTCGCAGATTAAGGTGGAGATAATAGTATTTCTTCTTATCTAAGAAGTACATTGAAATGTGCGGATGGAAAGCACTGTAAAACTCCAAAATAGAAGGAATTTTTCACTTATACTCAGGAGTATGGCTCTTTTCCCTTTTATCTTTTTCTTTTCCCAAACAGCAGCTACTTACTGATTTGTGTCTCTCCTTCTTACCTGCCTAGTGTATGACAAGTAGATGGATGTGGCTTTAAGAGCATCAGGTTTTTAAGACAAATAAAAAAGTTTAGAAAATGGTGTAGTTCAAACAGAGCTTTAGATTCCTTAGCTGTGCTGGTCCTGGCAGAAGAATGTAAGAAAGGTCTATAGCAGCGTGAAGAAGGACTTAATGAAATTGCGCAACAATATAGTCATGGTAGAGAAAAATAAATATTTCTATCACCATATATTTAATTTTATTGAATATTATATGATTTAATTATCAAAGCACAGTAGTAACGACCCATGCAATACTAATGACTCTTGGCAACAAGGCTCATGAGGACACACAGTCTGATTAGCTTTAATGGGATGGATTTAATAATACGTTGAATTAACATCTGTTAGAACGAAGTATAAAGATTTATTGTTCTCTGAATAAATATTGACTTCTTGCTTTCAGGTCAATAAATCTTAAGCTTGTGTCCACTTAAATTAGTATCTACTTATTACGTTAGCACTCTTCTGTTTCCTATCACCAACTTCAGTAGGAAGAGAAAGCAGCTGCACTTCCCTCTCGCTGCATCAAACACTTCTTTCAGGAACTGAAGGTAAACACTGAATTTGTAGATAGAGGGAAAAAGGTCTGGGCCCTAAATTGTCCTTTCTTCACATAAACCTGCCCTTCCTTGCTGTTGCTTGATAAGAAATTTCAGAAATGTTTAGAAAAAATCAATTACTATTAATGCCACAGAAAAAGTGTTTAGCTTGCATCATCTGCTCAATTAAGCAGTCTACTTGTGTGATGTTGTGAGTGGTGTCAAATATTTTTGTGAGGATGAGTGGGAGGAAATCCTGCTCTTTCATGTGTAGTGAGATACAAAGTTCTTTATAGGATTTCATTTTGTGCTTAAGATATTTAAGTACAGATTCCTTTCTAGCTGTAAGAATTTCAAGAGGAATGAGATGGAATGTATTTCTTTTTCATGCCTGTAAGGGAGGGATTTCTTGTTACTCTCCAAAGGGGTCAGTATGGCCAGAAATATCTACAAGTATAAAAAATTTTTTTTATAACTGAGAAGGGTTCCTCTGGAAGCAATAGAAAATCCTTGAGATTGGTATACATTCAGCAGATATTTAGACCTTACTTTCAAATTTAATAGATAATTTAATAATAGGTAATTTAATAGGTGATATTTATTAGGACACATGGGTTAGTCTAACTCTACCACAGGTGAATTTAGCTATAAAACTCCCTGTGACTTCGATGGCAGAGTTCTGTAGGTGAATGTTGATTAATGTAGAGAATCTTTTCCAGATGCACTGACCAATCAGAGACTTTATAATTTTTTGTAGGAGGATTATTTGTATTTCTTGAGTTCTACGGGGCTTTTTCAATAAAGGAAGAGAAATCTAGCAGACTTTAATGGATAAGTTTTATATAGCAGATCATAACTGTTTTCAAAGATCAAAAGATTGTTCTCATTCTCTCTCCTTTTCTGTAATAATATCTATGCTGGTGCATAACCCTGACAAAAACATGCAAGCTCTTTACCCTGCTTTTATTTTCCTTCTGATTGTATGTGATTTATCGATAGTTGAGCACTTAGGGAAATTGTGGCATTTACCATAGTCCACAGGGAATTCCTGGTCAGACTGGTGAAAGAATAAGGTCTTCAGAGCAATTTGGTGTACAGGATTAGGAGATTTCATCTGCACCTCTGAATATTGAGCCATATCTATGACTCTTAGGAGTTAGACCCAAGGTTAGCAGACTTTTATTTTGTGTATTCCTTTGAGGTTACAAATCCTTGCAAAATGGATTCTAAATTTTTTGCCCAGTCTGCTGTTCCCCCTTCAACTGACCTTAAATTATCTAGGGATTCACTGCAGTCTAGTTCTACTTACCTAAGACTGTTATTAATCATCGTTACCTGTATTTTGGCTCCTTAGTTTGCAAATACACGTAGGTTAAAGTTATAATTTTCCTTTAATTTTTCACCCTTTCAGACTGCTATAGAATTGCACATTTTGACACCCTAGAGATCCTGCTTTGTTCTTTCAGTTTCCTGGCTGTCCATGCATTAATCACAGAGGTTTGTAACATATGTTGGATTTCAGGTGGGGATAGAAAAATAGATAAAACAGCTCACTGGGAATGAAGAGAGGAGCAAGGCTGAGCTGTTCACACTGTCTGGGGAAAGATGTACATGGGAAAAGTGTTGTGTTGACTTTGATAGGGTTCAGTGGCCTTTATTTCATAGCCATATCAGGATTTACAAAAAGGAGTCTCAGGTAGGAAAATAATTTTGATCACTCACAATTATTTGTCTTGTATTTCACTGTGTGGAGGGGCAAATGGGATCATTCACTTTGTTAAATTGGGTGGTCAAATTAGACATCAGCCTTACTTTTGTGTTAGCATTTTGGGTCATGGTAGACACCATCCCCTCATGCTCCCCAAGATATTGTATGCAGCCTCTGAGAAAGTCAGCATGATGACATTAAGGAAAAAAAATCAAGGCATGAAAGTTATCTAGTTTTGTTGAAACAGCTATTTTTCTTTAGATCTGGTTAAAGAATATGCATTGCTGCTCAGTAATTCTTACTGTAATGCAAATACAGAAGGTCCTGATATCTTATGCCAGAAACTGGATTGTGCAAATAGTAAATAAGATCTTAACAGCTGGGAATCATTCCAAGTTTCTGAAGTGACATTCCTTTTTCTACACTAGAAGCATGTCGAGTTTTTGAACTTATGTCACCATGTAATGCAACCGTCTCCTGTTGTAAAGTGTTCCTCCCGGCCCCAGACATTCAGATTGCACTGTGGTTTCTTTATTCCCTCAATGCAGTAGAGTGGAATCTGAGCCCCATGCATAGAAATGAAAAAGGGTAGGTTTTTTTGTTACTTACTTTCAAGATGAAATGCTACCCTTTCATCCTGGATGGAGAAGGGGAGCTTTGGCAGGGTTGAAAGACTGGAAGTCTTAGTCACTAAAATGGGAACTTAATAAAATGGTGCACAGAAGAACCTTGTGTATGACGTGAAAGCTTTTAAAATAATTACTTTTATGAAACCTGGAGTTGTAAGTTTCATAAAATAGTTCAGACTAGTGCTCAACTCTCTTGAACAGATCAGAACTCTGGAACCATAGTGTTACATGCAAGCCTTGGGCGTTTCCTTAATCCCTGCACTTTCTACATGGCTTGCTAATAAAACTTTGGTAAAGCAACACAGAAATGACAGAAAAATAATAAGAATTCTGTGTGAATTGTCTTGAGAAGCCACATGTGCTCAGACAGAATCAGATATGGGACTGTGCACTTGGAAAAACGTGCTGTTCACCAATGTACTCTTTAGTTGTAAGTAAAAACACCCAAAAACTTGTTAAAGTGCTGATTCTGTTCTGGGGGCTGTCTGTCCTGGCTCCTCCTTTTCAGAGGCCAATACCATTAGCATGAAAGCCTTTGTCTGAAGGCTATTTTCTCTTGCACAAATGACCAGCCTAAAGAAGCCATTTAAGACAATCAAAATCCAGCCCACCATCTCCTATTATTCAGGTAATTTTCAGTGATTTGTGGGGTTGGTTGATGTGTCTTCTGGCAAAAAGCAGTGGATGGGAAGATGATGTGCAATATATGGTAGTGTGCAGCCCTGAGTGTGAGTTGAAGGTGCACAGAGAATGTTGGTACTGGGACGAAAACACAGCAGCATCTTTTCTTGTTTGATATGTTAGTGGCTCTGAAGAATGTGGAAGTGGTTACTGCTATTTTGACAAATGCACTTATTTCTGCTTTTGTTGCTCGGTGTGGCACAGGGGGAACACTGGCGCAATAGTGTAAGGCAATAATTTATTAGTGGTTTAGGGATGTGGGCCCAGAACAAATTCTAGACAAAAGAAAAACATGTTTGGGTTTTACAGAGAGCCTTGGCTACAGGAACAAAGCTGTGATTGGGTGTGCAAATATTTGGTATTTCAATTGTCCTAGTTGGTGTGACAGCTGACAAATGGTCTGAGTTTGTTTTTAATTATCACCAAGAGGGGAAAAGTCTGTTTTAAAGCCAGTAACTGATGTTGCAGCAAGAGGCAAGAAAAGATATTTAGCAGTGGGGAGTATACTTTCTTTGTGTTAAAATATGATGAAAGCACTATTACTTTCAAATATTTGTAGAATTTAGCTAGTTTTGTGATTATAGCCAACCAAGAAAAGTGTTTTGTTCATTTGTGTTGCATCATGATGGATATTAAAATGTCAGCTACTGTTCTTACTTGATACTGACTGGTATAATTGATATCAAGCTTATCTTCTGCAGCCACACTGGGAAACAAAGCAGACGTGGTGGCAGGTATTTGTGAGACCTATTTAACAGAGAAATTATGAAATACATATATCATACCTGGTGGATGCTCAGCACACTTGTATCAGGGCTGATTGCAATAGAAGGAATCACAATATCGTGAAATCATTTAGGTGGGAAAAGACCTTTTAGGTCATTGAGTCCAACCATTAGCCCAGCACTGCCAAGTCCATCACTAAACTGTGATCCTTAAGTGCCACATCTACACTTCTTTTAGATACACTCAGGGACAGTGATTTGACCCCTTTCCTGGGCAGACTCCTCCAGTGCTAGATAACACTTTCAGTGAAAAAATTTTCCCAGATATCCCATCTAAACCTCCTCTGGTGCAACTTGAGGCCATTTTCTCTTGTCCTATTGCTTGTTATTTGGGAGAAGAGACCAGCCCTCACCAATGTATGATGTATGAACACAATAAAGACTTCATTGTTCTGAAGGGTTGTATAGAAAAAAAGAAACGTTACCCAAAGGGGATGTAGTAAGTTGTCCAAACAGCCTCTGGCAGTTTGGGACCAGTCCTATTTGTTGAGTCTGTATCCAGTACTTTGAACCACTGTTCCATCATTTAAGCAAGATAAGAAACCATATTGTGAAGAACACCTGAAAGTAATAGTCCATTATGTAAAAGTTTAGGATTCTGTCCAAATACTTCATGAATTGGGGTTTTATTGACTTTTTTTTTGGTGGCAATTGCTGTATAATAGTTGTTTTCTTATGAATATGCATGAATTCGAACTGGTCATTTCTAGTGGGAAGAATAACTTGCAGACTTTGAACAGCCAATAGCTGCCTTTCAAGTAAAAATCATGAACTTCCAAATGAAAGTTTGCCCCTTCTGGGGGAGACAAAATAGATTTTTGTGGTCAGATGAGAGGGACTGTTCTGTATAAACTTGTCTTCCATTGCAAGGAACAATCGAGACAAGAACACAAAATGTGTTTCTCATATCTGTGAAATCGTGAGAATGTGATCTTTCCATTTTGTCAAAAGGGCAGCTTTTTTGTCTTTTAGCTACGAATCTTCAGCCAGTTTCTCATGTGGTATTCTGTACCTTGGAAAATTTAATCAAGGCTGTATTTGAGGAAGAGAAATAGTTTGAGCTCCTAATATGCTCCTGTTCTTCCTATGCTTCCAGTGCTGTCTAGCCTGCTTTTATGGATCCCTAGAAAGGTTATTGATTTACTGCAAATGTGGCTTTCTACAGCAAAAGCTGAAGGCTGTTTGCAAACTGCCACCTGAAGCAGAGGCTTAAGCAGTAAATTTAGATAATTACATTCTGTTTCCATTGAAGTCCATGGCAATTTGGAAATTAGTATCAGGAGAAGCAGAGTGGGGTCCTGTGACTGGAAACTGCTGCTGCCAGCAGCTGGAATAACTCTTCAGCTTTATGTTGCAGAGATGCTCAGCCACCTGGGAACTGTTCAGAAGATTTGGAAAAATGTTTGTGCTAGCAGTTGCCAGTATTAACACTAGTTTTTGTAGGTATTCTGTCTTTGTAGTTCTTGCAGGGTTAGCGCATTTAGACTCATCCATACTACTCAAAGCTGTTCACACAGGATGTCCAGACAGATTTTGCCAACAGAATGGGCAGTCCCATGAGTTTTTCTCATACTTTCTGTCTTTTCTGAGGGACAAAAGTTCTACAGATGTTTTATTTAAGCAGTGTCAGCACTTTCGATCCCACATACTTATGGTTGTACAAACAGTAATTTTTTTTTTCTTTTTTTTTGCTTGGCCATTGAATTGAGAAACTGGAAGCAATTCTATGTTTTAGCTGACCAGAAAGTTTTTTTTTTTCAGGCAAGCTAAAATGAAGCAATTCGCATAGTTTTAATTTTTTCAGTCCTTTTCTACTGGCTTTAATAAAAATGGCTCAATTTCCAATTGAATTTAAGTTTTAATTGAAAACAATGTTTTGAAACAAATACTCAAAATATGTTTGTTTCCAAAGTTTAGAAAAAAGTTTCGTCTTTTCTGGCTTCTTTATTTTTCTGGCTGATGATATCTTAGGCTATTTGTCAAATTCACATTTTTTTCCCCCCTGAAGCAATATATTTTCAAAAACTCATTACTTAGCAGAATATTTTTACCCAACATTGTTAGCAATTTTGCAGCTCACTTCTTCTGTCTTAGTGTTTAAATAAAAACCTAACAGAATATTGCTTTTAGAGTTTATAGCCTCTAGCCTGCAATTTGGAAAAACTGTTGTGATATGTAACATCAGGTATGACTAGAGAAATTCAGCTGGAGTCTGTGAGAATGAGGGCAGTACAGGTGGCATCCAGGTAACAGAGATACAATGTCAGGGGCAGGGAATATCATTTGTGATGGGACAGTTTGAAAATACTGAATTAGGTCTAAAATGAGATCACTTACAGATTAAAAGAGAGTATTAGAGAAAGAAATTTATAATCAAGGTTGACACAGTCTTCCATTACCAGCAAGCTATTCTGCAGTTGTCCAACCTGAGCCTTCTTGCACTTTCAGCATATCTGTTAATTGCAATTGTCAGAGACAACGTTAGTACAGAAAAGTAAGGGGCTAATCAAAACCAGTAGGTGCTGATTTATTTATTTCAGCAAAAAAAGAGCAAGATAGTATATTTGTTGGGAAATTCTACTTCTCTTAAGAGGAACTTATTTGGCTATCCATACCCAGCAGTGCCAGTGCAGCAGGGGCTGGGGGCTCAGTGCATTTACCTCATATAAACCCTTATTCCTTCACATCAGAAGGTATCTGCTATTTTGGAGTAAGTGTATGACTTGAACTAAAAACTAGTGATAGTGGGGTGTGTATTTTATAAGTCAATGAGATTATGTGATTTGAAAAAGTTAAGCACTTGGTTATCTTACTGCGACTTTTTTGTTTTGTCATTAGAATAAAATTTACCAGTTCTTCCCACAAACATCCATACTGTTCACCAATAGGCAGGTAACAGTGAAAGAATTCCAAAGCATAATACTGTGCCATAACTAATGGAGAAAGAACATTACCTGTTTAACAGAGCTGGTTTGGAGGTTTCCCTTTGTGCAAGAAAACCATGTGCTAGAAAGCTGTTCTTGGCCTAAGAACAAGGCTTGCATAGCTTGACTTAGGTGAGAATGGTTTTGGAGGCTTTGCTATTTGGAAGAAGAAGAAATTATCTCAAACAGGGGTTTCATCAAGTCCTCTGAAAAGTTTTTTACTGTCAAAACTTAGGAACTAGCTCTTGGAGACACTAGGTATTGGATTCTCCTGCTGAGACTGTGCTCAATCCTTTTTTTGAGTCATTCTCTAATGGTGGTTGCTGAAGTGTGTTATGCTGTTACAACCTGAGCCTGATGGAAATTCTTAAAACGTTGGAGAAATTTGGATTTAGTGTCATTGCTGAGTCAATTAGTAGGACACAGTGGTTTAAGGGTATTGGAGTTGCCCCTGTGGTATGACTGTGCAGAATCACTTTTCTCAAGCATACTTGAGATATGGGGAAGGAGATAGGTTGCTCTTCTGATCCCCCTGGTGCACTAGATACTTTGGCTGAAGTGTCTAAGCTGGTCCCAGCTACTTATCATACTGCTCTGTGTGTATATGTGCTGGGAAGGAGCATTGGCATCTTCTATGTAAATATATATATGAGGACCAGCTGTGTCCTGGACTCTTGATAGAAACAGCTTAAAATTTAGGGCTAAAACTTTCTGTTGTTGGTTGTGTGGCTAAGTGCTGGCTGAGAGTGAGAAAAGAGATTACCCTGTCACTCAGGTAGGTAGAAGAGGAACTAAACTACTCTGCAATTTTTGGTCTATTTTAAAAGGCTCTGCTATTAATAGTAAGGGAAGTATGAGCTGTTACAGCTGCTGTGTAGCTCTGCACAGGCAGACTGTGATGAAGCCATGAATCCTTAGGAAGAGTTGCCTGGGCTCTGGCTGCACAGTGCAGTGTGGGAAGCTCTGCTGTAGAACGGCCTTGCACACACAGCATCTCCTCCCTGCATTCCATTCTGGTGGAAGAAGGACCTGTCTGATAGCTTTTATGGTGCTGTAGTGAGAGTTTGAAACAATGATCTCTGGGGTGGATTGGCTGGGGAGGCTAGCAGTGGGAAGGAAGAGGTGAAGGGAGCAAAGGAAAAAAGAGAGCTTCAAGTTTAGGATATATTACACTAAAAATTTTGAGTCTGCTCCAAGGATGGGCCACACAAAGAGTTAGATTTACAATTTGAACTAAGTTCTGTAGGAAAATAATTGGAACTGGTGAAGCAATCTCACTCTCACTAAATTGCTTTCTGAGGAGCCTGTCCTGAATGGGGCTGTGCAGCTCTTTCTGATATTTGAGAATCCTCAGGTCTCATTGACTTTGGTGTGAATTAAACTCATTTAGCTCCTCGCTAGGCAACTAGTTTCTTATAGGTCGAATTTTTCTGCTGCAAAGTGGTAGCTGCCTTTCCCTTCTGTTAGCAGTCATACCCTGTGCCACTCAAGTCTAAGCCTCAGCATGCAGGTATTGTTTAATGGTTCTTTTACAAGACGTGTAGTTAGGCATTTGAACCCAGATTCTGTCTCTTACTGTTTTCTGTGGATAGGATCCCTGACAGTTTTGTCACACTGACTGCACCACTTTTGCAAAAAGAACATGCAAAATACTTGATGGAAAGTCTTTCCAAAACAAATCTTGTCAAAAGCTTATAAACCTTTGTAGAACCTAAAAGCTTATAACCTAAAAGCTTATAAAGTTTTGTGTTTTGTTTTGTTTCTTTATGTGGGAAGTGTTTGTTTTGCCTACAAAAAGGGAAGAACACACTTCAAATTAAGAGGACAGCTTCATTAGCATGGAGGATGAATAAGATAATAAATGAGATCATTAAAGTGAAGTTTTTCTACCTTTCCTTTCCACCAGTGAAGACCTACTGAAATGCAGTATATTTACAGTCCTCAGATTACTGAAGCTGTAAATGTTTTTGCTTTCATGGCCTCCATTTGTGCTACTGCACATTTTGGGATGATGGATTATGGAGCGCCAGGTGTTGGGATGAAGAGAATCGATAGTGCGATACAAAAGATGAAATAACTCTGATGGAACATCAATAAAGGCTAAAAGTTGCCATAGGGATTTGAATCTTAAAGAAGACCTTGAGAAAGTGTATTAAGAAGAATTTGCTTCTCCCCTTGCACTTGCAGTGTCTTTATTCCATGAGCAGAAGTCACCTGGGACTCTGTCAAGTACAGAAGTAGAGGAAATTTTTCTTTTCTGTATGCACATGGTGCCCAGCACAACAGTTATGGAACATAACTGTCATAGTGTCGAGGTAATTTCAGGACACAGCTGGTGTGGGTGCAGTTTGGAATGTTTGGTCTGAAGGGGAGAGGATTTGATTTCATTTGATAAGAAATAAATTAAATTAAATTTGTTGTTAATTTGTGTGCTACTCCCACAAGCAAACTGGATTAATACATTTAGAAGTAGCTACTTGTAGTTCATGTCCATGCTGTTGGGATGTTGTTCTGAGGAAATGGCAGCTGCTCCTCTTCTGCTTCAACCTGTTGTCAGGGCACTTGGCCACTAAAGAAACACAGTAAAGCTAGGCTATTAGTGCTGAGAACCTTATCTGTTTCTATCCAAGCTAAAACGACTACTGAAATATGCCATGTAAAAATAAAGCTATTAAGGTAAGGTTGGTGTCATCATTTTTCTTTTTCAAATCAGGCAGTAGTATGTGGCACAAAGCTTTAGAGCTGAAATAAATTAATGTAGAAACCAAGGTTAGGTCACATACCTATTTTCTTAGTTCAAAGTCAAACCATCACAAAGAGAAGAAAAGGAAAACACTGTTCTGAAACACCTCGGTGTTATTACTAATGTATTAAAATACGAGACCTTTTAAAAAATACTCCTGTCAAAATACTTAATTCTGCCTTCCAAGGAATAGTCCAGCAATACATTTAAGCTTATGACCTATTTCAAGCATGACAATGCAGAACTACTCACATGCCTTAAGCTATGCACAGGATTAATTGGCCAAAGTTAACATCCCTGCTGGGATGAGATCGAATGCTCTGCTGCAAGTACCTGGCTCTGCCAATCTCATGAGTTTTTTCTGCAGTAAGCCAGCTATGAGAGTTCATCCCATGCAACACAGCACTGGTGTAGCCAAAGGCTACTCATGCCTTAAATATAAGAGATTAAATCTTAAGCTCCAGGATCAGGCCTTGTCCTTCAATATGGCATCACACTGACTTTTTTTGGCAACTTGAGTTTCACAGGGGTTCAAAGCAGAATGTCCTCTAGGGGCAGATGCTGTGCAGATGTGGTGGAGAAGGGTGATCAAGGGCAAGAAGTCATGCTTAGCCTTGTTATCACAAGGAGACAAACCCTGCTTTTAACCAGCTGCAGCTGATGTTCTTCCTGAGTTCAAACCTTTAATCTAAATCAGGAAAACTAGGGACCTTAACCCAGCCTTTCCCATGTCACAGATGAATACCTCAAGCACCAGGGTTTAGATCTTGCTCCAATTCTTTCAGTAACTACAGAACCCAAGGGTCTCAGTGCTTTAAACCTGTAGGTATGAGCTTGGCCTTCCTTGGGGCAGGCAGTGGGGAAGACAGGCAAGGGATGCAAAACTCAGTTCAGAAAAACTTTTTAAGCCACAAAGTACACTTCCTGCCCAAAGATGCTATATTTCTGAGTGTGACATTAACCTTTTTTTTTTGTGTCTACTTTCAGGTTGCTCCTAAAATTAAGGAGAGGATGATGAAGAAAGGCAGCATGATGCTTGGGTACCAGCCTCACCGGGGCAAAGTCAACTTCTTCCGCCAGGTGGTCATCAGCCCGCAAGTCAGCCGAGAGGACATGGACTTCCTGCTGGATGAAATTGAACTTCTTGCTAAGGACTTGTAGCTGTAGCTCCACAGCATCAGGTGCTGCTCATGGGTGATATTTATGGAGAGAGAGTGGCAGCAGCATTCTGGTGCTATTTTGTGAAAGGTAGTAAAAAGCTTGACATATAATTTGGAAACTGTCATTTTACAGGTTGGTGTTGAGAACTTTGCAGGTAGAACACCCCTTCACAGGAAAGTATTTGCTGATGGGGGTTTTGGGGGGGCAGGCTGCTGCTTCCAGCACCATTGCTGCCATTTTCTGGGAAGTGTTTCCTCAAGAAGGGAGCGCTTCTGAAAATGGTGTCTATGTCCCAGGAAGGGCAGCTATTTACTGTCTGCCTGTGCACAGTGTAGCTCAAACTGGTCACTTATGCATGCAGGTAAAATTCCTCTGAAGTTGCTATTAGGAGTGGATTTGTCAGTGAGCCTTAAAATGCTAGTTAATTCTCTTATCTGCTCTGTCAATATTTTAGTTTGGTTGGTAATTAACATGATAAGACTGGAAATTGTGAATTTATGCGAAATGAGTTCCTCAAAGCCCTGAACTAGGTGGATTGCCCAGGTTTTCTGCTGTGAGCACAGGCAGACAGTAGCATGAGGCTCAGTGCAGCTACCACACCAGGAGGTTTGCAGGAAGCTCCTGCACAAAGCCCTGAGTAACCAATATCAACCCTGCTGGGAGCAGGTTGAACCAGATGACCTTTGAAGGTCCCTCCCAACCCCCAGGATATTGTGATTCTATGAAACACGGTGATTGGGTCCAGTCAGTGTTTGCCAGTGTTGCCCACCCACCACCATGTTAGGAGAGCTGAAAATATTGGAATAACATTTAGAACTACTTACCTCTTTGTTAACAGGAGTTACCTATAATTTCTGAAATGCAGTTCACCTTCATCTATATCTAAAGCATAAAGATTTATTTAGAAATTTTAGATGCACTTTAAAATTTTAACAGAGAAAAAAATATATATTTACCTAGAAGAGACATATTTTTTATGCATGGTGACTTTATATTAATAATATAGCAAAATTGCTTATTTGTCATTATTTGTTTGTATTTTCCTACAGATTTGAGATGACTCATTATGTTATCAGTGTATAATTTGTAATTTTACTCTGAAATTACAATAGTGGCAATCAGAAAAGGTCTTCCTGTGATTTTAGGATATGAATAACTTGAATATTTTTGGTCAGTCTTAAGTTACAAAATGTAAGTTCTGCACTTTGTGTTAAGAATTAGACTATAATTTTCATCTGTTTTTTATTCTATAAAAATGATCCATTTTGTAAAGATATAAAATTATTTCTTGTGATGAAGTTGTTGCAGCAAACTAATGGAAATAGCCATGTCTTTCACCTTGTATTTAACATCTACTCAGCTTCAATGTTTTGCTGTTTGTTCTTTATTCTGTATTTGAGGTAGCACTGACCATTATGAACCTCTCTGCTATAGTGTTTTCTGTCCTTCTGAAAGCTATTTTTAAACACAATGCTTCCTTGTTTTAATTTCCTACATTGTACTAGGATCCAACATTGGGTGAAATTCCTACTTCCAATCTCCAGGATGATGGTGTGGAAAGCTTAACAAGGTCATGATAACCAACGAGGTTACACTGTCAGAGCAGTAGTTAAGAGCAAGGGTCACCTGCAGCCCTTGACAGATGCCTTTACCAGTGTCCTGGAAATGGATATACTTGTGCTATCATAGTGATCCACTGAACTTTAAGCAAAACCCACGTTGATAGTAATATTAAAATGAGTATCACAATGTGGCCCCTGGTTTTTGCCCTTTAATAGTCACAAACCACTCCATCATTTATTGTCTTGTGCTTCCGGCTATACCAGCTATCCTGATCTTGGAAAGCCTGTAACTAAGTTCGGGGCCCATAAGGTTTATTTTGCCTCCCAGTCACTCTGTGTGGGGTGCAGAGTGCACAAGGAATGCTGCATGGAGGGGATGACTTCGCTGTTGCTTCTTGAGTTAGACAGGATTGTTACCTCTTCTCCTTCTCTTCTTTTGACCTTGAAGAGAAAGATAGAATACAGTGGCTGGATGTTTTGTTTATGGTCCAGGTTATTGGTGAGTACTAGATTTTTGACTCATGGAGAAGCTATGACACCTTTCATCAGCTAAAAATTTGGTCCGTGGTGTTTTATGACACCACCAACTACCAAAAAGTGTTACTGTCTTGTTTCTCTTCGTGTTCTTAGTATTTTTCTCTGTTTCCAGACACTGTGACACTTATGGCACATGTCAGACTGAAGTAACACAGCTCCTTTCTGTAGCAGTAGTGGCTATAGTATTTTAAACTGAGGGCAAACTGGAACTTTTTTCATATTTGCAGAAAATAACTCTCTGATCAACATGTGCACTGTTTTCTTCAAAGCTATATGTTAACCTTCCAGTGTGATGTGAATGTCTTATCCAATCTCTGTATATTTTCCATTGTTTCTGACCCCTTACCATGTCTCAGGTGCACAATATGATGGCTTCATTTTAGGACTAATGTAATTTTCTCATGGTTGCTTATGCATGAGTAGTATGTCCAAAATATCTCTTTTGTACCTGGTGATTTTAATAAAAAGTGAAGTAAATGACACCCTTATAAATACAGGCTGTGCTTGTCATTTGTCAATCTAAAACTTCATATACAAATATAGGAGGTACCTCTAAGCACTCCAGATAGCTAGCACTTCAGCTTTAAAATGTGAAACCTAGTTTAACCCTGCTTCAGGATGTGGTTTATCTGTGTGCTGTGCCCATATCACCTTTAATAAACATTTTGGGTGAAAAATTGTCACAATTTATCTTACTTGTGCTTTCAAATGCAAAAGCTAATTGTCTGTGCAGAAAGGCACTTAATTTTTAGTATTTTTTTTGCTATTCTAGCTAGTTGGGATTGGCCTATGAGCTCTCTTTCCTAGTTACTGGCAATCTCCATCTCTCAGGATGCTAAATCAAGTTTTGGAAATAGTGAGATATATGCATAAATCAGTGTAGAAGCTGATACATTTGTTGACTGTAATTTCTTGTGTCTAATGAATTTTTCAATAGAAAAGGAAAGAAATATTTAGAAAGAAGGGATACAGAGGCAGATTTTTCTCTCAGTTGAGTGACTGTGTCTTGTGAAAACTTGGGGTATTCTGAGATGGGTCCATGTGCAAAATCACTCACATAAATCATTGTGCCTAGAGCCAGCAGTCCCTGTCTCAAGACTTCTATCATGGTTTTCTGTGAAAAATGAACACTAATCATCAGAGACTGGTTACATATTATTTTAGAGCTTCAAATTCCCACTCATTTAACTGGAAACCCTTGCTGGATTGGACCCTGAATCTTATCACTGGAATCTCTCATTTCAACACCAGTCTTGCACTCTGTACATCTCAGTTTATATGCTTGAGGTGCATGCCTAGTGATGCAGATTTATCTTTATTTTTGTGAGACTGAATTGAAATGTATTTTCATTTGTGTCCTTCAATAATGCATTAAGATGCTTTTCAAATATCATTGATCTGTCCTTAAAGGACAAGAAATGTCCTTTAAGAAAAGCCTAGTAGAATTGGTAGAGTTGTATTCCTGTAATACTAGGTAAGACTATGTAAAAACCTGTTATGTTCTTCAGGCTTCCTCAGGCACACAGACCACAGCACTAATTCATGCTCAAATAAATTTATTTTTAAATCTCTGAGTATTGTGATGGGTCTTACAAAACTGATATAAAATGTTGAAGGCAGAGGAGAATTATTAAGTATTACTATATGTTGAGTTTGGCTCTCTTATATTAGGTCATACATGAGTTCTGTGACATGCCAAAACCAAGCTAAAGGTGACTTTTAAGTGCCATATTTTCCACAGTGCCAAGTCTGCCCAGCCTCTCTTCCCTGTTGGCTACTTCGATGGTTTTTCAGTGGCTGAGTAGCGTTGGAAAATCAGATGTTGCAGGTAAGGCTCACTCATGCCTGTCCTCCATTCTGTGGTTCAACTGGTAAGTGCTGGTAATTATTTGAGCTTATGAGCACTGTGTCTACTGCAGTAACTGCTAAATATTGCTACTGTTAAATCCCTAAATAATGCAATTGCACACGTTAATTTTGCCTTAATTGCTCGCTCTAATTGCAGGTTAGATGCAATCAAAGCTGCACTGCCTGGCAAATACACTGTGTACACCACAAGAAACTCTGGTGGAGGGGTTTTCTTTCTTTAAATTGAATCTAGTCTCCCACAATTACATGTTTTTGCTCCAGATGTACAATTAGATGTTATTACTCTAATTCTGTAACTGCACAATGATCAACCAAAAAATTGCTTTGAGAAACGAAACAAAACAAGGAAATTTGCTCTGTAAGAGGAACAAAAAAGAGAATGTCAAAGGTTTCAAGGCAAACCCACAGAAGAAAACAATGGTTGTGTTATTATCGTTATGGTGAACAATTAACCTCTGCTAAGTCTGCTGTACGTGAATTGCAGTGTGGCTGTGCTGCACGAGGGGAACAGGGAAGCTGTTCCAGCCACGGAGTCATCAAAGAACTTGCACATGCCCTGGCACTGCAGCAATCTGCCCCAACATGCCATGGCCCATCCACTATCCTAGAGAAGCCCAGAAGGCTGGACACTTTGTTGTACATTAACAATTTTCGTATGTGTCAGGGTAAAGTTTGTTTTAATGTGGTGTCAGTAAAAAAAGTGGCACTGAAGGGGTAATTTTTAAAAAGCCCAATAGAGAGGACCATTTTCAACCTTGGTAGGTCATGTAAAACTAAAGAACAATTGATCACATTTTTAAAATTCATTAAAGAAAACTAGTAAAATCTTTATCAAGGGTGAAGGCTAATAATAGAAATTGAAAGACATGGACTCTCAATATTCCATCAAACACAGATGTTTTGTTTTGATGAAGTAATTTCTTTCTTGTCACTTGTACAAAGCTATTTAAAAATGGAAGTATGATGAAAGCACTTGCCATGAAATAGCACAGGCCCATGGAAAGTAACATTTTTCTTTAGGACTGCGCACAACATAGTTCTTCCAAGAAACTCTCACCCAGCTTGTCATTCTGAGAAGTGACTCCTTAAATCTGCCAGGCACTAACACTAGCAGCTTTATCTATCCTTTCTTTTCATGCCAGGTGATATGGATTTTTATTCTTTCTCTGTTTCTGTATCCTCTCTCATGCCTGTAAAATTTTTTTCAGAGGGATATTTTCAGTATTAGGAGCTATAGGAAAAATGTCTGAGTAGCATAAGAGCTAAGACTGAAAGGTGAAGCAAACATAGTGCTCAGGTTATCTTGATGTGATGTTTTGCCTTTTTCCAGTAATGGATTTGTCCAGGTGCTCAGATGATGAGCAGTCACTGCTTCTGCCAGAACTATGGTAAAACCAAAATCAAGACTTCACATGGGAGACCAGTTTGGCCTTGGGAAACTGAGTAACACAATGAGTGGGAGAGAGAAATATTACTTGTCCTCTTTTTACAGATGAATGATACACAAGAATCTTAAAAATTCTATTTCTGTGTAAACTTGTACCATCGCTTTAGAAAAATTGTGGAAGGAGTCACTAACAGGAGACAGCAGTGACTGAAAAATGGGACGTACCCTGATACAGGCTTAGCAGAGGAAGATGCGACTAGACTAGCCAGAGAGCTTTATGGGAATAAAAACTTGATTTTCTAGACTGGACTTTTAAAGTATTTGCTGTTTTATCATTTGGGAAAACATACATAAGATTGGAAGCAGGACTGAAAATGTAAAGTGGATGGGACAACTAGTGAAAAATGAAAATGAGTAATGGGGACAGGATGATACTTTGGTATTGATTCTGAGCTAATCTAACTTCATTTTGTCATCATTAGCCCTTCTAGAAAGATCAGACATACGTTCATGGAATTTGCTGATGAAATTATGTTGGAAATTTTAGGGTTTGATGTGCATGGAGAACTAGGTGATTTCTAAGAGCATGTGGCAGGGGAGGCAGTCAAGAAAAGTGCAAAATCTTTGGGACTTGCAAAAAGCAGCAAGAATTTTTTTGTTTAAGGTAGGGACAAACGAAACATTTGCAAAACAGAAAATTGTGAAGATAAATATAATGATGGCATAAAAAGCAGTGTATGAGCTAAGCCTAAATAACATGTAAATAAAGCCACCCAGCCAAGAAATTCAGTCGTCATCAAAGCAGACCTAGCCTCTCATCTGGAGCACAGCATCAGGGAAGCTCTAGCTGGGCAGCAGGCTCAGTGTCTGGTCCAGCTCTGTTGTACCTCAAGCTGTGAGCAGTGAACAGTGAAAATATTAACTGGTGCTGCAGAGCCAAAGCTCAGTGCTGCAGAGTTGTGTGCTCCATCTACTGGTTTGTCCTCTGGTAACCAACTTGTGCCACACTCAGGATATCTCTTCCAAAGAGCACTCCTGGACCTCTCACATGTGGCAGAGGAGGGAACTGAAAGTGAAAGCTCTTGGCATTTTTCTGGCAAAAAATCATTTTTTCAGAAAATTTTGCTTTGATTTAGGCAGTCTCACATTAAAACATTAGATTTCAATGGACTTCAGTGAAGTACATGCAGACCTGTGATTATTTGTTTTTATACTACCTAAATAGTAACTGGAGTGTGTTTCCATGCTGGGTAACCCATGATGACACTGGTCTATTTGAGGCATCCAAGGTGAGCAATAGAGAACACAGGGCAACATGAAAAATTCACTTCCCTGATTCTGAGCCACTCATCCGAGCAGTAATTCCTTGCTCTTGCTTTTTTACCAAGGTAAAAAATTGAGTTGAGGAACCTATAAACCTTTTTTATGTTGTATGGCTTCAGACTGCTCAGCTTCCAGGCTTGATTTTATCACAGAATCATAGAATATCCTGAGATCGAAGGCATCCATGAGGATCATCAAGTTCAACTCCTGGCCTTTCACAGGATACCCCCAGCATCACACCCTGTGCCTGAGAGTGTCCAGAAACTTCTTGAACTGTCAGTCTTGGTGCTGTGACCACTTCCCTGGGGAGCCTGTTTCAGTGCCCCACAACTCTCTGGGGAAAAACTCTTTCCTGGTATCCAACCTAAACCTCCCCTGATTTAGCTTCAGGCCATTCCCTCAGGTCCTGTCACTGGTAATGAGAGTGAAGAGATCTGTACCTGCTCTTCCTCTTCCCCTCCTGAGGATGCTGAACACCACAGTGAGGTCTCCCCTCAGTCCCCCCTTCTCCAGACTGAACAGACCAAGTGACCTCAGCCACTCCTCACCAGGATTCCCTTACAGACCCTTTGCCATCCCTGTGGCACTCATTTGGACACTCTCTAATGGCTTCATGTCTTCTTTACATTGTGGCACCCAAAACTGCCCCCAGAACTCAAGATGAGTCTGCACCAGTGTGGAGTAGAGCAGGACCTTTATTCTGAAGCAATCCAAATGTCAGAGGTTTTTTTTATATTTTCCTTTCCATGAGAAATATCAAAGTTCTATAGGGAGTTGCAAAAGAGGATGTCCTGCCCCCATGCTCCAGCATATTTTGCAATTTCCCACAGACAAAATTTCCAGCTTCTTGGCCACTCTCAACTCAGACATTTGGAGACACTGAGTGAACACAGTCCTGCAACTCCTGTGGCAGGAAAAGATCTCAAGATGTCATCGAGAAGCTATGACCTCCATCCTGAAATAGGATCAGTGTTATCAGAGAAGAAGAGTCTAACCTTTGCTTAGTCTATAACTCAGACCAAAAATTCTGGAAAATCTGTAGGCTTCCCATGAGGTTTTTTGTAATGGATGATCTAGATTTTCCCTTATGTCCTTGATCTCCACCATGAGCAGGGCCAAGATTTATTTTTCCCCTCTGTGTTTTCTACATCTTCAAAGATGATAATTTTATTACCCCTTAATTGTCTTCTTGTCTAGGCCTGCATTCCAGCCATTACTCCCATGTTTTCTCAGAGGCCATGTTTTAAAATCTTCTGATTATTCTGTCCAAAACAAGACAGAGCAATCCTCTGGAATCTTACCAGGTTTTAAAAGAGTGTCAGGATCACTACATACATCTCTCAGCTACCCCTGCTGTCTATCCATCACAGTGTGATATTTACCTTCTTTTGTAACAGCAAGACATGACTGATTCTTGCAAGGTTTGTGATCCACCCTGAGCACTGGAGCTTCTTTGGCCGACTGCTCTAAGTGGCTTTTCCCCATTAGATATCTGTACATTTAATTAGTTCTTAGTAAGTGTTTCCACTAAAGAGAATCACATTTTTCCAAAATATTTATTCAATCTGCAAATAACAATTTGAATTTTCAATCCGTCTGATCAGCATCATACTTGCAACTTCTCACAGCATGATGCAGTTTGAAGATTTAATAAGCAAATATTTTTGTCCATCACGTAGGCTATTACTTAAAACACTGGATAGGAGCTAGAGTCGCTGTGGAATCATATTCAAATGCTGCCTAAGGATCTACATAGTAACTATTATATCTTTCAAGCCAGTGTCCACTCTGTACTTGAATTTTTTCAGAGAGTGTTACCCTGGTTTGTGAACTAAAGCATCTCTTGAGATGATGTCAGAAACCTTTCTAAGCTCAAGACATATGATGGTTACTGTATCTTTATTTTGCAAGAGCTACTGCTCTATAGGAAAAAACCCTATGATGAATCCATGTTGACTCCTACTCTGCTCTCATTGTTTCCCAGTTGTCTTCAAATAGTTTGATTCTTCCCACCCCTTGTAGTTATCTGAGATACAAGGGACTGAACAGTTTCTCCAGCCCCTCTTTCCCCCTTTCAAATGGCAAGTTCCTTGGACAACATGGGAGCAAGATGTGCAGCAGCAGAAATCCTCTCGGGGACATGTTGCAGTTAGGAGAATTTGGTCCTGAGGTGGCTGGACCTGAGGAGGGCTGTGGATGGAGCTGAGGCTGGCAGGGGCAGGAAGGCCTAGCGAGGCTGTGTGCCTGGCTGCTGACTCCGTGGGAAAGCAAGGGCCTGGGAAGGGGAAGATGAGGGACCACTGGAGTCTTGCCTCGGTACAGTCACATTGCAGCTGGGACGTGCATTTGGATTTAGAGCCAGACACGTACTCTCATTTTATGCAGAAAGTCAGAGTAGTCAAAGAGAAGCATGGCTAGATCTGAGATTGTGAGGACAAATTTCACCCAGATCAGTCAGACTGAAACAGTACAATACACTAAGCATTTTTCACCCTCTTGTTATCCTGTGCTATTTCGAAAATTAATCTTTTATTGTCTGATTTGAGCTAGAGCAAAGACTAATATAGCCAAACAAGTACAAAACATTCTGACCTTTCCAGATACTTTCCTCTTTTTCAGTTCTTCCTGATGGGTTTTATTTTCTGTGTCCTTTTTCATTTTATTTTTTTAGTCTTTTTCTTCCTGAAGTATACCCTCACCATTTAATTCACTAGATTTCTTTAGAACTGGAGAACAAAGATGTTGCTCTGGACCCAGGGTGTTGAACCTGATGAGACAATCATGTAGGAGATACGGCATTAAAAAAAAAGTTACTTCCCCTTCCCAATTAAGAGCTCTTCCCCCATAATTACCATCTTAATGAAAGCACAACATGCAACTCACAATACCTATGATTTAATTTTAATTACTTCTGGAAGACAATTAAAGCAGTCATTTAAAAATGCAATTCTGCACCCCATGGAAGGGACTCATGCTGGAGCACTTTGTGAAGAACTGCAGCCCATGGGAAGGACTCAGGCAGGAGAAGTTAATGGAGAACTGTCTCCTGTGAGACGGACCCCGTGCTGGAGCAGTGGAAGGACACCTCTCCCTGAGCAGTAGCAGGAACCACCTGTGAGGAACTGACTGTGACCCCCATTCCCTGTCTCACTGCACTGCTGCAGGGGAGGAGGTAAAGCCTGTGAAGGAGAGAAGAGCAGGCAGAAGGTATCTTTAAGATTTTGTTTGCTTCTCATTTTTTTTCTCTTCTGATTTTTATTAATAATAAATTAAGATAATTTCCCCAATTTGTCTTTTCTGCCTGTGATGATAATTGATGAATGATCTCTCCTGGTCCTTACCCCAGCTCATGAACCTTTCACTGTATTTTCTCTCCCCTGTCCAACTGACAAGGGGAGTAACAGAGCAGTTTCAGTGGGTGCCTGGCATCCAGCCAGCATCAACCCACCACAGGACAGTTTATTAGGGAAAGCAAAAGCTGGGCACACAACCAAAGCAAAACGAGGTATTAATTCACTGCTTCCCATAGGCAGGCAGCTGTTCAGCCATCCCCAGGAGGGCAGGGCCCCATCATGTGTAATGGTGACTTAGGAAGACAAATGTCATCACTCCAAATGTCTCCCCACTTTCTCCTTCTTCCCCCACTTTATGCGCTGAGCATGATGTCACTAGGTCTGGAATATCCCTTTGGTCAGTCTGGGTCACCTGTCCCTGCTGTGTCTCCTCCCAGCTGCCCATGCACCCCAGCTTCTCTGCCAGCGTGGCAGTACGAAAAGCAGAAAAGGCCTTGGCTCTGCACAAGCCCTGCTCAGCAATAACAAGCACATCTCTGAATTATCAACCCTGTGTTCAGCACAAATCCAAAAGACAGCCCCATACAAGCCCCTGTGCAGAAAATTACTTCAGCCAAAACCAGCACATATCCTCAAGTTCAAAATTTTATGATTGACAAGATATGTGGCCCAAGCAAGAAATGTGTTGTTGGTGGTAAAGAGGAAGCATTCACTCCATAGTATTCATACATTCTTATTGCTAATATGCTGGCTGTGCATACAGATAAGGAGATGAAAAAGATGAACATCAGCATTTGACCTTTCTGACCCTGTATCCAAAGCTTATTTCATGCATTTGTCCATGAAAGAAATTTCCATCTCTTCTAGAAGTTAATGGGATTGATTTTGCACATCAGGACAAGTAGTGCAAAAATGAGATCTCCAGCCTAGCCAACCCACATGGCAATCAGGCGTCAGCAAGGACTGGAAAAATGCTCATTGGAAAATTCAAAGGCAAAAATTTTTTGTAAAAATCCATTTTATTTCTTGCTTGTATTTTTGAACTAAATACTTTGTATTATTGGCACTAATGTGACCTAAAGGATAGAACAACCAACCTTTAAGCTATTCTGTAAGCACTCTCCATGTGTTGGTGGGCAAAGCATGGCGTCAGTGCTGAAAACCTGCCTGCAATCCTTAGACATGCTAAGTCAAATTGCTGAAGTCCAACCTGCTGACCTGAGCAGCATCAGTGAAGCGAAGGGACTGTCCCAAAGCAAGCCATGAAAGCCCATGGAGTAGGCTGCTTCTCTCCAGGCTTTGGGTGTGGGAGCATTTGCTGCCCATGCTCAGTCTGCCCCAGCTCCTTGCACAGCCCTGCTCCCACCTGGCCATGGGAGCCACATTTGGGCCAAACTGCTGATGTGGTGAGGATGGAGAGACTGCTGCATTGCCTGCTTGCTCTCAGGAGATTTTGAGACTCTTTCCCCTTGAAAAGCAAACCTTATTCTGCCAAAATTTTTTCATCTAGAGGTAATAAAAGCAAATTAGACTCTTCCCCAGATCAGGAATTAGTTTTGTCTGGTTGTGTGTCATGGCTAGAGTAAACAGTTTATACTTGGGCAAAGGCTGTGTTTAAGTATGGCTGGATCCTGTTTGGTTTACTGTGATTAACCTAAACAACTGAGAAATGTTGAAACAAGTTAATTTAAATTCTTTCTTCCATTTCCTATGGCTTTTCTAGGTTAGGTTCTTAAACAACTATTCCAGAAATTATTTCAAGGCAAGAAAACTAATGCTAACATTCTTACATTAAAATGAAATTATGGGGTTTTTTTCCCCCCCCTTATTTAATAAGGCTTACAACATCCTTTCCAGATGTACACATGCTAAACAACCTGCTGCTTAATGGGAGAAGTCCTTATGCTCAAAACACAGGAGCATTCCACTAGGCCATTCTAAGCATTACAAGAAATACTTGTAGAATGACAGAATAAGATGAGTTGGAAGGGACCCATCAGGACCATTGAGTCCTGCTCCTGGCGTTGCACAGAACAGCCCCAAGAGTGGCACCGTGTGCCTGAGAGCATTGTCCAAACACTTTTTGAACTCTGTCAGGCTGCTGCTGTGACCACTTCCCTGGGGAACCTGTTCCAGTGCCCAACCACCTTCTGGGTGAAAAAAAATTTCCTGATATCCAATCCCCTGCAAGTTGCTTCTGCACTCTTCCTCAGTGTTGAGGCTGAAGTGTCAGTGATGTCATGCCACAGAAACACTGCTCCTGCTTCTCACTTGGGACTTTGATGAGCAAAAGGGGGGGTAGCCAAAGTACATGAGTGGGTCTGTGCAAAATTGTACAGGACTTAACAACTGGAAAATTAAAAGTCTTGGTATGAGATTTATGTCCTGTCTAAACCTTTTAGCTGATTAAAGGTATGGCCTATTTTCTTCTGCCTCCAGAAGCACCAGATGGCTTATGGAAAGCAAGTATTTTTGTTGAAGAGAATCCGTAGCTTGACTTTAATTTGATGAAAGGAGGAAACCTCATCTTTCCTGAAATGTCTGGATTCAAGTATCATCAGTTATTATCTTCAGCTTGCTTAGTGCCTGTCTGATTGTTGGGCTACTCCTGAATATGCTCTCTGCTAACCCTGCAAATTCTAATTCTCCTTGGTGGCAGCACCACATAGTTGTTTTGAGCAGATGGGCTTCATGTTTTCTTTCAATGGGTCCTTTTTTTGACAGCCTTTATTTCAGTTTTGTTGGATCAAAGATGAAACACCCTTTTTGTCATTCTAGGCATATGAAAAGCTTTGCTCTTTCAAAAAATAGAATTTTACTTTAAATGCTTCTCAAAAAGTCACCGTAAAAATGCACTGAAAGACCCAGAGTAGGCCTTGTATTTCCATCATCTCTGAAGCAACAACCTTTGGCACTTCTCGATCTGGGGAAGCATTTCTTATATGCTGCCAAACAACATACTCCCAATTTAATATGGCTATCTTCAAAATCTTATTTTACTGGGTAGTCATAGCATAGACAGCCTTGATAAGTGAGTGCAGAGATCCTCTCAGCATTCACATACATGTATAAGGAAGTCAGATAAAGTCCAGCCTCAAGACCTGAACATTTGCAGCCACAGGCAGACAGATGTTTATCTGAGGAGAAGTTTATACTGGCCTCTGTTTGAGAATTAGAAAGACAGTTTTCATCTTCAAGCAAAACCAGGAATTAGATGCAGTCAGCAGCTTCTGTAAAAAAATTCTAATTTATATGGTCTCCTGAAATGCCAAATCATGAAGAACCTATTTTTAACAGAGGAAATCTATTTCTGGAGCATTTTGTGCAGCACAGAAAGTGGTGGGTTTCGGTTTTATTGAGGTTGGTGGGGGAGCTCCATTTCTATAGCTCAGCATACAGCTCTGATAACAGGTCCTGCATCTCAAGTTGGTTTAGTTGATCCAAAATACAGCACTTCCCTATACCCCACATACTGCCAGCTGGTAGCTGAAGCACTCTGTAAAATCCGGGACATTTCAGAGATCTTTACGTTACACCGGCAAGCAGCTGAGCTGTACAATACTGAAACCCCTCCTCTGGCAGAGCTGGAAATGTTGTAGGGCTGTCTTAATTTCTGGTTCAATGCCTGGGATTCATGGGGAGGGGGGTCAATGAGAGCTGAGGGTGAGGTTGTGGGCCTTAATGCAAGTTGCTCATGAGGATTACAAACCAATGGAAGCTTCACCGTGCCAGGAGCAGATTATGTGGTTGTCCTTTCCTTCAGAAAGATAAGGAGACAACTGTGGTCCAGGGAGCCTCATGCAACCCCTCATGGGAGCAGAAAGACAGCAAACCTGGTCAGAAAACTGATCACCACGTTCATGCAAGCCTGTAAAAACACATCTGATGTGTGGTTCTCTTGAGCTTTGCTTCCTCTGCATCATTCCTGCCCTAAATGAGCCAAGGGGCCATGTGTTACACAGCTGTATGCAATGGGTTTGCTTGCTCAGGTGCTGTTTCTGGAGGACAGACCCCGGTGGTCAGGGCAGTCCCTGTTGGGGTAAAGATGAGGCTGGGGGCAGAGAGGTGCAGCAGGAAGGGTGCGGCTCCAGCCTGATCAGAAACAGTGGTGAAGTGCCCTTTGGGAGAGTTGTGCAAGGCTGATGATCTCAGCTCTCAAACCCTTTTACAGGCCTTGTTCTGAGACAAAAACACAGAGGGGAGTTTTCATGAGAGAAAGACCAGCATTCTGATCCAAAACCGAAGGCAGAAGGGAGGTCACTGTGCAGCCCCTGTTGGGCATCTGAAGATGCTGGGGGAGTGGCTGGGAGGGGCTGCCAGCAGCCTGGGCTAGAAGCCACGGATGAGTGAATGAAGAGAGCAAGGTGAATTGCTTTTTGTTTCTTCTTCCACGGAAAATCCTTGCTGCAGCAGAGGAGGAAGAGAAGAAGTGTTTTCAGCTGTGAGTGCTCCCTCCTGTGACACAGGAGAGGGTCAGCCTGGGAAGAAATGCCAGGGATCTTTGCTCTCCCTGGTTTCATGCGGCAACGCGTTTGCGAGAGAGACATTTCAGCAGTGAGGGTTTAATCAGGCCAAACTTGATCAGGTGACAGTCTAATCTTTTTAAGAGTTTAGCTACCTAAATGAAACTGTCTGAAGAGATTGTTTTATCACCATTATAGCTGAGCAAATAATTCACAATAGATAATTTATGAGCTGCCTTTTGCCTTTGCCTCTTCATGAAGTGATTAGATGGTGCTCAAAGCATTCATTAGTCAAGAATTTTAAATCTATTTCCTAGGCTCGGTCATCTCAAGAGCCTCACAATTTGGCTGTATTTCAACAAACCACCGACTGACTCCAGCTTTCTGCCCATGAGCAAAGCCATTCAGCTTCCGAGGTCAAAAATAGATGAGAGCTGCCAGTAGGTCAAGGCATGGAGAGGAAATGGGGTTCAGACAACCAGCTGGGGCACCACGGGCTCAGGCAAACTGAGTCATGTGGGTCATGCTGGGAAATGTAACCCAGTAGGACACAGGTGCCTGAAAGAAAAAATAACCAAGCACCAAAATCTTGCAATGATGTGTGTCACTTACACCGACCCAGGCTGAGGCTTGAATTTTTGCCATCCCAACCCCACCCCCCCCACTCGAAAGAGCCTTCTCAACACGCACATGGTGTGCACCGACTTGCAGGAGTGTTTGCCAAGTAATAAACAGTATGAAGGCAGCCAAACTGCATTCAGGAACAGGCAGACAGTCTGGAACAGTATTCACTCCATCTTCTTTGTGGCCAGAGGGAAAAACTGCCACAGGCAGCATTTTATTAAAAACATAATGCCAAAAAAAAAAAAGAAAAAAAAAAAAAAAAAAGAAAAGCAAGCAGGAGAGAGAGAAAGAACTGAGGATCAGGAAATAAATTAATCAATTTTTCTGTGGAAGCAAAGGAAGCCCTTGGGCCCCAGTACAGCTGGCTTGACAAGAGGACAGTATTGCAGGTTCTTTACATGTAGCCCCTTTTGTTTCCAGGTGCATTTGGAATAATGATATCTTAATCTGTATTTCTTTTTTTCTCCTCAGGAGTTGGGTCATGATTTTTCCTTCTTTTATCATTCATGTAAATTCCAGGAGCAGTTGAGAATATCCTAGAAGGGGATGAAATCCCCACTGTGCTGGAAATGACATGAACTGGTGACACAGAGGCAGGCTGCACCGGGAAACTTCCACAACCAGTACAGACCACTGCATGGTTCAGCAGTAAACCCAAGGCTGCCTTCTGCATTGCACAGCTGGAGCCTCCTTGCTGTGTACCCTGGTGATAAAATGCTGACTGACACACTAATTAAGAGCTGCTCACAGTAGGATGTAGAATACGATATTTAGGATAAGAAAGGCAAAAGCCTTAACTGAAAAATAATTATTAAAAGTATACAGGGTTCTTTATTTCAAGGTTATTGTGTACTTCAAGACTGAAAGATCTGTGTAATTTGCCTGCTACATTTGCCTGCATTTGCAACACTTGCTTGCTGTGTTATGCTAAAAGAACTCAGACTATGAGTCACCATAAACAGGATGTCAGGGCCTGAAGGTCTTTGCCAATATGTGGCCAGTGGTGGGGACTGCTGAGGGGTGGCTACTGCCACCAGTGCACTGGTACATGCTGGGGACAGCCACAAGGAGGCTTGGCTCACCAAGGCTCAGCAGAGCACTGCTGGAAATCAGAGAGATGTGGGCAGTGAGCCTTTGCATGCCTGTTGGGAAGCTGAGAGCTGTTCTATAGTTGGCCAAGGCTAGCTGGCTTGATGGGAGAGCTGGTCATCTGTGGCTGTCTGCTTGAGGGGCACCTAGGCAGGGCCTCCTTCCCAAAGCCCTCATTTTGCTGACTGTAGACTAGGTGTGGCCACTGCGCTTTGCACACCTGACATTGGCTGGGTGTGTTGTTCTGTTCAGAGCACTGGGTGCCCAGAGAGAAACCTCTGTGAAACCCCTGACGTGCTGTGAAATCATTGACATGCTCAAAATTCCACAAGGCCTTGAGCCACCTGATTGAAGGTGCCTGTTTTGAACTTGACCCTGGACCAGACGATGAGCAAGCACAGCAATGGACCCGGGTGCCCCTGCCACTGAATTATGAATGAAGACACGTGGGCGCTTCTTTGAGGTATCCACACTTGAAGGTTCAAAAGAAGATATTCAGTGCAGCCAAGTACGAGGGCCAGTGGAGGTTTTGGCATGAAAATTCAATCAGTGAAAAAACGGCAATGTCTGGAGCATCTCAGATGCCAATATCAGGCACTGATGGACTGCACCCGGTGCAAAGGCTCAGATTCAAGCCAAGCGACATTCAAGGCAATTCAAAGAGGGCAGAGGGAGGTATCTCGCTCTGTTTATTTGGTGCCTCTGCTCTGCATATCTTCCACGGGAGGGGTATCAGCTTAAAAAGGTGGAGAGCAGTAGCTGTAAGGCACAAACACATTAATCACGCACTTCTCAGTGACACAGATTTAATGGGCTGCCTTCTGGCTCACTTAAATAACAGCACTAAAATGACTGGGGTCTAACTATGGCCTTACCATAGAACCCATTAGGTTGGAAAGACCTTTGAGATCATGGAGTCCAACATCTAACCCAAAATTGTCAAGTCTGTGACTAAACCATGTCTGTAAGAGTCACATCCACACTGAGACCTGAGCAAACCAGAAGTAGGAAAGCATCAACTGTAAACTCTTTCTCCCTCCCTTCCTTTGAGACTAGTGAAGGTTTAACAGTGCAGGGGCTAAGGGGCCAGTAAGTTTGGGTATCTGCTAGTGCTGTTCTGCTGAAGGGCAGGGCAGAGAAGGAGTCATTAGCAAAGCAGGACACATGCACATTGGACACACTGAGCATGACATTCAGGACCCTGGTGGGAAGGAATGGACTTGAATCATTTTAGGATAAGGTTCATATCAGGAAGAGCCCTCTCCCTATCCTGGATGCTCCAGAGACGAGAAATTAAATTGAGTTGGTGTTATTTTATTTGCTCCAATAAACATTTGATTTATACAAAACAAAATGAGACAAAAAACCCCCTCAAAACAGTTTACAAAGCAAGTTAAGCATTTGAAACTTTTGATATACAAGAGTATATATTGCTCACATTCCTATTTCATACATGATGTACAGGTGAAATATTCCTTAAAAGAATAAAAATTTTCCTTTACATGTAGTGTTAAAAAACCCTATAAAAACGTCAGTACTGTCAGGAACTACTCGTCCCCATTCCTTGACATTCTGTGTGGATGGAGGAAGTGAAATGGGCCATGATCTACCTGCCTGGATCTACTCCCCACCCACATCTCCTACCTCTGCCTATGGCTGTGCAAGTTTACAACATTCCATCCCTACAAAACTGCCATAGTATCCTCTGACTTCCACTGTAGGGGTGGAGGTTCTGCCCCCCTCTGTTTAAATATTTCTGAGCAGTTTGGTTAAGAATGCAAAAAAAAAAAAAAAAAAAGCGGTTACAAACCCATTTCAAATAAAGTATTTGCCATCACAAATCTTAACTTCCATTTGAATAAGCATGATTCCTATTGACTTGCATGGAAACATCTTTCAGAGGAATATCAATGTTTATCTGTCAAAGGTACTTAATAAATCACACCAGATACATCTGCCCAGGATTGGTTTCTGTTGGTTGAATTTCTAACTTGTAAGGCCTGCTGACATGCCATGAGGAAGAGAGAAGTGGATAAATCACTGTAAAACACCTGAAGACAAATTTTTTAGCACTTATTAAACACATTGCTGTCATGTGTATAGACCCAATGTGATGTCAACTATCTTAAGCATTTTGGGGAACTGAAAGAACGTAAGCAATGTCTGAGGGATCCTGTTGAAAAACTCTTTCTTTTTGATTTTTTTTTTTTTTTTAATTCTGTGAATTACTGATTTGCTGAGGCAGCCCTAAATGCAAGCAATGCTGAGGGCAGGATATGCCATTAACATATTGCTGTGGAGCTTTCCCTCACCTCCAAGGTCTTTTTGCAAAAATAAAGGCACCAGTTTTTGTCTCTTACTTTAGAAAGCATGGAACAGAGTCAGACTGTGGTTTGTCTAGCAATTAGACACACTGTACAGGGGGAAAAAAAAAAGTTGGTTCTTACAGCAACACAATCAAGGTAAAAGAAAGGGAAAAAAAAATAGTACTGCCAGCACTCAGAATGCACAGCAAATATAAAACATCTGCTTGGATTGCTACTGGCCCTGTCCTGTTCTCTATGGTTTGAAGTTGGGGATGGGAAGAGGGAAGAACTCATCCTGCTGATATTTTGCAACCTGCTTACAAGCTGCACAAATTCAAAGCAATAAACATACAACATTTATGAACTCTGTAACAAAACACACATGTGAGAAGGACCAAAACACCTCACATGCTTGCTCTGGGACACTTTGAGGACTTGAGTTAAGATGAGAGGGAACAGACATTCCTGAACCTTCCAGAATGTGCTGCAGACAGGACCATGTAAGCACAACTGCAAAGTCAAATTGGCCTGTCTGCTGTGAGGCTGCTCCTGCAACTGTGAACAGCAGGACCACAGCCAGGTGGTCACAGCACGTGCTTTGAAAGTCATATTCTTATTGCATTTTATTCCTATTTTTTTGGCAGAATGCTTAGTGCACAATTCCTGGTGTGGTGCTACACCAGTCTCCCCAGGCTCCTTCCCTAAGGGGTGAGATTTCTAACGCACTGGTAATTTCCTGGAAGCACTTTTTTAAATTTTTTTTTTTCACCAGGACATGGCTGTTTATAGACATATAGATAGATATATATATATACATACACACACATTTTATAGATATATATGTATATATATATATATAAATAGCAATTTCATAGTTATATACAGGCATTAATAAAGTGCATAATGTTATTGGCTATTTTCAAATCTCATTTCCTGAGGAAGTGCTACCACACATAGCTCCTCCTACGACATGGTGCCGGCCGCCAATGCTAGGGTACGATGGCTACTCCCCCAGCTTTTAATTCCTGGGATACATCTCCCTGTCCAGAGCTGGAGCCTAAAGGGAGTAGTGACAGCCTCAGTCCTCCAGGAAGCAAGTCAAGGCACTGATCAAGACTTCTTCCTTTGCCAAGGTGAACACGTCTAGGAGTGGCTTCCCTCCGTTCCGGAGCTCTCGGGCACACGCTACTTCGCAGTGGTCACGGAGCCGTCCTCGGGAATCTTCTCCTCCGAGCAGCTCCTTCCTGAGAGCCTGTCGTGGTGCTTGAGCTCGCTGAAGCGCTCGGCCACGCACTGCGCCGTCAGCCGGGCCTCGGGGTCGTGGTCCCAGCACTCGATAAGGGTTTCACACACCATCTGGATGCCCTGCAGGGAGCACGGAGAGAGCAGCAGTGAGGGGCCCAGTCACCAACAGAGCTGTGCTATGAGAGATGCTTTAGTGCCCTCACAAGTTTGGGGGTTACTTCACTTGTGTCCTGGAGGTTCTTCAAGGGATCTGCTGCTTCTGTCATGGGGGCATTGATACCTTTTTGTTTCTTTTTAAAGAAACCCTGCTACAATATTTTCAGCTCTTTAGTTGGTACTGTCATTTCCGAGCATGTGTTCTGATAGTTGTAATGAGTACAAGGATGCTTCGGCTATAGAATCAGGCAGGGTTTTCTTGTTTAATAAATATGGTAAGAATTCTAGGACAACATGACTTCTTCAATCCATGCCTTTGTGTGCCTGAATTCTGTTTGAGTTTTTCAAATAGAATTCTGATTGCCAGCAATACTGGGTTGCACATCAGCTCTTTATGAATTCCTTGTGGACTACCTAAATCTATGTGCAAATATGGGCCACACTCCCACAAACACTTAAACACATCACTCACAGTTGTAACTGTTTAACCTTCATTTCAATTCTGATGCATATGTTTACAGGAGCAAAAACCCAGTTGCATCTCTGTAATGCATTTTATAAACATGAGGTATTTGCCAGGAAACTGTGTTTTGCTTTATGACACTAAAATCCCATTAAGTAGGATTTATCTTAAACTTATTTAAAAAGTAACATTTCATAACACTGCATCAATTGTATAATTTACCTAATTGGGGATGTTGACTGATGTCAGTGCTAATAGCAGAATGTTACTGTCTGTATACAAATAACATTAGTTTTCTGCTGGCATTGAAATTACAAGCAGTAAATTAAATTAAATATTAAACATTAACTTGAAATCAATAGTGCAACACATTTTATTAAGGGGGGGTGTGGGGGTAATTGTAACATGCAAATCCATTCCAGAATTTCATCACGATGAATAATGAGTTCATTACAAAAACATGACTGCAGAGGAAGGAAATGAATATGGAAGAGCCATTACAGTAAGAACAACTTCTATGGAGTTCAAAGCAGATCCTCAGCTGCTGCAAACTGTCACAGCCCTGCGGAAACTGATGCATCACTGCATTTTAGATAGCACAATGTGAAACTCTGAAGGGATTCAGGCGAAGGGAATTAAATCCACCTTCATTAAATGTTCTCTGAGTGTGTTACCAAGCATCCATTTCCTTCCTTAGACTCTTAGCTGAACCCCGTTGGAGCCAGCTGTGCCCATTCTGGTGACACACAAGCACGAGTGCATGGCCGTCCCGGTTGGTGGGTTGCCCTGTGCTGGGGGCAGATTGAGGTGTGGGTTTTATATATGGAAGAAATCTCTGAAATCAAATGCAGGACACCTGGGTGCAAATCCATGATCTTTTTACTTGACAGGTCATTACCAGAGGTGATGAAATCCACATTGTATCCCACAGCTCTACCCCAGTACCTCAAGCTGCAGCTCTCCACACACTCAGCCTTGCTGTCAAGGGCTTTTAGTGCTGGTAGTATCAGATATCCAGGTGTCCCTCAAAATTCAGCATTCTTCGCTCGTTAAAAGCCCCTTCTCAATAACCCTACTCTTCACAGCTGACTACATAAGGAATAAGTCCCTGCAGTCCAGGAAGGGGCTGCACTCTGCCATAATCATCAGGTGGCAGGTGTTCTCGGTTGGAAAGATGATTGCTTTTAGCCAGTCACTTGGTCTTTTTTAAGTAGATGTCAGATTGATTTTAACTTCCCAAATAGAATGAAAAAGTGAGTGTTACATTGCTCCTGATGGAAATAGTAGATGATATTCTTGGTTTTCTGGGCTTTTATAAATGTTTGTGATACTTTCCTTTTGTCAGTGAAGACCACTCAGCATATTTCATTGAGAAGTGGAATGACAAGGCCTCACTTCTCTGATATGATTCACATTTTATCTCTCCTGATAAAACTACTGAGATCAGAGGCAAAGAGATGCATGCCTTTGGCTTGTTTTCATTCAGTTTCATGTACTAAAAAATTTACTATAGCCTAGGAAGTGCAACCATAGCGCTCGTGAATGGAGGAAGCTGACAAAGTGCTTTGTGATATGCAAGGGAAATGGACTGCTAATGCACAACCTGAATAAAACCAGACTGGCTTGCTGAAGACTAATTTCATATTTCCTTAAACCTGTCAACAGCTGGGATATAACTATGACTGGTCTCCATGACAAAGTATGAGATTTGCTTTCTCTGCTTAAGATCCTCTGTAATAGCATGGTCTCCCTGGAAATGGGGTAAAATAAGCTGAACAGTGCCCTATTTGCAAAGCTACCAGTGGTGAATGGAAAAGGGGGTCATGCTGCCTTTGGTGTTAAATAATGCTGAAACAAGACTGACTTAAACATCTTGATAGTGAGATGAAGATGTGGTAGACCTGGTAAACTGACTGACAAAGGAACAAGTGATACTACTAGTAACTTATCTAAAGCTGCTGAGCTGACAGAGCTGGCCTGGAGACATCTGAATGACAGCTCCTATACTGTGTAGTGCTTAATTCTGATTAAGATATTTTTGTCTATTCATTATCATAATAAATAGTTTATATTTATATAAATATATCTGGTTTGCCGCCCTTAATTGTTTGAGACAAAGTTGTGTAATGGTTCAATTTGCACCTATGTAATCCTTAAAACGTAAACTGTTGACAAAATCTGGGCTAAGACCAGATCCAGCCACACCTAGACTCCTCTTTGAGAAGGTGTTTAGAAAGCAAGGGGATCCTTTCTGTATGTCATGACTCAACAGGAGGGTTTCTCTAATAAATTTTGTCTGAAGCTCCCATTCTGGCTGCAACAGAGGCCCATGTGTGAAGTTGTTTTCTTTGCCCTTTCAGAACCTACACACAGTGTGCTCTAAGGGCCTAATTATTTTGCGTCTCTCTGGATGATTGTTGGATCTCAGGCTTCCCGTGTTTCTGTTTTAATTGCTTTTACATTACACTGGTGTGTAGCAGGAATCCCAGGCCTTTGGGGCAGGCATGGTGCAGAGAACTGAGGTGTCTGAACCACATCAGCACCAGTGTCACTGTGTGACAGAGCTCTATTCCGTGCAAAGAGAGCTCCAGCCTGTTGAGCAGGGCCTTGAGTCAAGGCTCAGGCTTCAGGCAGCAGCTAACTCTACAGTGCAGCTCCCACCGCTCACATCTGGTGCTCTTACCTGATGGTGAAGCCAGGAGCTGGGGATCTCAGGTCGCCCTCTGTCTCTTAGGACATTGTCCTTCATGCTTTCCACACAAGGGTGTTCTCGCACTTTGGAGCCGAACGGGGGCTCGTACTCTTTCACTTCTGACAAGAGAAGAAGCAAACACAGGGTATTTAGCTGGGCTGTGCTGGCGCTAAGAGTGAAGGGAGCTGGCTGTTCTCTGAGGAGCAGGAGCTACTGATTAGCTGCTCACTGCCACTGTTCTGCTTGACCAGCTCCAAACAAAGCAAAGCCAGCTGGCATTTTCAAAAATGTTTCTAATGTGTTTCTCCCACACACTCCCTCCCTCCCTTTTTGTTTCCTAGCCAACAAAAAATTTCTCATTTAAACCCTTCAGTACATAATAATATTAGCAACAGTCCAAGAAGCAGAGTAATCTATAAGGGTTTGTGAGCCTTTCAATCTCTGCTGAGGTAAAAAAACACAGGAGCTACAAGGTGAGTTTTGCCTGAGTCCAGCTTTTGAAGAGCTGGTCACCCTTAGCTCTCTTGGAGTCCATACACACTTGCCAGGTGAAATATAAACTGAAATCTATCTAGGTCATGAGATTTGAATGTGCAGATGGCTAGGATAAAACAGTTGCTTGAAAAGGACAAAGATACAGTTAAGGAGCAATGCTGGAAGCTGCCATACTACCCTTGTTTACTCACTCCTAAGCTGCATTCTTTTCTAGAAAGTAGTAGTCTGCTCTTATTTTAGACTTCCTTCCCAAAATGGATCAGTTTTGGCCTGTGATACAGGGGCACAGCTTTCTGAAGGGACTGCTGCCACTCTAGTTTTTGTTTGCATGCTGCATATTTTCTTTGCTTTTCTTTAGAGAGAGAAAGGAAGAGGCAGACATATGGGACCTTTGGAGAAAACTCAAGAAATCTCCGAGAGCGGAAATATTATAGTAGATGCTGACACAGTGTAGAAAATGCTGTGGTTTCTTTGGGAACAGATGGAGACTTTACTCACAGGCCTAATGACTTGCTGGTATCAGATAAAGATTTATGAAGTTGGCCTGTTCTGCTGCCTCTTATTTCTTTCTAGGAATTAACTGAGGGCAAGAAAAACTATACTGTAATCTACAAGGCAGTCTGGAGAATGCATGTGAGTGCCCAGATGATGGGTGAAGAGAGTCAAAGGAGCGGAGAGACAAACCACTGTTGACTAATGTTACAGCCAAAGTTCAGCTGCAGTGTCCGGTGTTGCTCACTCCTCCCAAGGTGTAAAAAGCTCCAAGAAAGGTGATAAGGATTAAAGGTCCAGAAGAAATGGGAAGAACCACTAAAACATGGCTTTGTTTACTTTGGAGAGCAAGGTAAGGATGGGGTCATATGATATGCTACTGAAAATAACTAATGATCAAGATAACACAGGTCAGATCCTTCTGTCATGTCTCAATAAAAACAAGGCAGTACGGAAGACAACTAACTTTGGACTTTTCTCCCAAACCTTGAAGTCAGGCTGCAGATGTCACCTGTATGCGATGGCCATGAGAGACAAAGACTTTATAAGCCTAATGCTTAAAAAGAATACCCAAATTACAATAACAAACATTTTGGAAGGGATATTAAACCTTGTGCTTCAAATGTTTAGAGATGCAGCTGCAAACAACTGCATGCAGTGCAGCAGATCACCCCATAGATGCCTCCTGCAGAGCCCTTCTTCCTTCTCCCTAGCCATCTGGTGCTGGCCACCATCCACACAATGCTCTGAAGAATGGCTATAGTCCAGAAACAAAACTCCTATCTTTTAAGACCCAAGTGCCAAAGACTGCTTTGCCTTTTTTCTTGTACAAGAAGGCATACCAGTTTCACCCACATTAATCTGAGTCTGAGATTACTCAGCCAAAGTAAATTTACAAGACTTCAGCCCTAGAAAGGAATTGGGAAGTTGCCATCTTGCTAGTCAGACCTGGATTACCATGCAGTGGATGCACAGTGATTATACTGCACACACCTATATGTTCAAAGCTAACAAAAATATTGAAGTTCACCGGAAAAATTTAAATCGCATGACCTAGATGGCCATTTCATGCACCATCTCCACCAGTCATGGTTTAGTTGTGGTACTGATCATGAACACCAGCCAGGGCTCTGAGATCTTGCAGGAGTTGGAGGACTCTGAATATCCAATAGAGGAAAGCTGGTGCTGTGGTGCTGACTTGTTCCCTCTCACTGATTTAATCTGAAGGTTGCTCAGGTTCATGAGGTGGTTCAAGCAGGAGAAGGAAAGCCTTTCCTGGGAGTTGATAGGTTCATAATACATTTTCCCTGTTTGAGAAATTGCTTACAAGTTATGAGCATCCCTCTTCCAAATATAAAGACTGGATAAGTTTTTCACATTTGGATTTTTTGTTGTTGCTTTGTTTTAGTTTATGGTAAAGAAAGAGAAATTGAGGCCAGGTGCCATTTCACTGTAATGACTTTCTACTAATACAGTCATGCCTTCCCTCAGTTTGAAAAGCATGCGGCATCTTCTTGCTATTTATTATCATGTTTCTCTTTCCCTTGGAAGGAAAAAAAAACTCCACTAAATCCTCATGCAGTAAGTCATCCTAATGCTGTGGAATCTCAAGTGTCAGATGCATTTTGCAGTAATAGCTGATGTTATTCATGGATCATGTTTACATGCTACAGTATATGTAATAGATGTCAATTTGAGGTAGGTTAAGATGTTTGTGCCTAGCTGCCTGTGTATGAATGTGTCCAGATGCTGATTCTATTTCTCATGTCTTATATGTTTCTTTTGATTGGTTTTAGGCCAGTTGGGCACTAAAAATGACAACTGGATGAAGTACCATAAACACGTCAGGGAACCATGAACTACAGAACCTTTAGCATTCAATAATGGCAGACTTCCTTCAACTTTAACCTCCTGCATTTAATCTTTGTGGTTGAGAGCTGACTTGTACTACTAACTGCTGTACCTCTAGTTTCTTTTGACATTGGCCTGGCCATAACTCTCAGAAAGGCTGGGATTGGATTTTTAGCCCCAAACAGAGACATTACTGAAAATCTATTTGTTGTGCGTGATGAAAGCTTGGAAAATCTGGCTCACTTGTGGTCTTTTTCTACTTTAACCTTTTTGCAGTGAAATTTTCTTTGGGTCAGAAGAGCATACACACAAACTCTGTCAACACTCCCTCGTGATCTGTCTTACCGATTTCTGTGGGACAGCTTCTCATGCTGGATGATGAAGACTTATTTGCAGAATCCAAGCAGGAGCGAGGTGAAAGGCCAGCAGAAGTCAACTGTGAGGCACAGTCCACAGCAGTGAGCTTGTGTTTGGGAACCTCTAGGTCCCCTTGAAATGCCCCTTTATTTAGTGCTTATGAGGGGGCAGAAGGGATAAATCAGTTGGTGGTGGAGCTACTGTGACAACTCATGCAAACACAGTAGTGTCCTTCAGATAATGTCTTTTTTCATGCTAGGGGAATTTGGGTAGTGAATCTGCTAGCTTGTGCTGGTTGCACAAAGGGAAAATGAGGCCCAAAGCAAAGGCCCAAAAGCTGTTTCATGGCCAAGTTTAGGGAGCTGTCAAATGCTTACTTTGTAAATTTCCCTGGGTTTTCCATTTACGGGGAAGGGTGCACTGGGATGGGTCAACCCACTGGGCACAGATATCTCTTAAATGACTTCACATCTGATGATCAAAGACATAGCCACCCTTCTATAGGTTTGGGAGTGCATGAGCCCTGCCATCAGTGTGGGCTTAGGGGCTGCTCAGTCAATGCACACTGAATCCTGAGGTGGGAAAGTAGCAAACACATCAGTGCTTGACATGGGGTGAGGTGCAGTGACCTTATCCACTGCCTCATGGCTTGTTGAAGGACATGTTACCTTACATGTAGCACTGTGGTGACATGTGGAGAATTTCTAGGACACAGCTGCCTGCCATGGGGCGATGCTGCACTGTGTGGATGTACCAGCCAGGGCTGTATGCCTCTACAAGCCAGCACAGTGCAGACATGCCCTAACTGGTGTCTGCTCCACAGAAGGAGAAATTTACATCAGGCCCCAGCTGCAGCCACCTCAGGGCCCAGTGCAGAGGCAGAGCCGCGCTGTACAGGCCATCTGATTGCTCCCTGCTGCCAGAAACGTCATTGCTCCACGTCAGTGTGATGAAAGCTGAGCAGTTCATGAGGTACAGGATGCACAAATGTTCAGCTGCCAAACTGTGTTTCTTGGGTGAGTCTTTCCAAGTAAGCATAAGATTAATCCTGATTTTATTCACATCAAACATAGCTCCAGTAAAGCAAGGCTGCGATTTTATACAAAGCCCTGTTACTATACCAAAGCCAGTCACCACCCCACTGCTTGAGCAACATTGCCATTTCCTGGGGGATTTCTCTTCTCCCTCTTCACCAAACCCCCGTATCCAGAAGTTTGCTTTCCTCTCCTTCTCCCCTGCCACCCCCAACAGTCCCTCACCCACGGCAGTTGCAATATAAACCAGATGGTTTTCTTTTCTTTCTAGGAGGCTGTCAGAGAAATTACACTTGTCTCAGTCACCAAAGCTGTGTCACTCTGAAAGCAAGTGGTTGAGATGAAAATTGTATTTCTTGCAACGTGCAGCATCTGGTGCACAGCTGTTGTGCTGAATGAAATACCAAGTTAACAGCAGCATGGAACAGTTGAAGTTCTCCCCAAAGTAGTATTGCTGAGTTTCTAAATATGCCTCTTAAATTATACTCTGGTGAAAAATCAGTCAACCTCGATCTTTGCCTCTGTCTTCCTTTCCCTCGTGCCCCATTTCTGCTTCTCCATATTTAGCACAACAAAGTTACAACGAACAGCATGGCCTTTCTCAAAAGCTGATCCCCACCTGCTTATTTACTACAGCAGCTTCACAGTATGGATTGTGCTGCTGGGTATTTTTATTTGAATGTCTGCTGACTGAAGAGGCCTGGCATAGCATGGAGGCTGTGTTTGACAAAGCTGCTGTAGTGAAAGTACCTGCCTGCATCACCTCCCACATTCACTGAACACCTGCACGCTGACAAATGAATCCCAAGAGCTCCCTTTGAAAAAGAAATAAGTCCCAGTACCTCTATGTGGCTGAATGCCAATTACCCCCCTTCCTCACATGCTCCCCTCTCTAAATAAAGTTGTTAATGCTGTTGCCTAGGCTAAGACTCCCATTCTTGCCCTCACAACTGCCCTGAGCTGACACCACAGCCAAGCCTGCCCTGCAAAGACAGAGCCTCGATCTTTTAGGCTCCTTTGAAAAGGCTGTCTGCAATCAGGTCAGCCTACTCCGCCTTATATGCAAAGACATTTCTCTCACTGCCAAATAGTCTAGGAGCAAAAGAGGGGTTTGCGTGAGCAGAGGCAGCTCCTCAGGAAGGCTGTGAGGAGAGAAGGGAGTCTCACAAGTGACAGATGGAGAAAGAAAGCAGAGAGGGAGCTGTAGTCATGAATCACTGTAAGGGTATTTCACCAGCTGGCTGTAAAGATAACCAGACTGCATGAACCAGGGGAAAATCTAAGAAGGAAACGAGAGTAATGGTGCAATGCTGTTGTAGCGCTGTTCCAATGTCAAGTTAAGGGATTTGCATCCTGAGAGTTGGGTTTAACTGCTTCAGACAGAGATGCTAAGTGCAAGTTCCAACCCCTACTACTACAGGATCTGCCTTAGTGCTCCTGGGGTTTTTCTGGGGACCTCACCTCAGGAAAGATAACAGAAGGAGGGAAACAAAATTCAAGAAATGTGTTTTTGGAGATGAGATTGACTGAGGGATGAAATGAATAGGGAAAATCAGGAAGTGGGTGGGGGTTATAAGCATCACTTGAAAGGGGATGCTGGGCCAGAGAAATATTTCCCTTTACTGAAATGACTTCAGCTCTTCTTCTCAAGGTTATAATGGTTCAGTCTCTTCTAGCTAAACATGCTGGTGATTTTCCTTCCTTATGAAACTCGCTTTATATCCTCTTTTAGCAGTTGCCTTCTGAGAACAGCAGCAATAAGATTTGCTTTTGCTACAATCTTCATTTTGCCCTACTCAGCAAATATGAACGAGAAGGGACTCAGGCATCATCAAAGACTCCACAGTAAACAGCTCATATTTATATGAATCAGGTGAGTTCTGGAATGCAAGAAATGGAGAAAAATCAAGAGACGGGGCAAAGTTTCCTTTTTTCAGGTTTTACATCTCCTCTGCCACATTCACAAAGTGCTAAAGAAAGGCTGGGGTTGTGCCAATGCACTTAGAAACAGTCATGACCACGAGCCATTAAATATGGATAGGTTTGCTTTGGTGTATGTCAGACTGAGGTTCAGTTCCTGAAACACTAAATGTTTTGCCCTTAAAAGTTTGACTAGAAAAGAGTTAGGTGGTTTCTTCATGCTCTTAAGCTAGAACTTTCTGCACACATACTCGCTTTGTAGCTTTCCTGGCAGGGTACACACAGGGGTGAATCTGTTGCCCATGATACAGCCCACTCAGCAAGACCAAATGCTGGTCAGACAGAGCAGGAGACTGAGATGGAGGCAATTGCTCCCTCCTGCACATGCACATCATGGTGCAGCCACACAGTCACTGTGCAGAGTGGCTTCAGAGACCTTGCTCATAGTATCCCACAGATGTTGGTAGAGAAACAAGGAGCAGCTATGCACATCTTCCCCTGGGACATTGGTTTCCCTCCTGTACACTGTGTTCCTCATAGCACAGTGCTCTAGCCCGCAAGACTGTCCTGTCTCTGCATCTATGGCAGCCTTCAAGGTGGAACCATGCCAAGTCTGATGAAAAGGGAGCCTCTGTGGTTTTGGAAGAAGGATAACAAATCAAATCACAGTTGCATATCTACTGTAATATACACATTAGTGTTACTTTTTACAGCTCCCCTCTCCTTTGATTGCCTGTGGGAGCCCTGAACTGAGCAGCAATATTTTTTAAGACGACTGTTAAGATGATTCCAGAAAGCTGAAGAATTTTATACGCGACTTTGTCTTATTTTAGTTCCTGAAGTAAGGTGAAAAACTTCAATCATGGCAATACGTATTACAGATATCCCAATAGCAACTTTTCTGATTTCTAGCACATACCAGTGTTGCACACTGAGAATTCCGGGTCAGCTTTAGGCAAAGCAGAAATGGAGTTTTGTTTCAGAACAAATTCTGAATATGAACAAGCATGGAAGCTTTTCCTGGAACTGTTCTGATAGTTAGTTCCAATAATTTTTATTTTGTTGCTACACTTTATACAGCAAACATCCCTTGATTTCTCATATGGATGATCTCTTGCAAAATCACAAAGCATGATGTGCAGCAGCTGGTGATTTTGGGCAAACAGGAAACTTTCCATATCACTATGATGCCTCTTACTAAAATTATCAATTAGTAAATGGGACACTTATTTGGCCCATATTAGCTCTGAGGATCAACATTCCATGAAAGAAAATGGGAAGCAGTTATCACTTCTTGGGTTTAATATTTCACATTTACTTATGTTTCCAATTATTTTGTATGAGATCAACCAGACTGAGTCAATCCATGGCTACCCAAGATGTCATAGGAAAATCAGACTTTAATAATCTTTAGAAGTGATCTACCTAACAGCAAATTTATCCTTACACCAGCTGAGGATCAATTTATTGATGCACTCAGCTGCTTGGCTTTCAAGCCTGCTCATGTACATGTGCATCTCATGCTACAGAAGGACTGTTATTTACAGCATCCAGATACACTAGAAAACATGGTGATAGTTAAAAAGAATCACCCTCTCCCCAGACAACGAGAGCATGTCTGTCTCAACATACTTTTAGAGAGAAGAAAACAGACGGCACTTACCTCCGACAGCGTTACAGCGAGATGTCATTTCCCACAGGACCAAAGCCATGGAGTACACATCTGTTTGTTTGAAGGACTCCATGTTCTCTAGGTTCATCCTGGACTCCAAAACCTCAGGAGCCATATATCTTGCTGTGCCAACCTGCAGGAGAAGAGATTGGAGAGAACTCATGAGTTGAAATTGCAATTCATGGTTTGGATTTCGCTGTGATTTAACTTCAGCTTTCACAGAAACAGTGCCATTTGACATGTATCCAAAAATTCAGGCTATACTTGGCACAGGTCGTATTTTCTGCTGCCAGGGAAATCTGGCATTGTCCTGACTACCAACATACTTGCACCTTTCTTGGTGAGGAAAAAAAAATAGCCCTTTTTAGTTCCTCAAGCAAATAATTTTGACACTGACAAGTTTTCTCACTCTTTGGCTATTCACAGATAAACTCTGACCTTTGGGCCTGAAGCACTTGCTGCTGACCAAGTGTCTTTCAGATGAGCAAGAAACATACTGCATTATTTCGCACAGCGTAGTACAGTGTTAGCTGTTTCTTTTCATGGTAGGATTAAAAGGAGAGTAAATGCAGGCTTGGGAGAAGAAAGCAAACACACAAATACTGAATGCAGAACCACACATTTGAATCCAAACCAAAAATCTGCCCCTTTGAAAAAACATTCTCATAAACTTTATTCATACTGAGCAATTTTCAGCAATAACTTTAGCAGCTTTGCTGAGATACAGATTATGATTTTGCATTACAGAAGGTGAAGTTTAAAAGTCTGGTTTTATCACAAGAAAGGATTTAAGGAAGAATTTTTGGATCATTCAACAGTTGCTCTCAAATGACAAACTCTTCATAGGGTAGGTACAAAAAGTGTATCCTCCTTGAAAAACTGCAAACAGAAGTCTTTCATCAGGCAAAGACAGCTTCAAGTTGGAGACTGGTTAATCACAGAGATGAACAAACACAAGTGGGTAATGCAGTAGGACATACGATGATTTAAACGAGCTGTTTACACTACAGCAATCACTCCAGAGCCCAGAGGCAAGCAGGGCTGCAAATGAACATTTCAATTACAGGGTCTGCAATTGCAGACAGCCACATAGTAAATGTACAGTCTTGAGAGAGCCCTACAACATCCATTTTATAAGCTTCTGTAAACATGTCTTACCACCTCAGGCTCAGGGCAAATGGCAAGATGTTCCACAAAAAGTGGAAAGTATCATAAGAAGAAGGAAAAATCAGGAACATAGCTTTGTCACAGGACCTTGCAACAGCAGAAAACCTGCGTCAAAAATATCTGAATGGTTGTAGGTCAAAGCTTTTACAAATAGAGGAAAAGAGAAAAAAGTTCAGTGTGAGCAGTCTCAAAGTTAAGTTCCCTGCTACACTGACACTGATGAATTTAAGGCCAAGCATGTAAATAGCAGCTGTGCACTGAAGAGGTACTTGGGACAATCACGTCTCAGCAGCACCGAGGTGAGCACCAACTCCCTTCCCGACTAAGACGTACACATGGAAACTCTGAAGCAGAGGTTGTTGCTACCATAACTCCCTAGCACATGATTTCTTACCCATCCAAAGCTTAAGAAGGTTACCTGTGCACATGGCCCATCCCCCACAAACCTTGCTGATTTTAACAAGAGTTAATGATGCCTAAATACAGTTCCTTCACATTGCCACAAAGTCCTGTCCTGGTCTGGCATTTCACACTCCCTTCACAGCAATGAAAACAATTTTGCAGGACAATGGAGGATGAAGCCCTAGAACTAAAATGCACAGAAAAAAATGCAGAGAAAAATTGACTTGAAGAATGCTATCAAATCCATTCTGCTTAGAATTTATTAAGGATTCCATTTTGCTTACGTCCTTTTATCTGCATTTATATTATTAAGTCTTTTGGTCAGAGACACTTCTTCTGTATCTTGAAAAAACATGTGACTCCTGAGTCTCAAAGGCATTTTTAGGTACCTAACCTCTGGCGATTTGAAGCTGGTTACCTCTCTAGGGTCTGGATATGCTTCTTCTTTGCAAATACCAGTCTGCTTTCAGTTCTTGGTTTTCCAGCTTCTCGTGAGGGACCTTCTCTCTTCCTGCACTGCATTATCATTTTTTGTGACATTTGAATCTGTTTTTACTGAAGACCTTACATTTCTTTCAAGCTGTTGAGAGATACTCATGCCCTGAGGTGTATCAGCCAGAGAGGCAGTAGATATTTCTCTTTATCTAATATGAGAAACCATCTATTACAAGGGTGCTGATGCTGCTGAAGTACAGAACTGCTGGCCTTGCAGGCACCTACCAGCCCTTTGAACACAGTGGGAAGAAGGTCCAGATTAAGTAAAGTCTACAAATATTAACCACCATGGATGGCCAAATCCAAAAGACTGCAAAGGTTCTAATGTGAAAAGGTTCTAATGTGAAAAAAGGTGGTTTCCAGCCTAAGGCCTTTCACTAAGGGCACTGGCATTGTGGTCAATAAGGGCTGTGTCTGCATGTTATAGAAGGTAGTTGGGTAGATTGGAAAGAAGATGGCTTTGTAATCCCAACAATTTGCCTTCAATACTAGTGTCTAAGGATGACCACAAAAACAGTTAAAATACTTACACTCTTACTTATTTCATAGAAAGTTTGAGGTTTTCTTGAACTAAAAATTGGGTCAGCTCCATTATATGTGTTATAAAATTCAATCTCCTGGTGGCAGGAGTTTGAGTCAAAGGGTAATTTTTGAAACGGTGCAGAAGGCAAATCCTGGAGCAAGAATTCTTTAATAAAAGCTACAGCACTGAAGCTGGTGTGTTGGGGAATTTAGGTGGGTTGTTCTTGTGTGCCCAAAAAGAATAAGGCAGAGGTTGGAGTCAAATCAATTGACTCATACTCCTTGTCACAGAGAAGAATGACCAGCTGTGTCACCCCCAACAGATTCACTGAAGCTAAACAAAATAAAACAATGGGCTTCAAAAGCAGTGCCCAAGGACACCAACTACAAAGCCATAATCTGTTTTGTCATCAGTGTTGGTGTGGACTGTGGAAGTGGCAGTATCAACACTATCCTCCTACTTTCACGTGTCTCTGAGCAATGCCAGAGAAATCAGCCTGCAACTTTAAGCAATGTATCTGTGTGTGATGCTTTTCAGAGTCCTTGTCTTGCTTCAAATGGGATCAGTCTTATGACTGACAATATGGTGTGACTTCAATGAACTCTAAAAAGATCTGACGTGCTGGAGAGAAATGACATGTAACGGACTGGTGTTTGTAGCATTTTAATTATGGCTCAACTGATTAACAGTCACTCCTGGCTCTGGTTAATAGATCCTCTAAAAATGAGATCAGGACAGTTGCTTTTCAATAAGGAGACTTTCAAAGGCAGATCTTCATTTGATAAACAACAGTAAAGCTCCTGTGAACTCAACAGAGCACTACACACTGAAGATCTGTCCCTGAAAATGTTCTTAGCTAAAGTATTAGTTCCATGTGAGGTTAAAGTCTGTTTAAATGGACAGGCTTTGAGTGAGTCATGTATAAAAACATAAATATAAAAATAAACATATAAATATATGTATAATTAAACTATTAGGAATTAATTAAATTTAAAAATGGTCTGAATTTATACTATGGGAGTTTTCATTAGAAGAGACAATATTTAGAGATCTATGTAGTCTTAAAAGCATTCATAAACATTCCCCTGGAATCCCTGTCAAGTAAATGAATATTATCCATAATCCTTAGTCGAAAAAACTCAACAGAGCAATGATTTTGACATCCTTGTATTTGCTTGCATGGGGAGAATTTACCATAATGTTAAAGAGGATTCTTTTTCTGAATTTTAAAATTATTATCTATCAGTAGTTATGTGCTTATACCTTTTGAGGACACAAGACTGAGTTCATATATGCTGGGATACACCAGGATGGGGTCTAGTCACACAAAAGTGTAATGTCATCAGGCATGAAAACTGTGTCAAAACCTCACAACATGAAGCAGATCCTGATTGTATTTGTGTGGGTGTGCATTGCAGCAGCACCACGAACAGCTGCTAACAAGCTCATACATGCTCAGCACAAGTGGCATTATGATTGCATCATATACACATGCAGCTCTCCCATCATAACAAAACGTACATTGCACTTCTCCCATTGTTGCTTTAATGTTTAGTGCCTCTTTTTTTATAAACACATTCACATTATTTTTTAATGATTTTAAGTCAAAGCTGCCATAGCAGCCTAAATTTTTTTTATCTTTTAAGTTTTTTTTCATCTTTTCAGTTTTTTCATCTTTTCAGAACTGACAGACCGACACTACCCTCTCACCTCTTTAATCTTCTAACTTACCTGCCCACTGTTAGCCAAGTCATCCACAGACAGGGAAGGGTCCAGCCTCAGGGATAACCCAAAGTCACAAAGACAGCAGGTTAAATCATTTTTCACCAGGATGTTGGAACTCTTTAGGTCTCTGTGTACGATAGGTGTTTTGGGACGACCACAGGGTGTGTGATCACTGTGCAGATGGGCAATCCCTCGGGCCAAGGACCCACCCAATTTCCAGAGGTCTTCCCAGCTGATAATGTGCCGTGTGAGATATTCCTGCAAGTTTCCTTTAGCATGGAAGGCAGTGATCAACCAATACTGTTTACCAAGATCTGTCTTACGCTCCTCTGCTGTCAAGAACTGGAGGATGTTCTCATGCTTGAGGTTTACATCTGAAAAAATGTCTTTCTCAGTTTTCCAGGAAGCATATTCTTCATAGGGGAAAATCTTGACTGCTACAGTTTCATACTGTTCTGATGTGTTTTGCTTCAATTTGGCTTTATACACTTCAGCAAACCTTCCTTTGCCAACAACGATGTCCAACTCAATGGGCAGCAGCTCTGTGTTGTGGTTGATGTTGTTGGCACAGGTGGAGCTGATGTCTGAGCGGTCATCGTCTAACATAATGGCACAGACATCACTGCAGTCCTTATGCTTCTTGGGCTTAACATTCTTCTCCCATGCCTTGTTGAGTTTCCTCTTCTTATGAGTGCGGTAGGCATAAAAGATAACAATCACAGCAACAGAAATCACCAGTAACGGGACAAGACTTATGATTGTGACTTTGGAAATTTCATCTTTCTCCTCTGGCTTATGAGGGTCATCTGTAAAGAAAAGAAGGCAGGCATGCATGAAGTTATATCATAGTTTCATATGTACAGAAGGCTGTCAATAATTATAATTTTTATGCAGAATGCAATACATTATCTTCTCCACAAACAGCAAATAATAAAAATTGCTACTGCTTTCTTGCCTCAAAATGTTGTTTTGTATGTAGGCCTCCGCTTACCAGGACTATCCTGTCTGCTTATTTTATAAAAAGCCGGAACTGAACAAGCAAAAACCTAATTTGATTTAGTAGCTTTCTTCTTTTCTCAGGCTTTTAATACATAATGGATGAAACCTTCACTTTTCTGAATACAATAGCCAAAGTACTTACTCCGTCAATGTATTCTTGGCAGAACTGCTCCTTTAACCACCAATTACTAGAACACAATAATTTTTCTATAAATAAATACACAATGAAGCCTGTGAACTCCCACTTGCCCAGTTATTACTCCAGATCCAGTATATTTTAGTAGGACCCCTGCAAAGCCATCTTCAGGAAGCCTGTTCACACACTGTATGACAACATTTAGGCACAATATGCATGCTTGCACACAGACCTGAAAACCAAAATTCATTCTCATGCTTTGATGTACGTGAAAGAGTGTTGCTAAAACAAATTCAAACACCTGCTCAGAACTACCACCAACACCACCTTCCAGGTACTTTTACATGGATTTACAGATTGGAAAACTTCCTCTGTGTGTTTCCTGCTGGCTGTACACTGGTTTTCTGCTAGTAAAGAAGATGTTCACTCCAAACTCCATACCTGGTGCAGAGCACACACCAACATATTCTTAGGTGGAATGTATAGGGAATAGAAGAACAACAGGGACCTATTCTAGAATAGGGATGTGTTCTGGGAAGAGTACAGATTATTATCCTAGAGGTGAGTGCTGCCCTGTCACCTCTAAAAACTTCCTTGTAGTTCAGTACTTCTTAGGGAAGATAATCAGTTTAAAAGAGAACAGTTTTGTTTCAAGAAGAGATTATTGGAGGTCCAGAGTTTATTTGAACTTGATTTGATTGAACACATGGAAATTTACTCTCTCGGTCTCCTTCTTCCTTTGAGTCAGATAAAATGTACTGTATTGTCCTTGCAAGAGGAAGGGGATTATTTGGAAGAAGTCCTGGGAGCCTAACCTGAATGGACTAAAACAACTGAAGCTGCAACCACAGTTAAGCAAGTGGCTTGTCCTGGCAGCGTGATGCTCTGGTGGATGCTTCCAGCCATGTCACTGACTCAGGCTCTGTGCCTCAGGCCAAAGAAGTCAATATGAAAAGGAAAAGTTTAATAAGCTTTGAAGGGAAGCTGTCACTAACTACAATAGCCACAAGCCTCTGTTTTCCCTACCCTGTGCCTCTCAAAACAAAGGTGAGCAATGCTAAAAGGGAAAAAGGGTAAATTAGAACAAAGCAGTACCTCTGATCCTCCAATTTCACTTGTAATCACTTTTCTATTGTAAACCCAAGTGGCAGGCAGCAGGAGCCATCAGCTATTCAAAGGCAGGTGATAGGATTTCTGAAAAGTATATTCTTTTTATTTGGAAAAAGGCTTGAATCCTGAACCAGGATGTGCTTCCTCTGTTTGGAAGGTCTATCAACCAGATGTAAGCAAGTAATTAAATCCTAGCCTCTCTCATAGGGTTTCAAGGAAGAGAAAGTGCCTTTCTAGCACTGTCATTCCCAGCATAGCACATGTCAATGACATGCACAAGGAATGTCTTTCCTTCATTTATGCAAAAGAACATTTATGCAAAAGGAGGCAATCCCTCCTTCCAGACCTATGCAAACCACAAATCTTTATTCTCCAGTGATTTCTCTTGACAACAAACTGTTAGTAAATTTTAAATTTCTTAAATTTTAAATCAAAACAATACCTCAAAGTTCATCACAGATTAAAGGCAACTCTTATGCTTTCCAACATATTGAAGATGGAAAAAAGCCCACTGTGTTTGTACGGCTGTTACGGGAGGAATATATTTAGAAAGTCAAATGTCACTGCCAGTAAATAGATTTGCATTGCTTATTCCCATGTGCATTCTTTGCTTCTAGAAAATCCGCTTTATTAAGAACTCGGGAAACACCCTGGTAGAGGAGAACTGACTGCATGGTGGGATGGCTGTTATGGAGTTTTGGCTGCAAGCAGGTCACAACTATGTGACACAACTGTGACCTGTAACAATCAGAGAAAATAATTTTATTGCACATTTGGGGTTCTGTTTTTCTGGTTTTGGTTTGGTTTTGTTTTTTCTTGACCACAGAAAAACAGGCTGGAAGTTTGGACTCTGCTCTTGGAAATGAGAAACATGACATCTCTATCACAGGACACACTTGTTCACAAAGATGAAAACATTTCTTTAGGGCCTTTCAAGTCCTTTCTCTTTGCCACAGAGCTGCAATATGTAGACCAGATATTTGAAATAACAGACGTCTTTCAAAATGAGTGACAAAAGCTCCAAGATGTCTATTAGTTGTCTTTCAAACTGCTCCCCGAGTCCAAGCAGTTGGAGGTAGCTGGGTGCATGTTCAGCTCTAACTGAGAAGAAACTCACCCAAAGCACCTGCTCCTTTACTGTTATGGCTACCTGTGTGAGGATCTCCAATCGCTCCTACAATGTCCCAGACCAGGCTTTATTATTTTGCCCTACAGCTGAGAACTTTCCAGCAGAGTTCACAGCTCCTTCAGCTCTTCCCCTTTTTGCACAAGAGAAAGCTCTGCTTGTGGTGCAGGGGAATTTCTGGGTAGAAGGGAAAAACTGTTGATGTTGCAAATGTTACTTGAAAAAGAATGCAAAAAAAATTTAATCAAAGCAGAAGCTGAGCAGTTTGGCCACTTCCCCCTGAGCACTGATCATCCTGCAGCCCTGCTGCAAAGTGACACATCCGCTTTGGCATGGTCGCTTGGAGGAAGCAGAGAAGCAGGGGGTGAAAAGCGTACAGCTGCACAACCCCACCTAAAGCAGCAGGGACAAAGGCTGTGCTAATTCTCAGTTTTTAAGATACTAGACAAATCCCAATCAACGTTTGGGAAGTGCAAGAAGGAGCACACATCAGGGAAAATGAGTGTCAGGATTGACAAGGCTGAATTCTAAGCTTAGGAGGGGACCAAGCTGCCAGGCAGGAGAGCTAAAGGGGATAGCAAGAGCAAAGAGCTGGTGGCACTGACACGTGTCCTGAGCAAGACACTTCTGGAACTGCCTTTGATTTTGACTGAGGATATGAGCAGAATCAAATCAGCCATTCCAGCACAAACTAAGGATGGAGTACTTCTCTGCAAAGTCTGTGTACAAAATCAGGACAGGATCAAAATTCAGAGCATAGCTGTATGTTTGCATAGTGGCTAGCCAACATTCTATGGCTTGACTACAGGAATCTAAGAATAAACATGCTCACTTATAAATAAATACGTATGACTGAAACCTCATAATTTAAAAAATGGGAGTGCAGCTTCCGCTTTCTGAGCAGTGGAATGAGCAAAACCTGGCTGCATCCGCAGGCAAGGAAATGGTTAAATGAAACAGCCTTTTATGTTTTGCAAACGTGCTCCTAAATAATTCACCCACCCAAAACTATTATTTGGGTGGATCAGCCCTTTCTTAAGCTTCAAAAGAGCCTATTAATATAGCATAACAATAGAGAATTTGAGCTGAAAGAAAGCTTCCTGAATGCGGTTTAAACTAAGCACAAACCATCTGCATAACCCTTAACACTACCTAAGCCTTGAGGGAATAAGACTCAGGTGCCAAGGAAAGTGGAAACGCTGTACAGCCCCTGTTCAGTCAGGGAGCTTCAAAGCACAAGAGCCTGCAAATTTTTTTAGGTTGGTCTGCATGCCTTTGATACAACTTTAGTGCCACTGAACTTTGGAAAGAGTAAGTAAAACAATGGCAATGAAATGAGGACACACACTTGAATGGCAGGGCAGCAGAATGCCCAGCCAGTACTGACAGAACTACTTCCTTGCTGTCTGCTGCTCCTGGGAGCTCTAAAGCTGCTGCCTATTCAACTGCTAGTCAAAGCCACACAGCAGGGAAGGAATGCATTTGATATTAGCAGAACTCAAGTTAAATATATCGACACTGATGTATTGCAAGCTTGTGCAGTGTCTTAAAAATTCCCAGAAACACAAAGTCACAAAACATGGTCCCAGCCACAGAACCGTGATCTAGTTATTTTGCAAGATCCCAAGACACAAAGCAGCCCTTTGAGCTGACTGGAGGAAAACTCCATTTTGTAGAAATTCTGAGGTTTCAAAGTTTGATTTGAATTCCACACTGGAATGAAAACCAACACGTATTGAATGCTTTTGCTTGAACAGAATTTCTGTTCAAATGTTGCAATTTGGCAAGAGATATATGTGAGTGCTGAATCCCAGCAGTGAGCGGACAAGTATGGGTGGGGTACGAGGGCTTCAAGTTCAAGACCTGCTCTGTTTGAATCAAGGGAGAGCTTTTCACAAAATGGGAGTTTGAACCTTGCATGTGTAGTGATTTCTGAGCAAGACACTAGGCAACAAAATATGGAAAAGCCTGCCCATCTCTTTAGTACTTTCTGGACGAAAACTAGCTCCATAAAATGCTTCACTTCCAGTGAAATGAAATTTACTCTGAGCAGCTGTTTGGGGTAACTTAGTTTATCTCTATTGAAGAATGCTCAAGTGGAAATGAAATTCTGTAGCTCAGTATCTCATATACCTTACTGATTTTGGCCTTTCTAGAATTATAATGGCTTGGAAATCTCCAGCAAAACATTTTTTGGTGGGAAATGTTGATTTTCAAAACAGAAGCTCTGCTTCTGACACTCCTATGCTTTTCCCTGAAACAATTTAAGGTCAAAAGTGTTCTGAAAGTTGATCTGACTTTTAAAAACTTCTGCTAGTTTTGCAGGCATTGTTTTGGGGGCTTTGCAGATGTGGGGTGGGGAGCTTTTTTACTGGGGGTGGAGGGTGTTTCCTCAGGAAAACGGTTGATCCTGTCACAAAATACTTGGTACTAAACAAATTCAAATGCTGCAACTCAAACTAACCTGCATTTTTTTATCATGATAGTTTGTTGGAAACATTTTAATTTTTCATACTTGTTGGAGATATTTTTTTTTCCATTTAATAGTTTTGTTGTGCAGGAGACCAGTTCCACCTCCCCCTCAGCTCTGTGCTGAGCCAACTCATAGCAGAAGAGAGAGATTACTAGATTTTAAAATCAGAGTGGGTTCCATCTTACTATCCAGTGGAAAATAAGCCTGGCATTTCTTGCAGACTTTCCTGAAGGTTGAATTCCTTCAACAAGTTCCCGTATTTGACAAGAGCTTTATCTGGACTAGGTAAACCAAAGCTGTCAAGGCCAGTAAGTTGTGCTTGAGCTGTATGTTTTCATCTTTTAGTCTGAAAGGGATATTAGCAGAGTATCTAAAAGAATATCTCTCCTGGAGAGGCACTACCACCAGTAGTTGGCAGGTCTGCCAGACCTGCTATAGAATCATGGAATTGTTTAGGTTGGAGATGACCTCTAAGATCAAGTCCAACTATAAACCCAGCACTGCCAAGTCCACCATTAAACCATGTCTCTAAGTGCCACATCTACAGGTCTTTTAAATACCTCTAGGGATGTTTATTCATCCACTTTCTTGAGCAGCCTGTTCCAGTGTTTAACAACCCTTTTGGTGAAGAAATTTTCCCAGCTATCCAATCTAATCTTCCCTTGTACAACTTGAGGCTATTTCCTCTTGTTCCATTGCTTCTTACTTGGGGGAAGAAGCTAACCCCCACCTTGCTACCACCTCCTTCCAGGCAGTTGTAGAAAGCAAAGAAAGGTCTCCCTTAACCTCTTTTTCTCCTGGCTAGACAACCCCAACTCCCTCAGACACTATTGACAGGACTCATGCTCCAGACCCTTCCCTGGCTTTGTCGCCCTTCTCTGGACAGAATCCAGCACCTCAATGTCCTTCTTATAGTGAAGGGCCCACAGGATTTGATGTGCTCTCACCAGGGCCAAGTTCAGGGGGATGATCACTGCACTGGTCATACTGGCTCCACTCTTTCTCAAACAGGCTAGGATGCCACAGGCCCTCTTGGCCATATGCTCTCACTACTAGCTTATGTTCAGCTGCTGTATACCATCACCCCTAGGTCCTTTCCCTACAGGCAGTTTCCAGCCACTCTTCCTTCAGCCTGCAGCAGTTCATGGGATTGCTGCGACCCAAGTGCAGGTTCCAGCACTTTGAGCCCTAAGGGTTCACTTAAAGGTGTGGGAACTCATTCACCTGCTCTTTTGGGTATTTGGCTGCCTAAATGTAGCTCTGCAGTCAACAAATGGCTGGCAAACCAGATCCAGCCTGCAGAGCACTTAATGTATGTCCTTGCCCAGTGCCACCACTTACTCTTTTCCTGAAAGGTAGTAAGGCAAAAGTATGAGCAATTTTGAAGATCTATGGCAAACCCACTGCTGCTCTCCCCTGCGGACCAGCAGCTTTGCCCTTGGCAGATGGCTACCCAGGGGATCAGGACTCAAGACTTCTCTGTAATGCCCAGGGAAAATCCCCAGTTACATGACACAGTCACATGTGTTACATGTTGGAAGAGTCATGCATATACATCTGTCACCTGATGGGAATGGCTGCATCTTAGTCACAGGGGTGGGAGGCAGGCAACTTGATTGCCTCTGGGTGGCTTACTTCAGCAAAAAGGCAAGGCAGCAATGATCTAATGGATATTTCATCTATTGTAAGCATATTTTCATTTTTAAACTGATTGCCAAGTATGCTATTCAGCACCCAGGAGGTTTAAGAAACTCTTAAGCTCTAAGACAGAACAAATAGTTTGTTGCTGTTTTTATTCTCTCACTGCTGGCTAGAAAGTGTAATTCCTTAGTCTGCTGGCACAGCACCCATTTGCTTAAAATCTTCCACCCCCCTAATGCATTCCCTTCCTATCTCTCTCATTCTAACAGGTCCCTTCAATGTGTGTACATGGCATCTCTCACACACTTTAACTTTTGTAGCTGAGCTTTCCTACTCAGCAATACGAAAGCCAACATATTTTAACTTTACATGATGTGACTGAGTTTCTGTGATACATGGCTCAGTTACAGAGCTTGGGTGTCTGCTGCTGTTTGCTGGTGGTTTTCTGGAACAAATCAATCTCTCCAGTTTCAATATGTTCCAACAGATGCCACACATTAACCACTATTTTTATTCTCAGCCTGAGTTTCACCCCTCCAACCTTTCCCAAAATATTATGTTGCCAGTGTTATTACAGTTTGTTTCTGTCTGTAATTATTGAAGTCCCTTCCATGACAACCTGATAAAAGGTTGGCCAAATTCCCATACTTATTAAGCTCTCAAGTGATGCAAATTGTAACAGATATGCCAACCAAACTGGAAGAGTGCTGCCTAGTTTGTTTTTACACAAAACTGTAACTGAGCATGGTTATTTTCCTAAGAAGAAAACAATATAAATAATACAGAGCAAAACAAAATTTTGGCTTCTTTAGCCTCTTTTCATTCCATTTCCTTTCTATCCCATTAAGTGAATCAGATGTTCAGCATTAGACAGCCTCTCCTTTGGTTACACACAGCTGCAGGCACTGGGTGGGACTCTAGTTCCTGCAAATACCTAGGAGGAAACATAAGAGAACAAAGCCAATATACAAGCAGTGAGAGGCTCTGTGCAATGTTATGTAATGTTACTGACCTCTTTTATGGGGCAGCTGGAAGACAGTTACCTTCTGAACATGTTAGTTGGATAACAGAAAAAGAGATTAATGAAAGCCTTTATTTAAATTCACTTGGAAGCAGTCCATCTGTAATCATCTCCCTTCTGATGTTCCTTGAGCACCGGACAACTCACCACATAAGTATTTATGGACTGGTGACTGTTTGTGCACAGATTTTAAGTCTGCTCTTAAGTCTGAGATCCTCCTATGCAGTCAAGTAAAATCACTAATGCTTTGACTCTAGCAAGGAGAAGAAGAGGAGAGAAAGAAAGGAAAAGACAGGGACAAAGTGTTAGAGACAAATGAGAGATACGAAGTTAAGGACACTCTGAAACATTATCCATATCTCCTGCAGTCTGAGCACAGGATAAGGCATCACACAGGCATGCTTGTGGTGGTTCAGGCAGCAGAGCAACAGCTGCTCTCCCAGGTAACAACCGTACACAGTGAGCAATCACGGCACTTGATGCACTGCAGATCCATAGGCTGCAATTCGTTCAGGCAAATGACTCAGCCACAATCGATTAATCAAATAGGTATGTCTCTTACACTCTCAATTAGCCAACTCTGTAAAACCATGATCAATGGGAAGTTTTTTAGGCAGCACACCACCATCCCTCCCTCGACCCACTTCCCCAGTTAGCTTCATTATTCTCATAAACTCTTGTTGACCTTGTCTTGCTGACCTCTTGTTGACAGTCATCTCTATTACTGAGGTTTTTGTATTCCAAGGCAACTATTTGGATGATTCAGAGTTGCTGCTAAAGATTTCCCCCATATTTGGGTGTGGTGAGAATGCCCAAAAGAATTACTTCATCTTGCAGTAGGTGAGCAATAAACAGTCTACCTGAACAATCCCACAGACACCTTTGTTGCAAGCTGCATGTAGATCTGCATAGCATGGCAAGACACAGGTGAGGATAAAAAAAATATCATCAGTAAGTTATTAGAATGAAACAACTATAAACCAAACAGGGCTGTGTTAAAATCCTGGTTCCAGCTTTTGAGTTCTCTGCAATGTTGCTTGGGTTTGAGTTTAATGCCCAGGATAACAATTGCATATATACTGACAACAGTACTTAAAAGATTTGTTTTCTTGCTAGCAGTCTCCACTGCTCATTTGCACATTGCTGAATGACTGTGTCTGAATGAGCTCCATAAGAGGAAGAGGTTGCATGGCACAGAAGGTAGGTAGGTCATGCACTAAGTAACATGCAGGAGTCCCATTTTCTTGTCTACAGTGATTAAGTACCTGGTCATCTCGGTCCACAGAGAACGGGTCAGATGTGAGGCTGGAAAGGGCACAGTCCTGCTTGGTCCCTTAGGGTAAACAAGGCTTGACTTCAGTCAAAGAATTGTTTACAGGGACTGTTAATAAAACCCAGCTCCGTTAAGCAGTTGTCATGCTCACACTGGCTAACGCTGGGAGATGTTGTGGTGAAGGGAATGCTGAGGAACAAAGCTGCCCAAGCATCAAGGGAGAACTGGGACTGTGCAAACAACTACAGACAGACTTAGTTCATCACAGCAGATCAAAGCAGAAGAAGGTAAAGATGCAGAAGATCCAGCAGACACAATCAGACATCAGGGAGCAAAAAACTCCAGTAGTCTAGTCCTGTGCTCATTTTTTCCATGACAGAAGGACCAGGCCTCTGTCTGCCACCTTGGCAACTTCTAGTCACCCAAGGCCTTTTACCCCTGATTCTGGCTAATCTTTTCCAGTGGTTTTGCTCCCCGGCTTTGCCTTCTGGTAACACTGACATTAGACTTTTGAATAAATAATAATTTCAATGAATAAATAATAATTACAACACATTGGCATTGAGTTTTGCTGTGAGAAGCATTTTTCCACCTCAGGGGTGTAAGCTGCTTGCCAGTCACCCACAATTTTGTTTGGCACAAAAAAGAGAGGGATTAAAAAATAAACACAGAGTAGTCAGATTTACAATGGTTACCTGTCTCCTGCATGTTATTCCTCCAAGAACTACAGAACATTGTTTGGAGAAATTCTGCACTCAGTATTTTCCACCAGCTGCCTGTGGCCTGAAATGCCAAGGATCTGAATCAGGGTCAGCCCCCTGACACAGCAGAACTACAGGCATGTTTAGGCACATGTCTGACTGTGTCTTGCAGATTGGCAATTTAAATGAAAATCCATACTATAAATAGGCATTTGATTTTGATGTAACTACTTCAAACACTTCTAAAGACACTCTTGGGTGAGTCACAACACCTCCAATACCCAAAACCTTGTGCCTAAAAATGGAATCAAGAGGTTTGCCCTTCACAGTCAAGACTGAGGCAAGCCAACAGTGCTATAAACCAATTCTTCCATAAGCAATTACAGCTCAGCTGTGAATCACTGGAATTTAGTGACTAAGTTTTGGTGGAAATTAGAACTTGTTGCCTTACCCACAATTTTATTTCTTACCTCAGAAACACAAAAAACCCCCTAAATCTGGTCTGTCTTAAGTGTGCATACAGGAAGAAGAGGTAAAACAGTAGTCGTTTATAGCAATAGCTTGAAAAGAAAAGCTGTGATTGACAGGTGAAAAATTGCAACTTTTTTAATCTCAGTTTCTTCTAATAAATTATTAAAATCACTGTTTGATCAGGCTTTTTTTTAGAGTAGCTCTTGTCTTGCTCTCCAAAACTATAGAATGTGCAAAACCACTGCAAAAATTCTTGCTCTGGTGTATAAGAAATGTAGAGAAAAAAACCCGCAAGAACAATGTACAGAATAGATCTGGATGACAGTCATTCCAAAGGCAAAATTATTACAGGCTATTATCTAGTTGTCTGGAGGAGCCATGGACCAGCTGGCTGTGATGTTCTGCTCAAAGTTAAACACAGACAGGAAACCGCATGTCTGATACTGTAAAAATCGTTTGTCTTCCTGCCATGGCTAACCAGGCAAGCAACCCAAAGGGGCTGTTTTCATTTAAAAGAAACACTAATCCACAACAATATAAAAGGAATGACAAAGCCTCAATTCTCCTCCCTCTTAACTGGAGTTACTGCCTGTGCTCGTGAATGAACTGGAAATGTTACAAAGTGAAGTTTTACATTACTTTAATTTTTATCTGTAGTTATTCACTTAATACATATAAATGTAGCACATGGTTTTCATGAGTCACCTAGAGTGCTTACACCACGTGACCTAGAAGGAAAAGCTCCACTTGGAAGAGCGAGAGGAACTAGGGAAAAAGACTGGGTTTAAATTTCTATTACTCCTTTAAGATTGATCTGGAAGTGTGAGTGGGCTGCAGAGTTGATAGGAATGAAGGCACTTGGTGTTGAATTTCTAGAATGGGTTTCCTAACCACACGCAACAAAGACATATTTATCAGTGATGCATTCAGCTACATAGCTCCAGGAAAAACAGCTATAATGTAGCTAACTCAAAACAAATTAGCCAAAATCCACAAGGGTGTGGTTCATGTTGTAGGAAAACATCAGACAGCTGACACAGAGAAAATTCTCTTCTCTGGGAACATATTCTCTTCAATAAAATCAAGGCAATCGGTTAGAATTAGGTCCTGGGTCTACCACCTGTGCTCATATCAATATCAGTATATACTCCAAATCCTTTAAAGATCACCCAAGTAAGGGCTGGCCACACAACCATGGATCAGCAGTCAGGCTGTCTGGTTTCAAATCAAGCTTGGGGAGGGGATGAGGATGATGGGGGTGAGGTGTGGCACCAGATATGGATAGCCTGAGCCCAGGGAAGCAAAGACTTGCTAATTTGCTCAGTGGAAACAACATCCCAACCCTTAGTTATCTCAAGTAACAAGGACTTGATTACACACTTTTCTGAGGAATTTAGGGGTGATGAGGATGGGTGTGGTGTGCCACACCCCTTTAGGAGTGTGTGCACACAAGTTCTCCATAGGAGGCCTCACTCTTGCCTGTGAGGGACCTGACTTAGTCTCAGTAAAAGAATCACAGCAGGCAGGAGAAAATAAAGCACGGGGGGTGCCTGCACCATGCACATCTGTGTGGCAGCAGGAGGTCCACCAGCACTGCACACACCCATACTGCCTTCACTGTGTCTGCAGTGGCCTATATTAGCATTCATGAAGAAGAATGGGGATGGGTTATGCACTTGTGGTTTGGTCTATACTCACATTTCTCTGGTTTGTGAACTCACAAACGCTTCCTTGTGCTATAATAGGTGTGAAGGAACAAATGTCCCAGAGAAGGAACCTAGCTACTTCACACCCACCACAAGAGAGGTACAAATGGTCACTTATGTGAGAGAAGCTGACTTGAAATTCACATCCTATCACATTACCAGTAACATCTGTATATGCAGATAACATACTATGGCAATACAGCCTTTTAGAGGAGCTAGGATTTAAATATGACATTTGCCTTTAGTTTAGATTTTATAATGTAATTAACATATCTTGCATTTTGGTGTGTCAACAGAACATCTGTGAACATCTTGCTTTCATCTTCCATCACCTTTTAAGTGAAATGTCTTGAGCTGAATATTAGACTTACTTCAAAATGAGGACAGCCTGGCAGGAGAAAGTACCCTCAGAAAATATAGGTTGAGACTTTGCAAGATTCAAAAAAGACCAAAAATAGCACCTGCCACTAGAAGTTCTCCCCCACAAATTACAGTTCCAAAGTACATTGGTATAACACAGTTAATATTACATGCAAGGAATGTGGAAATTCAAGGTAAATTATTAAACCTACCTGATGTAAAAATGAGCACATCATTGCATTCTTCACCTGTGCAGGAACACATGAACATCAATCCCCCATCGTCTTTCTTTTCCCTCATCAAACACTGCTCTGACTTATAGTCATCCAAAATGTGACCATACAGTGTTTTCTGGGGATCGTGGCATATTGTTTCTAATGTCACATTTTCATCATTCTGTCTCCTAAAAATGAAAAGGAGAAAATTGAAATCATAAAGGGAATATTTTACAAAGAGAGCAGACAGGACTGCGCCTGCCCAAAATTTGCCTCTTTTGAGAATATAAATGGCATTTAAAGAGCATCGTATTTTCTTCTCTGTCTTTCCTGAATGGGGTAAATTTGGCAGTAGCTGGGCTCCTCACATTTGTACAATGGCACAGCTATTCCTGTATCATATTACTGCTAAGCTCAGAAGAGTGTCTCTGAAATCTCACTTAGAATTATTAAAGCTAATGCTCAATGAACTGCTGTGAACTTCAGAACATACTTTTGGTTTTTGTGGTCACTGAGCAGACAGTAAGAATCTCTGGGAAATTATGACAAAAATGGAATTATTTCCTCAAAATCTGAGGAATTTCTAATGAGTTGGCCTTTTAATTTTGCTTTTGAAACCTACAATCAGCACAGTTTGTGCACTGAAAGAGTTATATATATAAAAAACCTCAACCAACCAAAAAAAACCCCACCAAAATACCAATCATAAAAACTGATGCAAGCCTGAGATGCCTCATAGTCGGGGAAATATTTACTGCTGATAATCTGGACCATATTCCTGTATTTTGTCCTGGTCCACACATTTAATTTCATTGACAAAAGTCTCGAAGGCAAAAAGCACTTTGCAGTTTTCTTGCCTTTTAGACAAACAATCATGAAAAATACAAAATGTATCTTAAATTGTACAACAGCCCCTTTTTATGGCAATAATAGACACTAATGGCTTACTAAAGAAGCATAGGAGAAATATGGAACTGCACACTGGACTGATCCTGAATTGAAGTGCCTATTTCCAATTATGCTGAACATCTCAAGCCAATGGACACAATGACTCCCTCAGCACACGAATTAGTTATGTCCCTCTGTAAGTGGTTCTGATTACTTTCCTAAATCAGCAGCAAAGCTGCAAGCATTCAGTTCAGTTCCTTTAGTCCAGTTATTAACGCATTAAGAGCGTTGCTGGCTTTCTTTGGTGGGATTGGATTCCCATTCATGAAAGCACAAACCCTCAGTTTTTAGACTGAACACAAGCTTAAAGCCAATAAATCCTAAAGAAGAATTACAACTCATTTTCATAACCTCTTGATTTCTTTGAACCTAGACATAGGCTATACAAAAGGCATCATGCCTACATCAAAGTCTCTACCTACACAGAAGTTTTTTCCCCTTAAGAGGAAGTATTTCTATTTATACATGGCAATATGCCTCTTGTGATAAATCTACATAATCTAGTTCACTTGAAACCTGAGAGAGAATTGTCTTTTTCAGTAACTGTCACCACAATCCTCTCGAGCCTCAAATCAGTTTCTACTCTTGAGTGCTGTAGGTGGATACAGCTTAATGGTTTGCACAAAACCACACCTCTTTTCCAACAGCACCTCAAGCTGGAACAGAACTGTTTTAGAAGAAAAAAAAATTCCCCAGAACATTTCATATCAGAATTGTTAACTTCAAGCAATTCTTGGTATGCTGTGCACAGATATGGTATGGGAAGGAGAGTGCAAAGCATGGTGAGGTAGCAGGGACATTCTGATATCAGAGCAATCGAGGAAAGTACTAAGCAATGATGAATGAGGGTGTGCTCCTGTTCCCAGCTGCATGAAGAAATAACTTACCATATGGCAACACAGACTTCACTACTCTTCTCACAGATGGAAGTGATGTTGCAGTTGCTCTTGCACTGATGTTGGTTTGAGCAGGTTGTTACTTTAATATCACAAAATTTGCATAGGTTTGGCATTTTCAGTCCACTTTCCTTATTTCTTTCTACAGGTGATGTAAATTCAGCTTAAGGAAAAAAAAAGAAAAGGAAATTCAGTAATGGTAGATTATCAGAGTGCATTACTGCTTATTATGAAGATAAGGTTTTCATCATAAGCAAACGTTTCCTCCTACCTTAAACTAGACAATCTTTGATCTTTCACAGCTACCAATTTTCTTTACAACAAGGTAAGTGCCATGGTGTCAAGACCAGGTTAATCAAAGTGAATTTGAAAAGCAAAATGAACTTCTATTGACTTCAGAGGGAGAAAAAGTTGCTTTGCAGTTTGCAGAATCAAGCATTTTCCAAGACCAGTTTGCACTGAAATAACTCCTCTGCACTCATCTATTTTCATTACTCACAGGCAGCATATATGTCCCCCATGCACAGCCATTGCATCATGGTCTGTGTGCCAAAGTAGCTGTGGGTTCCATAGTGAGAGTGCACATTAGCTGTGTGACATCATTGTGACAGGGATCAGGATGAATTTTGCAATTTTATCTTTACTAACCTGAGGCCTAACCTAGGTGTCATCCCTAATCTGATTACTGTTCACACATAGAAAGCACAGAGCTGGAACAGACTTTCAGCTTAAGGTAGATGGTCTGCCAGAGGATGTGGGTGAAACCAGAGCTAGAGATGCAACAGGGCATCTTTGCAGCTCACGTGATCTACTGCAGGAGTGTTACTGGTTCAACTCCAGGGACTTGAACTCAAACTAACTTGCAATGACAGCCTGTCTTGTTGATGTCTGCTTTGACCCAACAGCTATTTTTCTGCACCCAGAAATTGAATAATTACATGCTCACTGGTTCAGAGTCTTAGTACTCACCATCTGCTTCAGTGTGGCAGCAGTAAGGAAAGAGATATTTTTTGTGCCAGTGTTTGAACTTCAGGAAACATACTTTTAGCTCAAAAACTTTTAAAAAGCCAGTGCAACTACAAGGAACAGAAAATGCTGACACAAACTTCTTTCTAAAGCTGAAACAAACATGCAACTATCTGAAGTGAGCAGACAATCAACAACGGTTTCAGTTTGACTCACTTTGCAATGTAGTTGGAAAAGTAGGTAGAACTGCTTTGAGGAGATACTGGGCTTACATGTATCTTGGTTTTTGGAACAAAACTTTAGGAGGAAACACTCAGGAATGAGTGTTCCTCCTCTTTTCCTCCGTCAATGAGACAAATGGGTCACAAGGAGCGAAAGTGGGAAAAAGAAACCAAACTGTTTATTAACACACGAACAAAACACGGTAGAACAGGGGAAAAAAACCCTCAAAATACAACAAATTCCCAGAGAGGGAACAGACATGTGGGCTCAGACCAGCCAGGGCTGCCCTGCGGCCCTGTCAGGGCCACCCTCGCAGGCTCCCCGGACTGGCGAGGCAGGAAGGGAGGCAATAAGGCAAGGGGAAGGAAAGAGAAAAAAGAACAAGCAAAAAACCCAACAGAGCGTTTTCCCAGCTAGCTGGAACACCAAGGAAACCCAGAAAAACAGCACAGTGCTCCAGGCACATTCCCTCCCCAGCCCCGCTGAGCCCCAGAGCCCCCGAGCCGGCTGAGCTCAGCTGTTAAACTGCCCCACACCCAGGTCCCTTGGTCCCACCCCCGGGTCCATCCTAAAGGTGCAGCGTCCTTGGGCACTGAGCAGGTGGGTAAGGAATACAGCGGCTTCATAACGTCACCCCAGGACAATATGCAGCACAGCCCTTCTCTTGTAGCCACCTGCATGTTAAAACTGTGTTCATATTGCTTTCTGCGGCCAAATGTTGCTAGTCAGCCCATAACAGGCAATCAGGGATTTGTAATTTCCCCCTCTCTACTCAATTAGCTGAAAAATCAATTTTTTCCTTCTAGAACTTCACTCTTTACTACCATTAGCCTATTTTATTATGGGAAATAAATATACATGATTTTTCCAGGAGGAAATAAAAGGGCCTCTTGCTAACATTTTCAATGGATTTCTGAACCATTGTGAGGGACTGAGACAAAATTCTTCCCTCTTCATCCAAATCACACATCCTTCTCACCACTAGCATGCTCTGGTACCAACCACTGTAATCAGTGGCAACACTTCCAATGGTTTTATGGTATGGAAGAAGAGGGATTGGTTAGGATGAGCTCACTGGGTGTGGCAGTGTGCTCCCCCTGTTTTTGGCTTCAGCATGAGCCAGCAGCGGTGGTTTGTGAGGGCTGCACCTGGCTTAAAGCTGGACTTTGGGAAGACAGATAACAACACAATAGCTGAGGACCATAAAACTTACTCAACAGCTGAGGGTTAGTTGAGCATGCGCCAACCAAAATACAGCTGGCATGCAAATATTACTGTAAGTCAATCGTCTTACTCCATGAATAGGGAACAGCCTAGGGTCTGCTGAGCTCTCCTGCACAGTAGTGGGCTGCATGCCAGGATCTCCCCTTGAACAGGGATGCCTCTTGAGGTTGCTCCTCAAGGCTGAAAGAATCCTTATTGCATCAAATACTCAGTAAGTGAACTGGGAATAAACATGCTGAAACTTTGAAATATTAGCTAAGTGAGATAAAGGATTGCTTGTAATCCTTTAGACCTAAGTTCCTAGCCTGGAACTAGGTGTGGATCCAGCCACAGCTGGAAACCCCTTCAGAAAGGGGTTTAGAATGTGAGGGGGTCCTTTCTGAACCCCATGACTCAACATGAAGGTGTCTGACAGTTTTGTCCCAGCTTGTCTTCTATGCAGTAAATAATCAAGCCTACTTTGCCATTAAAGCGTGTTAAAGCACTGTCACTCTTACTGTCAAACTTTGTTAAAATAAACATTGCCACTTTTCTCTTCCAAGGGAAGTGTGTCACTCCATTTACAACACTGGGAGCACTTACATGGATGGAGAATGATGGCAGTATACTATGGGCTGGCAGAATTTTAAGCCCCAGGTAAAAATTTCTTGTTTTTAATTATATATGTTGCAACTACTCACAGCAGCCATGCAGAGGAACAAAGCCTCATTGAGACAGGTGTAGTAGGAACTCAAAAGGTCTTGAATGTATTGTTCTATGAAATATGTGTTAACATAATCTTCATTACAGTAAAATGTACATCTCTTCTGGAAAAAAAACTAATAGCTATAACAACTTATCTAGGTTGCAGTAATGATCAAAACCTGAGAGTGAGGGACTGTCCCTCTACCCAGAAAGAAACAATCTATGGTCCTAAAAACCTGGAAGAAAAATAGACAAATACTGAGGGAGAGGTGAAGTGGCTCACCCAAATTTACACAGGAAACCTGAGGCAGGGTACCAAGCATCTCACAACTGAGCACAGGGGAAAGAATCTGCTGCTCAAACTGCAAAGACTTCAGCTGCATCTCTGCTGCTTTCAGCTCTGAGCTCACATGGCAGCTGTGGCACGATGGATGCCACTGCCATAAAAATGACTCAGTTCCCTCCAGTGCCCACAACACTGGAGCCAAAAGCCACAGGAAGGTGGGTCCTTAGGTAAACTGTTTCAAGCACAATGTATTTGTTGAGAGAAAGGGTTTGGTTCCTATGCTGTCCCTGGCTGTGCCAGGTTCTGCCAAGGCTCACCCATTGGAACAAATGGATGAAAATATGTTTGGACCTCTTCTAAGGAGGGATTGCCAAACCAAACTACTTGACAAAAAAAAAAAAAAAAAAAAAAATCATCTGGAAAGCAGCAATCCCCAGTAAGGTCATAAACCTTAGGTTTCTAAGGTAGGCATTAGTTTAATCACTGACAACTGTACCAAAAGGCTGGGCAGCTAGGACCAGGTAATTTCTTATCAGGTTTAATTACTGTCAAAAGCTAATGGGGTTCTGGGACTTCCAGAACTGACTACACTTGTATTTTCTCCCCGAAATTCTTCTAACAGAGGCTGACAGATAAGTAACCCTCTATTCATGCCTCTGGCAGTTCAAAGTACTGTATAAACTGCCCAGGTGGACAAACTTTATTCCATGCTTCAATATTTGATTTAAAGTGAGACAGCAGTTTACTTTCCCTAAGACTGTCATAATGCTCCAGCAGGTGTTGGTGTGTTGTTTATTATTCCTCCTTGGCCTTGACCACTGTGATAACCCATCTAGTTCCAAATTGAAGCCAAGCATGACTTTTTTCTATCTGATGCTGAAATCACACTCTGCAAATGGCCTGAGAGGAAATCTGGAGTTAGAAATGAACGTTAACATCACCCTTTGATCACAGCCTGCTACTAAACTCTGAGGACTTAGAAATCCTGAAAAGCTGGGTCTTCTTCCAAGTCACATCAACTCCCAACTATCTTCAACCAACAAAGTCCTGCCTGGAAAATGACAAATTGGCAGGATTCTTGCCCAGGAATGTGTATTCACTCATTCCCTGAGGGATGCACAACAAGCAAGTGGTTCAGGACCAGCAAGACTGCTCCTCTTCTTGTAGTTAAATGTTCATCTCTAGAAATATTTGACTATTCTGCTGCACACTTCATACCACATGGGCCAACTGCTCAAGATTTTCTCCTGTTAAGACAACCAAAGTCACTTGAACACTGCGGACAGAAGCAACCTTTGATTGTGCATGAAAAAAAAAAGAGAAGTGGATATAATGAAAAAGTCAACAGAGAAATCACAGATTTGCACAGGTGAATAAAGCCATCCTAAAATGTGTGCTTGTTTACTAAAATTTGAATTTGCCATCCACTCTCTAATGTTAGTTTTCTTATTTTGACTTCTACAGGAAGCCTAATTCTAGCTTTCCTTGCTTCTTTGTCCACAGAGAGGGCTCCAAATGAAAGACTGCGGTTTCTTGGCTATGAAGCTTTCAGCCAACCAGTTCAGCAGAGATCAGCCACTATGGTTAAAATGCATGGAACGTGCAAGCCAACACGTGAGCTGGAAACCATGGAAGGGACACGAGAGCAGTCACATTAGAAATGTCCACTCCATGGATTCTGGTGGAGCCAGGCTTACAGAACAACATTTCTCTTCTATGGTTCATATCTTTATTTATTATTTCTTGGGACACCATAAACAGGACACCTCACCCAAAGTCTAGTGACTTGCCTTGAAGTTTGCTTTGCACCTGTTTTTTGTAGATATGTAACTTCTATTGAAGTCTAAGGTTGTAGTTTACTTTTCCCTTATTTCTTAATATCATTACTGAATTTTCACAAGCTAACATTAATCAAAGTCCACACCAACATGCTGTCTCTTTGGAAATATCTACACTGGAAAACTTTTTATGTCTTAGGATGAATTTCAGAAACAGCAGACAGTTTCTCTTACTCCTATCTTGTAAAATCCTGTCACAGAACTTCTCTCATCCAGTGTCTTTGGCACATGTATACTTATAAAATAGCAGGCAGATCCCACCTCTGAAAACAAAAATGCTGGGAGAGACATTGGGATGGGAACTTGACTACTACTCAGCTGCTGTGAAATAATTCCAGCTGATGGGAGAGACTTAAAGATTTCACTCCCCTATATCATGGAAATCTGCCAGGAGGAGAATGCCTTTATCAGAGAGCCTTGAAGCAGATTGTCCTTGTTCTCCCACAGAGCATAGCACCATGTCATCATATATTCATGTTTGGAAAGCACAGCAGCAGCTATGAAGAACATCCAAACTGTATTACCTTCTCATCCAACAGAAAGACAGCAAGTTTTACCAGGAACAGTACTAAACACAGCATGATATCTGTTTTGACTACCATCCCCAGTCCATTATCTGTAACCCCAGTGGAACTTTGAGCTGTGGAGACAGTGCCAGCTTCATTAAAGTGGAGAGGTGATGGCTCAAAAGCACATTCTATGCCTTACAAATATTGATGAATTAATTGAAGGACTGAAGGAGTCAAGGAAAATGCATGATCTGAGCTTTTCTTTAAAGATCTGGATGTATATCCTGATGGCTATTCTTAATTATACTGATTGCATTCAGTGTCGTAATACAAGGAAGTGAAGACGGAAACATAATCAATCCTAAAGATAAAAAAAAAAATCACGAGTTACAACATCACAAGACTAGCCACACAGATCATGGAAATAAAGGAAGGGAAAAAACACAACCAACAAAAAAGCCCCAAGCACCCAAAAAACCAACTGCTGGGTTCTTCGTTATTTGCCGTTGCTGGCTGTACTCTTAAGAATGCTTTTTAAGACATGTTTTGAAACTCTGGCCATGAGCAGGAGGATTGGAATTACTGTCTAACTAAAAAAAATGAGAAGATAAAAAGAAAATAAATCATTGGGATCCAGGAGGTGGATCTTCAAGAAAAATAGCTGCATTATATCACTCATCATAAAATCACAGGAACTGGCAACACTGCAGCAGATCACCTAGTTACTCCCATCATAAAACCTTTGGGGTAACCCTATGAAATATGTATTTTCAATTTTTCAGTTGCAGCTGCAATTTCCAGACTTAATGCCATCTGAGCTGAAATGGAGTGTCACTCCGCTACATGCACCTATATTTGCCATCTGAGTATGAGCTCACAATGTTCCCATTGTCTTGGACACGGCTTTGGGTGCAGTGCTTTATCTGAACTATGAGTTGCCCCAGCAGGAATTCCATGGGTACACGACTTTTATGATTTTGTCACTGTTTCTGTTAAGATTAACAACAATGATTATCAAGAGTGCTGAGACAGCCTCTGTAAAGCCAAACATGAGCTATCTTTTATGTACAACTAAAATATGTCAGAGGAAAACAGGTTCCTGTTTAACTATCCTTGTGGCAGGACTCCAGGAAACCACATTCCTATGGATTGTTTTGCAGAATCTCTCAGCCGTGATCTTTATCATACACAGTCACAGATCACTGACTACCACGGAGGACAACAGCTGTCTCAGTACCTAAAGTCATGCCTTTAAATGTACTGGTTGCACTTTTCCAAATTCCAGGGGCTCAGCAAAGGATAAAAGCCAAAATAACTTCCTGTTTGAACACAGTACTTTGTGAACTATTTGGAGGAGATGTATGCCATGGCTTTCTCCCGTCATGTAAAGGCTTTTGCCCATCATATGAAGAAAATGCAACTCACACCTATCACGCCAAAGAATGTGGGGCCCACAGGCTTTTTTCACGTTTCTGTGACCTACAACCTGCTCTTCAGCCATGACTGAGAAGTGTGCTAGAAAGAAGAGAGCAGACTAGGTAAGCCATGCTGACCAGTTAGACCTAGCCAGGAGTAGTTTGGCCACCCCCAGTTAAGGGAAGACCAAAGCAGAAGAACTGGTTCACAGCAGGAAAGCACTGAATTGGGGAAACCACCATTTCCCACCTACGAGCAGGCAAGGTATAGGGGAAGGTAGATGCAGAGGGAGAAGACAAAAGGAAAAGGAGCAGGGATGGCAAACTTCCTTTAACTCGCCTCTGCAGTAGAAGTACCTGGCTTTTAACAGCAAGTGGAACTGGCAAAACTCTGCTTTAGGGATTGCTGCAGGCACTGACACAGACACAGAATCAAATCTGGCAGGAGCTGGGGGAAGGGACACAACCAGAGAAAGTAAGAGAGAGAGCAGCATAATAAGCTGGAGATCCTGAAGATGAAAATAATTTTTGTATTTAAAGCATTAAAATATCACTATTTTTATCCACTCTTTTCAAAATGAGTGATCATTAGCAGTTTTAATCATGGGCTGGGCTCGTCTCTCTGGTGCAGGGCACAGCAGTGCCTCAAACATGCCTAACAACAGAGCTCACTGTTGTGACTCCTGACTGACAGCAGTGCAGGTGAGAGGAGACTCCAGCTCAGCACTTACAATAGAAGTGTGAAAGCATTCTGAAAACATTATTGTGATGCCTCAAATAATGAGATGGATTTTCACCTGCGGCTTTTTAACTTGCAGCTCTCTCCCACATTTTCTGGCCACTATTTAGCACTCCATGGTTGGCGGAACAAAAGAATACTGTCTCCAGGCAAGGAGGCTGAAAAAAATATAAATGATGGCTTCCCATAGGGCACTTAAATGGACATTTCATCTTCTGACTTTAACCCACAGCCTCCCTAACACAGCCAATAAACAGCACACAGCACTGGAGAACCATATGTGATATAACACAAAGTTAAATTTATCCAATTACAACTACAGGGTCTAGGTTTTTTTCTGCATAATGCATTAAATTTGGAATTTACTGGAAGTTGTCTTTGGTGGTTAACCCCTCCTGGGACTCCAGATATACAGTGGAAATCAAGTACAACAATGCTCATCTGATCCTCAAGATTAGCAAAAACAGCTTTCCTGCCTTGTTGGAATAATCATGATTCATAGTTCAGAACTGACATTTGCATAACTAATTCTGACCTGTGCACTAAGAAGCATATCCTGCATCTAAATCTCCTTTTTTATTCTTGTCTGCTCAGTGAGAGCTGCCATTACTTCACTTGAAACAGAGCTGAAAGAGTATAAACACTTCATCTTTGTACAAATATTATTTTTCCAACTTATATGGTATGAAAATAGACAGAAGTCATTCAAGCATAATACAGTTATTTCTGTGATATTTTTTCATGACAGATTAGTCTCTGTGGAAGACCCCCTAACATTTAGAACACACACAATTAGGAACAATTCTGACTCAGAAAAACACAAATGTGCCACCACTCTCTGCTACAGAACCTCACCAGCACAAACCCATGAAACTGTATCTTCTACATAGCTTGAATGGAATTTCTGGACCCACTGTATCTCTTCCTTCAGCCAGTTAAGAAAACCTGTTTATAGTAACATACTTCTCTCCACTCTTGTTCCCTCAACAGTCACACCACCAACAACAACCTACTTCAAAATATGATAGGGCTCTTAATTCTTCATAATGGCAATGGGGACGGTGAGTCATTTGTACTGATGGACACATATACTCTCTCCAAAAGCTTAATTTATATTTCTTCCCTTTATGTCTCTTATGACAAAGGTTACGAGGAACATCCCCCTTGAAGAGTATTTTACCCTCTTTTCAAGGGGCTATTTATTAAACTCCCAGTTTCCAACAGGGAAATTCAGAAGTCCACCCAGTACAGATGGAACAAAAACTTATTTGCTAAAAATATTATATGGCTAAGCTATTTGTGTGAGCTGTGAAGTATTCCATAGAAACACATCCTGGCACCTCAGTTTATCTGCAAGGCTACTGAGTGTGCCCAATGTCACATGCAAACTGAAAAGCCCATAGGATCACAAAAGAAATTGATCATATTCTTAAGGTACCAGTGCTGCTTATTGGGAGGCATTGCTTTCTAACTTACAAGCAGTCCTAAATGTCTGTCTTGAGATACCTGCTTAATGCAATCTTGTCTGCCTTTTTAGGTCCATCCTCACTGGACAGGCTACAGGTGGCAGGAAAACAGAGAAGTTTTTTAACTCTATGTCTCAGGTCAAGGGAGTACATCTTCTGCTAAACTTCTGGGCAGCAGAACACATTAGGATCCGTGGTACAGGCAAATTTCAAAAGTGTTAGGAGCTTCCTGCTAAACTATATTGCCAAACCCTGCCATCCTTCCCATGGGGAATTGCAGTTGCGGTACTTGTGATGGACGGAGTCGGTGGGCACATGGGTACAACAGCTCCTGTTTTTCCTGTACAATGTCAGCTGTGGTGCTGGCTCTTTGCTGGGACACCAGAGCATGCTGCGCAGATGGAGCCCTGCCCTCAGCTCCCACAGACCACTGCACCACCAAAGACACACAGAAATCAAAAATAGTAACGTATTTTCTTGGCCAAACACTCAGAAATGACACTCCCACAGGGCTTTACTCTTATTTAGTATAAGGCCTCATCCTGCCTAACTTTCTGAATGGCTTCAAGTAACCAAGTGCTGGCCTGGCACATGCACAGCATCACGTGAGTTTATTGCATTAAATTTAAGGGGTGGAGGTTTTAAAGTTTTCATGTGGATCATCAAATCCTGTTAAAGCTGATTTACTTCAACACAGGTTGTATTAGGAACAAGTCTAGTCAGACTCAAAATTGAGAATTACTGCACATAAAGTTATTGTGGTTTATTCAATTACTTTTAAATCAACTATAAGCTCAAGAGGTCTGAATTCTGTACGTGCAAAAAGCTTTTGTGTTACTTGATTATCTACCTGCAGCATTTTCAACAGTAATAAGGAAGGCTGGATAGACAGCAGAAAATCATCTCTTCCAAACGCAAAGTGGAAATTATTTAAAGACTGTTCTCTACACAGGCAGCATACAGAAACTCAGGTGGCAAAATGCCAGTTCTTTCTCCTGAAACTACAGCTAACTCTCACTAAAGTTAACCCTTGCTACAGCTAAATTCTTGCCAAATGTAAATCCTCTACTGTATTCAAAACAGCACACTAAGAAAACTAAAACATAGAGGAAACTGTGTAAATAACACTTAGAAGCTGCTGTGGCTTTCCAAGAGTTAATGCAGGTAGGCAGATGTTTATTAATACTGTTTATTCACTCAGGAGACTGGCAGGCACTTGCAAACCCCCTCTGGTCTCAGAGACAAACCTCCAGGAAACATCATGAAATATGTTACTTTGAGGGAAGACTTTTGCTTGCTTTTTAAAGTAGTGAAAATGAAGCACAGACATAAAGACTGTGACACAAAAAAACAGGAAATTCAAAGTTACATATGACTCCCACAGGTTCCCTTTGATATAGCCAGGTAGCTTGGTGAATCAGAAAAAGTATCACTCCCGTATTTGCCATTTTATGCTTTTAATTCTCATTGTTACTTGCTTTACTAGTATGCCCTAAAAACTGCTGACACACACTCTCCTGACAGGTTTAGAAGTCAGAAGGCCATACTCGTGTTCCCTTTTGAAAGGCTCCTGCCACATGCAGCTTTACAGAGCCTTCATCAGATCCCTCCTTTGGGGACGCCACTCCAAAGGCCCGCTCACACACACCTCTTCTGACATCTTATTTTTAATGTTCCTTTTTGATGCAAGGGAACAACATATTTTGTGAACAACAATTGTCTGCCTCATGTAGAAACCCTCAGACCATTTTCAAAAAAATAACAAATTTGTTTCTAAAGCATTGTGAACACAAAAGATCTTCCCTTTTCCCCCTTCTCTCTGGTGAGGCCATAGAAAAAATATCTGCAGGAAGAATTTTGCAAAAAACATCAATCATGCTCCCCTGCTCATTATTTGTTCACATCCCTTACTGCACTTCCCCCTCCCTCCCACAGGAATCAGACCGCACCTTACCACACCTCCCTCTCCCTCCAAAGGCCAGCCTGACCCAGAAGAGTTTTCCAATCTAGACTTCTATCTGACAACACAAACACAATGAAGAATGTGGTATGAGGAGCGGCAACCCACAGCTGGGGTAAGGCAAAACTGCGTATTTCAGCTGCAGTAGCACTGCTGGGGGCTGAGAAAAGTCTCTGTGGATCTGTGGCTGGGGCTACTTCTGGGGAAAGGTCAGGCTGCCCGACATGCCAGGGACATGCTGTCTGCTGCTGTCTCCAACCCACAGCCTGCTTTCCAATGTTAGAGGATGTCACAGCCCTTCCAGGAGAGGACACAGGGGCTCTGCAGTTAAGTCTTTTTGCCAGGCACCATCATTGCAAGGGCAGATGGGATTTGCTTAGGACTCATCTGCATGGGTTAGGACACTTTGGGGAGTACTCCAAGGATTGACGTTTTTTCCCAGACATGTCTGCAGAAGCACATCAGGCCTCATAGTTGTTTAAATCCACTGTAAAAGTAGATGGGAGTTTATTTTGATTCTGAAGTATAGAAAAAGAACTTTTGGTGTTGCAAGTTATCGCTTATGGGAGGCATCTGAAAAGATAGGTACTACTCTCTGAGTATTTCTTCACCAGTACAGAGACCTATCAGATGCCTCCTCTTCACAGGATGCTGAAAGAGTCAGAGCAGGCTTGTTTTTAGAATATAATTTTTTCAAGAGGAAGGATATAAAAGGGACAGAGAGTATGTGAAGCACATACATCCTCTGTCTGATGTGAAACATCTGATTTTGCTGCAGTTCTGTAATGTGAACACAAAAACCAAATTTCAACCAGTCACCCCAATTCTGCTTTGTTTTAGGGAAAAAGTGTGATGAACATTTACCTGAAACTGCTTCTAGTCTGGGAAAATCCTCTGTAAACCCAGACAGAAGTTCTACCTTTTGTTCTGAAACTTTTGCTGAACTGAAACTCATATCTCTGATTTCAAAGATCTTGATTCAGACTACAATTCCTTTCACCAAACTGGAATCAAGATCCTGTGGACCAAAGACCAAAACTTTGGTCAAACAAAGTCAAACCTACATAATGGATTTGGGATTAATAAAAAAAAGTAAATCAAAAGCAATCTTAAAATTATAACACGGTAAGTGGAATGGGCTGCATATGTCCAAATATCAGTTTAAGTGCCACATTTACAAGTAGGAAATACTTCAGAATTACGAAGCACAAGGGGCATAAATAGCATGAATAAGACATAAAAAGATTTTATGTACAATAGCATAGTTTGGAGCACACAAATTGCAGGCCTGCCATTCAGTGTTTTAATTTCACCTAGGCAGAGGTATTTGAACAGAAGTTCCCCACTCTTTTTCCATGCACTGGCCCTTCACAAGTGCACCTTTTGTGTCAGCTGCTGGAGCGTGTTCGAGCCCTGAGTTAGGGGGTGCTTTGTGCCTTGAACCAGAACCCACATTCTTTGAGCATGATCTCAACAACCTACACAGCCAGCCTTGGAGCAGACAGAGCAAACGGGCTTTGGCCACAACTCCTAAGGCCATCTTAAACAAGGATGAGGTCTGCATGGCAAGAGTCTCTATCCTGTCCAACAGAAAACTGCGTGTAAACCGGTTGCTGCCAAATCAAACCAGAATTTCCATGGTATTTTGTAACACTCCAGTAAGTGCGAGGAGAAGCTGCATGCACACAAAGACTCACAGCTGCCCAATCAAAATAAGCATTTAAATGGATTAACCAGACAACTGTGCTTTCAAACTTGCAATCGTTACACAGCTACATAAATCAGAGGGATTTATAAATATTTGTTTTTCCAGATAAAGGGAGGATATTAGTGGGATTTTTTTAAAGCGCATTCACTGCCACTATCTGTCCCTCCCAGCCATAAACAAACAAACAAGGAAACAAAACAAAAACAAGGATGTTATGCATGCAAAAACTGTAGTCACAATTTTAGACTGGGGCACTTTGGTTTAAGCTTAATATAAAAAGACAACTCACTAATGTAAGTAGCATGAAAGACCTGATTTTGTTTAGCCTTTTGAAGACTTGTGAACTTGAGGAATATTTGAGAGATGTGGAATTTAAGTTAAGGCATGCCCTCCGACAAGAAGATGCTATTATGGTACTAGTTTACAATATAATCTACAGATTCTGGTAAAACAGAATTCTGTGCAATTTCTTCGTCTGGACCTGAATATAATCCAGCCTTCCTAGTCTATTTGAAAAACTGTTTCCAAATAAGAAGACTCATTTAACAAGTCCACATCCTTAACACACACAGAGGCTCCTCTGTCAGTTACTGATGGGCAAACATGTTTGTGCGGAAGCTCTGTTCAGAGCTCCTTTTTACTGTGAGAAGCCATTTTCCTTCAGGAAAATGGTGTTTATGAACCATTCTGTCTCCACACAGCAAGTTTTGAATGGCAGATTCAGGAAAACAGTATTAAAAATAAATTACCCTCTTTCATCATCCATCAGCTCAGCTAAAAGAGTAAATCAGAGGAAAGTAAGACACAAATGTAATCCCTTAGGAGTAGAATCACTTTGAATAGATTTGAAGAAAAATACACATCCTTCTCAAATTCAGTAGCTTGGGTGGTTATATTTGTCTCTGTCAAGTTACATGCAAAGAAGCAGAATAATAGAATTCAATACTCTTGGGTTATGCTATCTTGATAGATGCATCTAACTTCCACAACTATTAATGGGAATTATATACTGAGCATTGAGAGAAGGGCATATGCATAAGACTACACACTTCTAATGATATTCAATCTTAGGAAAACTTTCTTTTTGATTTCTGTTGCAAAGATCCTACTGCTGTGGCACACTGTTAGTGAGTGACCAGACTGAAGTATCTCTCTTAACAAAGCAGCATCTCCTTTGTCTCCCAAAGATAAATTTACTAACATATCCCCCGGGTATTAGCTGTTCCTTTTAATGCATTTGCAAGGGACTCCCTCCAGTTACCTTTGAGACTGTGAATCACTAGCTGGCAATACCACCCTGCTGAAATAAGGGCATGAATAATCAGCTCCTTCATTTCTCATTGAGGCTGAAATTTTACTGGGCCTTAAAGGAAAATAAAAGCCATGATTGAAACCTGCACATTCTTAAATAAATAGGTGTTTCACCCTTAAACACTTCTCTTGAAACTCCATTGAAAGGTCCTTATCTTGGCCATTATTTCCAAATCACATGCAAAGAATTCATTCACTGTACTATAAAACTGAGTATTTTAAGGACACTTGCATCTATGTGAGTGCATGGTCTACCCACATTAAAAAATATAAACCGTGGACACAAAAAACCTGCATGTAGGAATACAACACTTCTCATTCCCTACAACAACACATTACTCACTGCTTGCAGCAGCCAGCCTCCACCAGGGCTTGGATTACAATATAAGGGGAGGACATTCCCATATCAGGTGCTGCTCAGCAGGAAGGGACCTGCCAGTCTAAAATGCTTAGTCTATCTGCCTGAAGATGTGTGAGGGACTGCAGGCTCTTACACTTTGTTTATGATGAGGTAGAATATAACTGTAAATTTGAAATGTACACATTGAGTTGGATTTCCAGGGTTCTCCCCTCTCAGTTGCTTTAGGTAATAGTTGTTGCTCTAAATCCACTATTTCAGTCCTCCAGCTATATCTTCAGTCATTCTTAAGACCATAATCTTTCATCAGGACTCCAAGAGAGCATATACACTTGGAAGTGTGTTTAAAAGAAACACCGCAAAGAAAAAATTAATTTAAGTCTCTACAAAACAATTCCTTCTATTGAAGAGAAAGGCTGGGAAGAGATAACACAAGAAGCACAAGGGCAAGTGTATCAAGCAACAGCTCAGAATCTACCACTGCCTCTCAATTTTCATCTGAATACCTCAAACTTCATCCAATTATTTCAACCATTTTTTTCTAACAACTGAGAACTGTGAAAAGCAAAATATGATGACACTTCACAAATTTTCAAACGGTGCAGTTGATTTCTGGCACAGCATAATGTTTCTCTGCTACTACATAATGCTCCTGCTACTGCAGGACAGAACATGTTTACTGTCACATATATTAGTTAAATTTAATAGGATAATGTCTTCAGCACATGCTGTGATTTCTGAATGTTGCTATGTGAAATTATAATCATTGATGTTTACTATTTTAGAGTCATCAAATGTTTCTGGATATTGGTCACCATCATCCTTCATCTGGAGGGCACTTATCAACCTGTAGAAATCAGTAAGTCTGCAACACCTTAATCTTTTTAATCAAATGCCAAGTGGATTAATAACTACATCATGAAAATACTATTTTGACAACTGTCATTGAAGAAGCTGTGCATAACATGGTCACAGCAGCCAAACCACTCAGCATCCCTTTAAACACCACGAGCCAGTTACATGCTTTGTTATGCTGTCTGGTGGAACTGTTCAGTGACATGGGCAGCTCATTCTCTAAAGCTGTCACTTTGGCATTTCCCACAAATACTCCACTCATGTAGAACACAGCATGTTTTTAAAAGCATTCTCATAAGGCAAAACAATTCCAAGCTTTCTAAACACAGTAATAGCTTACACTATACCAGAGGAAAGTGTTCCATAGCAATAGTGACATTTTTTAAATTCCTTGGATGTAAAATTTTGTAACTCATATCCCTGAAATATCCCTGTATGACAATAGTTATCAGAGTAGTTTAACTGTTTTGTTACTTCTGGAGATGCTAGTCCTAATTCAGAGAGGGATGTGAGTGATATCTGCCTGGTGGTGGCAACCTGCTGCATCACAGATTCAAAGGATGCAAGAGCTCTATGACTATGGATGGTATTCCCAGTCTGACCTTCTGAAAGTGAAGCCACTCCACTCAGCTAGTTTGGCAAAGCCCTTGCTTATCTGGGTATGCATTTAACAAGCCAAACCCGATCTTAAATTTAGAGATTCACACCAGAAAGTCCATCACATCCTGTGGCCCTACTCTAATAATGAAAGTATCCTGTTTGTTAAAAATGCATACCTTGTGTCTGGGGTGGTTTCATTCACCTAGAGCTTTCAATTTTCAGAAGCGGTGCTTTTTCACCTTTCATAATATCCTCCCCCACAGAGTCTAAAATATCAAGTTAGCACAGCTTAACACCTTATTTTCCACCAACTAACTGTGGCAAACTTCCACGTGAGCTCTCTTACCTACAGCTAAGCATTCTGGCAGAGCAGATTAACTAGGTTGCACTACCTTACCTTTGCCTTGAGGCAAATTATCCCAGTTAGTGGTGTTTATGTTATGTGTGGTATCTTAAGTGCCTGCATATCTGACCAAAACCATATCCAGTCAGAGAACAGCAGTTGTGGGTACTATTCCTAATTATTTTGTTTTTCTGATGCTCAAAACCTCAATAGTCCATCATTCTGAAAAAGCAGGAAATCGTTAACATTAAACTCTTACCTGAAAGTACAAAAAAGATAGCATGGCTCCTTAAACAAACAATACCTCCTCCTTCCTTATCCACTGCAGGCCTAAGGACAGTAGAGTGGAAATTGATGCCCTGGCAAAAGCAAACTATATCATGTTTTCAAAAGCACAAAATGAAAACTTAAATCAAACCCCACCTTTTTAAGGGAAAAGTGATCATTGTATGGGTAATCTAAGTACTCATGCTCAGCAACAGCTTGGAAAAGCAGGTGTCAGTGTTTTCTATTTCTAGGCATGTGGTTATGATAGTGGTAAATGTGCCTTGTCATTTGTTGTCAAGGATAAGATACTTCAAATAATTAGTGGTTTGCTTCTAGCATTTGCTACCCACCTTCACCCATGAGAAGGCCAGTAAGTTTCTGACTTCAAACCACCAGTAAGTACACACCTGATAATCATACTATAAGTCACCAGAACAAAAAAGCCTAGTTAGGGAATGTGCAAATTGGCTGAACCACAAATGATACACATGTGGAGAACTGAGGGAAAAGTTAGGCCTTCAGTGGTCAAACAGAAGCAAGTCACTAATGCTTCAGCAAGCTCCTGGCACATAGCCTCTTAAACCTGAGAAAAATAGGGGAGAAAAGGAGTGCTAATATCTTATTGAATTGACAGGGTGTTTGAGATTGTTGAGAATTTCTGGATGCCCTAAAGGCTTTAATCCAGAATTTCTGTAGAGAAAGAACAGTGGTTATGACTCTCTTTGAACCTCAGTTTCCCAATCACAATAGACAAGTGTTGAAACAACCTCTGTTCATTTCCCACAAGCTCTATAATTGTCTATAGATAAACTATAATTAACACAACATTGCATTATTTTTTGCCACATGTTAAGCAACGCACGTTAAAACTGTGGAAATACTAATATAAATTATTGCACTGAAGTTTAATGGTGGCATCAAAAATACAATGGACGAAATCGTGGGAAGCTGGAGATCTGTGCTTGGGTCTCTAAAGACTAAGAGGCTTCTCATTTCCTACCTCACTGCTTTAACCATAGGCCAGGATGCTAAAGTTGTTCTTAGTTCTAAGTTACCAGCAAATCTTGTCTCCTTCTCTCATGTAAAAGGAGGAGCCTCTAACCACTTCCAGGCTGTATAGGAGGAGCTTTTGTGCCTAATACAGATATTTTGAAATCTTCTTTTTAGGGTCAATATTTTTTAATGTAACTCAATGCATATTTTTCTAAAATAACTCAATGGGATATGGACAAGTCTTCATTCTGAACCCCAGTTCCTGAATATTGGGGATTTAGCTGGAATCACATTTCTATTTTCCTTGATACACATTAAAATCAGGGGACATATACATACAAGAATCCCAAGGCTGATTCTTGCACTGATAAATATTCACGATACCATTGTGGCCTCAGGGAAAAGTGAGGACAGCGAAGCCCCAGCCAGACAGAAACCTTAAGGTGAAAGCATAAAATGTGAGAAGTAAGGAGTGTGTGAGCAAGAAGCTGATTGAGAAAGAAAAACAAAAATAAAGAAACACATTTTGGTTGTATTTTCCTTTGCAGAATAGTTTACCAATCTCTTTTTGTGGAATGCCTTCCTAGATCTATTATCCAGAGCTAAGAGAGAGCAGATATGGCTTTAGTTACAACCAGACAGTGTGGTATTCCTGTTTACATGCAAACTTGGGTTAAGATAGTTCTGAAAGCCTCATGGCCTGGCACTGCACTTACCAGATGAGAATACTACAAAGGCAATAAAAGGATCAACTTCCCAGATTTTTGACTTAAGGCATTCCCTTGTGGTAAAGTTGGGTGAGGAAATGGAAGAATAGACTGAGGGGAAGAAGGGAAATTCAATAGCCCAGAAGCATGTATTGCTGACCTAGTTGCTTTGTGAAGGCTTAAATAAAGAAGCTTACGAAGTCATGACTATTACATGGTCCCCTCTGATCTTTTCATGAGGATGAGAAACGGTTGTTTTCAGTTTAGAAAGGAAAAAAGATTCTGTATGTAAAGTGTCTCTTTGTTGTGCTTCGAACTCCCTGGAGAGAGTATCAGTCACCCTGCAGGGGTTGGAATAATGAATGAATCCGTCAGGGAACAGGCTTTCTTCTCCTGTGACATGCTTTGGGGGACCACCCACACACATGTCAACCCTTTCTCTGCCTCTAAAGCTTTCCCCTGTCTCAGCCAGCAAGGATCCTTCATCCCAGAGCCCTTCATTGATGGAGTTCAGATACTCTCAGGCTGAGGAGTGACATGACGATGGGTCTCCCACTTTCAGGGCAAAAGCTCTAACCACTGTAGGAAAAGGAAGCAAGGCAACCGTGAAAATTGGTAATAGGAGCTGTGGGGAGGTAGAAGGTACACAGCAGGGCAGCTGGCCTACTGCCACAGCACAGTCACTGCAGAATCACAGATCTCCTGGTATGCCAGAGACAAATGAGAAGGGTAATTGCTGCATGCTGGTGGGCAGAACTGGTCAAAGGGAATAAAAGATCAACCACTACCTGCAAATGACAGCTCTTAAAGTCTCCATTGGTTTCTGACTGCAGATTGATGAATTTATTCAAATTTCTGAAAAATCTCATTAAATGCTTCCCATTAGTGAAACACATGAAAACTTACTTCTTTACTTCCTGCACCCTTTCTTACTTCTTTACTTCCTGCACCCTTTCTTACTTCTTTACTTCCTGCACCCTTTCTTTAAGTTTCTCAAGAAGAATGGAACACTCTGAAATCACTACCCATTCACATTAAAGGACAGCCTAAGATAGCTACAGGACTGAGAGTGGAGCATTCTAAGTGGAGCCTGAATTTGCACAGTGGATACTAACTGCATAAAGAAAGAATATTTTAAGAGACTAAACAGTTGGAGGAAAAAAATGGGAAAGGAAAAAGACACAGTTACATCTATCATACTTCCCCAAGCACACACTTCAGTGGCCTGAAGTTATTCACATATACTGCTGACTGCAGTACTTGAAGGTAGTCTGAGTCTTGATCTAACTATGGCTTCACATTTGCTCCAGCCACAGAACTCCCAAATCATATGGGAGTTGGCCAGGACAGCCTGGAAACACCAAAATCGGGAGGGCAGCCAAAATGGTAAGAAGTTTAATCTTCTTCTGAGCACTAAGACCTTTCCTAAATTGTTGCTGAAGCTGGGCTATCCAAACCACTGAGGTACTGGAACTTTATACAACAAGTTTTCAGCAGTATCTAAGCTACGAATTAGGCTCAGAGATCAGAGCAGATCAGTATCTCAAGACACACAAGAATCCTGGATAGGTGCTTCTGCTTTCTTCCCCCAAAATAACCAGAAGAGATAACCCATTACTAATCATCTGCGGTCTGCTTCAAAGTTTGGCCTCTTGTACAGCAACATTAAAGCTGTGCTTATATTAGTTAGTGAGATGAAATCTATGAAATTGCCACATTACCATCCAAAAGCCCCAGGCACCATCAAACCATGCCAACAGGTGATGTATAGGCATGATGAACTTAATCCCATGCTGGGATGCAGAATCCACAGCAGGATTGAAACTGAAGGGAGATGGCTCAACTGCATCTCATATCTAAAATATTTAGACACAGGAGAATTACAGGTCAACACTTGATAAATCTAACTGAACCCCCTTTTCTCCTTAAGTCAATAAAATGAGTACCAGCTCACTTACTATCCTTCTGAGTAAAATGTTAAAATTAAAAACCACATCCACATTCTGAGGAGGCCTGTGTCCTTTGGTCCTCATTTCTCATTCTTCACTTTTTTTCCTTATTAACTACACCATCACTAGAAGCTTATCAGTGATGAGAGAGCTTCACTCTTCATACATCTTAGGAAACGCACACAAGTGTTTGCAAAAGAAAAGCCTAGTCTTGATGAGAAATCATCCTTCTTAGATATTTATCCTTTTTTGGGACTACCTATCCCAAGTCAATTCATCTGCATTCTCCCAAATTCCCTTATCAGGACTCTTCCTGGGCAAAAATCCTTAACGATACCTTACAAGAAGTTTGGAAGTATTATCTTTCCCTTGACTGCCTGAAATCTCCCATTCTTAATGTTCTGAGGACTTCAAAAAACTGCAGTCAAATTACTCTTTAGCTCCAAGAAAGAGAACCAGATCACTCTGGCTCCTGTAAGACTGATACCACAAAAGCCCCCTCGAGGGAATTACAGCCTCATAACATACAGTTGCCTATTATTTATTCTGTGGCCAGATTCTGCCAGCTGGTATAAATCAGGGCAGGTTCCTTGCCTTCAACAGAGGAAGCTGATTTATGCCAGCTGACAGTCTGGCTGCACGCGTTCCACTTGCACAATGCTAGTTTTTAAAGAGACCTGTTAAAGTGCCCCAGGCACGTAAGAACCATGCTTAGGTCTTTACTTGGAAAATGCTGCTCTGAGGAATAGAACTGTGAGACCTTCCCGCTGCTCTCTGGGTGTACTGTTCAAATTCACTTGCTTTTCCAGCAGAAGGAAATCTCAAAGCCCTGACAGAGCCACCACGACCTTGGGAACAAATACGGATTTTCTAATGTCCCCTGCATAGACCAGTTTTTTTGAACTGAGCTTTAATGCTGCATTAAATGAAGCCCATGGGAATACCAATGCAATGTTTTGGAGGAACTAATCAGCTGCACAGAGCACTAAGTTGATCTTTCAAAACTTGTGTTATTGGTAACTATAAACACACTATAAAGAATGTGGTGTGACTGGCAAATCACTGCCTGAATTTACAGCTTTGGCTGCTTGATAAATCTTTCTTTTTTACCTTAAAACCTCAGGCATCTACTTACAGAACAGGGCAATAGCTCATTTGAGGGTGTGGGCTGAAGTGCTTGGGTACAAACAGAAGATAGCAGGAAATAGAAGACAGCTTTTTAATACCTCTGGTTTCAGATTGCCATTTGAAAGGCACAGTGTTAATCCCAAGTGTCACTGTAGGGATGTAACCGCTGGGCTGTAAACTCAAGGAGGCTTTAAGTGTGAGGAAGCAGACTCTTCTGTCTGTTCCTGAAATCCATTAATTTCAGTCAAATTTTTGCCAAAATACTACTCTGGGTGAGCAGAGAACTAGAATCCTGGAATCAGACTAACAGGACTGTTAATAATCAAAACTGTGGTTCCTTTGCATGACAGAAATTTCTGAATACAGCTTGTTATTACGCTATGAAACAAGGACAAGAAGACGCCAGCCATTCAGAGCACTACCATTCCCACCCAACAAGGAGCAAACAAACTCATGGCTACAGCTCAACCTTAAAAATGCTTTCAGGAGTGTGTTTGTCCTGCCCCACAAAGTGCTTCAACATTTCATACATTTTCATACTCACAACAGAGTGAAACCAAAATCATTTGGGGTGCCGGGTGTGGGGATGTCTGCACATTCATGCCCTGTAAGAGAGTGACAGCCCCCCAATATCCTGGGGATAGTGGATAGGGGGAGCTCCAGTTTCAAACGTGCGTTCTGTGAGCCAGGCCCACCTTTCTTCCATTGACTAGTGATTATTCTAATTATTGATTAATGATTATTTCTCTATCTTTCTATATGAGAAATTCCACTGTGGACTATGGAAGAAAAACAAAAAAAAAAAGGAAATGTTTCCTGATGAAAGTTTAATGGAAACTGGTACATTTCCACAAATTGTTTCAGTTTTGACAAATCAGCATTTTCCCATGAAAAACAGTGTCAAAAACTCTCAACCAGCTCTAATTCTAACCAGATTAACTCAGGGATGGATGCCAGCAGGAAGTTCTTGCTAAATACCAGTTGTTTGAGCAAAGGAAAACTACTTCTTCCTGAGAAAATCTTCCCAGAGGTGAAAAGGCTTTAAAATATGTATGAAAAAAAGGACAGGTATTTCCAGCTGTAACAACTACAAGGGCATTCACAGCAAGAGAACGAACAAGGAAATGGCATATTTAAAAAAATATGCACAAACATGGACAAATGAGCAACTAGTATTTTCCCTGACGCTGCTAATGTTACTGTTTCTTAAAATCTAGAACAGTTGCTAAAACTTTGCAACAATGCAAACAAGTAGACATTAGTCCATATGAACTGCTAGGCAGAGCCCCTAATACCTGTTCCAATTTAAATTCTGCTTAAATCCCTAGAAACTAATAGACACATTCAAATGATGAGCAAGCTGTCACCAGGAAAAACAGAATTAAGCAATTCCTGGTGAGATTTGTTAGTTCTAACTACTCCTCTGGTTGATATTCCATCCATGGATGGTGTTTGAAGCAATTTTCTCTCTTTACGTATCTTACGTATCTGTACACAACTAAAACTGTGTTCTTTCAGGCAGTAGGATATAAAATGTTGTACTCAACAAATGCCAGTGCTGCTGCTCTGTCACTGTGCCAGAGTGCAGACATAATATAAAAAACAACTGCTGAAGACTTAGCTGGGTCACTGAGAAGCCAATTCTGCAAATGTTTAATATCAACTCATTGCTTACAGTGGCATTTGCCCTGTCCCAGTGTGTGCACCCACTCCTTGCTGTAAAAGCAATCTGTCCCCTGTGGTAAGAAGATTCTCCACTGTTTCTTAATACACCTGCCAGTGAAGTCAAACTTCAAAAGGACTTTGTCTGTCAAATCCAAGACATATTCTTTCTGATTTGTTTTAGTCTATTTTAACCTTCCAGATTAAGAGTTCATAGGAAAGCACAAGTATTTTTCCACCGCCTTTCATTTTATTCTTGAAACCATTTTGTAAGGGTTTAAAAAATACTTCCTATTATCCTGTAGGAGAAAAAAAAAAAAGAAACAAAAACCCCTTTAACACCAACAAAATTTAAGGCTAAAGACCTATTAAGTAACCCAAAATCTCAGCACTAGCTCTTTTAGACTAGGATTCAGGCAACTTTCTTTTTCATATCAGGACTGGCTCTACACTACTTCGTGCTGGGAATCCCTTGTACTCTCCAACATCTTCACAGACTGGTTGATATCTCAGTCAATTTTACTGATTTTTTTTAATGCTCTGGCAATACAAACTATCTAATGTCCCTGGGATGTACCTACCTGGCTGTTTCCCCGATCCTATGTGGCAGAGGGGATGATGCTGTAGTCTGCCTCAGGATACATTTTCATTCCCCTGCTTGTCATGTGCCACAAGGGCTGTGGGAGCCATGGACAAATCAGGACTGTAGCAGCCCATGTCCCTCCTGCTGATCCCAGGACCACAAAGGTGGCTGGAAGCCCTGCCTTTCACTGTGGCCCCAATGCTCAGCTGTAGCCACACCAGCCAGTGTGGATATTGCACAGACCACTTTCAGATCAAAATTTCATACCTAGCCAATACAAATGCACCCTGCTAGGCAAGATCCAAGAGTGACAGACTGGGCCCAACCAGCTGGCTTTGCCCATTTTGGCAACACTGAAAGTAAGGCACAGCTCTTCTGAGGTCAGAGGAGTGACAGTGAATGCTAGTGAAGTGCATATAACATACACACATTATTGAGACAAGAGTTCCTATGCCACAAATGCAAAAAATATCAAAGTATCACTTTAAAAATACCTTGCAAAGAAAATGTAAGCATCGGAAACTCCAACAACTGGTGCTACAGCAATACTATGCTCTTTTTTTTCTCCCCTCTAAAGAGCAAATGCTTTCTAAAAGCCTTTGAAAAAAAAAAAAAAACTTGCAAAAATCCCCACAAACCAAACCATGATAAATTTTCCTTCTGGTGAGAGCCTGACACCATATTTGCTCCTATGTTCAAAGGTAACCTTGTCACAATGACATCTTTTATCAGGCACTATTATAGGATGCTGCATCTTTGAAATTGTAACAGTTCATCCCAGAAAGGAGTATTTCATTTTGAAGCAATGTTGTTTGACTAAATATAGCTCATATAATAGTAAGGGTTTACAAAATATAAGTGAAAAAATACTATGAATATGAAAAAATGTGAATTACTCCATTGCCCTTTTTTGAAATTACTTTTGAAACTGCTTCAGGAAACCTGCTATAACTCTGTGTAACTCTACTAATGCTAATGGAACTATATTCATTTGCAGCAGTTTAAGATCTGGCTCATAATTTTTTAATAGAAACCATTCCAATATGGAATTCACCACCTGAGTATTAGAGAAGCATGTTAATACCAAGGTACTAAAAATAGCAAGTAAACAAAAGTGTTTGTCAAAGTCTGAGGTATAAAAACCTTAGAATTCAAGGATATCCCACAAACAGAAGAAAATGCAGTAATATCTCTAATGTTTCCCTACTTCCCTCCTGAAACACCTAGAAAATTGCAAGTTTTAATGGGGGGCAGGAATATTTTAGACTCAATCATGTTACAAATGCATTCCATCACGTTACAAGATGCTTGTTCTCTTACTTCCTTTTTGCAAATATCTGAAGATCTAACTTTGATTTTCACACTATAAAATTAGCTAGCTATGATATGGCTCTTAAAATAATAGACAATAATACAAGTAGAGTTTGGCTGAATGAAGAAATTAAGCTCCTGATGTTCAGAGGTAAAAAATTATTAAACGGATGATGACACGGAACAAACTTCTGGTTACAATAACCCAATGATAAACTACAAATTCATATTCACTTGAACACACTAGCATCACTTTCTTATGTGGGCAACTGCTGGTTTGCACTGACATTAATTGATTAAGTGCTCAAAAGATCATCCACAATCATCCAAAATCACACCCTGCCCCTTTACTCTATGCAAAATCTTCAATTACTTCTGTGTCATACAGGACACAAGAACATCTTTTTCCTTGAGATCATTCCTATTGAACCTGCTCATGAACTTGTGGGTTTGTCCAAAATCTTTATGGGAATGTGTCGTTCTTGTCTAGTATTTTGCTGTGAAGAATGTCAAAATGAAATTTTCGCTGGTGCTTTGTTAACCAGCCAGCTGGTTTGCTAGTAGGCATACCTGGGAACTGAGCTCTTCTGACACTGATATATAGCCATTTTTCAGCCTCACTATGCTGCTGAGTTATTACAATATAAGTAGCTTTCTTTTTTTTTTTCCTGTTTTGTTTTCCCCCAAGCACTTGGCAGCTCTAGTTTTCATTCTGATGCCAAATAACTACCAACATCCAAATCTCACACTTTCTGCTCCACAAAACTGTTGCTTTTTGATCAACTCTTCCTGCCACAATAGAATCTTATGGCACAATAGAATCCTATGGTGATTATCAAAACAGCTTTTGGGGCTATGGGATAGATTATCTGACAACTCAGATAACATGACATATGACAACTCAGGTCTACTCAGTTTTGGTTACTGTAGGGTGTAGATGAAGACGAGTATGAAAAATGCTGGAATTGTAACCAGTTTATGTTCTTTTTCCTCACTGGACCTACGACAAGAAAGAAGAACAAACTCTTGAGCCATGCCGGCTTTTAAAAATCTACCTGTAGTTTGAGACTGTCCATAACTGATTGAGTGGAAAAAAACAATGTATAATAATTAATAACACAATATTAAGAGAAGTGGAGCTCCTCCATTAAAAGTTTTTTTGTTATGGGAATCTGCTAAAATTTGGGGCTGGGGTCAAAATAAAAGTCATGACTAGTTGAGTATGGTTTATATTAATGAAAAAGTATAAAAAAATACATTAAAAATTATCAAGAAGTAGCACACCTCAAATTTAATACACATTTGAGCTGTGTTTTTTCTTCTGCCCTAAGCTTTCATGAGTAACTTTACAGGTATGCAGAACCTGCTGACTTTGACAGGGCTGTTAATGAAGCATGAAGTTATTCATAACTGCACATAGCTAGTGGCAATAGCTATTCAAGGGTTATCTACTATATGTTATTATGTTTCAGCCAAAATTTGGGATCACTACTGAACATGAACAGACCAGACAGGAGAATCAAAGGGCCCAGATCAAAGTTTGTAGAAGCCCAGTTGTCTGCATATCTCACCTGAAGACTAAAACTGGATGTGCTATCACAAGACATCTTCACAAGTGTTTCAGATGCAGTTTGCTGCAATCTGCTGTTCTCTGTTTAGGTTCACCATGTGTGCTGCAACATGATTTAGGGCCTAACCTTGATATGACAGATATTAATCCACAGATGTGTGTAACTACTGGTAGGACAGAGATGGGAAAGCTCCTCAGGGCAGGAACCTTGTTTTTGCAGCAGAATTTTAAGCTCATAGTATATTATACATTATGACATGAAGAATACTGCAAACCACAGACCCCAAAAACCTATCCAAGGACGTCCTGATAAAAGCAGAGTAAGGATTGTAAAGTGTCATTAAAAGTGAATCAAACAACATGCGCACTCAGTGCTAGAGGAATGAGTGCTTTTCGGTCCAACCGCTCGCAGGCATGGCTACACTCTGCTCTTGGCAGAAACTCACACGAAACCCAAGTTTTGGTAACCCAGTGCAGACCCACGCAGCAGCGGGCTCTGTGGCCACGCACAGGCCCTCGCTCCGCGAGCCACCCGAGGCACCTTCCAGCCCTGTGGCCGCGGCTGTGCAGGGACAGCCGGTGCCCGGCGGGAGCGGCGGCCGGAGCGCGCTGCGAAGGGGCCGCGGGTTCCCCGGCCCGGCGCCCCCGGCCCGTGCCGTGCCGTCCCACCAGGTGCGGGCAGGGCCGGCAGCCGCTCCCCCGGCCACCGCAGGAGGCTCCCCAGATGCCCTGTCCGGGCTCCTCCGGCCCGAGCTGCTGATTTCCTGCCAAATCCACTCCTTTCTCCCCCCTCTTCCCTCCACGGACGGACCTCAGCTTTGGCCGCGAAACCCCGAGATTCCCAGTCCTTTCTTCCCCGCTTACTCTCCCGCAGGGCCATCAACAAACACGCTCACTCCTCCCGAAATGTCTCCAGCCTCAAAACTTTCTTAGCTACCGTGTCCCCCGCCTCCCGCGGCGGACGCCTGTCCCTCGCCGCCTGCCCCCCTCCCGCCCCGCTCCGCCGCTGCCTCCGGCCCCGGCAGCTGTCAAGCGGCAGCGCGGGCCGGCGCGCACTTACCCCGGAGCAGAGCGGGGACCGAGCTGCCCATGAGCACCCAGAGGGAAAGGCGCAGCAGCAGCCGCCGCAGGCTCCTCGGCAGCCGGGGAGTCATCGCGGAGCCGGATCGGCGCGGCCGGCGAGCCGCGGGCGGGGCGCGGGGGCGGCGGGGAGGCCGCGGCGGCGGTGGCGGGGCTGGCGGGGAGCGGGGCTGCGCCGCTCCGCTGCTCGGGACCGCGAGTGACTCACTGAAACTTCACTTCGGCGCTGCAGGGGAAACAGGAAATCTTAAACTTCGCAAACAGCTGGGCAGGACTTTCTTACTCTTACAGTAGTTCCTTCTCCCCCTTCCCACATTCACCCCTTCCCCTGCTCTCGCCCTTTTTCTTTCCTTTTTCTTTTTTTTTCCCTTTTAACATGAAACCTCACCCAGTTTGGTGTCAATCATCTGGCAGAGGCCAGCCCCTCTCAGGTCTGGCTCTCCCACCACAAGCGCGGCGGGGCCAGCCCCGACGTGCAGCCCGGATCCCTGCCCCTGCCTCCCTCCGAGGGGGGGACCGGGAACCGCCACCCGCCCGGAGCCACACCGGGACTTGCGAGGAGGCTCAAGGTCGGCAGGAAACCGCCAGCTCGGAGGGCTGCTTTTCTCTGACAGTTGAAAAGGACCCAGTCGTGTCATTTGGGACATGGGGACTTTGCAGAGCTCCTCCTCTCATCCGTATCCCTGACCTTAACGATGCTGCTGCAGCCTGTTTCCTCTTCTGCAGAACTGGTATCGGAAAGAAGGACGTAACCCCCAGATGAACTAAAGCAGGGGGCAGGGGAGGTTGAAGTCAGGGTAATGGCAGGAAATGTTCACACAGACTGGCTGGGCACTCTGCTTGCAGATGTTGAAGCTGACTGGAGCAACTTGTCACCTGCTTCTTATTTTGCTCCCAAATAGGCTGGTTGTGCACTCCTCGGTCTCAAATGCCGTATATGTGACACAAATGAAGTTTGTCTCCATCCCTCTGCAAAGGAACTTCTGCCAGAGATTTTGCCTTCTCTGCAAGGGGTATTCAGGGAGTAGGATCACACTGGTGATGCCAGCTTTTCATGGCCCAGGCAGAGACTATAAGAACCATTCAGCTTTGAACCTGAATAAGGCTTGAGCTCTCTGCCAGTACAAATCCAGCCACTGCATAGCCAGCAGTTGTATTGAGACCTATTTTCAGCTCGCAGTCTTCCTTCCTCTCTGAGTTAAATGGCTGGGCATTGATTGAAGGGTAAACCGATGTGCATGGGGATAATCTGAGGGCGATTGTTTGAATGTTGGTGATTTGCTTTTGTCTTGGTTACAAAGCTAGTTAGAGATGCAGATCTAGGTATTTCAGAAAAAGGGCTAACCCTGGGGGGAATATATGTAATTATACTCTGAATGTCCCAGATCACTTCTGTTTGAATTTGGAAATGTTTGCATAAAGAATTTAATTGGCCTGTAACAGACACTAAAAAAAAAAAATCATTGTGATTTTATGTAAATTCAGTTTTAAATGCTCCCTAAATGCATATTTTCACCATGAAGTCTCAGTTTATGGTACAAAGTCTCATAAACCTCTCCAAAAGCATTTTTCTCTCCCTTACTCCCTTTAAATATAGTCAAGATTAATGCAAACAGGTGGCAGTCGTCACCTTTCAGAGGTATGAGAAGTTGTGGGCTCCCTTTTGAGCACAGGCTGGAGTGTTCTTATCAGTTCCCATGCACCAGCTCTGTGCTAGAAGGTGACTGTGTTTTCAGTATCCACTTAAACAAAAGCATTTCTCAACCCCCCTAATTATATACTGTGTGCTTTACACTGTTCTCTCCTTGTAGCTGTCAAGTTGAAAGTGCCAGAGTTGCTGTTTGCTTAGAAAGTTGGCTGTGTGTGCTGAACTCTCCTGTTAGCTTTTGGTGACTAAATTCCAACATGAAAAAGAAGTTTAAACGCAAATAAATACAGATTTAATGTTACTATTCAAACCTGTCACAATCCAGGCGTGACTTGGCAAGCTGGTCTCTGCTTCACTTGCATCTCTCTTCCTCACATGTGCATATTCATGCACAGCTCTTCTCCCACATGGGCACATTCTGCCCAGTCTCTCTCATCCAGGGTCTGGCAGTAGGTGAGGGGCTTGGAGGAGGTGGAGGCTTTGGGAAGGGCTTTATTCAGGTTTCAAATAGGCTCAAACCCTTGCGTGCAGCCTGGCCTCACCACCCCTTCTCTCACGTGAGGTGATAAGACTCCCATTACCCAGCAAGTGAGGAGTCTACTACAAGTGGACTTCAGGAATTTGATATTTCCATGTAAGCACTGCCTTTATTTTCACAGATACGTCATGCAGTGAGGATTGTGCTACAGCTGTGCTTTGGATGTTCAGAGAACCCATGAGAGTGATAGGTGTTACTGGAAAGCTTTTGTGTGGAAGGAAAATCTTACCTGGTTATCTTCAGAGCAAGGGTGTTATTTTTGTTACCAATAGCCTGTGTGGAAGTTGAAGTAAAGCCAGATTTGGTTCACAGATTTATCCCGGACCGGCTAATTAGCAAAAGCTTGTAATTTGCCTTTTTGAGCATTATAAACCTCCCTGTAAGGGCCCAAGTACAGTTTAAACAGGATTCCCTGGACAACCAAACTACATGAAACAAGACTAGGCTGGTAATTTCTTTCCATTTCCTTGTTCATAGTTTCCAGTTCCCTGTTTTCAGATAGCAGTTTGTTCTAGATTGAAACTGTGAATATTTAACCTCAGCCTGACTGAGGCAGGGAAAGAGCCCCCTTCAAAGAGCGAGAGATTTAAGGTGTAAATAAAAAACTCCAGCCTGATGGGGTAAGGAAAACTAGCTATTTTCAGTTCCTCACTTAGAAAGGCAAAATGTTGAAGCACTGAATATTGTGCTTTCTTTCTGGGCCTTAGAAATATACACTGAGAACACAAACAAGTTAGTACCTCTTGTATCTCAGGGCCTCTTAGTGAAGACACTCTAACTGCTTCTTGCTGCAGGTTTTAAGTATAGCTTTTAAAACAGTCCATAAAAGTACCAAGTAGAAATTATCTTTCTTTTTTATTTCAACTATTTTTTAGCTTAGAGTATCATATTTCTGTCAAAATCCCATGTGAACTACAGCATTATTCTCATAGAAGAATGCTTTCAAGCTTCTACAAAACACGCATTGTTACTAAGAACTGTCGTTTCACTGTACTTAACATACACTGAACTCAAAACCGTTCTGCTCACAGCCACAAACTGCTGATGTGCACAATAAAGCAATTATTTTGATTAGTTTATTAACTCCAGTGTTGCTTTGTTTAAGAATCCCAGAACAAGATCGTTCCCAGATCCACCGACTCAGATTTAAGTGAGGCCTATACAGTTGCACTAACGCAACATCGTATTCATGCTGGTGTGGAGCTGATGTATGTGGTGTAGGGTGAGACATCTCACCTTACTTTAGCTGTCTAAAAGTTAGCCGTGGAGTGAAGTTCCAGGAGATGGCTGAGACAACCCGCCACTTTCTGTGCCATCTAATGGAGCAGTCCTGTTTGTTTGACTGTGATGAGGTAGTCCTGGATCAAGTTTGAGAACCAAAGGATGGAGGACAAAAACTGGATGAACAGAACTGCCATTAGGGTGGCAGCAGGGTATTAGATCACCCACATTCCTTTGGTCATCCAAGATCTTTCAAAAACCTCCTAAACAGAATGAACTCATGAAAGGGAGCATAATTAGCCCAGACATCTACTTTTTAGGTGTCTGATGTTAGATGACATGAATCCTAACAAAAATGCTCTTTGAATTGTGTACATAACATAAATTAAGCTACAAGATGCTTTATCCACTGGCAATAATTGGAGTTAATGCCCATGATTTTTGTTTGGAATGACAACCAGGTACATTTTATACTGATATTGCCTTACTGAAACTATTCATGAAATAACTGGATTAAGTGGCTTGGCCCAAATAAAAACATTGATGACTCTGAACAAGTTTTGTCATAACTGATTTCAAAATAAAAATAGGAAATCTGCTTGAAAAACTGACTTCCCTTTATGATGTTTTTGTTGTGATACAGATTGGGTTTTGTTTTGAAGCAGACCATTAGTTTGGAAGTTTTTTTGTTCTCACCATGTTACATATTAAAAAACAGACATGGGAACAACATACAACACTTTGATTTCACTATAGTAAAGCAAGAGGTTTATTTTTCAGAGAAATTTTGGTATTTCAGTTAAAATCAAAGTCAAATTTTGTAAGCCTGTATTATTTGAAACTCAAACCCTCTGTTCCCTGCAGCAGTCTGTTCACAAAACTGTCATTTGCCTGCTAATTTTCAAATTGAGGGTGCTTGGCATGGAGTATTGGCCTTTCATCATTCTTGATAAAAGCTCTGCTTGTCTTGTGTATCATTGGCTGAAGAACACATCGTCCTCTTTGGAGCAGTGTGAAACTGTTGTGCCCTGTATCACTGCTTGAATCGCATTTCTCTCTTAATTTAGGTTATCGTAGAGCACAGAATTACAGCTACTGTTAAATGCAGTTTTCCTCTTTTGTATAATCACTGGTTTCAACTTGTTAATAATAATTTGCACTGTTATGAGAACACATGCAGTCTCAAGCAAGGACATTTACAAAAGGTTACATTAATTGTAAAATGTTTTGAAAAACTTATAAAATGTGTTTGGACTTAACACAGCATTATGCTTATCTCATAGATATAATCAAATTAAAACATCTGTTGTGTGTAATCATCCGTCAGAAAAAGGAAATCAGCTTGTTATCAACTCCTGCATACATCAGAGGCAACAAGAATAATGTTATCTTCGAGATTTATCTTAGTAAAGCTTTCTGCACAAATCTCCTGAATGACACTTAGCAAAATAAGGTTTTGAAATATTATTCAGATTAGCAGTAGATTCTCAGAGCACTGCTGTTCACATGATCTCTGACTTTTAGCCATGATGCAAATCAACCATTTCTAAGCCTCACTGAATTGGCTTGCTCTGTGTTTACAGTGAATGCATAAATGCCCTGCAACAGTGAAAGCAGAACTACGTTGGTGTCAGAAGAGATGGCTTTCTGCAGTGCTTCTGGCAGGAAACACCATTAATCTCACCATATAACCTTTAAGATTAAATCTTCCATCCTATTTTTCCAAAAGCAAAGGACATTTCAAGGCTTTATACTGTGTTCTTCAGCTTCTACAATGGGTATCTGAGCTGAAGGGAAACCTTGCACACTTTCCTAAGTGTGTTGTATCTTTTGTGTGCAATCTTTTGCATGTGCAAAGAACTAGTAAAATTAAGTCTAGATGATGTGGTATTTTAAAAAGACATGGAAAGAAATTATTACAGATACACTCTGTATATAATTTAAGCTGCTCAAAAGTTTGGTTACCCATGGAACCTCTCTTCATTACCACATAATTTGTAGAATTTACTATCTTCAAAGCTTGTTTTTATACGCTCTTCATTAGAAAGAATTTAAACATTGGATGCCAAGCCTCAGAAAATATCTGAAACTATCAAAGAACCTCAGTAGTATAACACACAGGCCCTTCTGTTTCATTTTTCCCACAGGAACAAAAGGGAGTTGTGAATCTATCATAGAATATACCCCTAAATCTAATCTGAAAGAATCTCAATACTTCAACCACAAAGCCCCAGAACTGAGGAAAGCATCCTCCCACCCCACCAAGCAGAAGATCATGTCTGTGTTGTTCAGGAATTCAGCCCACTGATGATGTTAAACTGGCTCATTTGACCGCGATCTTTAAACAAATTTATTTGCGATAGCACAGCTGTTCCTCTCAGGAAGGAAATGCACTGTTCCATAATTTTTATCTTCAAGGCAACTTTATGATCTGTGGTCACAGGAGGTAGCTACTGTGCTTTAGAGGTCAAAAGCAAGCAGTTCAGGAGGATCCAGAATGCTTTGGGAGTTGGATATATTTCCAACAGAGCTGACCCCATAACAAATGAGCTAACTGTGGCTTGCAAATAATGTAGCTAATAAAATTCACTTTTGCTGATTTCTATGATCAAGATCTTCATCAAGCAAGCCTGCAAGCCCCATTTGCAGGCTGTGCACAGTCTCCCACATCTTCCAACTGGTGGGACATCTCTCCAGTTGGAAGATGCTCTCCGTGCAATCCTACCAGCCCTGAATGTGGGGCAGGCACTTCCTGTCACATGTACGGCCAGAGAAGCCAGGCTACCATCAATGGTTTCAATTCCTGGCTGTCTAATACTGACTAATATTGAGCTGTGAAAATTACATTGTGCTCGCCTCAAACGCTCAGATGTGAAGGATACCTACTCTTATCTGGTAAGCTGGGACAATCTGGGCCTTAAAGACGGGACAATCTGGGCCTTAAAGACCTCTGCAAGGATGAGGGAAAGATCATTAATCCACAGCTTCAGTGACATTCAACACTCCCTGCCTCACTAGAACAACTTAGGGCTACAAGAGAAAGTTTTAAGGCAATTTGCTTCCATTTTGTTACCTTTTTCAATGTTAAAGTGTTTCAAATAGTCCTTGACTGAGAGTTAAGTGTTTTGAAGTTAATGAAAGATTTGTGATTGGTTCCACTGTCTATGGGGAAATAACACTACATTTTCTGTCAATTTGGCAATTCTGGAGTGTCAATTCCCCAAGTTCTATGCCCAATATTGACTTCAGTGAGGGAACAAATGCACATTGCTAGTTCAAAGTCAGTTTTCCCTTCCATAAAAAATGTGTACAGCATTTTTTGCTCAATTTTGCCCTGTCTATAAGAATATTTTTGTCTCTGGAGAAAGGGTTTTGGTAATTCTTCTGCCTACTACAAATGGAGATGCAATTGACAATGATGAAGGGTGAGAGTGTGAGCGAATATTTGATATCTCTTCACATGCTTTGAAGTGTAGATAAGGAGACATCTTGTCCAGTGCTACCATAGTTTGATCTCTGAATCGTGCAGCAATTGGAGCCTTCCCATCCTGAGGGACCTCTGCCAATCTTATATTAAAAAAAAATGCTCAGGAATTGAAGAGTTTGTAGGCTTTATGGTGAGTTAAACAAGACAGCCAGGCAGCAGAGTAGGATGTTGTGCAGAGAAGCGTAGCGATGCTCCTTAGGGAGTGAGAGTATCCTGTTGAAGCCAGACTGAATTTTCTGAAGAGCTATTTGATGCATGCATTTGCTTTCCGTAAATACCAGCCTGGTTTTCATCTCTACCTTTCTTTGATGATATTTTAGTGTGATTCAGAAATAAGAAAAGATTGAAAAATCAACTTCAGTAATCTCTATCACAAATGAAAAATAATTTATAGCTGTCTGCATGACATTACTCTTGTATGATTTCAATATTTTTCCTTTAAAGGGCATGCTGTTCTGAATTGGCATGTCTTTCTTCATTTTGTTGCCTTTTTTTTGACTCCATTCCTTGGGTTCCTTTCTCCCATTTCTCGTATTCTCTACTACATCTTTCCTTTGTTTCTTTCAGTTATTTTGTTATGAGTAAATAACCATTTACTCATAATAATGGGGATAAACCATCCCCATTGATATTTCCTTTGAGTGTCAATTGCAGACTATTACTAAAAAGTTAAATTTTTTAACAACTTTGCTATTACTACTGTGTCAAACTATGGTAATGTTAAGACTTACAAACTGCTTTTTCAAAAGTGTCTTTGCTCGTGTGTGCACATTAACATTTAATCCAAAAAAATCATTACTATTAGTTTAGCTATTAGCAACTACCACACTTAATTAAACAGTGGTAAAGCTTCTGGGCCTTATATAGTGTTTTTCAGTCAAAGCCCTGAATAAACGGCGCAGTGAAATCAGAGTGGTATAACATACTTCATAGCTCATTTATTTGCCCTATTAACCACAACAATGAGTCCCAGCCCAGGCTGGTCTCCATTTCATTACCTCCCTCAAAAATTTATGGGTATTTTCAGATGTGCTGATAAGCTGATGTGTAACATCATGGGACACCATGGCTCGATGTCCTGCCTTTTCTAGCAGTGAAATCATATATGTGTGTGTGGTGCCAGCACCTGAACTGGAGTTGATGTAGCAGGATGAGCATGGCCTCCTGTACAGAACCTTTTTCCACTCCTCTCTGATCCACTTATGAAGCTTAGTGGCATGTTGGGGAGTACAGTTCCTATTTTCACTGTAAAAGGTGCCTAATTTGCAGTGATAACACAAACTGATCCTTAAGAGTGCTGACTGTCTGCTGGTGCTGTCCCACAGTTTGCCTTTCTGTGAGCTCTTCCACTGTTTCCAGGGACCAGATCATTTGCACACAGGTGCTGTGCTGGGATCCACTCCCAGACTTGTCTGACAATCACTCCTGAAAGATCCAGTGGGGACAGAGGTAGAATAGGCTAACTCACACACCCAGATTCATGTTACCAGAGTCTATGCTGACTGCAGTGAAAACCTATCTTCCATGTAACTGAACGGGAAGCTAAAACACCAGAAGACTTTTACCATAACCCAGACCTGTAGCAGGATGTTTCAGTCTCAGAGCATCCTCTTTCTCTCCTGCCTTCCCCTCTACCATCAGTGCATTCTCTCACCTGCTCCTTCCAGTTCTTGAGTCCTCCCTCAAAGTCTCCCTGCAGCTATTTCTAGCCCCTCTGAGTTCCTGCCAGCTGCCACTGTCTGCTCAGCCCACTCTGCACACTGCATGGCTTGCTAGGCAGCACCCCCCCGGGCTGGCACAGTTTGACATAGTTGCTTTGGGTTGTTGTGCCCTTCAGAGAAATGCTGGGGTACATGCCTTTGTCTATCCTGTGTGGATCACACTCTAAGGCTCTGGTGAAAGATTTTACACAGTATTTCTTGTAAAGTTTTTTAAAACCAATAAAGATTCAAGGAAAAATGCAATCTGAAACATCTACTAGGTCACTGTTTAATTTCTTTCCTTACTTAGCTGCAAGAGAATTTAAAAGGCAAACAGGAGTTTTAGCACTTCAAAGGTGTGATTAAAGTTTGCTGGTCTCACAGTCATATAGTCAATAATGATTGACAAGGGGGTTTTCATTTTTGACTTTCTACCCATAAAAATGTGTAGTGAGTGCTGTCTTGGACTCTTTAAAAACCTGGATATCTAACTGTTGCTTATTGATTGGTTTTGATGTTATTCATCCTCTTGGGTGTTGGTGAGAGCAATAAGAATCTGTCAAGGAACAAATTTAAACAGATAGTTCAAGTATTGTTCCTTCCCTTGCCCACAGTGAGCCAGACATGGCTGTCAGCCCAATCATTTAGAAAACAGGCTCCAAAAGTCTCCAGTCCTACAGAACATCCCCTGAAAGTCACAATTCTTTCCGTGTGCCATGACAAGTGGTGCCTGCTGCAGTTGTACTGCAAGGTGCTTGGAGCACAGAGCCGAGCTCTGTTGCCTTCCTGTTTTCTGCTCATTGTTAACCCATGCCAAGGCAAAGGAAGCCACGCTTTGGAAGGGGTTTTACTGGCAACCAGGAGACAGGCAGGTCATGGAGGTGATGAAGGGAGCAGGGTACCATTTTGCCTCTTCTATGTAGATATGTAGACATGCCTTGAACTGCAAGTCAAGCAAACATAAATATAACTTAACCTTCCAGTGGAGGTAATCACTAGAGGAACCTGACTAATTATTTTTTCACTGCTGAGTTTTGCAAAAATCTTTTTTTTGTTGTTTGTTTTGCATTGCACTTAAGGTGCAAATTATCAAAGTTGCACCATTCGTGACCACACTCTGTTCCTCTCTTCAGGGAGCCATAAAAGTTTTCTAAGAATCAGAGGAAACCCAATGATTCTTATGTGTGAAGAGGTAGTCTGCTCCCTATGAAGTTCTCAAAGATTCTCAGCTGGAATGCATGGTGGAGAAAGAGGCTCGTGGAAAGCATGGGTAAATTTCTTTTCTCATGAGTGAACATTATGACCTAAAAAAATAATTGCTTTGCCTACAGCACTGAACAGATTTTTAAACAAAGATATTTTATTCTTATTTCTGTTGTTTGCTTTTCTATATGGCACATGAACCGGCAAATTGGGGGATAACTCATAACTCTGTGGACATGTTTTCTTCTGTGCAACATGCAAGTAATAACTACTATCCCACCATGAGGATAGGACTTATCTATTAGGGTTTATAAGACAGACTTCTCTTCACAGGTGTGAAACACCATAAATGATAGATGTACTTCACAACTCTAATATGTTTTCTTCTACACAGCCTTTCAAGTGCAAACATCCCTCTCTTTCCAGTTTTCATGTTGATGACTCTTAACAAGACACCTGTTGTATCAAAAGGGATTTATCTAAGGCTTGCTGACATTACCACTTACTCCTTGTAGCTGGGTAGCAATCATAGACTAGCAACATGAGCTTCCAGGTGTGAAAGAAGTGGTGACAAGTGAGAACTGCAGGTGTTGATAGAGTGTGCAAGCCAATATGTGATAAGCAGGAACCAGTGTGAACTTTGGTTTCAAAGCCTAACACATATTTTGCAAAGGCAGCATTTGCAACAGCAGCCCTTGACAGGAATTAGAGGTTGTTTTGCAGCACCCACAGAATAACCTTCTGCTATTGCTCTACAAAAGGTGTACACCACTTTCAGGTTTTGCAAAGCAGTTTACCACAGACACTTTTTTGTGGGCTCACCCCTGCTGTGCTGGTGCCCTTACATACAGGCAGCTCTCAGCACGCAGGTGCTGGGGGGCTTTTTGTCTCCTTCTGCAGCAGGCAGCCATTTCTGGCCTTTACCTGCACCATTAGGAGATGGGCCCAACTTGTAAAGCCTGAATCTGGATCCAAACACAGTTTTCTTCAGCATTCACAGGAGATCTTATCCTAGGTTTGGGCTTGCTCCTTTCAGATCAAAGACCAGCTGCAAAACTTGTCTTCCAACCAAAACTTGCTCAAAGCTTCGGGGTCTTGGGTTGCAGCTCTGGTTTAGCTCCATTTCTAGCTAATTTTGAAGACTCTGCATGTAGAAAATTTAAGGCCAAACATTTGTCCCATTGAAGTCAGTAGAGTCTTGCTTTCTTGACACTGATTGAAAAAGGGCACATAGGTCATACAGGTAAGATCAGTACTAACTAGAATATTCAGGAATTTTCATACAGATCTAACATTTGGTTGCAAATCAGCCGCCTTAGGTCCATAGAATTCTCCATTTTGTGATCTTTTTTTATTACATTAGATGCATAGACATCTCTATGTAATATTAACGCAAGAAACGTGTCCAAAAGAAAGTCCTTGTTTATTTTCACCTTACACATTCCAGTTGTTGCATCTGAGGAGGTGGGTTGTTTCCTCTAAGAGATTTAGTGCTGAGATAGGATAACAGATTAGAGTGGCCTATCGAGCCATTCCAAGGAACTGATTGTTACATTCCTGCCGTTGTTTAAAACCCAGGTTGGAGCCAGGTAGGTGAGAACTGATACCCTGAGTGGCTCAGAACACCTTTTGCCCAAAGGAAAGGACAACACTGTAAGCAGAGTACAGTACTCCCCACAGTCATGCATGAGTTTTTAGTACAGTTTTTGCTCTTAGCTCTGTGTTGCAAAAGCTTTTGGCAAACATCTTGCTCTAGGAAAAAGAGTCTTTCTGAAGCGTATGTTATTAGTTATCTTGGTTTGTTTGTAACAAAATTAAAATTGAATGGGTTGTGCTCACTGAGCAGCACAGAAACAGCAGTTGGCTTGAAATGAAATGAGCTCGAGTTGAAAACCCTCATCTTCTGATATGCTGGGCAATTTCCTCATAAAAGTGTGAGAAAGGTTATTTGTATAAACATTTGATTCTCCAGCAGTGTACAAAGAAAGACTATCAGTAGCAGGAGGTGGCTGTGGTCACAGCTAAGCAGTCTTGGTGACCTTAGATTACTAACCTAGCCCTGCATTGCTCCTGGGCTCTTGTCAGCGTGTGAAACACCAGCGGGTTCTGTTCAGTCTCTGTGTGAAACTACTGTGTTGGATGAAGGAAATCTTCATCTGTGTGAATTTCATTTCAGCTGATAATGACAGCTGTTTGTTAAGTGCTTAGAAAACCAGCAAGAGCAAAAAGACTATCAGATGTTAGAGGTCAGAACAGAGCCCTGGGAAAATCTACAGCTGCAGCAGCACCTGTCATGTCAAGCTACTATTCATGTAGGTTAGGCCGTGTAAGGAAGGAAAGAGGAATAAATTCCTGTGGTTTCTTATGGTCCCATCTCAGTTCTGTTACTGCTCTTGGCATATGAGTATAGGCAATAGATTTAAGATTTCCAGTAAAGTAATTTCAGGCCAAATAATCCACAATGGAATTATTGAAAATCGTTGTTTAAGGGACTGCCAAGGGAAATGAGAGAAGTGCCACCCCTTTTTAACTGAATGGAAGGATGTTTTTGGAGAGTTATGTGGTAAGAGCCCATCTGTAGCATAGTAGCTTGGAGTTTTACAGTATTTTCTGCTATTGCTGCGACAGCAAACATACCTACAATGGTTTAGCAGAGAGATTAAAGCAAGGAAAGCAATTTTTACAGGGGAGAATTATAAAACAATGCCTCACAAGTGACAAGAAGCAGCTCTTCAAAGAATACCAATTTACAGACTGACAGTTAGCAAGAGTTTTTGCAACAGTGCCACCTGGCCTTCCTTTGGAAGAGGAGAGTGCAGCACACATACGCCTTGTTCAGGTGGAGCACCACAGAAATGCATTGTTTAAAACTGACTGGTATTTGTAATGAGGGTTAATGTTCAAGTCCAAATGCTTTTGCAAAATAGTTAGCACAGGTTACCTCTGAGCTGTGGCCTAGAATAAAATATAGGCACTCAGATTCAAAGGCATCCAACCTTCTTCCTGGAACAAACTATGACATTCTCAGAAGTTCTTGATTTGTAATCAGAACCCGTTAGATTAAATCAATGAGAGAGATGTCTGTGGATTTATTTACCTTCGTTAATGTCAAACTACATCAGACAATCAGGATTCAGTGTGAATCATTGGGAGAGGATGAAGGCATTTGTACTCCTTTAGCTCACCTAAGAAGGTCCTGCTTTTAATATTAAAGCAAAGTTCTAAGTCCTTCCCCAGGGGCTATAGTTATTTTACTGCTATTTACTCTGAGTACTTTTCTAATTTCTAATGCAGCTGTTCCTAAACTGCTGAAGTCTTACTGGGTAGTAAGAACTCTTCTCATGTTGGAAGCTTAAACAATTCATATTGCTCATCTGATCAGGAATGCTGTTTTTCTTCAGTGAGAGCTATAGTAGTTCATGTATTCATGTATAGTTCATGTATTCATTTTTTCTGACACCCCTGAGGAATGACTCCACTGTGTTACTGCTCCACAAAAGAAGGAAAAGAGGGAAGCAGCAAATATAGCAGCTTTCCCTGATCTGAGGAAGTTGCGCAAGGAATGTTCTTTATGATATCCCTAAGAGGAGCTGTTGGGCAAACCAGCTTAGTTCCATGTTCCCCAGGAGTTCTCCTTATTCATGACATTAGAAAGGACTAAGATTTGGTGAAGACTTCTTAGAAAATCTAAAGAAATATATATTTTCTAAGCTTTGAAAGGGAATGACATTTCATTAGCTAACCACATTCTGTTAAAATATTTCCAAAATATTTAGAATTTTCACAAGTGTTTATCTTGGTGGTTTTACTGCCTCTTCTCTTCCCCCTGTACACCCCAGTTTTCCACTAAAATTATAGAATGAAGGAACAATTAGAAAAACAATAAAGTATGATTTCAGACTACCCTGATTAATCTTCTCCAGTTTTGAACAACAATAATAAAAAATATAATCTTCAAAATAATGCAGATTTATCATTAAAGAAAGGATGCATTTTTTTTTTTTTTATTAACTTTTTGGGTTTCAGGAGTACTGGCAATAATTATGATGACTGGCTCAGGTCCCTAAAGAAGGGTGGTGTTGGTAGAGGGTCTTCTGTGCTAAGCAAAATACAACACTAAAATGAATTATTTGAGTTAAACCAACGCTGTTTCTCCATGGACACTCTTACACAGCTTTACTCCTGGTTTATGTTGCCAGAGATTAATTCAGGTGGGAAGAATAAGACTGAGATGTCTCCATTAGTTATGCTCATCTAGAGAAAATACCATGAAAAAATAATTTATAGTAAATGACCAGAAGCTTACGGGAGATGCTTGTGAAATGACATACTTGCTTTTAAAAACTGGAAGGATGACTGATAATTGGAAAACAAACCCTCGTCCAGATGGTGGTAGATGCTGCATTTCTCAGTGTCTTCAGATTGAGGAAATGTGTTGCAACTAAAGACAAGCTACTGGACCAAGTCAGAATTAAAGAAAAAATGGGTCAGACTAAGTTGACTAATAAACTTTTCTGACCATAAATTACAGGAATCTCCAAAAAAGTATGAAAATAGTAGGAAAAGTGTGGGCAGCAGCTGTCTCTGTCTAGCTCCAGCTGCTTATTCTCACTGGTTGTAGGCTCAGGACAGAGCACTTCTCTAATCCATGACAACAAAGAAAGTGAGACCTTTAGCTTTTTTGTTTTGAACTCATCTCTCTTTCTCTCTGAACTTCTTTGCCATTTCTATTAGGCTCTTTTTACATGGATAAATTTGGATTCCTTGTAGAAATTCTTCCATGTATGGCAGAAAAGAAGACCCATGGTTTCGACTTTATGGGATCTGCTTGGGACAGTTTCCACAGCAATAGTCACTATGAGTGGGAAAATGGCTCTTCCCATGAGTGGCTCCCACCAGTAACATGTGTTGGATGTTTCTGCCTGCCTGCCTACCTAGTTTTGGTACAAGAACAGCAGTTTGGAATGAGTATTTCTCCCTTTTTTTTTTGCAGTTGTTACATACAGGAGATAGAGTGAACCATTCATTTCATTATAGAATCACAGAACATCCCAGGCTGGAAGGGACCTTGAAAGATTGTCTAGCTCAACTCACTGAATGCACATCAAGAATAGAGCCAAAAGGCAGGCTCTATTCCCAAAACTTTGACAGTCATGCATAAATATATGTTTTCTACCAGCCTTTATTTCTTCTACTCTGTGAACTAGTTGCTTTCATCAGGTGTGCGAGGTTGTCCCAAAGCACAGCGAGGATTTGTTTGGCCAATGTATGTCTCTTAGCCAGCAATGAATGCAGCCAGAATGGTGGTGGAAAAGGAAATCAGGGAAGAAACAAAACTGCCACATGAACAACCAAAGCAACAACCCTCTAATCGTGTGAATTAACTTTTAATCTTCTTCTCCATAGACATGTGTGTTAGCCATAGATTGACAGCTGGCTTTCTGTAGTGAATTCCAGTCAGGTCTGCTGCTCAGTTTAATTCAAAGCCACATCCCGTTTCCCAGCTGGTGCTCCACAGCTGAGGATCAAACACATCTTTGAGACCTGAGTCTGGTCCATACAGCTAGGTAAAACATATGGCTGTTGGCCTCTTAGCTTTGTAAAATATTCTAAAACGAAAAAGGTTGTTGGCAAGCCAGTTTGCCCATGAATTCTCCTTGTGACAGGAATACTGACTCAAGGGTGATTTATATATTGAAGACCAAAAGCATTTTTCCTATGCAATTTACTTACTCTTGCAATCCTTTTGGCCTCGGTGCTGTAAGTCTGTGTATCCTCACTTTCACCTAAGCTTTCTGTGTCAACCCTTACTATCCAGCTTTTCCAAAGAAAAACATGCATTTTGAGGGAGTATTCCTTTCAGTTTAATTTACTTTTATTCACATTCTTTACTATCATATGGAAACCAACCTCTCTACAGTGGTTTAACCTGTACTGCCTTGTTTTAGTCACTTGTCAAAGTAAACCTAAATATTAAACTATTTCACTGTTTTAAGAGCAATTTCTAAATACAGCCTCTTTCCACCCTCCTGTGTTTTCATTCTGAATGAAACTTTTGCTTTACTTGACTAGCTCCAACATTTTTGTTATCATATAAGAAGTACATTGTCTTAACAACCTCAAATTGAGTATGAAACAGCAGAAAACTTCTCAATATTTAAGCAGAAACAAATTCTGTTCCACGTGAATAAATCACGTGAACTGCCTTTTGCACTCAGAAGGTCTCACTCACTGATCTCTAGAATTCAAATTGTTTTAAATCCCAGAGTACTTGAAAGCCTTTATGGCCTCCCTTGAAATAAGTGTAACTGAAGCTGAAAAGAGCCTGAAGGTAAAAAAACGAACTACTAAGCCTTAAATACTAAAAAGAACAAGGCACTATCTGAATTTCTTCCACAGAACATCAAAAGCAATTAAAAAGTCCTTGGTTGCCTCTGCCTACAGTCTGTGGGATCAAGATTCACTAGGTTATGGGGTGCTTTTGGTGTTTTGGTTTGGTTTTTCAGGGTGAAGGGAAGAGGAGATTATGGAATAAAAACAGCTGTTGAATTTTGTCATATGTGGTAATAAGCTCCTTTCCTCTCCCACCCAATCACATAGGGAAAACCTCAATATTTCATCCAGATGATCAGAATCCAGAAGAGCATTCCACAGTAGCATTTCCTTGACAAGAGGTACAGACATTGCAAAGCAAAATGAGATTGCTTTTGCAAGTAGTTCTCCCACATTTTTTCCTGAACCCCGTGATCTAAAGCACATCAGAGGTATCCACCTTACTCTGACATTTCTTCAGTTCCTTAGAAAATTATGGCCAAGGCTGTAAACAGGTACTGAGAGAAAGCAGAAGCCTGCTGAGGGACTTGAGTTCAGACATTCAGTGCTAAAAGCACCTGACACGATGGAAAATGTCAGCAGTTACCTTCTGGATCTATTCACAGGTTTTGGATTCCACTTCTGTTACAAGAGTTCAGGATGGAGGTGACAACTGCATGAATCACTGGGACGACATGTCCATCTACAAGGAAATGACGGAGTTTCCTAGTGAGCTGAAAGTGAGAGAAAGTATTTCTGGGAATTGCTGCAAATTTGATCATCCGTGTCTAACGAGGAGTCAGCCATAACTCTGATGAATAAGAGCTATATATCTTTGAGGAAAGGTGATGACAGTGTTTTGGCCAACTCTTCAAAATGTTTCTCCTTTTAGCCAGACACACTTCAGTCTTGCCTGGGTTCAGCCTGAGCTGACTGTGCTTCACATACACAGTTTCCTGTAAGCATTTTGACATGGTACGAGTGGTGGTGGTTGTATTGCTCAACAGGGGGTGTACAGGAGGACAAAGAAGACAAGGTGAGGTGGACATGGTAACTGTGAGATAGCTTACATTAGGGCAGAATTCTCTTCTAGGTACTTCACTAACTCCTTAGCAACACCAACAGCCTCACTGTGCACCCTGAGCACTTAGTGAAAGGTGCCAACCCGTGTCTCCTGGTAGGAGTTTACCTGTCCAGACTGAACTCGGTTGTGCTAATGGGGATCAGCTGGCAGAGCCTCCTCCAGGAGCCCTTCTGGATAAGGCCTTGTGACACAAGGTACATCAGAAGACTCTCCTTACTTTGGCATAGCTATGTCTACCCTGTGTTGTCAGTAGGTCAAATATAAACAGGCTGCCCTGGCCAGGAGAGATTCCCCACACACACTTCTGTCCTCTGAACATGCCTGCAAATCTCTGCAGTACCAACCTGCCATTCAGAAGGTCTGATCATCTCAAATAAATGACCAGATTTCAAAAGCCCCAGCACTCACACAGGAGACAGAAAGAAGTTTTCTAATCTGAATAAACCAAAACTCACTTTGATGGCAATGAGAGCAGTAGGAATCTTAGCCTGTGCCTGAGATGGCCCAAAGGACCTGAGCTCCAAGAATAGGAGCTCTGCACAGGGCTGATAAATCCTTCAGAATACATCCTTCATTGCTGCAGCCTCAGACTTTGGTACAGCAAAATCACCAATAGGGGCCTTCAGCTATTTTTATATGATATTAATGCAACCAGTGGGTTCTCAGATTGCAAATCTGAAACTGCCATCTGCTCAGTGTCCCTGCTTTCGGAGGGCTTGTGTGCTCTTTTTTTTTATTCTGCCTAACCCACATTCTTGATGCCATTGAAGTCAAGAGGAGTTTATTGTTAAAGGTGACCATAGAGAAACGACCTGCAGAAGTTGATAAATTGAGTACCTGTAGTGCAAAGATGCTTCATAATGAATCAAAGAAGAAAATCAAAGTTTAAGAACAACAAAATATATGCTGGTCAGTATTGCTGTGCATTACACTGTTGCTGAGAGGATGAAAAACAGGTGAAATATGAATGCTGTTAAATGAAATACATATAACAACATTTAAGAGTGCTAAATAAATTGGTTTTTTTTTTACTTTAGTTGAAGAATTGTAAACTGAAAATAATGTCCCATTTGTGTGAGGAAAAATGCTCTAAATTAGAATTGTTTAAGAAAATCTGTGCAAATCCAAACTATTCCCAAAGAGAGAACAAGTCACGAAAATATTTTCTCCTAAAAATCACTATACTGTTTACACTTTCCTACTATGTATTTTTCTCCTCCTACAATTCATCCATAGTCTTCAAACTTGCAATCTCAGGATAATAATTTTCACAGTGCATGCAAGCAGTATGGTCTGTGGGACTTGGTATATGCTGAAAAAAGCAAGCTGTCCATTCAGTTGTTTGGTGGGCTGAAAGTTAGTTAATGGCTGCTCTGAACTTCCAGTTTTGGAGGTTTCCTTTCAGTCTTTGTTTCACAGCACAGCCATTGAATTGGATTCAAATGGACGTCCATAGTATATGCATTCTTAAAGCACAATTTAATACTTAAAGCTGAGACATCCAACCTCTAAGACAAATAAAATACTTCTACTTTTTTTTTTTTTTTTTTAATATGGATAGATGTTCTTTCAAATATCAGATAATATAAATTGGCAACCAGTAATATACTGTATCAGTAATTTCTCCTACTTGTTACTTAATACCTATATAGGCAAGAAAGGGGAAGAGATGGATGGAGGGGAGGGGGTAGACTGGACAGATGATGGGGACTTCTAAACATCTGTTACATTTCCAGAATTCCATTCCTGGTAAGATTTTGAAATGTCACAGCTGCTGCCCTTTTGCTTGCATGATTATTTCTCCAGCTGTGTGGAAATTCTGCAAAACCATTTTGTGATCTGTCACAGAAAATATTTTGATTCAACAATCAATAACATAGAAGTTCCTACTAAATAGTATTACTTAACTCTGGTGTTAGAGTGGGTATAAAAGAATTTGTTGATTCTTAATCATTGTATTATGGTGTTTATAATGTGTTTTCCCAGCGAAGTTGCATTCCTTATTCTTTTAAGAGTTTACAACTTGATTCTTTGTATCTCTTCTATACACTAAAGCCCAAGTTAAGGGAAGGGTTAAAAGGCAATTAAGGGTATAGACTTTATCTTTCACTGGAGACTGATTTCTGGCTCTGTGCTATGTGCAGGGATAAACCCCCTGCAAATCAGAAAGAATTTTTTTGAGCAATAGACTTTAGAAGTGGCTACTCAAGTACCTGAGAAATGAAAATGGGTAAGAGGGAAAAGTTATCTAAAGAGAGCTGTGAGGCTGGAAAAGTCTGGGAAAGCACTACAGGGAAGTTATTCCAATTGCTTTATAAATACTTCCCCTGATGGTTCTGGGTTCTTTTGCAAAATGTCTCAGTTATCAAACCCTGCAGAGACACAATTCTGCCATTTCTCAGACAGGGCTGACTGCTGGCCACCTGACAAACTGGTGCTCCACAACAGTAAGTGGTCACTGACCTGCCAAGTAAAGCCAGTGGGCTGCAGAAGGGTGAGGGAGGCTCACTTCAGCTCCCCATGTTGTCGTGAGAGACTGCTCAGAGCCACATCCAACCTGGCCTCAAACACTTCCAGGAACGGGGCATCCACAACTTCTCAGGGCAAACTGTTACAGTGCCTCACCACCCTCACAGAAAAGAATTTATTCCTAATACCTAATCTAAACTTACTATCTTTCAGTTTGAAGTCATTCCCCCTTATCATTACATGGCCTTGTTGGCCTCTCCCCTACTTTTCTTGTAAGCTCCCTTCAGGTAATGAAAGATCTCAGTTAGGTCCTCCTGAAACTTTCTCTTCTCCAGGCTGAACAAACCCAGTTGTCTCAGCCTCTCCTCACAGGAGAGGTGCTCCATCTGTCTGATCATCTTGTTGGGCCTCCTCTGTACTCACTCCCTCACCCTGCTGCCCACTCTGCTTTTGGATGCAGCCCAGAAGACCTTTGGCTTCCTGGGAGGCGAGTGCACGTTGTTGGGTCATGTCCGACCAGTCTGTCTCCTCCACCAGCAACCTAAAGTCCTTCTCCCCAGGGCTGCTCTCACTCTGTTCATCCCCAGCCTGTACAGGTATCGGGGGTAGTTGTCCCAACCCAGGTGCAGCACCTTGCACTTGGTCTTGTTAAACCTCATGAGATTCCTATGGGCCAACATCTCATGCTTGCCCAGGTCCCTATCAGTGGGATTTAAGTTAAAGCAAAGTAATTTCTGTTTTCTCGTGTTTGCCCTGTGCTAGCACAAAAAAAAAGAGCCAAGCTCCCAGACTCTCTGGCACAAATGTGTATCATAGACCTTGACAAAATAGTGATTACTCCTTCCAAATTACATGAAAAAATGGAGAAAAAAAGAGAACAGAAACCTAGAAGGAAGCATGACTGCTTGTCTCCACAGCCAAATGTTTTCTACCATCTCGTGATACTGCCCCACAAGATTAGAATATGACCTCTAAATGTTACTTCTCTTCAGTCAGTCTTCAGGGGAGAAGCTAATGGCTAGCTGGAGATCAAGAGGGAATCCTGTCACACACACAAGTACAGGAACAATGTTACACACCTGGCTATGAGTACATACCTGGCTAAGAACATTAAATACCTGTCAGTGTTCATTATCTTAACTTACATCAAATTATTGACTGTGTCTGAAAGCAGGAAAGTAGGCTAAAATGGATAGACTTTTTTTTTTTTTTTTTTTTTTGAGGAAATTATGCAAAACTACTGCTGGTAACAATTGCCCACAGATTTCCCAGCCTGTCATTACAAAGATATTGAGGAGATACAAAACTTGGCGAAAGAAATAATTTTCAGATAGATGCTTTCTCACCTCACTGAAGAATGTCTTTAAGAAGAATTATTTAATCCTCTCAGAAAACTCATATTTTCTGGCTATTTTTTTCCCATAAAAAAGGGTTCCTAAGGGTCAGTTCTTTAGACTCCTTCCATTAATACTTGCAATACATGTAATGAAATCCCAGGATATGACAGATTTCCCAGACTGACCAGACTTCTATGGTTACATTGGATTAATTTCTTAGAAAAAAGCTACATTTTTTGTAATTTGTTTCATAATCTGACACATAAGGTCAAATATTTTGCCAAATTCGTGGAAGAATTATGCTGAATTAATTGGGGTTTTGCAAGATGTTAGTGGGTGCAAGATGAAACTATTGCTACCATTTTAAAAACCCTATTTGTTTGAAGTACTGCTGAGCTTCACAGTTATTCTTTATGCTCTGTATGGAGCTTTGGGAAAATAAACAAGTATCAGACTCTGACCCCATGTTGCACTTATTCAGTCTTTCAGATTTGCATCCAAAACTCCTTACTGATATGCATTTTCACATGAAATCATGTGGGAAACATAAAAAAGAAGGGTTATCAGAGACTAGCAAGGGAAGATCACAATCTGAGAAACAAGGATTTAGTACTACAAGTGGGATATAATCCTGCATGCATTTCCTTCTGTCAAGCCTCCTATGATAATATATAGTGAGATAAATCAGGATGTAGATTCAAGTATGGGTGATAATTTGTCTGTCTTTCTTCAATATCCTGCTGGTAAATGTAGTTTATCAAGGGATAAACCTAGATGTGACTAAGTGACTTACTCGTTTTTCTAGAACTCTTTCAGTATTGGAAGTTGATACTGTGCAAAAAATTTTCAAGGGGAACAAGAGCTGGAGCTTCCCAGGAAATGAATATGCTGGAGAGGAGACATTTGACAGGCTGTCTTCTACCTACAGACTGTGCATTTGTCACAGAGAACAAGTTGCTTTGCAAGAGAAGAGGAAGAGAGTTTAAAAGAAAACAACTGTGTTACCTAAACATAGTCATGACAGCCTCAATTGACACAGGAGGGATTAAGGATTTCAAGACAGAAAACTGAAGGCCTTAGGGAATACCCCAAGCATTGGAAGGTCTCAGGACACCTGTGTTTACATGAGTGAATCCCACCCTGACAATCAAATGAAGCAGCAGAAGGGTTCTGGTGAGCAGAGAGACATCTGAGGTGGAAGGACAAGGCCTTGAGAAGACAGAGTATACCCACAACATTCTCTTCTAGAAACCTTATGGGACTAAACACCTTATCATAGGAGAAAAGAAACAAGATAAGAGTGGAGAAGATAAAATGGGGAAAAAAGAGCAGAACTTCATCCAGAATACAGACAATCTAACACAGGGCAAAACAGGCAGTAGAGAAACATGTTCTGGATAGGGGATATGAAAGGTGAGGAGCAAAGAGAGAGGTAGATCTACTTTGGAGAAACATGTACAATCCACCAATTTCAAAATACATGAAGTAATATACTCTGCTTCACCAAAGTAGTGTCAAGTACTTTTTAAACAGTTTTCCTTGAAAAAGATAAATCGCTAGTTTTTGCAGCAATGGCGAGGATGATCTCTTAAAACTTTGCCCAGTTTTCTCATAAGCTTTCAGAAACATTCAGTTTCTCCTTGTCTCTTCTGTATCACAGCCAACACGTTTCCAGACAATGGAATTAAAAGGACATGAACTAGACAGTTTTTAGGGTAAAGAAAGAAACCACATAAGAGAGAAAATGGACAAAAAAATTTACAGGGTTTTCATTTTTATCTCTAAACAATCCAGTGGGGAAAATTGTTTCAGGAGTCCTCTCTCTGAAGTAAGGACAAATGCAATGCTGTAATTAAGACAGAAAGATTACTAGTTAACTCTAATTACATTTTGATTTCTACTATTTTTTATGGTTCATTTTTCTTTGAAAGCTATTACTCACTGGAATGAGCCTGAACAGCTGTGAGCCTTTCTTGGTGATATGGCTTAGGAAATACTATCATTTGAACTGATTAAGTGTGCACATTCCACTTGTCTTTATCTCATTAAATTGTAATACACAATACACTGTACACACAGGAAAACACACAGATCACATGCACAGGAGACAATCACTTGAGAACCAGAGACACTAGGCTTTCTGGAGGCCACCTGGGGTTAATTCCCACATAGCACAATCCATATCAGTTTAATAGACCTCATAAAACTGGGATTAAGATTTCAGCCCTATATTAAGGTATATGACATACTTTCAGCTATTTTAAAAATGAAAGAGAGAGAGAGAGAAGAACATTTTCTTAGAAGAAAATGCAGGGCACGATTTACATTATGAGACTTCCCTTTTCTAGGTAATATAGTCTTTTGCCCAGTGTTCTATGTAGGAGGCAGCAGCCTATCTGAAAGGGTTGCATCAGGATGTAATTTTCTTCCCCTAAAATAGAGATTAAAACCTGCCTAGTAAAAGATCACCAGAATCCAGGACATGTTGCACCTCCAAGATACAACATTTTACTGATGGTATTTCAATTCTTTATGAGACAATGGTTTCCAGTGCAGCTTAAATTTAAAAAGAAGCAGGGAGGGGTTGCCTTTTACAGATCTCTCTTCTATGATGTTGCTCCTCCCTCTAGACCACATAGCATGAAAGAATACCTGTGTGTCATCTTCGGTTTTCCTACCTTTCTTGCTGACCTATGTTGTGGACCGTTGCAGCTCTTAGATCTATTCTTGGTAAATACAATGATTCAGAAAAATGTATGTTTCCTACATGAATAACAAAATACTAAGTCCTGTTACACTCCATATCCCTTATGGCACTTGGTGCTTGGTGTGCTGAAGTTATGGACAGAAGTCAAATATTAACAATCTTTAGAGCCTTTTCAAATGCCGAGGCTGTTTTGCCTAAGGTCACAAATTATGCAAAACCATTTTCTTAATGAAAAAAGTATTTCAAAATCCCGCTTGAGTGCCACATATATGGATGTCAGGTTATTCTCCAGTGAACTCACTGAAAATCTCAAAGCCTCATTCAGTAATGCCCCGCCTGTCTCTGTTAGCCTGGGTCAGTTGCCATGGCATCTGCACAGCTCTTTAAAAACCCAAAGCCAGTGTAAGCTACATCTGAGTCAGCTCAGTGCCTGACCTGACAAAAATACTGTTGCCTAAAACTGGGCACTCCTAGTAGATTTTACCTGAAGCCAACTAGTTTAATCCAGACAATAACACTACTAAGGCAAGACAGTGCATGTAACAGTTATGAACAATAAAATAATTATTTTTGCCACTGCACTTGTCAAAGAATTAGAAGGTGCCTCTGTGTCATAACACCAGGTGTCAGAGAAGCTGGTAACTAAAGAAAAAAATAGTACACCAATGCACCAACAAGTCCCTAGTACCCAGAGTAAAGGATCTGAGAGCTTTTTTTTTTTTTTTCCCTGAATTGGGCAAGGATTAAAACTTCAGTTTTGTCTTCATTTAGATGTTTTCCAAAAATACGTGGATAGGAAACACAGGTTTGCTAGGAAGGAAGTGGGTGACGGAGAGTGTGGTCAGACAAGTAGTGCTGATATGGCACATTTATCTCCAGGGAAGTGATGGAGAGATGCCTGTTCAGGAGAGGACTATGCTCACCTCCAAAGGGACATCTGTATTCATTTTTCAGCATGTGTGTAATCTCATTCAATGTCTAGGCTTGTTATAGATTTTGTGACGGAAGGAAAAACACCATGAGAAACCGAGGCCAACAATTTTGTTTCTCAAGTCTCTGATCACCCCTTGTCCAGCTCCTTCTCCTGCCAATAAAAGCAAAAGAGTGTAGTGCTTGAGTGTGTAATAGTGGGAGTCAGAATTCATAAGCACTTAGAGAAATTCCTCCTAAAATTTTAGTAGATACTAATGATTTTGAACACCACATTTCATCCAAAACACTGTGTTTTCTATTTTTAGCACATTAAACTATGTCTTCCTAAAGCAGTCACTATTAAGCCCTTTTTGCAGTATGCAAAAGAGAAGATTTGTCTGGTAAATTTTAATTTTTTTTATAGTATCATGAAGGGAGGGCTTTTTTTTGTTCTGTGTGAACAAATGCCTATTTATTCAGTCATTCACAATTGACAAAATAATAAAAAGTGTACATGTTACGTGTTTAAATGGCAGTAGTAAGGAGTGTCTTGGGTCATTTTACCATGCCCCAGATTCCAGTTTTAAAAAAGCAGGGACTGGGCATGTCCTGCTGCTAATTCTGCTTTTCTAACCATTTGAGTCTGGAGAGCTAGAGGTGAATGACTGCATCTGGCAAGGAACTTTCTTTTGCTCCCCAAAATGTCGAAACCTCAGAAAATTCTCCTAGCCTTGCATCTAGGGCTCAAGTGGGAAAGGTCTCAGATGCAATCTAACAGCGTCCTAACCTAGGAGAAAGATGAGCACCCCGTGTGAACCAAACGCTGCCCATTTGACTCTGTGATAGCCAGGCCTTCTGCATGCCTATTAATTGAAAAAGCACACATGCAGGCATATGCAGGTTCCTTTGGAACATTCTGCCCACTGGAAGAGAAGAAATCTGCCTTTCACATGAAGTCATTTTGCCAGTGTTTTGAATAGTATTTTCCGCATGTTTTTTCTATGAGATCAGCAGTCATGCCCTACTGTTCCACATTATCAGCCTTTTTTTTTCCACCCTGTGTTTTACATTAGCAAATCAGCCAGCTCTGAGATCATATTACGTAAGTCTCTTGTTTTCTTTTTTTTTCAATTTCTGTGTTTCTCTAATTAATAGGAAGTGGCTCTCCATGAAGGCCTAGGGATGACAAATGGCTTCCTTTCCTCATTTGTGCACAGCTCAGCTGCGAGCCCATTGTTCCTTGAGCTGCTCTTTCCCAGTGCTGCCAGCCCCAGGGCTGTTGTGCTTCGCAGAGCGAGAACCACTCCAGGAGCAGGACAACCATGTCGTGAATACATTTGTCCCTCACCAGCCAGAGGCCCATGTGACAGAATACAAACATGCACACAGTAAACTTTGACCTGTAATTTTGGCCCTCCCCAGGGAGGATTCACCTCAGTTGACATTAACCAACTCAAAGACAGCTGTGTGAGCTGTCAGACTGGTTACTGAGGCTTCCTCTCTAACCAGTGGGGAGCATTCAACCCGTCTGAGGTGGATGAGGGTTTTCAGGGGGTGCCTACTTACCGCTGGCTGCAGAGCATACTGAGGCAGCTACTAAATTGAACATCTACTTTTCAGATGGCTGAAGTGTTATGATATTAATTCCATTGCACATGGTTTCCTGCACCAATTGAAGCCTGCTTTGAGAGAGAAATGCCTTCTTTACCCCGCAGTCTAAGACAATCAACATTACCTCCATTTTCTATTTTGAAGCTGTTGCATGGCTTTCTTTTCTCTCTCTTTCTGTCATTAATGGAACTGGTAAATATTTTGCAACAAATCATGTAATTCCATGAAATGAAAATTTTGGAAACAAATAGTGACCTCCTTCCAATTTTCTTCCAGTGCATATGCTTTTCAAAGTTCAATGACTGCGCCTTTTTCAAACAATTGGGTAAGGATATTCAATAATTAAAATTCTAAGGCTGTGCGTTAGTGTGGTTTGGATCCATTCACCATAGAGAATTTTTCCTGTTCTGTGGCAGAATAACAACTAGAGGTTATTTGCAATAACTAATTTAAATTTGCTCAGAACTGGTTTAAAAGCATGGCAGTGGTCTGTTATAATGACTCAGTTGCATTGCAATAATTTTGAGCTGAGATGGAATTATTTAATATGCTGAAATATGATTGAGATTATCTTGTCTAAAAATTAAGTTCTGTGAGTTGAAAATTTATTTTCTGCAGATGAACCCTAATATGCACTTAAAATTCATATTTTCTAAGAATGCTATTAGTGAATTTATTTGCTACAATAGTCCTGAAAAAAAAAAAAATTAGAGCAGAATGATGTATTGGAAATACATTTGCTACATTTGTTCAGCAAGTTAGAAGCTGAGCATTAACAGAGAATTAACAACGGGTTAAAAAAAAAGGGAAATGTTGAATTTTATTCCCATTACATTTCTTCCCAAACAAAATGTTGACAACCATTTGGTTGTCTCAAGGTGCTATGAGGGAATAGTCATTTCAAGTAAGGCCATTCCCACTTGCATATTGAAGTCTGAAGATAATTTCTGATTTTTATTTGGGAAAGAAATTCTTGAGTACTGCCAGTTATTTTAAAATAGGGCTGGAATAATTAGAACTAGGTGGTGTCACAGAACAGAACACATACAAAATAGCTGTTAAAATGAGACATCATATTGATGAAGCTCAGGAGACAACAGCCTATGTTACATCCGTGGTCTTCTCTGAGCTTCTTCACTGAGAATCCTTCCCTAAGAGTCCTGGCCACAGCACCCTTCCAAAGAATCTGGAATCTCTTTTGCCTTCCTAGCCTTATCCTCATGTCTTGACAGAAAGTGAGCTGCCTTCCAGCGGGCAATTCTAATGTGCTACTTCTTTCTTGTTCTTCCTGGGTTTAAATTTTGTTATTCCATATTCCCGTAGAATTCCCATGGGCTGAGATTTCCTAAGCTGTCTTCCATGAAATGAAACAAACTAATATTCTCTATCCCCTTTACTAATTGGTCACAAAATCCAAAGGGTAGAGCATTAGACATACTTCAATTATTGAGGTGAGTAAAGGAAATGGGATGTGTCAGAACAGGTACTTTGGTCTCTGGCAGCTAAATGCTGTAGGAGCACATGCTGCTGAGAGTTACTAGAAGGAGGATCTGTTCCACAGAGGTGTGCTGGTAAGCTGATTTAGCAGCTGTGCCTAGATACAGGTCCAAACAAATAAGGATCTGAAAGCTGGCTCCAAATCAACAGCCTGGTGACCGTTCAGCTAGACTTAGAAAACATTTTGTTCCAAGGATTTTAGTGCTTTCTATTTTCTGCAGGAAAATCTCCACTGAATTACTGTTACGGACCTTTCACCCAACAGGAAAATAAGTGATTTCTTTGCATTCTGAAAAGTTGATTTAATACCGAATCCTAGTTGGTAATTTGGCAGTGGTACAGATAAACTCCCACAAATTTCAGAAGTGACTGTTCAAAGAGGGTGACAGGCATTAGTATGCTTGGCAAAAAAAGAAAACAACCCACACTGATAACTCAGCACATTCTTCTGTGTTTTCTTTGTCAGGTTCTCTACTGGAAGCATTTTGCTTCCACACTCACAGAAATTCCATTTTGGTTGCTAGACCTTTGCCCACACTAGAGAAAGCTATGCCAGCACAGGAGTAAAATTACATCCAGAACTGTAAGGGAAGTAAAACATCCAGGAACATTCCTCTTTCAAAAGTTACTGGTGAGAATGACAGGCAATGTCTCCTGAGTCTTAGAAAAGCTCTGAAAATTTTTGTTTCCAAAGCTCTATTTCCAGGAGCCTGTTTGACTAATGCAGATCTCTGAGAATGAGAATATGTTTAGATATTTTCCTTAAAAAAGCAACACCAGTACTGCATCTTCCCCAACAGGAGCAATTCCTAGCTAAAAGTAATAATTATCAGCAAACCCCAGAAATTAAAGGAAATTGTTTGAAAATATATGCCCAGTCCCAATTGTTAGGGAATTAAAATTTCCTTATTCCCTTGAACAGGCATGTCTATCAGCCTGACAATCTGTTAGATGAAACAGTTCCAACTTCTAGTTGAGGAATCCAGAGGTTTATAGGATTTATAAAGTAAATCTGAGGTTTTTAGGTCACTAGACTACATGTGGCCTACTTTGGTAATGACTAAAAAGTGCTATCACCTCTGCAAGTGATTGTGTTCACATTGATGTTCATGGCGGTTTATGCAACTTGAATGGACTAAGTTTATTTTTGTCAGAAAATGGTGATGGTCTCACTTCATTATCTGGAGAAGGTAGACAGCTCCAACACAAAGAACTCAAGTAAAAAAAGAAATATCATCATATATCAGAATGGAAAAGCCCAATCATCAGGATCACACACAATTTGTGTCAGGACAAACGAATATTCTCTAGGCTTATGAGTCTATTATCATTCACAACATTAGAAAAAGTCAAAACAAAAAGGAAAAAGAGGCTGGGAAAATTTCTGTCCTTACTATTGTAAGCCATGCACAACACCTGGAAATGCTTAGGATTCCAATAGCATCTCAGAATACAGCTTTTTTTTTTTCTTTCTTTTACAAGCCATACTAGTATTATTCACCCTATTTTTTATCTGAGCAACATAGACTGGCAAGTACTCTAAACATTTTGGGAGATAGTCACTCAAATTTTGCTTTACCCAGGCTTAAAGCATTGCTATTTATTTTCTTGGATTAATCTCTTCCCTGGGGACAGAGCATCACAGTAAATGTCACCCTCTGAGAATACTAAATAATTGATAACTAGTTTATGTCTAAAAAACAATAGAAAAGGACACTTAGTTAATCTCAGTTAACTCACCCCAGTTATTACTCTAATATCAATGTGTACCACTGAGAAGCAATTTTTTAAGTCAGACACCAAAACTACGCATAGAATAACTATTTCCCCTGGATCCATTGCAAATTTTCTTTGTTTCATGTTTATTTCATTAACTAAATCAGTTACACGCAGTAATGGAAAACAATTTATTAAGGATTTATTAGAAAGAAGATACTGCAGACTCTCCCCTACAACATGGTATTTAACTATCTTGCTGGCCTGGGCTTCCTTGAAGTAATAATTGTGCTTTCTTTTGGACAGTTTTTCTTAAAATTTCTTCTGAAAACTTCCATTTGCTGCAATGCTCATAATGTCACAGTGCAGTAAGAGCAGAGCTGCTCAGTTCTGCCACGTGAGCATGCAGTGTTTAGTTGTGTCCTTGTGCTCTCCTGCTCATCCACCCTCTACACCTGGACAAGGAGGTGTCTGATGCCAGGCTGGCTGTGTTTGCATTGTTTGCACAGGGCCTAATCCCCCAGAGTCCCTGTCTGCAAGCATATGCCTAAACTCTCTAACTTAAATAAAATAAATTTTAAAAAAAGTTCGAAAAAGGAGAGCTTTGAAGTTAATTTTGAAGACAGGAGGAGTCACAAGTCACTGGAGAAGCCAAGCCCCTGGAGAAGAGCCTGCCTCTAGCTCAGGCCAAGGTGAATTTTGGGTGGGAAACAGGACAGGCTCAGTAAAACAGGAAGGTTGGCAGTTACAGGGGACAAAGGAGAGGCCTTGCCAGTCCACATATTTTGTAGCCAGGCCAGCTGGACTTGATGGTAGACTGCTCCAACAACCTGAAAATTCTGTGCCAGACAATTTCAATAGCGAAATGAAGATTTTTATAAAATGAAGCAGAAAAATATTACCACGCACTCTGCTTATCTTCCTGCAGAATTTACCACACATTATTGCCGTTTGCAGCTTACTACTTTTGTCCCTGTGGCAGCTTGCAGAAGTCACAAATGAGAGAGGTGAGGGTGTTATTATCTCACTGTGCAGCCAGTGGGGTGGGTGAGTATGGGGAAGAGTTAGGGCATGAGTACAGAGGCAGTACGGAGCAGTGTCACGCGCTCAGTAACAGCTCAAGTGAAATAACTGGCAGTGTGGATGCTGACACAGTTGCCTCAGTGATGAAAGGTTCTCAAGTTATTTGAACAAGTCACACCTGAAACTTTTTCATTGTGCTGTTTACAAATCCAGGAAAATACAAGTGTTTTGGTTCAACCCAGTTTTTTTCTTTATAACCAAGAACAAGAATTGGATTTTGGCTTAAAGCTCTTACTTTGGAAAACAGTTTTGTGCTATAGAGCACATTCCATAGTGTGTGCCAAGGCTGCATGAGTGCAGGTCACCTGCAGCTGCAGCTCTGGTATTAGACTACTAAGACATTGCTTAAAAACCAAACATGCTGTGACCATGTCTTTGAACAGGCCTTATTTCACTTTAGCATTAAAGGTTAAAATTCAAACCAGCATATCCCTCAGTTGATGTTTCCTTTAGCCTTTGATGTCTGTTTACTGTTCCACATACCTGTTTCTATTTTAGGTCAGAGAGCATTTGTATGTAGGTAAGAGTATACATATCTGAGAGACTATTTCTGAAGGGATATTATAGAGGGTAATTTTAGGTCCAGGACACATACTGAGAAGTGGACAGGCTGCCAGAAGGATTATAAAACCAGCCATGTGTTTTCAAATCCAAAGGACAGGTTTCAATTAAGCAAAGCTAGGTTTGGCTGTGAGAGAAATCCAGTGCCAGGTAGACAAGGCTGCTCTGATCCCTCTCCTGCCCCATCCGCCCTTCCCATTTTCTACTTTTGGCCAGTTATGAAATGAAAATTTGCTCTGAACTTGCACAAACCCTTGCAGCATGACAGTCTATGGAAAGGAGTTCCAAGGTGAAAGGTTTCTATATAGCTGACAGACTAGATTGGTGCAAGGGCATGTCAGAAGCTGGCCCATTGCCAGGAAGATAACCTACCAGTCGATATTCTGGAACTCACTTGCATTAAACAGGCAGGAAGATGCTGTGTATTTTGCCATTGTATAGGTTCTGACTCGGTGCCAAAATAAGCTCCTGAAATGGATGCACAGTGCAGCATCTAAAACACTGCACTGTCCCAACTGCAGTAAAAGGAAAACACTTCTTTCCCTGTTGCTATGTACTTTGGCAGATATCCCATCCAAAGAATTGTGCTCAAAGTACTCTGGAAACACCTGCCAGGAGACTACTTGGGAATGTTGTTTAAACAAGCCTACCTGCCAACTTTCCAGCACTGTTGATTTTGCAGTACCAAAAAACGTGTCCTATTTTAAAATGGGCTTGATGGATAACAGGAACTGGGCCATAAGGATGAAGCACAGAATGTGCTTAAAATCTGCTTGCAGTTTCTGAATCTGCTTAAAGTATATAACTGTCTAATGTACAGACGTTTCAATATGTAGCAGTGTACATGGTTGGACTCCTGACAGGAACAGATACGTAATAATGGTATGTGTTGATGTTGTGTGAGGAGAGGAAGGATATGTTTTTCCTACAGCAATTTACTCTAAAAGAGCTTCCACATAATTGTTTTCTGATAAGATATATTTTTAAGTGTGTGTACAATATTTTTAGTAGAGCTATAAAAATTTGCAGGGCAAAGCTTTCAAGTACAGTGTTTGTTCTCAGGAGAGGTCATGCAAAAGGAGTGGTAAAGTAACCTTTTGCCAGATTTGTCAGTGAAGGGAAGAGAAGGTGCAGACAGATAGAAAAAATATCCTTTCTGGACTTAGTGTGCACACAAACACATTGACATGGCCAGAGTTAATCTGGTAGTGATGAAAATACAGTCTGCTTCATTAACATTAGTCAGTGCAAAGACATATTGATAGATCTTCTAATGGGGACGCTGAATTTCCTTCCATCCCTACCATGCTCATATTTCTGTTTCTCCATACAGTGTGTTTATTTTCAGATGTAGGTAGCTCAGTGTCCATTTAGTTAAATTCCCTCTGGTCCCTTTGAGGATTTCAGAGATCTGTTAATGTTCTTGTTCTTGGCCCACTCTAACACGTTCTTGTGCTGGAGAACTTGAATCCCATAGCAATTTTCTGTGTGTGAAGGTCTGTGAGGTTCTTCCACCCCCCTTTTTCTAGTTCTAGTAATAGCCTTAGTCCATAAATTTAATCTCTTCAGAGAACTTCAGCAAACATGGAAAATGTCTCTCTAAAGGATCATCTTAGGCACAAGGAAGAGGCTCAGCCTCCCTGACTCAACCATCCTCACTGTGCAAGTTCAGTCCTGCAATAACTCCAAGAAAGGCTGCATCAGAGTCCTTGCTGATCCATGGATATGCCAAAATGCTTAAATCTAAAGTTGCAATTAACCCTCAAAAGCATGCAGCAAATCAATGAATGTTCATCAATGTGGCAAACAGCGAGTTCTATCAAGCTCTCTCAAAACTTTCCCAATGTTGACCCACAGCAGTGAGGAGTCCTTCTGCCACTTGCAATGCAGTATTTCGTGAACTTTTAAACTGTTCTAACCAGCTAAAATCAAGAAGCTGCCTGAAGTGGTCTTTATGTCCAGATAAAAAGAAACTGTCTGCTGTGCCAGCACAAGTATATAACTCCATCCTGAAATATTTACAGCCTTATTGGGCTGCATTTTTCTCCATCTGAAGCCAAAGAAGTATTTCCCAAAGACTACTGACTTTGTAGGTCTATTTATATCCAGCTTCTCTTGAATGTCAATGGAAATATTCTTGTTTACAGTAGGAGCTGGATCAATGATCACATCACTAAAGTCATAATTCATGAGACAAAAGGCTCACAAAATTTAGCTGCAGATACTCTGTCACTAATCAATGGGTAAAATTTTTTGCTGACATTTCCACTGCAAAGACATCTGTGCCATCAGCTGTTATTCAACTGTTTAGAAAACATTCACAAATATTAGACATTTCTTTGTCATGTAAAGTGCTCTGGCTCTATCACTCCATCTTACCTGTGGAAAAGGCATAGGTATCCCTAATGACTAGAGCAGGCTGAGTACTGTACAATCAACTCCATGGAAAACACTGAAATGAAGACCTCCAAGCTTGGCTTGAGGACCCCTAGCATTTGTTTTTGCAAGCTTCCATCTTTCACATGCAGTATGCATGTGAGAGAGTTTGTATCCTCAAGCCAGTAGCAGACACATGAAAATGTAAAAACCTCCCATATCCTCAATCAGCCACTGAAATCATAGATGTACATCAGGGAAAAGTAAAGCCAACAGAATACATATGCATGCCTTGGTTATTTTTTTTGTTCTCTGTAATGGGATTGACCTGGATTTATATCTAATTTTCCTTTTTTAGTGTGGTGTCTGTGATTCCCTTCACTGTCATTACAATCTGATAACTCAGTATATCCTTGCCTACAGTGGTTTTTGTTTGTTTGTTTATTTACTTTTCTACAGGAATGCTACAGTATTTGCTTTGTTTTCTGCTTTCCACTACATCAGAATTTCTTTTCTCCATTTTAAAAATATAGAAACCAAAACCAAAATTGTGTCAGTTAAAAATATTTTCAGGACGAATCATGCTCTAAGGTATTTATTTTTAAAAGCCTTTATGGTATTTGAAAATATTTAGTTTAGTGACCAGAAAATATATGCAGCACTTTGATATTCCTGCAAGGTTCAGATCTCTGATTTCATGGGAGGAAATTTTGTTTTAGTTATTATGAGCTCTTTTATCCATTGTCTAATTCTTGTTTCCGTATTTTTAAGTACAGGAGACTGAAAAATTAGGCTGATAAAAATCAGAAAAATATTATTTTAAAAAGCTAAACATAATTTCTGAGTTGAACTGTTGTGGTGAACTGTCCTATACATAGCATTCTTAAACATGAGAATTTTTCATCACTCTGACACTGAAATGCTTTCTATTATAAGGTGTTGTGCTTACAGACTCTGAAAGATGCTTGAGATACTTGGCTCGAGTTTATCTTCTCTGTGTAATGAAGCCTCTAAAGCAACATGATAACAGACACTAAATTACGACAGCAAATATGAGTGAGAGGTGGAGGTTGTATTCAGGGCTGTTGGAGATGTCGTATTGTGTTTATCAAGAACTCAGTTATTATATTACTCATATTAAATTTTTCATTTATAAATCTCTTTTCTATGCCTGAACCTACAGACTACTATTCATATGCAAGCCCCTTCCCTAAAACTCAGGGTCTTTTTGCCCCGAGAGAAACAATAATTTGCAAGCAGTTGCTGAACGCAGCTGTAATCTTCTTGATAAAATAGTCAGGAGAACTTGAATCCTTCACATAGCAGTACACTGAATTTTTGGAGTGAAGTCCTGAAGACACAGGAGCTTGGGAACTAAGGGCTTCTAACCAAAAAGCCTCCCTAACCTTTCCACAGGTTTGGGGAGATCAGATTAAGAATTATGAAAAGTTCCTACATTTTACTGTGGTGTTGACAGTGTTTTTCATCAGAAATGCTTTAATTTTCCTTCCCTCTTCTTTCTCTCTCTGATTTTAATAGTTGAGATGGAGCTACAAAGACCCAGTCATTCCATTCAAGCAGCAACTAGACCCTAGTTGCTTTCAGAATTGATTGAGTTTGACTTTAGCCACAAAACCTAGGTCTTAAATTCTGGCTGTGCTTGGCAACTTTAAAACCATAATAATAGGAAAAAAAGATTCAGCTAGGAATTACAGAGCAAGTTGCTGGAACTTCACCAAAAAATAGTGTCAGACATGTCTGTGCTGGGCAACTGTCACTGCAAGAGACAGTAGAGTCCTTAGTGGCAAATGGGTCAGAAAAGGGTTGCTAGTGAGAACTGATAGCTTCATGACAACTTGCTTGGCATGGCAAAAAGCAAAGAGTATGGAAAGTAGCATGAAGTGTTGCTGATAGACAGGCATTCCTAATCCTAAAATGAAAATTTGTTGGAGTTGCTCTAAGGTATACTATTGTTCAATGCCTAATGCTGACCCTATGACATTTGACAGATCTTTGAAGGATGGGAAAAATCTGCACTGGACTTTGTATCTCCATACCAAAGAAGTAAAGTGGTTGTAAGAACCATCTACCTTGGTTTTATGTAATCTGATGACTTCTGAATATTATATGCAATTTTGTCTGGACAGCTTGAGCCAATTCCAGGTCCCTCAGTAGTAAAAAAAGAAAAAGAGCAGCCGCAAAGAACCAGGTAGTGTATTCCCTAGAAACAGCAATAATAAAATGTGGTATGCAATGAGGTGGTGGTATGCAAAAAGGAATTGTATGGCCATAGGAATACAGGGATAAACAGCAGGAAACAGTATGTACACAGCAAAAGTAACTCTCACCAACACTTGTTACTGACTTACTGTTTTTCTGTTGAGGCCAAGAAGCAAGGGAACAAAGCTTCAGACCCAAATGGACATGTCAGAAGCCTACTGGGACAAGAGCAATATCCCCAACCAGCCAAATCACATGAGAAGACCACACACATGAAGGGACCAGCTCTCCCTCCCTGCTCCATGTACTGTGGCTTTCTCCCCATCACCTGCCTCTGCTACTGGCTGTGATTGTGGAAGGGTGCCTGTACCATGGCTAAAGGGCAGGAGAAAAGAGAGGAGGGACAAGGAGAAGAGTAAATATGCACCAGTACTAGCAGCAGGGGCTCTGTGGGTCCAGGACTCTCCAGGTGGCATCCAAATGGGGAAGCCAAATCTCTTTGATTGTGGCATGTAGCCCAGGTGACATTTTGGTGACTCTATATATGCCTGATGGTGTTAAAGCCTTTTGCTGGAGTCACAGCACCTTGTTCTTCTACTGAAAAGTGCTAATCAGGTCATTTTCCAGCATTGACAATCACCTTTTAATTTATGGCAACTAACTCGCTTTCTTAAAGTGCATTTTATTTATTAACCTGCTCTTTTGTAGTGGTGTCTGATCCATTTTGATACAGGTGCAGATGCAAAATGTAATAGTTTTATTAAATAATGGATTTTACATCTTTAACAGTTTTGCTATTCCCTACACTGTGACAGGCAATGTTATCAAAGTTTACTGGGCACAAAATACCAGTCTTGAAACAATTCTGCCCGTTTTTTAAATGAAGATATTAATGAATGTGGAAAATGTCTCAAGTTAATTGGTTCCTCTCAGAGGTACTGGAATGGGAAAAGGAAATGACAAGGGAAGTAGGTATAAAAATAAACCATTCTTGTGCTCTAAATTTCCTGATCCCCTGGAGTTTTTCATAAGCTGAAGTAAAGGAAAGACCTCACAGCTGGTGCATTTTTGTATTTTATTATGCATGTGAATAGGAATATTTATGCTTTAAAATACCAACATAATTTTAAACTACCATTTTCTAATTGCAGCTGATATACGCTTCATGTATTTCTTGTCGGCTTCATTTGGAAAAGACACAGGGACCTCAAAAAGTGTAGGATTTCATTAGGGGAAAAAAAAAGCAGCACAGGATGCTGTCTATATGGAGGAGCTTGACAAGCCTATGGGAAATCTGAGGAACAAATAGGCCAGCCTTCTTCCTCCAAGCTCCATCTCCATGAACTAAACTCAGGAATGTTTTCTGCCTGGGACAGAAGAAAAGTCTTATGTGCCTAGGTAAAAAAGAACAGTATGTGCTTAGGCTAAGCCAATCACCCAAACTCATTTTCCATAAACAAGGCTCTGCTACGGAGACATAACTGTGTTTAATCCTGTCTGGATGACTTCATTTGCTAAGCACTCCAGAGCTTGCCCTAGCCCAAGTGATTCACCCAGCTCCATTCACTCTGGAAAGTGGCTCTCTCTTTGGCCCTGAAGCAGCAAAAAAAAAGGTCATTTATCAGACCAGTGGAACCAACAGTTGTCCCACTGAATCTTGAATACCTTAAAAGGTGTATCTTTCTTTCAGGAAAAATCTTTCCAAACTGTTATATTTCATTGATTTTTATCCCTTTCCCTTTGTTTTAAAATAATCTCAACACTTCCAATAATGTCTCACTTCCAGCATGGATCCACAGCAATTCCATCTAATGGATAGCATGGTGAAGAGTTTTATCCTGAATATGAAAGAAATCTATGTTTTGATTTCTTACCCATGTTATACTTTAAGTGGACATTATATAACTGCTTTATACAGCAAATAATTTTTAATTAACCTTTATGTATTTTTTTAATTTCTCCCCCACTACAGGGAAGAGCTTTCCCTCCCCATGGCAGGTGGGTTGGAACCACATGTTCTCTAAAGTCCTTTCCAACGCAACCAGAAAAAGCTGGACTTTGAGTCCCTTTATGCCTTATGTGATAACTCTCTTTGAGCTAAATCAAGAATGCAGACTACTGAGAAGTAAGAACTGACTCAAAGACAGTGCAGGTTTTGGCCCTGAATGTGAGGCTTTCAGATATGCCAGTGAACGTGAGGTGCCACACAGTTTCTCAGGCTGAACTTCTTTCCACCATACTCTTAAGCTAGAAAAGAAGGCCAGGGAGCAACAGTCTCTGGAGTCTCATTAAAAGATCCTGGCTTGTAGTGTGGGAAATGCCTCCATGATGAATAGCACTTTGCTGCGCTGAACAATCTGTTCTTAAAACATAAAATGGATGTACTGATTGTAAATTGGAGATCTGCTTTATTTTTACTGAGCTAAGGAGCACTTGCCTACATGATTATGAATGGGGGCTGGGCAACTGCTAGAATTCTTTAAGAGCTGGCTGCAGCAGTAATCAGTGGGCAGCGACTATTAGTATAGACAGAAATCTGATCTGGATCATAATAGATGTGGACTTCGGCAAAATCTACAAAGCCTGAGCTTGTAATATGTTTGCTGCATAAGAGAGTGAAGTGCAGGGGGCCCAGATCTGGAACAGAATAAGGTATCTGTCATGGTTTGACTCTGGCCCAACACCAGACACCCACAAGACTCACTCACCCTCCCCTGCCACAGCTGGGCAGAGAAGAAAGGGAAAAAAAAAATTGACAGAGGCTTCATGAGTTGAGATAAGGACCAGGAGAAAACACTTCAAGGGCAAAACAGACTTAACTTAAAGTTACAAAGTGAATTTATTACTAACAGAGTCAGAGGAGGATAATGAGAAGTAAAATAAGCCTTTGAAAACACCTTTTCCCCCAGCTTCTCCCTCCCTCCCACTGGCAGCACAGGGAGACAGGGCAAGGAGGTTTGGTCAGTTCCTCACTGAGACTGGCAAAAGCAGTACAGTAGCTCAGAAATATCCATCATGGAGCTGCACCAAATGCTGCTTTAGATGATGACTGCATTTTGTTAATATATAATTCATTCATGTCCACAGTTCACATAAAGAGGCCTGAAGAGCTCCCTGTTATTCCTGTGCCATTGTCAGATTCTTTTAATAGATCAGGACACTAAAACCGATGCCATGACTTAAATGTGGAAAACCAGTGAGCTCTTTCAAATGGGAGATAGTGAAACCTTGCCTGAAACCATGCTATTCTTACACCTGGACCCCAAGTTCCTAGAACTGAAAAACATTTTCCAATTAAAATTTTGTCATAAATGACATATTATCCTAAGAAATTTTAGTTTGACCAGAAAGAAAATTAAAAAATTATAAAAAAAAAAACAGTGGAAGATTCCAAACCACCTTGCAAGAGCAGACCTGAGTGTGTGGATTTGGAAGACAAGGTTCTCAGGAAGGGATTAGAATGGTAAGCATATATAGGCATTGATTACTAGAAATAACACAACAAAACCAAGCATGTAAAGTGCTATGCAAAATACTAAGATATGGTCAGCTAGTGCTAAGGAAATTTCACAATGTACATTCATGTAGGATCTTTGGGGGCATGCGAGGCAATTTTCTTAAGAGATGTTCTGTAGCTTACTCAAAAGTTTTGCTGTTCCTCCTGTTGGCTTTGCATTGGTATGCTTTTCAGAATGGTTTTAAATTTTTTATGATCCCAAATATTGTAAGCTCTGTTGGCTTTTGTTTATTTGTTTATTGCTGCTCAGTTGAACTGACCTAAATTCTGGGACAGTGTCTCTTGCAGAGAGATCAGTATCTCATTTCTCCTTTTGTGGACTTGGCTTTTATTCCTTTTGCTAATCTCACCGAGATTGCCTGTAAATCATTCCCATCAGGGCTGCTTTTCTCATTTTCTTCTTTTGTTTCTAGAGTATTTACTGGCTGTCTTCCTCTAAGGAACAATTCCTGCAGCCAGGCCAAAGAGTTTCTTCAAAAGGCACTTATTTAAGCGCCTCTAAAAATTGAAAGGAAGATTACGAAATACCCAAACTTGAAACTGATGTACTCAACAGAGAAATAAGTAAAGAGAATGAGAGATGGAGATACCTAAGTTAGCACCAACACCACAGGGTCCTACCCAGTCTCACAGCACACCAGCCCTGCTTTCCTTTTACAGGCTGGCAGGCAAGAAAGCACTTAGTTATTCAGCTGCCTAACTAAGTATCTTAACTTCGTTTCTGGTTTTTACAGTGCAGACATCAATACCTTTAGACAATATAAAGCTCCCTAACACATTAGAATTACATACACACGTGCATGCATGCAATGCATACATTTCTTTTGATGACAAATGCTGTCACCAGAATTATAAGAAGAAGCTACAGTTTGGAAAGAAAAATATATTCCATACTGAAATGTGAATTATGTACTAAATCTACTTCCTGTCACATCACAATTCAGATGAGTTCCATACCCACAGTGTCAAAAGCTGAGTGTACGCTGTGCAGAATGGTGTTTTTTAGTCAGGTTTTGCAGAGGAAAAAAAAGCCAATAAAATCTCTTTGCCTTTTTCACACCTCAAAAAATGAAATCTCTTAAAAGAAATTAATAACAGATGGAAAAATAAAAGACCAGATTATTGAAGCTAATAAGAATAGTTATGATTCCCAGTTAACCCTGCACTGCAGTAGCAAGAAGTATCAGACTGGCTTAGGTGGTTTGAAACTCCCAAGTAAAAATGCCACAAGCAAAATTTGGGCTACAATCAGGTCATCATCACAGAAAGGATATTAGGAAAAGAGCAAAGGGAAATATTTTTTTTTTTTGTTATTCAGATGAAGTGTTTAAACAATGTGCATGAGCCAATCCCACTCCTCACCGGACACTGAGACTCTCTGGTTATGAGGATCTGCTCTTCAGAGCTGCCTAATTGGGAGCTGCTGGATTGGACCTTAAAGGACTTGCAAGAAAAATCTCCGGCAGTTTGTCCCCCAATTTGCACTCCCAAATAATGTTGTCCAAAATCTAAATTATAGGATCTTAGCCTATTCTATAGATTAGATTTTGTTTTCTCCTATCCAGCTTCTCTTACTGCTTGAATAAGAAAAAGAAAGTGAAAGTCACTCTTTCGGCTGATGAGATCTCTTAAGAATAAAGAGAGAAAGACCTACACTTTACTTAAAATTTATCTGTCACTGAAGTTGTTTCTGTGCAACTCTTGTGAGTCTACCATAAATCAGCTCAGTTAAAATATCATACTACATATACATATCATTCCTTTCTACTGCCATGGCATTTTGACTTTAGAAAGAATAATGTCAGCCCCTGCCATCTAGGTTTGCTTGGTAATATCTCTTTTCCTTTTTGGCCTGTGTGTCTCTCACTTTCCCAGTGAGTGTTTTGCTAATGGAAATTCTTGTGTTTTTGCCTTTCCCCCTAGTATTTCCTGTAAATCTCTTTTTTAAATGACAGACGATGTTGCAAAATAAATGAGAAAAGGATGTACCGTAAATACTGCATTTCAGTTAAAATCATGTTTCTGAGAAGAGACGGGACCATTCCAAATGAAAAGCAAAACTGTCCCAGTCTGTTGCGGTGGACGCCCTCCACTCCAGTCCCACAGCTGGACTGAATATTGATGAGATGCAGAGTTTTTAACAATTGCTGGGGTAAGATGAGTTGTGAGTCCTAGGAGTTTTCCTAGAAAACTAGAATGGACAGCATTTTAAGTCAGATGACACACACATCCCCATGCTCCTTTAACCTTTCCAGTTTGCTTCATCTAAAACTAATCTGTATTGCCCACAGCATGGGGTTTTTATCAAAAGGACTGAGCAGAGACAGGGTGGGGATCCTGTTACCACAGGGTGTGTTTCTCTGTAGTTCTAAAGACTCATCCCTCCATTGTATTTACAGGAAAAGAAAATCAATCTTATGAGCATGTCCTCATCTTAACCCAGTTTCTGTACACACAGATAAGAATGAAATTCAGACTCCCCACATCCCCTGGGCTTCATCTGATTGACTGTAAACCTTTAGATCTGCCACCTACTCTAATGCTGAGATATTACTTGTAAATTCGTAACAGAATTATCAAGGAAGTAAAATATTTAAAAAATCATGGATAAATCTGGATCAAAGTATTATCTCAGATTTTAAAACAGTCAACTGAATTAGGTAGTAGTTTAGCTCCTAGACACTACTGAAGGACAATAAATTAAAAAACAAATCAAATCCCTACAGTAAGTTTTAGTCTAAATCTGAATAATTCTTATTAGGAACATGGAAAGCCATATCATCTTCAAAGCTGCTCCACTTGCTCAGCTTTGACACTGGGCTCATGCCCAGACATTTTTTTTTCCAGAGTTCTTGCTTCCTGCTATAGATGCAGTGGAAGGGTCTTGAGAGCTCCACTGCAGAGAGGAGGGGGCAAGGAGCATACTCTGGGACTGAGCTGCAAGTGTGTATTAAAATTGCAGTCCAGATTCATCATCTGATTAAAGGAGATGCCTAATGAATAAATTGGATGTATAAGAGCTCTGGAGCAGTGAAGCACTTCCCCAGTCCAATCTTCCTAAGAAAATGTTTCCATTTTTTACTGCTAAAAAGAAATAAAAATTGACACGCTGATCCCAGTTTGTCCACAGGCTACACACCAAAGTGCCTTACTCCAGCTCCACTAGACTTCTTCCTCCTCAAGTGTCACCCCAGATGATCCACTGGGAGGAATCACATTCTCTGTGTCAGTCAGGGCACAGAGGACCAGAGGACACCTCCCCAGGTGACAAGGTTTTCTGCTGCGCCCCCACAGAATGAGCTTGGCTGAAGGGTTTGCACACATCAAGAGAACTGGGTGCCTCAGCAGCCACACCACCAGGCTGTGTCCCTGCAGAGTGCTACTTAGATTTGAAAAGGCGGCTTCATTTCTGGACTTCATGTGTCTTACCCCACTGTCACGGGGGTCCAAATTGCACAGACTTACAAAGAAACAGAGGCTAGATTAATATGGAAAGACCAGTATGATTCTTAGTAAGACTTCAGCTCTCCTGGATTGTCATACAGCCATCGCAGCACAGGATTAACAGAACTCCTTGCTGACAAATTTTCCTGCCTCTAGGCTTGTTATTTTAGGGTACTAAAATAGTTTTAATTAAAAAAAAAAAAAGTTCCGAAGTGTTTTTAGCTTATCCTTAATACTTAAAAATTTGTTGGAGAATTATTTTTTTTAACAGACAGGGAAACCAAACACAGTGATACAGAGTGATTTTTCTTAAAATGGTAGAATAATTAAGGGAAATATCTGTTATCAAATACGTCATGGTAGGTGTATCATCAGGGCTATGAAATAATACAGATACATATGACCATTTTGGACGGGATATTTTGGGGGAAAAAAGTTGTATAATAATTTTCCTACTAAATTTTTAAAAATTACAGTTATGACTTTTTCATATGATCCCTCTTTTCCTTTGCCAAAATGAATTATTTTTATCAAAATATGCTTTTTTTCCATGCTTTTGTTGAAAAAGAGTTTCCCAAGCACCTCCAGAACAGCTCCAGTCAAGAACTGGGCTTCATTCTTACAATTGATACCATGGCATTATTTCACCTCCCACATAGTGAGTACAGCCATTAACAGAGTGGTTATGGTGTATGGCAGACATGGTTTCATACTGTCTCATAAAAGCAGCATTCTTTACCAGAACTTTACCACTCAGAATACTAGAGATTAAGGCAAGACAAGGGAGAAGCAACCAGCTAACTGCTACAGAGACAGAGAACAAAGCTGGGAGGACTTTTTGTCCCGATGCACAGAGCAGTTGGAGGACAGGCAATGTGCTTGGCAGAAGCGAAGTGGATGCATTCTTCAAAGTGTGGGGGGAAGTTTATGTGAAGGTACACAGCCAAAAGGGGGGTGAGAAGGCAGAGAGAGTTGTCCTGGGTAACAAATATGTCTGAAAACTTTTAGCAGCACTGCTTGACTTGCAAACTCAGCAGACCACTGTTCAGCCCATTTATAGTGCATCTAATAGCACTGGTGTACACATTAGTGGCAGCCTGTGGAACTCAACCCCTTTTCTGCTCTGCCATCATGTTAGGTTACCAGATGGACATGTTTGCATAAAAAGATTAAAATGCTGAAAACGTTGAAAGCATGCAGTATTTACCAGTAGCTGTCAGCTTTCTATCTCCTACAGCCATTTTGCTTCCTCACATACAGATGTATTTACATAATTTTCAAAATGCCTATTATTAAGCTGACTGTTATGGTACCTCTGGAGTGCTTACTGTCTATTATGTAAACATAACACTGCTACAATTCATAACAGTCCTGTTATTTACCCAATAGAATGTGTAACTGTTCCAAGTGAGCCATTACCGTCTGCCACATAAAGTAAATTCATCTTCAGCTGCTCTTGCAAGCATGAGTTGTAACAACACTTAACAATTCAATAGTGCCATGCACATTGGAAGATCTCAGTGCACCTTATAAACATAAATGAATGAATTTAGAATTAAAAGCAGTCCTGTGCGGCAAGAATTAGAACGAACCTAATAATTCATAACCAGGTCCCAGTTCAGGAAGAAGTTTAATTGCAGGCACTGACTTCAATGTGGCTGCTTATGTGTCAGAAGCTTCACACATGCCCAAGTTCCTAGGTGACTTCAAATCTGCAGGGTCCCTGACATTCATTTTTCATCTCTTTCTGTTGGCAGAATATGCTCAGCTTACAATCTTAACACAGGAGGTCTCTCTGCAAAGTAGTCTTGATTCTGTAAGACATTTGGTTTGAATTTCATGCACACACATTCTCCCCAACCACACAGTGAGTTCATTCTTTTCAGGTTCCTTGTATTTTGTGCTAACTCTTCCCAGAAGAGTGCTCCACCCCACTGCATGGTGCTCTTAGAAGTGCTGGAGGGAGGCAGATGGTAAAGTCAAGCAGAGCTTTTCCCAGCTGGGCAGCAAGGACACAACTCTGCAGCCAGACATTTCTGCTTGCTGAGGATTTGGAGTCTTGAAAGTTGTTAACAGAGAAAACAGCTGCAGGTGTCCAGACTAGAATGTTAAAAGCCCACGTGTCCTGCGCAGAGCAGCGACATACTGGGGAATAGTAAAAAAAGTCACCTCCAGTTACTATTTCTTGCTTGAAATCCAAGCTTTTGAATTACTAAGATATGCCATGACCAAATGGTACTGCTCTGAATGTATTCTCATATGACAGCTTATTTGGGAATAAGGGAAATGGAAATGAAATTTCATATTAACTTCATTTTGAACTTACATTAAAAGAAAGTCCAATTATCCTCTAAATTGCACTGGCTCCTGAAACATTAAAAACAATAGAGCTACAGCAACACAAACAAGAAGAAAATTCTATCTTCTTATTTTAAAAAGTCAAAAATGCTCAATAAAATGCTCTAATAATTACAGTCCCTATAATAATTAGTAATGAATTAATTTGAAGGAGCTCTTAAGAGACATCATCACCTATGCATGATAACATTTCTCCATGAGAAGAAGGCATAGTGGAGTGAGTCAAGCATTTTCACTTTAAGAAATGGAATAAGTACTTCAGCTCTAAAAATTAACCAGGTTGCCACTGCTGAGTTGTACTGGATTGTATTTTGTTGTGCCAATCTGTTTCTTAACTACACCAAAAGCATACAGATGTTCTCTGGAGCATATACAGTGCACATCTGCTCTAAGTCACAGAGACTGTACAACTTCTTCTGATCAGGGATAAATTTCAAAACTGAAACACTAGTGCTAAAAGTGTTCTCAGAAGCGAATTCCTACACAAGTGGTGCATAGATATCAGAGGATTTACTGTGTTTCCAAAGGTGCAAGACCACTGAAAGTCTCTGTGAACAACATCTCAGGTTCATATGCAGTTGTGCCTTCTCAGATGGTATGTGGGAGCCAGGTTGCACATACACAGTGCATCAGGCAAACTCTGCTTGGAGGATTGAGATGTGCTGAAATGGCCTTGCAGCAGCTTGACATTCTGTGGGCTGGCAAACCAATGGTAAAGCAATGCATGGCAGGAAAACAACTCTCAGGACAGTTACCTCTAGCCTTCTTTCTACTCTATCATATTCTCTTCTATTATTTACTGCTGCTCATATCTTTTCATTCACCCTGCAATGGCATGGGAGAATGCAACATCTGGAAAATTGGTAGAAGTGACTCCCTTAAGACTTAATGAACCTGGTTCTTGTCTGGCAGCTGGTCAACCTTGCTGCACCTCCATTTAAATCCATGGAGTTAAGTTATCCATTAAATCAAAATAGTTTTGATCAACATTTGTGTAACTAATGAAAGCTTAATTTCTATAGCCTCTCACATATGATACCTAATTTTCTGTGATGACTGAGCAGAGACTTCCATAGAAGTAGGACTCCTCTTTTTAGATGCTGATTTCTGGGTTCCATGAAGTGGATGACAAAATGCTCACTGCTTCGGATCTTTTTTTCTAGCTTTTCAAGGATATGTGAGTAATTTAGAATGGACAAGACAAGTGCAAAGTCTCACAGTGCAGAGCAACAATGACGTGACAGATGAAGATGAATGATACACTCAAAAAATAGAGAACTTTGAATATCCCTTTTCTGTAAATTTAATTTAAGTCAGATCCTTCAATATTGTATGGATGTGGATTATATTAAAGAGTTTGAGAACAATCCCTGAGTGGTGAATTGAACACTATTATTCAAAAACGTAATACAAAAGTGAGTTAGAAATCACAAGATATGAGAAGAGACTTGAAAAAAAAATTAATGGTTGTGCTCTCATAGCTCCTAATGATAAATGATGTCTCATATGCAGATTGAAAATCTCTTGCCTTTTGCTTATGATGAGTTTTTCCATTTTATATTACTGATATAGAAATAGAGGACTTGAAATATTCCTAATTATGGGGAAATTCTGATCTGGAACATATATCTCATTTCTTTATGTTCCTCTTATTGCTTTTCTGAGTGATACACGAAGTGCCAATTTGAAATTCAGCAGAAGTGGATGTATTCCAACTCTCCCCAAACAGCAGAGGCTTGTATGCATCTGGGCCCTGTGTATTGGCAAACAGTTATTTGAAACCTAAATGTATGGGTCCTTTGTACTCTCTCATGAAGTACAGCAAAAGACATAAAAAAGGTTTACATTTTATCTTTCAGCATGAAGTACTGAAGGACCAGGCAAAGGAGCCTCCCCCATCAGCACAGGTTGTGGGAATTATTACAGCTCTTCTCTCAGCTCCCTCTGAAATGGCAGTCCTCTAAAATGAGAACAAAAGACACGGGCGGAGTAGGGAGTGCTAAATCTGGATTTTCTTTCTCATGGCCCATTAACAAAACACACTTTAGAGAGGTCTCAATTTACAGTGGAAGCCAGTCAGACCTAAGACCACAAAAATATAGGAAAATCAAAGAACTTTTACAAAAATCTTTTTCTGCAGTTTCTACACTAACCACAGTGACCAAAATCAAAGAACACAGTTTATAGTACTGCCAGCGAAGATTTTGAAGTTAGAAATTCTGAAATTTTTCATTAGCCTTTTATGAGCAATAGTTTAATAAGAATATGTCCAAGGGTCTCTTCCCCATTTGATTTTTTCTCTGTTCCTGTACTGATTGTATAACAATAAATCTACCAGTGAAAAGAACAAAGTGACATGAGATTTTCAGAGCTTTTTCCCTCATCTTCTATTTCAGAAACTAACTTCACTCATTACAGGAAGCAAAGGGGAAGTAAATTTCAAATGAGAAGACACGGATCAAGAATGAGTTTCAAATGACCATCTTCCAGAAAAACTGACCTCCTCTTACATGTTTCCATCATAGTGGAGAGATTTACAGAGTCCATTTTCCTTCCTCTTGCAATTGTAAAACTTCACACTTAGCACTCAGGCATCCCCGTTTCATTCTTTCCCAAATGCCTTTCAGTCAACACGGCAGCTTAACTGCTTCTTTTAACCATGCAGTTTTGCAGCCTCGCTGCCCAGCAGCATTCCCCTCTTGAGAAACAGATCATGTTTCTGGATGAGAAGCTTCAGGGGCATGTCACTTACACTGGTGATCTGTCACTGTGCTTTCTGCACCCTCTTTGGACACCATGAGATTTGCCTCTTGACCACATGCAGTTGGCTTTTGATATCCTCCTGAAAAGGCTATAGTTGGCTTTATTTCCATCCAAATCCAAGCATTTAAGTGAGGACACAGAATCAGATGCCTATTCCCGACCTGTACTGGGTGATTTGCCTTCTGGAAGACCTTAAGTACCTCTGCAGACTGACATTTAAGCAGGTGCAATGTGTCAGCCAGTAAAGAAGCTTCAAGTTTACGTTCAAATATCCATTTGAAGGAAATGTAATGGAGCTAATAAATTCCACATGACTACTCTCAGATTTGCAACTAAATTTGTCTATTTTGTGGGATCAGAATGCTTGAAATTTAGCCGGGCAAGTGCTGAACATCTCAGGGGATAGCATTTTTTTTCTTTTCTGTTGCTGTATAATTATGGAGTATAACAAAATTGGTGCGTCTATTTACCAGAATTTGGATTTATTCCTACAAGTCATGCTTTGCCAGTGTATGGTGCAATTGCTTGTAGTGAACCATGCACAACTTAGCTTATTATTCTTGCTCATTTAAGCAGACCACTTATTTTTGGTACCAAGACATTTGCTTTACCAGTATACATTAAATCAATGTGCTTTGGATTCATTGCTGGCAATTTTGGCTTGAAAGCACAGGTTGAGCTTCTATCAATTCCATTTCTTTTCATACCAAATTAATTAGAGAAAATAGAGGGACCTGAGGTAGCCACTGAATATGAGATTTGGCCCAAAACTCATAAATAGTCCAAGCACTTCTTGCAGCTGCAGAACAAGTCTGTATGACAGTTCTGGGTTTGCCTGCATGAAGATGACTAAGAAGTGGCTTCCTGGAAAAATCTGAAGAAAAGGCCACAATCTAATTACTTCCTATTTGTAGAAGTGGCTTTAGGTAAATTTATTCTTAAAAGCCTCACTGGAACTATTGATGTTATAGACTTTTCCAAGGAAAAGAGAAATGCAAAGGTAGAGTGGAATAACAATTGTTATTTTGGGGAAAAAAATTATTTGCCTCAAAATATCTAGATTAAGGTTTACCCAGAAATCATTTTTGTGGGTTTTGAGGCTCCTGGAAAGTGGTTAGATGCCTGTGAGATGCAGAGTAGGCTCCACTTAAGTACTAAAATGAGTCAGTCCCCAGTTCTGATAAAGGTTGAAGGAAGGAGTCCTCTGATGGAATCTGCAAAACTGCATCTCTCTCCAATAAAGATTGTTACTGCGTATTGACTGGAAACAATTTTGCAGAGTCCCATGGAAAAAGTGGCAGTGAGATCCCCTTCAGAGAGATCCTCTAGGCAGGGGATGTCCACAGCTGGAGGAACCACTGCTCCCCCAGCTCACTTTGCGGTCAGGCCACTCCTGGGAACTTAAAGACCCCCCTCTAAGTGGACTGTTCTGGTTGCATTTCACTGGTCTTGAAAATGGATTTCATCTCACAACATTTTCTTTACAAAGTAGAGCAGTAAGTAAGGGATTGATTCTGCAAAATACAAGCCTCCTCGTGGCCCACTAGTTCCTTCAGCATGCAGAATGCTCTCTAGGCTTTCATGCAACTATAAATTTCTCCAACCATATTGCAGTCACCAATTGGATTCCCAGGATTAAGCTATCCAAACCTCCCCGTGAAACAACCATCTCCACTTTTCCTTCTTTATCAAAGTCACCACAGACAAGGGATTGCATAGCCACTGAATCTGGCTCTGCTTTATAGCACATCTCCTACAGCACCACTTTAGCTGTTAAAAGTGCTGATTGCTGCAGCTCTAGGGCCCTTTTCAATACAGGGATAAATGTTTTACATTTTATTTCTGCCAAATATAGGGAACTCTTTATAGATTGTACAATATAACTGAATCTTTTAATTTTTTTAATACATATATGTTTAGAAGAGAAACATCATCCTGCAGGGATGATGCCTACTGACTCAATATCTACTCTTTTTTGCTTTAGTGCTTCTGAGAAAAATATATCAATTAATAGGATGAGGGGATGGGGAAAAATCTAGGGTTTCATTTTGGGAAGTAGGGCTCATCTCAGCTAGCTTGAGCTATCTTGAAGACAGGCAATCCAAGCCAGTCACACAGGAATACTCATTTTCTCTTAAGAGTTGGGTTGAATGAGTCTCAGGAGCTGCCTGTGTCTGTTCCTTCATCTCCAGAAAGAACATAGATAATTCATGTAGTTTAAAGGGTGAGATTCATGATAGATATTTTTAAGGTATAGTTAGTATGATCCTTCTGCTGAAGCCCACTCCTTACATGAGGGGAAAAAAAGAAAAGGCGTAAATTCCAGTGAGTAAATGACAGGGTCTATTTTCCCTTTAATGCAGGATACAGTTGCAAGCAGTTTTTGTACCCACTGTCTCTAATCCATTATTTAAATGATGAATTCTTGCTTCCTTGGGTACCTAATATATTTTGCTCTTATTTACAAACTGAAAAGTCTCATGCTTGGTCCTGATATTTTGTAGACTTAAGACATTATCATGCATGTGAATAAACACCTGAGAACTGTCCTTCAGGCTGGAAGGAAAATGAAGCACTGCAGGGCTGAGGGAGTACAGCCTGATGACTGAAACAAGGCAAAAGAGAGAAAGACAGTCTTAAAGATGCCAGCTGATAAATATTTGTGTGACTGTGTTAAGCAATCATATTGACTCTCGAGCCAGCTTTGTGCAAGTACAAATCTAGGAAAAATGCCAACAAAATTATTTCCGTTTGGGGAATTTTTTCTCATGCAGAACACTAAAAATTTAAAGTACCCCTCCCGAGCTTTCTATTTTCTGTTTCTCTGGCATCTTTACAAAAAGCATTACGATATGATAATAGTGGTGTTATTGTAGCCATGAGCAATACTAGATAATTTGAGTCTGCCTGATGCTTTTCCTTCAGGCCAGAGGAAATGTTTGCATGCATGAAGACTTGTCTCTGTTCCCCAAGTGTTTCAGCTGGTCTAATGAAAACCATGGCCTCTCCCCTCAAGTTTGTGGTTGCTTTTCAAAAGAGCATGCAGGCACCTCTAGTGTCAGAAGTTACTGGAAAAGACCTGGATCAATGCTTCCCTGCAACAAAGGCCTAGCAAGGAATTGAATGCATGTTTCAGTCAAAAAAGCAAAGCAGGAAGGGCAGTGCTGGCGAACATAACAGCAAGCATGGAATGTGAGGAGGACTTTGGGAATAACACCCAACACCTGCAGCCTCACTAGCAGACAAATATTCAGTGCTCTCAGAAATGACTCATACTAATTTGGAAGTGTAGAGGACAAGCTTTGACAGCACAGGGAAAGAGGCAACTCTTCTTCCATGGAGCCAAAAGGCCGTTCTTTAGCCAACAGAATATTCAACGTAATTTTAATCTCACCACAATCATTTTCCAAGCTTGAGAAAGGAAAGAATCTGTGTCTGATTGGCTAATCAACATCCCCCTGCTAATAAATGCTGTTGAAGGGCTATAGTGTCACTCATTAATAAACAGATTTGCTAAAAACCTCTAATTATTCCAAGCCATTAATGGAAGGAAAAGGTGACAATGGGATGTTGGGGAGGGGGTGGCAGGCGTTACTTTCTGCAATTTCTGAGAGCAGTGTCATTTCTTAATAGTACAGCCACAGCAGAAAAATCCCGATGAGAGAACACAAAGTGGGTAAGGTTTGGCAGTACAGATGACTACATACAAAACTCAGGCCTCCTATGATTTGCAGGCAGGCCTTTATCCCTATACTCATTAGAGCTAGAGCTTATTGTGATTTTGGCTGTCAAAGCACTAACACTCTGCTGTTCCTGGATATAAATAAAATGACATCACAGAAAAAGGACCCTTCAGATTGCCTCCAGCTATTTTACCCAGCTTCTATTGCTCCTAAAACTGCAGTGCTGTGGCCTCTAGCAAGGATATTTCTAAGAACACATTAAGATCTGGCATTTCTTCTCTGTAGGAAATTTTAGACTTCTTTATTCCCTCTTTGGAACAAAAATATAGACATTTCAAGAGTTTCCTATGGAAGTGAGAAATTCCCAAATATTTTGTTTCAAAATAGCTAAAGTGACACTGAAACTGGAGACTGTGACAGACTGTTGCTTAATGCCCAGTTCCTGGTGGAGTCAAAACCCCAAGAGTCTACAAGTGAGGCAGCAGATGAGGAATATGGGAATCAGCATTCCAGCTCATTGGCAGGGGTGTCCAGACCAGGCTTTTCACATAGAGCAGGCTTTTAAGTTGGCTTATTTAAGTCCTGCTTTCTACATAAATCACCATCAAAAATTAAAAAATAATGTCTCAGCCTCTCTGTCTTCCAAATATGAAAGCAACTTTGTTCTGGGCAGAATGAAATGTTGTAGTTTAAGAATTTGTGGTGGGTTTTGGTACTTTTAAAATTTAAATTTAGGTCATTTTAAGAAAGAAATATTTTGATTCTCTTTTTCACTCAAAGTATCTGTAAGTTGGTTGTATGGATATAAACAGCTATTTTTTTCAATTAAAAAACCCCAAAAATGGCAGTTTACTTTGGAAATTCCCAACAGTGTCTGCATGAAAGCCCTGAGAGAGGTTCCCAGCATGATCTCTCAGCTGCTGCACAAGAGTGGGCCAAACTCCAGCCAGACCAAAGGCTCCTTGGGTTTCTGGCCTCCAAATGCCTGTGAGAGATCCTGACAGCCATAAAAACCCAGAGAGGTCCTGTGGTGCTGAAGAAGTGACTGTTGCTGGGCTCTACAACCTCCTGCCAGGCAAACAGCGTGCAATGATGAAAACCTCCTTACAGTTCTCTGTCAGTTTGCTAAACTGACAGAGTTCCACAAATCATTCCAGATGTGATGGGTCACCATTTTCTGACCAAAAAAATGAGAAGAAAAAAGGATGGTTTCGCTGGATAATATCCAATCCATTCTATTCTTGGGGTGGCTAGAAATTCTGTCGTACTAGACTTCCTCCTGTTCTTTGACTTAGAAGAAAACACAGCCATATCTAGGGAGCCCAGAGCAGCATGCTCCAGTCAGTAAGGCCTCCAAGCACACTTCCCATGAGTCTCTCATTTCAAGCAATACCACAAGTTTCAAGCCAAAAGCACCTTCAGCACTGCCACACAAGTGTACTATCCTTTTTGCTGTGACTGCCAAAAATCTTTTCTCTCAGAAATGGTGCTGAAGAGCAGAGATAACAGAAAGACCAGTTTATATTGGGAATTCTTCCAAATGCAGTTTATTTTTCAGAATGACCTCTTTTTGTTTTAAACATCCCAAAATTTGTTCCACAACCGAATTTTAGCAGATGGAGAGGCATGTAGAGTCTCAGTGCAAACTGGAAGAAAGTTAGCAATCCGCTAGCAATCAGTAGTGTCCCAAAATGTGAGTTTGATTAGCCTAGCTACAAGCAACACAGTTTTCTACACTTGTTAGTAAAGTACCTACCCTCCTGTGACTTGTTAAGTGTTGTGCTTATCTGTCCATTCAGTTCCCAATAATATGCTCGAGCAAGCGTGGCAGTTTCAGAGACATAAAGTTCCTACCAGGTCCATGAAGGCTGGGTAGAGCCAGGCTATCAGTGCCTCCCATGAGGGAAAAAAGTAGAGTGTTTATAGGATACTAGGAAGTCTGCGATATCAAAAGCCCCTCTTAATGACTCCCCTGTTGGTAAGGCTTAAGTGAAACCTCCCATCTTAGGCTATGAAGTCAAGGACCAAAGAAATTCATAGGAAAGTAAGTTTTCTTCCTTTCAATGGTTACAGTAAAGCTGATTTTTTTCTAATGGAGGAAAGCAAGACAATGTTGTCAGGAGATGTAGTTTCTTTCCTAACTTTTAGCAAGCCAGTCTTGGTCATTTACTGCTTTTTCTTCAGTACAAGGGTTAATGCAATTAGGAGTTTGCCAGTTTTGGATAGTTACAGACTTGGAGTCAGACTGTCTGTGATTGTCTGTGTGAGACTATGTGAAAACAGCTTGCACAGGCAAGAACTTGGCTATCTTTTAACAACTCTATCAGTCAGTTTAACAAGATATCTAACACCTCCATACAGGGAATGCTTCGTTAATCATTACCTTGGCATAGCTTCCAGTGAATTTGAAGGAAGCTTTGTAAAAACAATAGATGGCAGAATAACTGTAGGATTTTGTGCAAATGGCAAAATTGTCAACCACGTTGACTCTGGTTTTGGTGAACTACAAAATTATAAGAATCATGAACATTCCATCATTTTATGAAAGATCATTGTCATAAAGTCCCCTCCATATTTTAGATGAAGTGACAGACATACTCATACCTTGCACAAAGGAGAAATAAGGAAATGTGGAACTTCCTGCAGCAAGCAAAAAGAGACCCAGATCAGATATTGAAAATACTGTTATTATTTAAATAATTTTATGTAATTTGGAGAGCAGAATGTTTGAGTTGCTGAATGTTAAGAAAGAATACAAACCATGCCAAGATCATTATGTGAATCATTGACACACAGTGTAAAATTTGCAAGGACGCAGCAGCAGACTAAATTTGCATTTCCATAGTTATCCCTGCTGAGATGATCTCAGATGAAACAGTGGGATCCACATATGTAATTTAGTACAGGAACTATTCAAGCCTGTTCTACTGAAATGTATAGTGTATTCAATTAGTTTCATGCATCCTTATTTGCCAAACGCTGATGCTCCTTAAAAAAAAAGTTCCAACTAATTTAGCCTTCATTCCTGTCAGGAAATTAGTATGAAATGACATCCAGCTTTTTCAGAAGTGTTGTCTTGACTATTTTGATGAATTTAGCAGGATGATGCAGGGCAGCAGATGCTGTTAGGTCTAAAGCAAAGAGAAAAAAGTACCAAAACAGACTCTGACCTTGTGCTGTTATTAAAATCCTTCCTGGTTTAGCAGAATGTATAAATGTTGTTGCCTCAAGGGCCAATAGTTATCCACTGCATATCTAACTCTTGCTTACACAACTCTCATTAATAATGTCCAAGTGTCTCTGAAATTCTCATTTCGCAACACACGTGAAATATTCATTCTGACAGTGGGGAACTGAAGGGTGTAAGTTTCTAACTTTTGCAGTTTCCACCCATGGGTGGGTGCTTTGCCTTAGCCAAGGTGTCCAGAGTAGCCCATGTTGTCACTGCTTTGCCTATCCACACCCAGCATCAGCTGGTCAATTCCATAATACACACCCTTGCTGCAAAAACTGGCTCCACCGCTGTCCCCCACACTTCTATTTTTTTCCCTGTGAATTTCTAGCCCATGGTTCATTGCTTACAAAACATTTGCCTGTCCTGTGCTCAGTGTGGCTGTTTCCTGCCTTCCTCAGTATGGACCACATTTCGTTTCAACACTGTTTTGAAAATCCTCCAGATGAAGCCACTCTGCATTCCTGTAGGTGACCAATATCATAGTTGTGAACTCTCCTATCTCGTGGAACAGTGTTTTGGGATATTGGCATAAACACCCTACCTCTCCTCCAGGTCCCTTATGGTCCCTCTTTTGGGCTGAGACATCTTAAATACATTTTAAAGCCTCTTCAAGCATGAGGCTGTGCATGAGGTCCTGTGCCCATCTGATGCTTTCTGATGTGGCAGTGGGTGACTGACCAGACTGGTTGGAGGACCAATACCAGAAGACCCTCCTGCTCACTGGAATGATCTTTTTTCTAACCCTACATAGCAGCTAATTTTATCCAGACAGAGACCTAGTTATCCCATTCCAGCTAAAATCTCAGGATTGGTCTAGAAAGCAGACAGTGCTGCAAACAGTCAGGAAGATGAGATGCTGAAACAAAGTCAGGAGTCAGTCCCACTAATAAACACAATAGAATGATAAAAGGTGAAGCAGGCGGTGCAAAGAATCCCGTGCAAGTCATTTTATGTGTTTTACTTCATACCTTGTTCCCCAGACTGAGCATTCCCACATTTCAAGGTGGCTCTCTACGGGTAAGGTGTCCCACCAAACCGACTAGGCCTGGTAAATCTGCACAGGCCAGACACTACCAGACAACAGCAAAACTTGGACCATTTACTGCCTTTTATTTGCATATGTCAATAAGGGATTTGTGGTAGATGATCAGAATAAGTTCATGGCAAAGCTGCTCATCAAATTCAAATTTCAGTCTAACCACTGGGTCATGCTTTCATCCAGAGAAGGGGACTTAAAGCTTTATCAGTGTGTAGGTGGCAAATGGAACAAGTGCTTATCGACACACACAGAGCAAAGGTAGAAAATATGAGCAGCACTGACATTTTAAGCCTTTCTGTGAAATGATCCATAACTAAATATATCTTTTCTTTTACATACCATATCAGAAAGGAGGATTATGATCAAAATGTCATTTTTAATTGTATTTTCTATCCTTGACTTGGTAACATTTAGAGAAAACTCTGGCTCCTTTCCCCTAAAAAGGAGAGTGTACTCTTCCCAGGCGTATTACATAAAATGAATTATTTACAGCTCCATGAGAGAGATTTCTTTTTAATTAGAGGTATAATTAGTGAATCCTTAGTGTCTGGTTTTACAAATGGCTAGTATTTTGTAAATTCTTAGAAAATTGATTTTTTACATGATGGTTTTAATGGTAGCCATGTAAACTGTAGAAAAAATGAGCTGTTTTATAACAGACACAGAAAGGTAGGAGGAAAGTGTATACAAACTTTGCCATTACTTCATTTACAATTTGGTACATATGGTCCCACATGGAGTTTAGTACACAAATAAAAAGCTGTTTAAGATACTATTTTTACCAATGCACATGTAAACCACAGAAAGCATGAACAGGAAGAGATGTATATGCTCTGTGGCAGACTGTGTGAACAGAAGGTGAATTCCAGAAAAACCTTTTGAACGAAAATGTGTCACTTTCTGCCATTCAAGTGTGTTTATTTTGACTCTAGAAAAGTTACAGTTGATGCAACTTTATCAGATTTTTTTTTTAAATTTTAATTTAAGTAATCTGAAAACCAGAATCCCTAATTTCAGCACTGAATTTACTGTAACTGAACAGAATTAGACATTTAGAGTGGAATATATTTATCTTCTGACGTAAGGACAAACTGCAGCTGTTTCAGAGGTACTGAAGCCTTCACATCTCCAATCAAGTGCACTGGTGTAAAAGATTAAGAACTCAAAAAGTGAAGCAACCATCAGCTGCATTTGGACTGCTTATATTAGCAAGGGATTCTGCTACGTTCATCTGCATTTTGGACTTCTTGATTAAGAAGATTTTTAGGGCAGATTCTGGGCCTCCTTGAAGTTACAGCACAGCTGTATCCCTACAGTAACAGAACTGCTGGCATCGTACAGTCTGGTAGCACCAGATCATATTTTAGAGGATGAGTGTAGGGAAGGGAGCTATGGTCATGATTGGTACTCCTAAATACATCAGAACTTAGGAACTTTGCAAATATCCTTCACAATAATTTATAATGTGCAAAGCAATCAAATAATTTACTTTAGCACTGGGGCTGTGAGGGAGTTGGCAGTCCTGTAAAGCTTTTTGTGTTGAGACATGTGTGATTTTGTTTGGATTTGCTCAAAAGTCTGACTGAAAACATCATCAAGGTTACTGCCACAATGTTCCCTCCTTTGTCAGTAGCATAATGTCTGAGGAAAGGAAGAATTTTAAATTTCAATTTTTAGCTTTTTCATGAAGAGGGAATATGCCAAGACATCAGGGAGAAAACAATTCATAAAACAGCAAAAGTAATCTTTGAGGCAGAGCAGTGACTATTATTCCATTCCTGGAGGTGTTCAGGGTCAGGTTGGATGGAGATTTGAGCAACCCAGTGTAGTGGGAGATGTACCTGCCTATGGCAGGGATCTTGGAGCTAGACAACCTTTAAGGCCTTTTGCAACCCAAATCCTTCTCTGATTCTATGACTGCATATATCTGAAGCCAAAAATTTCGAGGCACACGACCATCTACTCCAAGTACAGAGCAGCTGTCTCTGTTTATGCCATTCTAAATGTCTAAAAGTACAGCAAAGCAAGCCTGGCTTGCCATGAAGAACCAGAAGGATAAAGGTTTGCAGAACAGACAGGAAGCAGCAAATGGACAAGGATGTGATAGTTTAGACTCCTAAAGCTTGAAGATGTGATGAACTATGATTTTTTTTTCTAATTTATGAGGCATGGGCAGGCGTTTGAAGCATCCTCAAGTCAGCAGTACTTCCGACATCAACTTTCAGAAGATGAGGAACTCAGAACCTCATCACATTAATTCTGATTTGAATGCAAAATTTTGTTTTGATATCTTTGTGTTGCACTTCTTTTCAAATCCAGACATTATTGTCAAGGCAGTGAAAATATAGCTACATTGAGGTTTTATATTTTTTTAATTTCCATGTGGAGCTAACAGCCTAAATATGACACAAAATAAACCAGCTTTTATTTGCATAATTATTTTTAACAGTGGCTTTGGAATCTGAAGAGATGGGCAACTATTTACAATTTTATGTGGTGTCAAATTCTATTAAGGAAATACTAATGCTTACTGCTTTGCACCTGCAAAAGACTCTTTTGAAAAAATACTTTTTAAATCTGTCTTTTTACCAGACAAAATGCTCATTGGTAAAATTACCATTTATGTGACTATAAAACCAGAGTCAGGATCCAATCCATAAATTCCTTTGAGGTAGGTAAATATTTCTTCAATTACACAGAAAAAGTAATGAGCTGTGTAAGCTGCGTGATTTTGCCTTAAAGGCATGTATTTAGAGCTAGGGAATCCTTGTATTTAGTTTTGTTCATTTCTCTACCACATTGTACTTCAAACCAGTATTCATTGAGGATTTGCACTAGGTCACATGTGGGCAATATGAAAATTTGAGGGAGAAGTTTTTAATTTTCTTTCTTGATTCTTTTCTGTCTCAACTCAAATTTGAGTGGCTTTTATAGCTCTCTAATAATGAAGACCAAGCAATTGCTTGATGGCCATGAATAAATGCAAATCAAGATTTCAACATCAATTGAAATTGAATTTTCTTAAATCATCTTGTCTTCAATGTCTCAATTTTATTTAAAATATGAGTGCCATTACGTTCTTCCTTCCCCTTCCTATCTCAGTCTGTTCCTGGACTTTCATACATTTTTGATTTTATGTGACAGGTAGGGAAAATCATCTTCATACTTTGACAACGTCTTCTACTTTCTCCTTGTCTGCTCTACAGAACTGACCAAGAACAACTTGCTTGGTTATGACCGACACGAACAGAGGCAGATCCTGTTCAACATTGCAATAATGGAGAGGGGTCTTTCCTCTAAGGTGTCTTTGTATTCTCCCTTCGCCTTTGGACACAAGAACACAGCTTGGGGTGCCTGACCATTAACTTGTCTCTTCCATCTGAAAAACTTACTTGTTCCTACAGCCTTTTTAAAGATATTTCTGTCCATTGTGACAGTCTCATTCCATTTGGAAACAGAGGGCTGTGGCAAACATTTATCTCAGTAAGTTGTGCTTTGGATACTTTATAGCTGAATTAGAGTTTCAATTTTTCAATGCTTACAAAGCCTTATCTCTTGCAGCTAGAGCCTATTTGAACATGTTAAGCACTTGGTTATTTCCACTGACAAGATCGATTTGGTACCAAATTAGAAACCATCTAACCTTCAGCAGTTTGAACAAAATGAGTGTAAAAGAGATACAGCTTCTATTTGTTGAATTCAAAGTGAAAAAATTCTAAACTCTGAGTAACACTCCTAATCTTTCATACTTAAAATACCATCAAACATTATGGGTCAGATTTTGAATTTGTTCAACAATGTGAGAGAAGCTTGCTAGCCTGAGAGAATTTTCCATATTGCAAGATGGATGCTAAACTTGAATATGAAACCTCAAGCCACTCCCTTAGAAGACTAGCACAGCAGTGAGTCCAAAGAAGCTGCAAAACTTCAAACATTCTGTGTGTCAGGGTTGTTTCTACATATTGAGTGAAAAATAGCAGAAATTATTGTCCCCCAACACTTCCAGTGTTGGCATTACTATTAGTACAGTAGACAAAGAACTTGGTTCCAAGACAGGACATTAAAAAAGCAAAAGAAAATCAAAAAGTAAATTTTTAATTAACCACAAATATTTGTAAATGGGGGACAGGGGGGAGAAATGGAAAAAAATCTGCATTTTGTGGAGCATGGTCCTTTCTTTAAAAGTTTTTTTGAAATGTTTTTTGTTCTAGGTAATGAACTCTCTCCCTTTCTTCTTTGAGGAATATTCTGGACAAGAAACTCCAACACTTTTATGCTCAAGTCAACATTTACAAATATTCTGGACAAGAAACTCCAATATTTTTGTGCTCAAGTCAACATTTACAAAAACCAGAATTTTCAAATACATGTATACCTCTGTTCCCAAGAGGTCAAGTGTGATAAGCATCTTACAGTGATTTTTTAACCAATGCACATCCTGTATCTTTGAGCACAATCAAACAAGTATAACTCGGTTTTTATCAATATGATTTGCCTGAAAATCTCTGGAGCAATGCTGTAAGAATGTGCCCACACCCTGAACAGCCTAAGTTTTAACAAATACATCTAAGCATGGCTATTTTTTTTTCTTGCTGTTCTTGCTGAGGGATTTCTGCAAAATACTTTTTTTTCATGCATTCTGACTTCATCCTGAAATATTTTTTAGGAAGGGGCCTCTTTCAGAGGTGCTGATAATCCTCAGTTCCCCTGAAAGTAAGTTAGTGAGCTTTTTGCACATTGCTACAGCAGTCGAACATTTTGAACACTGCTTCGAAACATACCTATCTCAGCTGACTGTTTTCTGCTCTAATTTGGGATTTGGCCAGAGCACAACATTCACATCAGTCCTATCTTGACATCAACAGTTACTTACGTTTCTTCATTATTCCACTTCTAGCAGCTGGCCTATTATATTATATTATAACATGTCACAAGGGATTGTCTCAATTACATGAGGTTATGCTACATCTGTGAGCATAATGTAAAACTGGGGTTGGAAGAATGGTGTTTTCTCACAGCTCTGGCTAAGCAAAATGGCAGTTTTACAAGAAACAGTGCTGAACAGTAAATTGGAAACCTAGAGATCTCCTGATTTATAAATTACTGTTACATGAAAGAGTTATGTTATCACAAATATATACCAAGCAAATATGCAGTTAAACCACCTAATCAAGTCAAGGACTCTCTTCTCTTATCTGTCTTGAGGTGCTCTGGAAGCTTGGGCTTAATGTTTGCAGTTGAAAAAGAAATCCTTAAAAGCACTTCAAATATTCTGTTGTGCAAACTGCAGAGAAAAAAAGTCTGCTTCTAAATGAAAGTATTTTGATGACGTGGGCAAAAAAGTGCTCAACTTTTGTATTGACTTCATATCACTGGAAAGGCTATCACATTCTCTAGGCAGACAAATCCCAAGTCAGCATAAAATGACTGTGCCAAAATATATCACTTAAACTATATAAGGGCATTTGAAAAAAGAAATACTTCCACAAATCTGATTTAATTGATACCAGCTGAGACTTGCTCCAAAAATCACTGTTTTCATTCTATTGTACAAATCATGAAGCTGGGTTCACATTTTGTGAAGGTGTGCTTCATGCAGTAAATACTTCTATGCTCACAGACATTATGAAACAATATAAAATATTTGGTGAGAGAAGCCAACACCTGCATCTTCTATGATCGTGGGTACAGAAGAAAGTGGTATAACACATAGGAGAGTACTGTGGCATTTAGTCTGCTGCTATTCAACTACTGCTGTGAAGGGAGCTTTTGAGAAACTAAAACAATAATGTTATTATTGTCACAAAACAATACTGCTCAAAGAGTCAGTGCTATATATAAACTCCTAAGAATGTTTTCATCAAGCTGGGAAGCCAAGTCTTTGTGAGGCTGAAAAGAAATTTTAGTAAACGAACAAGTGTCCATTCTGCACTGCATTCCCCAAGGGCTAGAAAAATAGCAGAAGGCTACATAGTTTATAGCATATCAGCATTTTTTTTTTCATATACTGGACTAGAAAAATGAAAATATATCTTTGTTTTATATGGATTTTATTTAGCCTTCAGACTACTGAGCTATTCTTCAAATGCCTCTTCCTTACAAAGACTTAACATTTACCAGAGGATCAGGAAAATTCCTCAGGCATTAGAAGCATGGTTGATTAAAAAAGCCTGTATTTAGTAATTAAAACAGTGCAGCTAATCCACAGCTTGAAATATTTTGGAAGCATATCATAGAGTGAACAATGCAGCTGTCAAGTAAAGAAGAGCTTTCCTCATAAAGGATCACTTCACAATACAAGCATCTCCAGATCCCTTCAAGCTACAGTGCGCTTCTGAATAGTTGAAGACTTTTAATATTTCTTAATGGCTGATATAAATCACAAAGTTTCATAACAGTGCAAGATTTCCTAGGGTTGGTTTAACACTTATAGAGAGCAGCAATTTGCTGTGTTATCCAGCTAATGCTCACATACAAGTGGTTTTGATTCAAACAATGTAATTAAAATGGGTTTAATATATTGCTGGTCATCCTTTTGTAAGAGCTTTGCCATTCCATACCCTAAATGGCTTAAAACTATAAATTATATGATTAGTCATGACAGACACATTAGGCATGGAACCCCCAGACTGATACGAAACAAGCCTCAAGGAACCAAATACAGTGATCTTAATAGTTGGAAGGCCCTTTTCTTTTTCTTTTGTCTTTCTGATGGACATGGCCTGCTTTCCTCACATCTGTACTGCTTTTTCAGAAGAAGCAAGTTTCACAAAACATTTGTGGCAGCCTCAGTAAGAGCATCTGCTATTTTACAAGCCTTAACAAAGTCAAGGTATATTCTTATGTCAATTTTCAGTCAAGAAAGTAATAACTGACTGTTATTCACAACATTTCCCGCCCAAATTTCTGTTACTTCAGTCAATAAATATGCTAATCTCTCTCAATTATATTCCTCTCTATCAAGCATGGAGGAAAAATGTCTTGTTTGCTGCAGAGGAAAGTAACCAGAATACTTAATTTGTGCCAGGCATTTCAGAACCCATGACTGGGATCACCATCACCAGGGAAACCACTTCACTCATGGCTGCCACCAACCATAGCTGTCTCCCATTCACAACAGCAGGCCAAATGTGCCCCACTGGAGGTGCTGAGTCCAGAAGAGCAGCTATTACCTCCAACGTCTTCCCAACAAGAGGAGAATCATAAGTGAGGGAACTCCTGGGTGTGACACTGATGCCTGAGAGGTGCTCAGCAGCACCCTGCAAAGCTACCCACAGGTACTGCTTTGTCAGCTCTCCTCTTAAGTTGCATCAGCCTTCACAGACCCTCAGTCACAAGAGGAAAACGACAAGAGGGTCTTAAGGCTCACATGGAATGCAGTTCAAGGGGTAACTTACACCTAACTAGGGAGGTTGTCTAGGCCTGGCTGGAAGGAGAACAATTATTCAGCTGTGAATCAGTAAAAAGGTTACAGCACAGTTTTTTTAATGGATTTTACTTTCAATGTCTTTAGGCATAAACACTAAAGAAAGAAAAATATGGGAGATTTCTATTACCTCTCTCCTATGAATATTTATGAAACAAACCACAATTGACACGTAGTGTCTGTTAGGACCTCCCTGTTTAAACTAATCCATGTAAATTACATGGGCTCTTCACAAAGGGCACATTGCTGCTTACCTTTGCCTCCTACAGAAGCACATCTACAGATATTCTCAAAGCACATAAGAATACAAATGCACAGAGTCAAATTGGATCACGCTAAGAAGATTATGTCTGCATTGATTGAAAGGCACTACTAAATCTGTCCAACAATCCTGAAACTGTCTGAAAGAACACAGTTTCACTGAGAAATTTGCTCTGCATTCCCAGTTATTTTCTTGGGAAGCAAGGTTACAAAAGAAAGAAATGTAAAATATAGAGGTGATGAAATAGGGAAATATAACACAATGTGTATTTTTATAGGAATAATACATACAAAACACCAAGATCTTAATTGCCATTAAATTTAACCTGGTGATTTAAGAAAAAAAAAAAAGAAACCTAATAATTCTTTCCTCAAGATCACTTTTAATCAATGCAAAGCCTTAATTCTTTTACAGTATCGCAAGAGAAACACAAATTGCATTGCAATATGTCAGTAGAGAGATAAGCATGGGACATCCCAGTATCAGACAATGGAAAACACCCTAATTGGTGTTTATAACTCCAGTAGAAGACAATAGTTAATCTTGGATGTTACAGAACACACACTGAACATTTCCTTCCTCAGCATATTTTTGTGTATGTGTGTTTCCGCACATGTTATTTTGATGACGTTAAATAAGAAATCCTTGTTTCAGGAAAAATGAAGTATGAACACAAGACACATCTGTGAGAAAATCACAAAAGGATGGTGGTTGTGGGACATTATAGCTCATACAGGTCCTCTCACAGCCAAACTGCATCATGATGTACCTGCTTTCACTTCACTATGAAGGCTAGAGAGCCAAACACTGACATTCATATCTCCTTTTCCTCAGAAAGAGGGGAAGCCTGTTGGCCTTAACCCACTTAAGAAAGGCTGGCTGGTCAGGGTCAGAGGTGGACTGACTGTTCTTGAGTGCTTGTCTCAGTACTCAGCTACTACACAGCCCTTTTATTCTCTGCCTTGTCTTTTCACGGTGTTTGTTTCAAAAGATGGGACTGAATCCTTGAACTGTATGAAGTCACAGCAAGCTTTGCTTCTGGCTGCAGTGGGAGCAGTGTCCCACGTGATTATTCTGTGAGCTCCATTTCCCTTTAACTTACAACATGTCAACACATTTTTGCAGCTCTATATAAAGTCCTGTAATCTTAAAACAGATGCTTGTTGTAGATAAGCAGGGAATGGCATACTCTGTGCTGATTCTAAATCAAAACAGTGCTATCTCTGTGAGCTACTGGTCTTCACCAGCCAAGAGCAGTGCAAGGGATTCTCTGCTGCTGCCCTGAAAAACTGTCAGCCATTTGTTTCATAGAGCCAATATTACCTGTGGTTCTATTGTAACAGTGTTTGCAATACACAAGGAGGAGAGATGGAAAAACTGAGACTTCTTCAAACATCTCCACTGTTTGCTCTTTTTAATCCCTGAGAGCCATCAAATAAAGAGGGTTTTATTTTTCACTCTGGTTCCCAACTTGCTTTGTTTTTAAATCAAAAAAGTGTCACTACTTCTTCAGTCTTTTCAAATCCAGTGACAGCTTTCAATGCATTATTTTAATTAGGCTTCCAAATTTGTTCATAAGTTGTCCGGGTCACAAGGAGAATTAAAAGCAAACACTGGTAATGTATTTCTGCATTACTTCTACAGACAGTTATATTTGACTTGTATTCAGAAGCAAAGCTAGCAGGATGCACATGACTGGAAAGGGCATCAGTGAAGTCTGACATTGGCTAAGCTTCTGGAAGCTCTGCTCTGAACTCTGTAGTACCTCTGTTACTTTGGGATTTGTACAAAAGATACAGGCTTAGTAATTCTCAAACAACACACAGATATTGGAAGGGAAAAGCTCACCACTAAACTGCATGAAATATTTATGCAGTGGTAACAGTTGTGTATGCAATACACATAATAGATTCCTCATTCCTACATACTCCTAGAGACCATACATTAATGATGTCTTATCTGCAAATTTCATAGCTATCAGTAATTTTATCCTAATTCTAAAATTTGTCCCCCAATTCTCTCACATCCACAAGTCAAGTTTCAAAGCAAGGACTAAGATATAATTTCCCCTTGTTGTTTTGTAGAACAGAGAATGTAATAATAATTACAATATTCTGAATCTTCCAGGAATTCAAAGGTTTTTAAGATTTAGATTTTTTTGTAGATTTTTCATCATTTATGAGACAAACGTAAGACCCCACAACACTTCCTCAGTTTTTACCCTCTCATGGCAGAAACGTGACAAAAAAAGCAAGATACATCATGATTCAATGGATATATTAGTCAGAGTTAAGCTCATACATGCAGAGTTTATTAGTGATTTCCTAGCAATCCATCCTGATGTTCTAATATTAGTTTATCAGCAACTCAGGGACAGAGAAGGGACAGCCAAAACCAAAACCATACACACTCTTTGATCCCTTCCTGAATTTTCTGTGCAAGTAAAGTACAAGGTTTTCAAATTTGCTGACTTCTTGAAGTAGTTTAAAAATGCTTGATGAAAATAATACTATTTACCACAACAGAGGTAAAAGATAATTTGGGAAGACAGCTATCATCCATGGGAGCAAGCCAAGTAACTTTGTGGACCCTAACTATGAATTTTAAAACTTTCAGGTGTTTGATGGCTTGGGAATTTAATCTTAACTCTGAATTCCCTAGGCTTTAAAAAATCCATGTATAAATACCTTTCTGCTAACTATAACATTCTTGCAGGGTGTTGTGCTGTAATTTACTACTGTTCACACTGAAGCTAAATTGCTTTCACTTAAAAAGCACCTTTGCTAAGGCATGTATCATTTCTGGTACCTTTGCCTCAGCATTTTGCTCTCCTTTTATGCACACAGAAGGCTTTTACACACAGGTGACTGTCAATACCTTTAATCCCAGCGGTGGCACAGGCAGAGAAATTAGGTTCTTCCTCCTACTCCCCCAGGCAGTTCTGCAGGTTGGTGGTTCTGAAGTGCAGAGACCTTGTATCAGCTGCTCCACTTTTTCTGTGGACCAATTAACAGAAGAGTTCACTGTACAGAACTGTCAATTGGGATCTTTTACAGAATCATAGAACCATTACAGTTGGAAAAGGCCCCTAAAATAGACAAGTCCAAGCAGTGCTTTACACAACTGTTAAATAAACCCCTGAAAATTACAATCCAAACTAAGCTACTGTAGTGCCAAATACTGCAAGAAGTCCTGAAAATGCTACTAGAGCAGCAGACTATTGACTAGGGGTTCTGAGGTAAGACTGAAGGGCCTTTTCTTCTCTCCCCATTTCTCAGATGCTATTGACCTAAATAGAGAAGAGACTGAACACACAACTGTACTTCATTGGAAGGTGCATCCATAATTTTTTTTTTTTTTTTTAGATTTACAGTGAGTCTGAACCAGCAAAGAGGTTGTATTACATTTGTTAATCACCTTTAAATTAATTTTGTTATTCAAGGTATGGTGATAACTTTTTATGTAACCAGGGGAAAGCCTATTTCTTTAGAAGTCAACTGAATTTTTTTTCCCAGTTTTTGAGCCTGAAAAGTGGTCAATGTTTGAATTTTCAAATCATATACAGATATATCCTGTACAGTCATTTCTGTGGTATTGACTGTGAAGCAGTAACCACAACATTCAATTGAATAAAAAAAAAAAGTAATATTTCAAAATGTATTCAGCCTCATAATTCCATTACAGCAAGACATTCCTGCACTGACTTTATCATTTGTCTGCATGGTTTCTCATTTCCTACAACGGTATTTCCTTTCGTGATGAAATAATATTGCTATTATTTTCTCACTGTAACCTAGAGATACATTTTGCATATAACCCGTTGAAACAATCCTGGTCCTTATGTTCCCTTGTTAGTGAACATTCAGGATCACCAAGTTCACACAAATAACTCTCTACATTTCTCTAGTATTAAATACAAAGAAGTCTTTGTAAAAGAACTAAGAAACATCTTTTTTATCATAGAATATCTTGAGTTGGAAGGGACCTACAAGGATCATCAAAGTCCAGCTGCACCCTGCACAGGACAGCCCCAAACATGACATAATTTTTATTTCTTGTGAATAATTAATTTGTCAAAGAAAAATAACAGTGTCACTACTGAAAGTATTCTACTAGTCACAAAGTTTGGCAAAAAGTTTTGATTAAATCCTTGCAGAAGCATCAGAAATATTTAAAAGTTCCATTTAAAATATTTAGTTAAAAATTAGACAACAAAGGAAAGTAGAAGGGCTAAAAAGAGATTAAGAAACATTAAAAACACTTACATACCTACCCTATAAGCATGGGAAATACTGTATAAGAATACATCCTGAGGAAAAGTTCATAAAAGGAAGTAGTAGTCTGTGTTACTTAAATACAATTGTTAAGTATAAAAAAAATACCATTGTTAATGATCATATTTTTAAAAAATAAATTGTATTTTTAAAGTAAAAATTTATATCTTACAATTTACAGCTCTAAGAAATATATAATGCATTTTGGCTTGCCATAATACAGATGTATTTAGCTATTCATCTTGAAAAATGGTTTCTATTTTTTAATCTTAGAAATGACTAAGCATCACTGTAGATGAAGGAGTTACAGGATTTTCATATTTTATTAAACAAAGATTCATAAGAAATAACACAGATTTTGAAACTCAGAGAAGGGAATTGGAATACAAGTTTAATAATTTTTAACTTTAGTGCTATCAGGAAGAAATAAAAATCTAATTTTCATAAGGCTACAAGTTGTCTTTCAATTCTGAGACCTCATTCATCTTTTAATCTTCCCAACCTTGGAAAAAAAGAAAAAGAAGTATAGTAACAGGAAAAGAACAGAACATTTTAAGCAGCAGGGGGTTTAAGAGTCATACCTTTTCATTAGATTCAGTTGCAATCAGAGTACCTTAAATGAAGATTAGCCCTTAGCAGTCAATACACCATCTGTTCCTGGGGTACTCAGGTCTGATCATGTATGTTAGTGTGTATTAACTTACAAGGGCCACTAAGAAATGCCTTTAAAAAAATCACTTTTGTCCTTTCTACTCCCATGTTAGGTGGCATAACAATGAAAAGAATGAAATAGAAAAGGTGCTTTTTAGGGCAGAAGTCTATTGGGAGATAATTGCATATATTATGCCTCTCAGCAGGCAGCTGAATCAGAGCTCTCTGCTACTGGAAAGAAACTGGTGCAGAGAAATCTGTTTGCATTTCACCTCACTTCCTAATATAAGTGAAAGTAGCCAGAAGATGTGTGTGCCCTTATTTCCCTCCAAGACAGCAAGTCCTTCTGGGGTGACAGGATTGGATTGGCTTGGACAGGGGCTGTCCTTCAGTCAAGACAGGTCTCAATGTCAGAACAGAACAGGGCGAGGCAGCCTAAAAAGCCAGCAGACTGGGGTAAAAGTTGGCCTTTTGATGCTCCATGTTGTTGAGCATGTTTTCTCAACAACAGGAAGAAGGTAAGAATACCCAGAAATACAGGGGAACAGAATTACCTCTCCACCTGCAAAGAGCCATCAGAGCTGTCCTTCTGCCAGTACAGCAAGGTGGCACAGCCCCTACAGCTGCCCCTGGAAAGTGCAGAGCAAGGCAAAGCAGAGCTCCTCTTGGTAGCAGCTGCACACAAGGGTTAGCAAAGGGTAATGTCAAGACCTCCAACCAACTTTCCCACGGTGTCATTATCTGCAGGCCAGTTTGGAGGTGCAGCTCGATGGAATGCACAGAGGGAGAACCTCTAACATGAGGAAAGTTGGGCTGCAGACAAGCTGGGCTCTAGGCTAGAGGTCTTCTACCTTTTTCCCCGATAGCAGCAAAAAATAGCCGCAGGCATAATTTTTGCTAAAGAATCTGAATTATTTTAAGTTCACTGAATTTCACTTCCTTGCACTCACTGGGATGACAAATGTCAGCAGCAATATTTTAAGAGATGGGAGATACAGTAAGAGTGTCAGATTACATAAAAGCAGTTAATGTTTCCTTAGAAGCAGAAAGTTTCCTTCCTTCACACCAAATTAAGTCAATCAGATTGAAAATGAATGTCAATTAATTTTCCTTATTTTAAACAAACAAACAAATCCTCACCGACCTGTGAAATACAAACCATAACAGGCAAAGGTCTGATTTAAGCACTACTAAGCAATTAAAAATGAATGCATAAGTTTTCTATGGACAAACACAGGAAAACTGCTATACTGTCTTTAGAGTGCCTGGCTATATGAACGAGGATTTAATTGTTAGCAATTATTTCCACATGCTGCTAATTAGCTCCAATTTTAATTAAAGGCAAAGGATGAGTTGTGTGAATAGTTGAGTTCAGAAGTATTTTTCAGGATAAAGCACTATCTGTGATATCCAAACTGTGCAGATAGTGTGTTTTCTATAGAGGCTTCACACAGGAATCAATAGGTGAACAATGAAAGTAGCCAGCTAATCCTAAGGCCCAAGTATTCGGGTCAAGAAACAAATTCCGTTTTCAAACTTTACTCATAAATGTCTGAGCTGCAACAGCTCATATAGAGCTGTTGGTAACTCCCAATCCACTTCTTCTGAATGACTGGCTCTGTGCAATATCAAAGCAGAGGTTCTAAGAGTCTCAAGAATAAATAAGCTAGCACTTTCACTTCTGTGTGAAAATTTGAGTGCTTTTTGCCTGTTTTCAGAATTCCATGCTGTACAGTTAAGCCTGGTTGACATGACGCTTCCTGATTTCTGTCCACGTCATGTAGCAGAGCAGCATTATCTTAACAAAGAAAGATTAAAAGAAAGAAAGAAAGAAAGAAAGAAAAAGGTAGGTATTCTCTGAACTACCCTTTTTAATTTTGATTATTATCATGATTTTTTTCTCTACCAAAACCTAGGATCTGTATAACCAGCCACAAAAATCCTACTTTGAGAAATCACATTTCCTCTAACTTCCCCTCACATTCTGAAGAGTGACTTGAGGGTATTTTCTGTGTAAATTCAGAAATGCTAACACATGTGAGGGTTTTGTCTGCTTGTTTCCAGAAAGGATTCTAACACGTCCCTTCTCAACTAAGCAATTCAACTGAGGAAAAATATAGTGCAGACCCATAGATCCCAAGGTTGTAGAAAACCTCACATGGCTTTGCAGCTGACTTTGGAGTTGATTTATAGGCTGTCACCAAATCAGTGGTCAGAAGCTGACACAAAATGTCTTCTGCAAGCTTTGATTCCTTATTCAGTGTAATGTCTTCTTCATTTATATTCTATTGAACCAAACAACCCAGGATTTCCTCTCCCTTTGTTGGATGGCTTCCTGTCCCTGCAGCTGCCTTATGTGATGTCAAAACATGAGAGTTAAGTGTTGCCTGAGGATTATGTTGCCCAAGTTCACCAAAATAAATCAGATTTGAGCATTTAATACTTTTAACATCTCTGAATATGTAGGTTTAAACAGCAAAACCTTCTGTAACGAGGCAACTCCTCCCCTTCAACAGACAACTTCACGACAAGAAAAGATTCAGTATGACTTGCCTTGAATCTTACATGTTGCAATATACTGAAAGTTTCCTGTTATCTTTTCTCTTTTACTGTAGCAGAAAAATACTTTTACTGCATGAAAGTCTTATATGAGCAGGTCTCACTGTATGTATAATTACATATTTTTTTTCTCATCTGACCTAAATCAGTTCTTCTGATGGCAGAGTCTGTACTCTGTATTTGAATAAAGCATCAGTTGTATTGAATGTGCTGGAATTGGCAGATGGTTGGTCAGTCATTCAGTTTGATATTAATTGCTTCTTTGAGATCTCTTCCAGAGAGCTGAAGACAAAATGCATAGTGTCTTATTACATTAAGGAAAAAAAATCACATCTGAAATTCTTTGATGAAAGATTCGTCTGCTGGGCAGACAATGTACTTTCTCCTTAAGAGTCAAAAAATCACTAAAAAATTCCATTATTTAAAGATTATCTCATTTCCTTCCAGTGAGTAAAAAAAAAAAAAAAATCAGACATTTTGTTTGGAAGAAAAAATAATTTTTTTCTTACTATTTGAACAACACTTTTAGCTGATTAAAAGAGAGGGGTTCTTTTGCAGGAAAAAGGTAATGTAATTGTTCCATTATTATTAATTTTTAAATTCCTCACCACTCATTTATGCTCAGCGGTGTTCAGGTGTCTTTTAGTGGCTCATGTTGAAGACTATAGTAGCAAGCAGGGGCAGGATCAGTTAAAACAAGAATATTTAGCACTTTATTTTAAAGACTGGAGCTTTAGAAGATGACCTAAGCAGATGGGGTGAGGTCTGTGGTCTGCTCTTCACATTTTATGGTGGGTGTACTGCTAGAGCCAAGTAATTTTCTACAGGTAGAGAAAGAACTCCCACAAACTCTCTAATATACTTGTAATTTTATTCATGCTTCACATCAAATAAATTTTTCCCTCAGTATATTAAATGTATCTGGCACCTAAAAATCATTATGTATGGTTTAATCTCGGATTCATTACTCCACAGATATGTAAAATGTATGTTGCATCATTTATTCATTGGCCATTAGAAATACATAAAATAGCTGTAAGCTGTTAAAAAATGTGGCACCCATTCTTTTCATAGTTCTGCACTGCTATTTCCAACATAGCAATTACAGCAGGTGCCAAATGGCACCTATTTCTTTTTGAAAAATGGTATCTTATGCAGTATTTAAGGAAGTACTGTGTCTGCTCACCCTAAACATTTTTAAAGAGCTGAAGATCAGTTAAAACTGGAGGCTGCTTCTGCCACTGCAACACTGTACTTGCTAGGTGAGCTAAATGCCTTGTTTCAAAGTCTCTCTCACACCAGAGGTCAAAAAATTCCTATGCTATTTCTATTGTTTCCCTTTTGCACTTTTCCCTGAATCCTTTCCTGGGTAACATTTTCTTTTTCAATAAACACACTGGATGTCCCAGTTTTGTCCTCCTCATATCCTACTTTTGACACCATGGTGGGTTATCTGGACCTTAAGCTCAGACACTGCAAATCATGACTGTTTTAACATCTGCCACCTATTTACAAGCAACTTGGTGATACATCAGTAACACACCCGGTGCTTCCAATTTTAGTAAAATCCTCCACTGAGTCTCCAGGCTTGATCCTGAGGTAGCAAGTGTCACATTAGCTCCACTAATTTAAATTAACTGTATGAATCTACGACAGCCATGTCTTTGTCTTCAAAAAAATCTCAAGACCTCTTGGCACCTTACATGCTTTATATGGAAAGATGCATAAACTTGGGACCAAGATTTTGCCTCAAAGCTGAGCCTTCTTAGGTAAACAATAAAAATGTCTTAGTTGTATATGGCTACATTTTGCTCTACCACTGGAAAAACCTGCATTAACCATAAATTATTGACATTGGCTAAGGCTGTTCAATTAATATATTATGACAGCAAAAGACAGGTTTTTTTCCACATGGAAGAACCACCAGAACAGGACTGACAGCAGCTTGGATACTGTGGGCTCACATGGCTGGTTTGGGAGACAGACCAGTTGTGTTCAGAGCAAGGGAGGCCTCTTGGACCCTGTCTCGTACTGTGGCCTGGAGCTGCCTCTGCCCTGATGGATATCAAAATTCAATGACAGTGTTCAAAACATCAGAACAAAGGGAGCAATATGAGTCATCTTTGCAGGTGGGTTTTAAAAGTTCTCCGGCCTCAACCATCATTATTATGCTTGTAGACAGAGTGTACAAGCTGACAAACTTGTGCTGACAGCATCTTCAAAGGTGGTTTTGCCATGCTATGTAGTACCTCTCTCTCTAAGAGGTGGTGTACTTTTCCCATTCAGATCTACAGACAACAGAGCCATTCTTGTTTTGCTTTTGAAAACAGCTTCAGTGTGTCCCTATCCTGCTGCCTAAGTACACTGCCTCATTTGAGACAAAAGGAAAGGGGATTTAGAAATGGGAAACTTTATTACAGTGGTCATGAGGATATTCCCAGCTCCATACAGTTAGTAGAGACACAATGGAGTGGTGCTCAGGAGTGCTGCTCAGCCGTGTCATGTATTCAAGAGGAGGAGAAACAAGGTGTTTTTCCCTGATGATGACCTAAGACACTGTAAAGATTAAGGTTATGTGGTGAGCTTTACAGGGAGGTTATTTAGCTTGGGTTTAGTGCTGGTTTGATATAGCTCTGCTGCTTCCATTTCTAAAGCTAGTGTCTGCTGGAATTTGAGCTGTGTTATGTGTACAAACCAAGTCGCTCAGGGCAGCCAGATATCTCTAACAGCACTTTATCCCATGGAATACAAACCCAGAGCACTGCACTGAAGATGATAGATACTCAAGTGGGAATAGCTGGACAAACCCACAAAATTTCATGGGAGCTCTTAAAAAAAAGAAAAACTATCATATCAGCTAATCTGTTAATCATGCATGCAAGATGGCAAATGCAAAACTATGGAAGAGTTGAGAGAAAGAATTCCTTACTTTCTCAAGCCTACCCATCCCGCCCTTTCAGCAAAATCAAGCCAACAAATGAACAAGAACATATCCAGAGAGAGGATCTACAAGAAATATTCTAAACCAGAAGAAAATACATTTGGCCACAGCAGCAAAGAGGCAATTGACACACTCAGCAGAATTTCCTAGCTTATGAATAAAGATGACAACAGAGAACTGAGCCAAAACTCAGAGTAAAAACTACATAGCAATATTCACACCTCTAACGAAGCCAGAGAATTTCTGGCTCTGCATGTTTTGTGCTTTAAATATAACATTTTTGGCATTTTGCCTCTTTTTGTGTGTATGTGTGTTTCAGTAACATAAAGAGATCCTAACATTAAAGAACATCTTATTCTGCTTTTTTCCAATAAAATACCTTGCTAACAATCTCTGAAGTCAGGACCACACGAGCATCAGAGAATTGGGCTCAAAGATGCACAAAACTACAATTAGACCAGAGCGATTTTTTTTTTCTCCCCAGTGTCCTGCCATTCACACGTTATCCTTTTTGGTATATAGATCTTCAGCTCAGTTTTGGGCATGTTGACACTCTTTCATATTTGTTTCTGGACATACTTTAGAGCTAAGCCATAAGTGAAGTCTAAGTCACTTCTCACCAGCCCCATAAATTTGTCAGATAGGAAAATGCCAAAATAACATGAAAAATCACTCCATCAATTCCTGCTGCCTTACAAAATATCTTGGCAGGTTAATTTTACTTTCTTTAGACCATCTTGCAACAAGTTTGCTGGAAACATCATGTTTGGACAGGTTTACTGTCCAAGGGTTTTTTGTGCAATAGTTGCAACAAATTTAGCTTGTAATTAAGAAGGGTGGAAAAAAGTTACACGCAAGTGTTTGTAAATGGTTACAAGGGGCCTTGCTCAGGGTGGTGCTCAGGCCTGGGTGTGGAGAAGGAGACAGAATTTTCCTTATCAAGTTTGAAACGACCTGTAGGGGAGGGGCATGTGGGGGGATGCATCTGATATACTCAAGGGCAGGCCTGCCATTCAGAAGGAGCTAGGTGAACTGACAGGAGACTTCATAAAATTCAGTCAGGACACTTGCCCTGCCCTGTGTCTGGGACAGATTGACACCCAACAGGAAACAGGTTGGGATTGCTGGCTGGGGAGCAGCTCTGTGCAGCAGGGACTGAGCTCCTGGGGCACACCTGGTTGAACCTGAGCCAGCAGGATTCTGGCAGGGATGAAGCCTGAGTGCCCTGGGCTGTGTCAGCAGGAACATAGCCAGAAAATGGGGGAAACAGTTATTCCTTTTCACTAGGCATTTGTCTGGCTACCTCTGGAATACTGGGTTTGTCTCTGGGCCACTGAGTACATGAAGGTTGTCAATAAACTGCAGTTCAGCAGAGTTCCTGAGACAGCTGAGGCTAAAGCGCTTGTCTTGTGAGGAGAGGCTGAGGGAGTGGAGTGGTTCAGCCTGGAGATGGGATGGCTTCAGACACCTGCAGCCCCCAGGACCTACAGCAGGCCCTTTGCTGAGGTGAATAGTGGCAGAATAAGAGACAGCAACCATAAATCAGAATGAGGGGATTTTTCTTGAATATAAAAATAGTAAATTTCCACAAGGCTCATTAAGCAGTAAAGAAGGAGCATAACTGGTAGGCCAAAGCCCTGAGCAAATCATCAATACAGGCCTCTTGTTGGCTGAAATGTATTCTCTTTGTTGAGCCCTACTGCTTGTCCTATTGCCTCAGCTGCTCCAGCTGCACACTAATTACTTTGGAAGGGAGGTACCTGATGAAATACATTAGTTTAAAACAATTTGCAAGTAGCAAGGAAAAGAGAAGGAAGTTGGGGAAGAGTGCATAAAACTATGCCACAGTGCTGAGGCAACAGAAAATAATCACACATAATCATATGTGCCAATAGAGTTAACAACTGAAGCATTTTGTACTCTGTGATTAGATTAATTGACATCAACTTTGATGTGACCTGGGCATTTCATCTTTAAAAATAAATTTTCATGAGATAATGTGCCTGTGTGCTCTATATTCACCACTGCTGATGATTTTGCTCATTTCCTTTAAAGGGCTTTCTTCTTTATAGACAATCTTCAAACTGACAAGTGAAGAAAAATTTGACCCACATCTTTTTGTTCCATACTGACGTGTAAACCATTGGTGTGGATTGGTTTGTAGTTGGTTTCTGCTTTAAGAAGAGATTACAAAGTCACAGATATACATACTTCCATATCGCCACAGGTCACTAGAAACTATTACCCAGACATGTTTTGCATCACCTAGGGAGAGATAAAAATAAAGAGGGCACAGAAGGCATTTAAAATCTCATGAAATCACACAGTGGTGACAATGGAAATGTAGAGATGTGTCAATGAAGAAGCTTTCATATAATTGGTTTAATATCCTTTTTCTTCTGCAATCCACATCTGAAAAATGCCAGAATAAATGGGTGATATTCTGAAAAGTATTGGTGTGCCATCCTATCACATAGCAGTCCATTTCATCCACTGATTTTACAGAGACTTTCCCTGTGAAAGTTTAAGGCGGAGCTGCTAAATAGCCTCTGCCAGCTTGTGAGGATTTCTCTGTGAGCTGAGGACAGCTTTGGGATTTCCCTACCTTGCAGTATATTGGATGTAGGCTCCTGGCTTGCAGGTGGGGTGTATGGTGTCCATGGTGTACGTGCCAGATGCAGAACTAACATTGCAGCACACACTGCTGATTTCCTGACTGAGTCAGCCAGAATTCTCCCCGGGGCTTTTCCTGTGCTGCAACTCCTCAGCAAACTCAGACCTCAGAATCACAGATGGGTCCTATCAGATGCTAATCTTACCACTTGTGTAGGCTAGGAGATATGGCAGCAGCATGCAAATGGAAAATCCTGTTGTAGCTACCAATACTTTCCAGACTATAGCATGAACCACTAAAGTTCAAATCATAAAGGACCAATTTCAGTGTGTGAGTAGCTCAGTTAACTTCTAGGAAATTATACAGACCTACCCAGAGATAAATTTTCCTCTAACCATGAATGCGGTTTACATAAACACCCATAGAGAAACTGTGTAGGTCATTGATTTTGTAGATTATTTTACATGTAAACTAACTTCACCTTCTGGATTTCATGAGTGTTGATTCAATTTTATGGACTGTTGTTTCTTCAGTGGCCCTGAATCACATAAAAATATCATAAGGAAAGAGTTCCATGGTTCCAGGTGGTAAAAATTAGTTCTATTTTAATTTTCCACCTGCTTTTCCCTTTGTTAGGATCATGTACTTTATTGTGGTTTTACTAAAAAAGAGAAATACAATTTGATAGTTATGATTTAAATAACAAAGAGCTTGTGTGCTTGGATGTAGTTACCAGGACTGTCTGTAAAAGCAGAAGTTTGTGGAAACTTATTTGCTATATTCTCGAAGGTTGAGAATTTTATTTCTTACAGTTATTTAGACTAACTTGGAAAATTTGAGCCTTGCTTTCCTAATTGGAGTTTCACTTTTTTTTGGTCTAAAACATACATACTAAATGGTCTGGGCTATTGGCATCTCTTAGCTACCAGTCTCTGCAATCTCCAAACTCTCAGATATCAAAATATTTTTTTCTCAATTATGTTGAAGTTAAACAACATTCTGAAATACTTGTACTTTTCCAAGTGTTGAGTGTAAGGCGGAGAACAAGTGAAAGTTAAGAAGAAGGATCTGAGTATTCTCTCTCAGACAAGAACATAACCTCTCTAGTTACTCTTCCCACTGAAAAAGACCTCTAGAAGATAAGGCAGGGATGCTCAACTATGAAGTTTGTAAGACTAAATAAGAGGCAGGAATGTGGAGGGGAAGGTAGGCACTGAACATGGTATTCTTTAAGTAAGCAAACACTTCTTAAATAAACTAAACCACCTATGTGTGGTATAAAATTCCCTTTGTAACATGGCTAAAATGCTTATGCTAAAATATGAAATCCATAAAATATAAACTCCAGCACAGAACCACGAAAAGGAGCCCTGCCTCCACTTAGTAGAAGCAATGTTGATATATGAGAAACCAAAAACTCTTTTCTTCTCGGATAGTTCCTAATTTTCTATTGTTTGTTGCAAAGAAGGTAGAGCAATATAGCTCTACAGTATTCTCCTTGCAAACTGAAGAACCCACAAAACTTTTGTGGTTTTCTTTAAAACTATTCCCAGAGATAAAGCACTTGATCCTGCCTCTAAGCTGCACTACTCATGAGTCGTACTTTGCAAAAAACTTAACCGAGAAATTTAGTGTAATTAAGAAAAAAAAATTTTCTCTTGCACAGAAAAGAAAACAAAATAACAAAGCAGCAAATTCCTGAAGTTATTTTAGAATGCATTTGCTCCTGTCTGTCACTGCCTGTGGTAAGGCAACAACCTGTGATTTTTGACTAACTTGGTGCTGCAGCCACTTGTGCCAGTCACTTTGCTAAAGAGTGGAGGTGGCTTTTCAGGTGCAGTGGTGATCAGGATGCAGCACAGAACCAGCTTATCCACAACCATGTCCTCCCAATATCTATGCCTGAGAACTGGTAGAATCAACAACGTATTACTTAAAGGTAACAGCAAGAAAGGTCCAGTCTGTAAGCACCATTCAAAGTAAGTCATGGCCAGAGATCTGACACTTTGGTAAAAGAAGCTGTTTCAATAAACTGTTCCTTTTCTGTGGAGTTAGGTTATACCATTCTTGCCTTTGTTGGAGCTAACGAAAGCATAAACATCCATAGCTGCAAAGTATTTGCAATAAATAACAGTTCGGGTAAAACAATTTTAAGCTTTCTCCAAATACAAAAATTCAAAAAGTTCTGGCCTGTTCTTTTTTTCCTGAAACACTCTTCAGTCCATGAATTTTACATCTACATTATATTGCTGATGGAAATTACGCCTTCCTTTTCTGTGATCCATCCATTTTCTTTGTCTGTGGGCTGGTGCATGTGCACAATCCATAAAAATAAATAGATAAATATAAGCAAATATATATATACTAACATATATAAATAGACCTATTCCTAGTCACGGACATGAGTAGCATAAAAGTGATCTATGTAGCCTATTTGTTTCCTTGTTAGGGTTTGCTAAGAAACAAGGTAGGTTATAAAAAAAGCCTGGATTAAGTGGGTTTGAGTTTTCCTTTGAATACAAATGAAAGTTATTATTTGCATAGCACTGGTTCTTAAATTCTGTTTAAAAGCTGAGTCATCCAATTAAGGGCAAAATTCTTGTGAGGAAGATTAATTGCTTTTCAATGACACCCACCACCCCCCCATACTTAGTGGGAGCTGTGTTCACTGCAGATGGAGTTCTTGACTGTACAATCATTACCACTGACATCAGTGAAAGTACATATAATTCATGAGCTGAAGACTGACTAAAGAATTGGACTGGTATTTATTCCCACCCTCAGGAACGGTCTGATTCTGGTTTACAGGAGACTTCTCTGATTGACCTGAGGAAGAGTGGGATCAAGCTCCTTACAGACAGTGTGATTAATAACAATATCACAGTGATGTTCCAGTCTGTTTCATTAAAATGGATCCTGAAAATTTTGCCATAGAGATATTGCTCATTGCTTCATCTGTGTCCCCTTACAGGTCCCCTGATGATTTAGTTAGTAGCTGAAGATAAAAGCAGAAGCTAAAGGCCACCAGGTCTTCTGCTGGTATAAACCACTGCAGCTCCACTGAAGGGCAATGGAGTTTCAGCAGCCCACACCAGCTGAAGTTCTTCTGCTGAAGCATTTCTTACAAAATGCAAGGCAGAGCCCATATGCCACAGAGCAGGCTCAGAACCTTTGAGCTACTTTTTCTTTGTACCCAGGATATGTGCAGGTACTCAGGAGAAAGTGTGAAAAGAGAACAGAAGCCAGTAGCCAAATGGATGATTGTGCTGAAGGAAGAGCCAGCTGTGAAAAACTGAGTTATAATGAAATAACATATGGGGCAGTTGGGGTGAGGGGAAGCCCACCATGTTTGGTTCCTCAGTAAAGTTAATTAATAGTTGAAAAATATGAAACAGGATGCAAAAAACAAAACACGTGGCAAATACCAATGAAGTAACTGAGGCCATTTAGAGCATTTCCTATCAAAATTCAAACACATGCAAAACTAGAGCTGCAGCAACTCATTTAAGAGTGCATGGTTGCTCTTCATAAATTTTGGTTTACACCTACTGGAAATTACCAAAGTGCTTTTTTTGCACAAAAGAAACTTGAAAGCTCTGTGACTGTGAATATTTTACTCAGCTTGAAAACACACTGAAACCTGTTAGCTGAAGGGAAGGTGCAAGTTTCGCATTGCTCCAAATCTCACTGGTTGAGCTCTACAGCTGTGAACTATTTTCTCACAGACACCAGTGCCGCTTCTGTGGAGGCACCCAGAGAATTTCACTGCTGTCCACTCTTTGTTAGGATCTGCATAACATCATCTGTTGGGGTTGCCCAGGATTACTGAGTGCCCTGCTTCCCTAGCTATCTTTCATATTTGCATGCAACGATGCTGCTTGGGAACTCTCCACAAATGTATTGGTGTGAGTGTGTACTTGTGTGTGTTTGTGTGTTTGCCAATATATTTGGCACAGACAGAATGCATCTGTCTCAAAGAAACTACAGGATATCTACTCTGACAGCATTCCAGTAATGACATTCAACTGAGGCAGATACATCTATGGAACAATCATGCATTTGTCTGGTCTTTTGAATCCAAAATGCTAACTTGAGTTGGAAAGGGCAAGGCCCTTTCAAAGCACTCATGAAGCATTTGGGAGTAGGAGATCTAGAAGACTTAAGTTTTTTTCTATCTTGCTCTTTGGAGCCTAAATATGCAAGAACAGAACATAGCCTGAGGGAGGCTTTGCTCATGCCTAAGCCCCTGACCTCAAAATGAAAACTTGGAGTCAGCTAGGTCTCCCTGACAACAAAGGGGCGGGGGGGATGGAATTGGCTCTCCACATTATTAATTTATTTGCATTACAATTTCATTCTCAAATGGGGAATAAACTAAATCAACAAACAGTGGTAAGAAGTGATCTCTCGTCTACCATAAAAAACATATACACATGGATATACTTGTGTATGTTTACATATATATGCCTACATATATATGTATATATATCCATCCGTGGAATGGAGAGAAGAAGTCTGCTTGCCCTTGGGCCCATGACAGGCAGCATTGGGTGTGCCAGGCCAGGAAACAGCACTTATCTTATCCTGTGACATTTTGGGGTCCTATTTGAGTCAGGAAATGCCATCATGACCTGCAGTAGATAAGATAAAGAGTTCTAAAGAGGGCTGCAGAGTCTTTATGAGTAATCAAAGCCTTTATGAGAAATCAGTTATTCAAATAACTTCTTATATTCTGTGTATTCAGAGAAACTTGATTTTTACATGCCTGTGGCACCACTGGCATTTTATCAGAGATATCTCAAGACCTGACAACTACCTTGTGTTTTTGAAAAAACAAAAAACAAACCCAACAGGAATTCTTGGTAAGTTGAAGAATCCATGATCAAAACAAGCCCTCTCCACCTTCTCTTGTGCAGTTTCCCTGCCTGGTAAAATGAAGAGTTAAAGTGAAAGGAAATGGAGTATGACATAAGACCTGAGGCCAAGTCTTTAATTTGTTTTTTTGCTGAAGCTGAACTCAAGGAAGTCAGCTGGATCCTTGCCTGAGTAAGTAATGAGTAGAAATTAAGGAAGGGCTTGAAGACTGGGTCTTTGATGATTAGGTCAATGCCTTCCGTGTAATCCCAAGTGACCAAAAGAGCACAGAGTAAAAAAAGAAAACTACCCCTTAGCAATTCCCATTGCCAGCTCAGGCAGCAGGACTCCAGTACTCACAGAACTGTTAAAACCCCATGGAAATGTGAAAAACACTGGGACTGGGCAGTTGCAGGTAGCTGCAAAGCTAAAATAGAGCCATTTACAGTTTTGACAGATTCCTCTCTTCAAAATCACTGTGAAGCACAAGGCTGTAAGCATACATCTCCTCTACCATGCTGAGCACACCACAGGATTCCAAATCAGACTGGAGATACATTCTGCAAAGCAATTGCCCAAGGATGTAATCCAAATGCCTGTATCACCTACCTCAGTGAATTCAATGCCTGATTCACTAAGTCCAAGGACTGGGTTTGCAAAGCTTTTGTTGAAACTATTGTACACCATGCAAGCTATGCAATTACAATAAAACAGATGACTGCTTTTACCTACAAAAAAAGTAGGTATTTTGTATGTTTTGCATAGGACCTGTACAAAGCAAATTGGTTCTACTAACACATAGTATCATGCAAAAAGTTCTCCCAGAAAGAGAATGATAATGTTCAAAAAAGTAACCAATACGTGACCCCACTCAGTCTCCCCAGAACTGTGGAATTGTGGTTTTACTCAGATCTAAGTGTTATGACCAAATTTTGTGTTGAGTCATTACTCAGACAATCCTATTGACTCCAATGGAATTGTATCAATCCATACCAACTCCAGCTGTCCAACCTCCTTCCCTTGACTCCTAACCCTTTGCAGTCTTATTCTTCCCACCTCACAAAGCTTGCTTTGAGCTAATTCAATGGCAGGACTACAAATGCAACACTGCAGAACTGACCAATTTTATGTGTTCATAGCCACAGCAACCAGAGAGAGTCAGTATTCCTGGAAACATCTGATTAGACAGCACATAAAGCTAAATTTAATTCCATTGTTTTGCTGCCTGCAGCAGTCGTAGGCAAAGGAAAGCTATTAGTAATCCCCTTCTGTATTGCTCTCACTGTAAATAAGTGTTTTTAGTGGATTATCCAAGGATGTAGATTTCATATTATAAAATGTTCTTATTGCTGCATAAACTATGAGTGTAAATTAAGGCGTTAGAGGCAATGGATATAATAACCAAGAGTGCTCAGGGTGTGAATTCTTCAAAGGGCTTGCTTGAAGACTCGGATCATAGCATCAGTGAGCTGACTTATATTTATACTGTTGATCTGAAACAAACAAGATCATTCTAAATAAGAGAGAACTTAAGCAAATTAAATAAGTACAAATACGTCCATTTCCTCCATCACTTGTTTGCATTTATTATATTACATGTAGGAAAAAAATGTTCAGTTGCTTACGATTAAGCTCATAAGGAACAGAAATTGCTGATATAAGTGCTCAGTGGTTTGTCTGGCTCCAGCACTAAGGAGGCAGCTGGAGGGCATCCTCACTGCAGATTGTGTCAGGAGCTGTGTGTGACCCCACACAGTGTGAATGGGGAATCTCACACTCACATGCCCTGGTGCTGAGAGACTTTGCGTGCTGAGTGTCTGTCACAGAGCTACTCTTGCTTTGGGGAAGATGGGAGTCACGTCCTCTGGAATGATTTTGCACTCCATTGGCTGATGCAGGTGAACAAGTTGACAGCCAACTGGGTCTGATCTGCAAACTGCCAGCAGGAGGAGGAGGCAGAGAAGAGTCTGTCTTTGACAGCTGGAACTAAAGAGGGTGTTCCAACAGCCCTCATAAAGGACGGCTGGCAGTATGACAGGATCTTCCAACAAAAAGTAAGACTCCAACCTTATGAGGTTTAAAAGAAGTGCTCTGTACTCTGCAACTTTTTGCATTTAAAAAAGAGCCCTCTGCAGGCATTAATGCTTTCTCGTGTTTGTCTCAGGGCATTTGACATATTTTTGCTCACATAAAAATTGCACACCAGTTCTTTTATGCCATGCTTTTAGATGTCATCATGAATCATTTTCTCAGTAATAGTTTGCTTCTACCTCATGGAGCATATACAGGTTATACATGTACCTGAAAGAGAACAAGCATCTAGAACATACGATCTCCCTTGCTGGCTGTCTGACTAAACATGAGGCCTACACCAAATAAGGCAGTCAGACAGAAGGGATTTGGGAACAGCAAGACTGAGGGGGGGCAAAAAAAAAGTGCATCCACTTGGGTTGTTGTATGCAGATTGCCAGCAATGAAGTGATGGTGTGCATACGCTTACCCTTCGTGTACCCAGCCATGCCACTGTTACCCAGCTTTCCAACCTGGGCCATGCTGAGACTCACTGCAGAAGCCAGTGTCTCTCTCCAGGAAGGCAGTGTGTGCACGTGTGAGTGTGTGCACAGAGTGGGACTCTGCACTGAAGGACACAATGCTCACAATACATTCAAGAATCACACAAGCTGGAAGTAGTGCATTTTGCCTTAGTACAAGTTCATTCACCTTAGGACATATTTCAGGTTAGCTTAGAAGAAGAAAAAGCATCTGGTGCAAACACTTTGGGTTTAAAAGTTCAAAAGTCACTTTCTGAGACTTGCTAGTATGCAATTTAATGGCAGATACATTTGCTGTTTTCACCTATATGTTCATTACCAAAGTGAGAAGAGCAAGAGGAAAAGCGTACTAAAAATGAAAGCACAAGGATATATCTTACAAGAAAAGTGGTCTTAGGTAATGGGAAGAGATAGATGTCTTCAGGCATCACCCTGCTCAAGCCAGGAACACAGATACAGACCTCAATGTAACTGCAGATTCTGATACCAGAGTCATTGAAAGCTGGACATTTATTTTGTACAAAAGAACATAATTCTGAGAACCTCTCCAAGAGATAACTTTGTAACATCCAAATTTTAAGGGTAAACAGGTATAAAAGATCTTCCAGCTTCTGCTACATATCAAATTAGTTGTTTTTAATTACAGAATCTCAAGTGCTAAAATTACTGCCTACTGGGTGGAATCTGGCAGCCTAATGCAAAGAAAACAAACAATAGACAGAATACAGTCAAATAGTGTGTTAAAACCCCTCTAAAATAGTCTGCTGTTATATCTCAATATTTTCTGGAGCTGTCAGATGAACAATCTTAGGTATCTGCAGAGTCTGCTGTGATGTTATGGCAGATCTGTCCAACCACAAAACTCATCAGCTGGGGCTCAGAGGCTTACCCAGCTGCAAAGCCCAGGACAGGCTGAAGTAGACCAGAGAAAAAGGTCTGTCTTCACCTACCTGGCACATCATAGCTAAGCAAGGCACCCTTTTAGGCTACAGCAGCTGAGCTGCTGACTTCCAAAATCCTTGGGTAGTACTGTAGGCTCTCAGAGATGCAGAGAGAAGTCAAAGTACATAGGGAAATGCTGCAGTGAGATTGTGAGAGATTAATTGGGAAGTCTGAAGCCATAGGTTTTATCCCAAGAGCATATGAAAGTCTCACCCAGGAGCACAGCACAGACTGAAGTTGCCTAAAGAAACCAATGAACTAGACAATGAGACAAAAATAAATCCCACTTTATATTGAAAGTAGCATTTTTGTTTTAAAAAGCCTCCTTCAGCTATTTCAACCTTCCCCTTGGTTTCAACTATTATTCAAATCTTTAAAATTCTGCATCAGTCCTTTAATCTTGTGGAACCAAATTTCTGTTCTGCAAGGAAAAGGGAATGTAGGTTCAACAAAAAAAGTGAAGAGCAAAAGTAGTTTAAGTATTTCAAAAGGACATGCCCCTTCCAAAAAAAAAAAAAAATCAATTGGAAGTGTGCAACTGATAAAGAAATCCTATAATACTTTAACTTGGAAGCATTCAAACAGTTGAAAAATAACATTGCAGGGCTGAAGAAATAAATCAAAGTTCATTGGCCAAATTCTGCTTTCAGAAAATAACAGCTAAGATCAGAATCTCTCCCAATTGCTATCTGTTTTCCTATTTTATAATTAAATCTTGCAATCTTTCCACAGACAAAATCATCCTCTGGGATTGCTGGCATTTTTTAGGACTTCAAAAACTTGGCACTCAGTGTTCTCAGGAGAAAAATATTTAAGAGTTAAAAGTTTACAGCTGAACTGCAAAGAAGAACCGTCCAGAAGTGGCACGACCTCATCCCCTAGCAACAGAAATCAATAACAACAAAGATAATATAATTACACCAAAGAAAGGATCCAGAGGGCAGATTATGTCAAGTATTATGTTGTTAAGAGAGAATGACATGTGAAACAGTGTGTTTTAAACATGGATGGAAATACAGAAAATGTGCAAGGTCGATAGAGAAAAGTGAAATACGAACACAGAATAAATTAGCTTGCAAACTCTTAAAAGGGAAAGAAAATTATTCCTGTTCCTGCTTTCACTGTTTTATTTATTCAGTACACAGAATCCGATTCCCAGGGGAGCAGAGAAAGGCATTTTATTTCACAAGAAGCATAGTGGCACAGGGAAAATAGATGACCCTATGATGACAGCCCTGCTCTGGAGCTGTGGAGACCCAGTTCATTTCCTGTTTTGGTACAGATGGTCCATACTACTCAGACAAATCATGGGCTTCCTGTTCCTCTGTCTCCCATCTGGAAAAGAGTGCCAGTAGAAGCACAAGGATTCAGAACTGAGATGGAACAGATACTGCTGTAGTCTGGGAAATACGTGGAATTACCTACAACAGGATTTCTGTCTGCATTGACACGGAACACACATTTGTCTCTTGAACAGTGCACTTCACTTTTGCTGCCCAGGTTGCTCACAGGCTTAGAGGAGGCAGCACGTAGTGCCTGGGCAGCCTCCACTTCTCTGCAATACTTGGAGCTCCAGCACCACCCGCCTGCCAGCACAAAGGTTATTTGGAAAAGTGTTCCCTGACACAACTCCCTGCCAGTGCTTTCATACAGCTTTGAAACACTAAGCAACATGGGGTAATTTTTCAAGGACAATCTAATTTTAAGCCAAACTGACAAGTACCAATAAAAGCTTATATGACTATTGCTTTACATAAGGCAGTAATGTCCTGTCGCCAAATTACCTGTTTTGCCTGTTTCTTCCCTATGCCACTGCCATGTGAGTGTAGTTTTCTACTCAGTCCTAAGCAGGCTTTGACTAAAGTGACCCTGCCCTTTACAGCCATGTGCAATATTTTTGCTGAAATTAAACTATTTAAACTAACAGAAAACCCAAACAAACAGCTGCAGAAGGAGAAGTTAGTAGTGGTGTCTCACCATGATTTCAACATACTGATATGTGGACTAAGCTACAGCACAGTGAACTCAGTTTCTAAGTGCTCAAGGAACTCAAAAGCAGGAACAAGGTGAAATGTTTGTAGTACCAAATTTTGAGGGGGTGAAGATGAACACTAAGAGTATGATTTTCACTTATTATTTTTCTGGCACTAGTGAAAGAACCTTCTGAATGACAAATATGTGCTCATGAACAGTCTTAGCAGTACAGCCAATAATTATGGAAAAAAACAAACTAGAAAGACAGAGAGAGTATTAGTACATATGTGAGATGTTACTCACACTGTGGGTTTTGTCTCATTTAAACATCCTTTATTTTACCGGTTTTCATTGCCATCCTTGTGGCACCTGGTGTGGTCAATCTTTCTACCTCTTCATCAAATTTTAAATTGATAGGGCTCATACATCACTCACGTAGGACACATAACCACAGAGATACCTAAGCACAGAGACTACACCTACAGCAATAAATGCAGCAGGGCCAGGAACTGTCCTGGACACTGGCTCTCAGTCATCCACACTGTTAACTTGTAATATTTCCAGGCACAGATTTGGCCTAAGGCTGATAGTCCACCTTGAAAAATTCCTGGGCCTTGTTCAGAAGTTGACACTGGCCAGGGAACATTCCCAATGGCAGTTTGGATGCAGACATCTGGCTTGGAGGAGCAGAGAATTTAACGGCATGGACAGGTTCTTCCATGCCATTTGATCTCAAAGTCAGTCCTGGGGATATTTAATTGACTCATATGTACATTATCTGTGATTATTTGAGCCTTCTTACCATGTCAAACAAGTGCTACTATTATTAAAGTCTTTCTAATTCTTTTTGAATTAGAAAGGTTTGAATTAATTCTTAGAGACAATTGTTTCTTGCCTCCAATCTATGCGGAGTCCTACTGCATTTTTTGAACTTTGCAGGCAAGACCCCAAACTGGGCACCTATCCAGGCCTGCTTTGCTGTGGTACCCATCTTCATATTTCTTTTATGAGTAGAAGTAGCTGATAGCAGATCAATTATGGTCATCATTCCTGTCACAAGATGTAAAACTCATCACAGATGGTATCTTATTCAACATTAACGTGATGCAAACAAAAGAATTATTTTAACACACTGTATAAAATCAGGGGACTTTCCACACTCTTTCCCAGGAGAGCCTGAGAGCTGGTGATTTAGCTGTCTTGGCACCTACCCTAGACCCATCAGCCAAACTAGGCTATTTTTCCTTCAGAACAATATGTTTTGCAGATATTACTAAATCCTGTTTTTTTCCCCAGCTTCATATGGAGCTGTGTTAATCACAGCTCAGTGGATGGGAGAATCGGTGCAGTGGATGCAGTTTCATAAGCCCTTCTCACAGCCTGCACAGTGTTCTCCTATACTGGCTGTTACTGTTCCCCCATCTGAGCTGCTTTTTAGCTTGACTGCTTTTCCTTTGTATCACCCAGCTTATCTTTCCTAAATCCTAAAAAGGTTTATCAAAGACTAATCAAGTCACTGATCCTCCATGTGATAAAAATGAACCAGAGTTTTCAACCAGGACTCCCTGTAAGTTAATTCGAGGCAAGGTCATTACCTGAATTTATTAGCAGTTTTTGATGTGAGAAATATTTCTGAAGGGTGAGGTTAAAAAAATGAAGCTGAAATGAGTTAATACATTTTTTTTCTCTGTCTGGTAATCTTACAATCTGCAGGGACACAGAGATTACTTCTATAGTTCAATTTACTGCTGTGTATTCATGTGAAGTAAGAAGATTTTCCACATGAAGTAAGAATACTTAGATTTTTTTTGTGGCAAGTACTGTGTTTAAAAAAAAAATTCTGATGTCAGGGCAATTTAACACAGAACAACATCGAAGAAAATGGTAAGCAGGTAGAAAATACAGTCAACATAAAAAGAAAAAAGCATAGATTCTGTCCCGGTAATAAAGAATATACATAGAGAATCGTGCCAGTGGTAACATTTTGATTATTATCTGTTGTGTACAATATTGTCATTCCTTAAGGATACTGCAGTTATTTCATAGTTTGTTAAACAGTACATGGCATCATGGAGAAAAAACAGCGATTGGTCTATTTGGAGCTGTGGAGAAGAACAGAAAATTTTCAATATTTTGTTATTCAAACTCACTAAGTTTTAGCTCTTTGTCAATCCTAACATCTCTGAGTATCTGAATGTCAGCTCCCAAAAATAATTGGTTTGATATCTTTGTTTAGAGTTCACTGTAAACAAAATAAATAAATTAATTTTGGTCAACTCTTTTGAAAGGACTGCATTCTTTAGGCAAGCTATGTATTTTAGCGCCTCTAAAAACTTCTTGTTTGGCTCAGAACCATTTAAAAATGACACTGAACAATGCTGAGTGTATGTTTATATAAATGAGCATACTATTAGCCTCGATCCAATCAATCTTGTATTTCAATTGCTACAGGAAATGGCACTGGCATGAATCAAAAAACACACACAAATCATTAGAACTAAACATAATGTAAGCTATTGAAAAATTCCTCTCTAATTGATAGAAACATTTGTCTACTACCCTACCCTCAGTTTCTTTCATAGCTGTTACACAAGAAGGCATGTTGCTGCTATTCTTGTTTCTGAACTCCAATAACATGTTCAGGATCACATACATTTATAAAGAAGTTAAGTAACTCATGATCTAGATGGATATAGACAACAATATTTTTGTCATGATGAGTGAGGCAGAAACACTATAGCTTTAAGAGGTATGACTGAAAAAATGCTAACAAGTATTCACTGATTTGATGTGCAGTAAAGAGTGAAAGGGTTTATGTCTTGAACTGACTGGAGAAGTTTTTGAGAAGAACAAACCCCTGTCAAATTCAGCGATTATAATGCTAAGATTCAAGTATTTCCTGATTTGCCAAATAAAATCTCAAGTTTCATGTTTACAGGTTTTTTTTCCCCTCAATTTAATTTTAAAAAAGAAAGAAAAAAAATACAAAACTAAAAATAATACAAATTTATGTAAAAGTTTCTGAGGAATGAAGGTGACACACTGTTTCCCAAATTTTGTTAAAAAAAAAAAAAGGCAATAAAACCAACTACCCTTGCAATCTTTCAGCAAATCTTCTTGTTGTAAATGCTTGTTTATATTCATCTAAGATGTGGTTGGACAATACCACAGGAGAAAGTTATAATGTATTTGCATACAGGTAGAAGAAAAGGGGAGAAAATATATAAGAAGCATCATGCAGAGATTAAAAGAGAAAGTACCTTTAGCCTGGTGAGGAAGATGAGAAGTGAAACCTTACTAGGAAACTGAGGTTAATAAACAAATGATCTTGGAGAAAAAAAATACTGTAATTTTATTTCTGATGAGGCCTTGACTTGCTGTAACTGATAAGGCTGCAAGTGTTGCCAAGGGGTGATCTCTTCCCAAGTGTGTTCCTAAAGAGCTCTCCACGAGAGCACAGAGCTGTGAAGGAGAGCAGCCTGCCATGCCCTTCATTTCTGCTGCTCAATGCTCTGAAGAAAGCAAGAGGAGGCAAATGAAAGTGTAGCTAAATGGGCCCTCAGCATCTACTTCTAGCAGACCATTCCTATGCCCGAGGCAATGCAGAGGAGTAAAAGTATTGGTGTTCATAAGGAAGGGCCTGGCCTTGTCCTTGCTGATCCATCTCTGCTTCAAGAAGTATATTAATTTTTAAATTAAACAGGAATAGTTTTGGAATATGTGTGTACCTTGTTACAACTGTTTCTTTCTCACTGAGAAACCAAATAGAAAAGGTTCACCCATTTTTTACCTGCTGAAAGAATGGGTCTGTTGAAAGAACAGCTCTTCCTGGCCCCTTAAAATACAAAGGATGTGATTCTTGTCGGCAAATGAATAGCAGAAATAACTGCTGAAGTTAGTGAAGCTCAACAGTAAGGAAAATGAGAACCACATCCTAAATGTCAGCACAGTCCCTCTAGATTTTCTGTACTGCTTGGCACTTACACAACACTTTTTATCTGAGGAACTCAAAAGGCCAGTTCTTAGTTCAATTTTGTAATACCCCTCTGAGGCTGGTAAAATGCCCAGCTAAGGGAACTTGAGTACAGAAAGGTTAAATAATTTACTGACAGTCACACACAGTCAGTAGCAGAAACCAAAGGCCCAAATTCCCAGACCTGTGCTGTAAATGTAACACGCAATAAGCAAATTCTGGCCACTGTCAGTAGATTTGTGTATCTGTACTTTGATGGAATGCATTGACTATTCATCCTTAGGGGCTTAAATGCTCAGTAAATCAAACTGAGCTAAGGCTGGTTTTAAATAGATGTAGATTTCTAAAACAAATAGCAGCATTCACTCAGCGAAGTGGATCATAACTCATGGATAGGTTGTTGTTTTGGAAAGAATAATCAGCAAAATGCAGGAAGAATTTTTACAGTGTTTTCTAGTAACAGTTATTACTCCTGTACCATATTACATTTAACAGCAAAGTCCCTGCTGAAACTGCAATACTGCAAATGCCTAAAATGGTTCTATGTGGAGGATAGGAATTATTACATTTAGTTTCCATGCAAAGAAACTGATGTCCATTTGGCAGCTGGAAAAGAATAAGATTCAGCTCAAATCAATTTAAATTTTGAATAGCTCAGGTAATGACAGTTGAAGGAAAACGGAACTAAAATGCTACCCCATTTAAGAATCTGTTACACAGTACTTTTCACAAAAACATGATGTAAAATCTGAACTTGTATTTCAGGATTTCTGGAATTCTAGACCAATAGGCAAATCCTATTTAGTAGGATTTTTATAATTAGTGAAATTCCAGCAATTAAAGACAAGATTCAGCAGTGTTCATATGGATATGTAGGTCATCAGTGATTTACAACTATGGAAATTTTTTTTATAGCCAATATATATTACAGGAATATACTTCTTAAATTTCCAAGTGTCATGGAGCTAGGACAAATTGTGAGTACCTTAGAGGACAGTATTATGATCCAAAGTGATCCTGCCAGTTGGAGAAGTTACCTAAAAAACATAGGATGTAAGTCGAAGAGGATATACAGTTAAGTAAGAATAATTAACTGCATAACTGTACAACAGGAATAGGAACAGTAGCTCATTAAGTGGGGCTTCTTTAGCAGTGGTTTGGGGTTTATAGTGCCTCAAAAGCCATGTTAACAGTGTCATGTTTTTTGGAAGGAAAAAGGTTAATGTGATACTGGGGTACCTATATAAAACAATTTTCAAGGCATAGGAAGCCATCCTCCAGTTTCTGTCCACTGCTGCCACATGAGTGCTGAGTGAAGTGGTAGTCCTGTGCCCAAATTTCAACTCAGGAAACATGAAAAATAAGAGAGGGAAAAAGGAAAAGAGATTCTCAAAACTCCATCTTGAAGGAAAGATTCAATAAACAGGGAAGGGGGATAGGGGATAGGGGAAGGAAAATCCATTCCCTGTGACTAATACAGACTAAAATTCCATAAGAAAGACTCAGGATGGGCATTGGGAAGAGCTTTCTAGTAGCAGGAAAGGAAAATTCTGCAGTAAATTGTAGGAAGCTCTACAATCTTCCCATCAGTGGTGAAATAGGTAACTACCAGGAATGACATTGACACAAGGTACGTAGATGATTTCGCTGTGACTCTGGTTCTCTTCTGCTAAGTTACATTTTTTTAATGCTTCACAGGAACATCAGTATTCCTCATTTCTCCTGATGTAGTGTGCTTGATTTGATCTAAGCTTCCACTCAGGCAAAGAGGGAGAGGCTCTAAGCGGACCAAACGGCAGACGCCCAGCCCAAATCACTTCACAACACAGTGCCAATAGGCTAACGGGGAATCTGAAGCAGACACTACTCTCAGAAGGGTTCTAAGTTTTTGTTGTGAATGTTACAATCAAAACCAGTGAGAACGAGATTGAACTTGATCAAATTTGACACTTAGTTTTGCTCACAGCTAACTAGAGTGGTAAAGAAAAAATCATGATCTAGACCCGTTTCATGCACAGAGAAGACCAAACATTTTAAGGTGTGTTTACAGAAAGGCAGTTAAAGAGTGTTTTAACATATAAATCACACCTGGCTTTGATCATGTATATGATGCATCAGAAACATTTTGATTGGTGGACCCAAGCCTACAAGCTACCTAACAATCCTAACCCCAGTACCACATCCTTATTTTTACCTAAGAGGTAAAAATAAATTCAAATCATGCAGAAAAATTGCTGTTACTCTTACCTTCAGAAAGTTGATATAATTGCTAATAATGGGAGAATTTGGCCTCTGAGTTTTAGATGCTTATTTAAATTTTCTACGATTAAAACACTTGAAACAAACCCACACTCTTTATTAGACTTTGTGGCATTCACCAACTTAAAGAAGACTTCCTCCTCCATTCTTCATTGAATTCCTGGGTAAATTACTGGATAAAATTATATTTATTGTAGCTCAAGAGTTTATGGAATTTAAAACTTGGTAGGTGCTTAACAGTAAAACACAGAGAAGCTCAGACCTTGTGCGTGCTGAATGAACCAAGGCCAGAGCATATATGTCTTCCATTGTGCAAAACTGAATATGTAGTTAAATTAAGAACAATAGGTATTCATAAATCAGCACAAGTGCCCATGAGAAACAAGTCTTCTAATTAAATAAGAGAATCAGTGCTCCTTGTTCCGGGAATTGTTATTTGGTATGAAGGTAGACTATATTGATAGTAGAGAGACATTTTTTTTTTGTGAGAAGAATTATTTGGTTTATTTATCAAAAACAGCTCCCTTCCTACACATTATTCAAGTTAATTTACACAACTGATTTGGAGGGAAATACTATTTGTGCTTTTTGCAAAGGAGCTAAAAAAATGCACTTAAAGAAAAGTAAATCTCTGTGATCAGAATAAAACAAAACTAAAAGTAGTACTTCTGTGGAAATCATAATGGTATTTCATTCTGTTTTGATTTTATACTAAAAGACAAAACCAAAGAAAACCTAAACCCATCAAAAAACCAAGACAGGCATAAGTATCCTTACCAGGAGAGAAAATTCTGCAGTGGTATGAAAAAATATTTATGGTCTCAAAAATACTTCTGAATTTCAGTGGAAAACAGTAGAAATATTCTCAGCTTGATGAGTAAATGTGGCTTGAAGATGGCTTTATTATTTTCTTATCCTTCTTACCTGTTTTCTTGTCATCTCATGCAGAGAAGACAGAAAGCAGAGAACTAATGTTTTCTAACTTGGGTTTGCAATCTCAAATTTCAGCTTCCCATTAAGACACATGGCAGCTTTTCAAGCAGAAAGAACCTAGGTAGGTTATACTTGGTAATGTAGTCGAGAACATGGACATTTCAAATAATGGGGACATGAAACATCCCACTTACTTTAACCTCTTTAATAAAACATTCTAAAGAAACTTTCAGAAATTTGTCTTCAAATCTGCTGTTAAAAGAAGTTAGTCTTTATAAAAACTATTTTTATTGTGCCAAGTTGACTGAATCCCATTAATCACATACTGAAGGAAGTAACTACATGTTTTCTGCACAAAGAGTCAGTACTTAGATCACCAGTTTAGGAATCATATTCTTTTCTCACAGTTAATCTGAATTCCTTTTCAAGGCACATTAAGCTCTGGTGTAGACACATACAGACTTGAGCTGGCTTTGAAATTCCATTTTCAGTTTTACTCAAACTGCCCAGAGAATAGTAAATACATGTAAATTCCTTTATTTTCCTTTCTTTCCCCTGACGTACAAGTTCAAAGCAGGGAAACACCACCAATGCCTCACTTTGGATGAGGCTGAAACTCAAGTTTTGAGATTGTCCTCTATAGCATTTCCATGTTAATGAACATTAAGCTGCCAAGACACCTTGCTTGCCTAAACAAGACAGTGCACTGAACAACATGAAATGCACAGTGTATTTATGTGACACATTTGAAGCTTTTTTATTTTCACAAAAGATGATTTGAACTCAGTATGTCATGGTGATTTGAATATATTTTGTCACGAGTAGAATTTTAGGCATTTTGCTATAAATGCTTTTTAATCAATTCAATGAGGTTTGGGTTAGTATTTTTCCACCCAAAGAAAACCAAATTCTATACATACATTCTGGTCCTATGAGTCCTAAGCCCAAATAATGTAAACTTTTTTATATTTTCCTTGATTTTCCTCAGTGGAAGAAAGAGTTAATACTAGTCTGGCTTGAAAGTGAAAGAAAAAGAAGGGTTTTTAATATTCTGTGTCAAACTGTTGTCTTCTTCTGAAGCTTTATGTGGCATATTAGACATGCTGCATCCCTGGTTCTGTACATTACTAGTATTCTTCAACTCTAGTGTCAAAAACTTGGATATTGTAGAAATGAGGTAACTGGCATTGCACCAACTCTTTGTTACTTAGCTCTGGGCAAAATAGAAGTATGATGGGATATCAGAAGCAGACCCTCTTCTGTGGCCATCATAAGACATTGAGCTAAGACTCTTTTGAAAGTCTTACCCTTACAGGCCACAAGTCTTGGTGGAGTCCAGTCAGCGAAACAGTGGAGTGAAAGCTTTTAAAGTATTTTCCTGCTCCAGTCATAGCTGTCAGAGCTGAAAATTTGCAATCAGTTTATTGGCATCATTTTGTAGCAGCTTCTAGAAGATTCAGTAATTTTAGTCATTCAAAGCACAAAGTTGTGCTTTGTGGACTTGTGTCCACAGAACTGTTGTTACTGGCATTTTGACATGAGACAGGTTTTTCCCTCAAAGTTCCTTTAAAGTGACCACTGTAGAAAAATTACTAGCTCTCCAAGTGTTTATGTAGATCTACCATCAAACTTGTGGGTCTATTCCATGTAAATGTAACAACAAAGAAAGTGTTTCTAACACTTTTTTTATTTCCAGTTGGGTGATTTTGGTGACATGTCAAAAAGACAGAACCCAGAAGCACAAGGAGATAAAACTACACTATTTTTAGGTCCAGTTCTGCGGTGCTGGGAAATGTTTGTGAAGGCTGCTTGCCCAGGGCATTGTGTTCCCCTTGAGCTTCCAGGACCCAGAACAGTGATAGACCACACAGCAGTGACCATCAAGGGCAGCATTGCCTTTCAAAGTCTTTGGTTTCCAGCCCTATAGACTACATTATTTTCATGGCCATTGTGGGGCTGTTTTTTCTCTGCCTGCAGCATTTTCTACAGAGTAAACTCATAGGCCATGTGTGGGAATCTATAAAACAATTCATATAGAATTTTGCCATCATTTCACAGAGGACCCACATTGTCACTGCCATTGTACCCAATTCCAAACACAGGATGCTGATCCCCTGACAATGCAGCACCAATGAACAACATTTTATGAGGCAGAGTAGTCTGAAGAAACAGAATTTAACTTGAGAAAAAACTCCACCAAACAACAAAAAATCCATTCAAGCAAGCATAGCAAAACTGAAGCCCATTACAAAGAAAAGATTAGGATGACATGACTATTTTTTCCCCCCATTGTTACATGTAAACTAAGCTAATGGTAAAAAAGTGGTGGAGGATGAAGGAGGGAAGTTGTGGATGATTGCTGCTTTCTTTATTACGTCCTCTCTCCATCCTGGCGAGTTGGAACATCAGTGCAGTTCTCATGCCAGCTTCCAAGTAAACAACACACACTTCCTGGCTATCTCTAATCTGGGCAGCAATGTGTGTGAAAGGAGAGTGCTGAGTGATCTGTGGTTGTGACCAGGTATCCTGTTTTGACAAGGGTGTTTGTCCTTTACCCAACATATTGCAGAAGTTATTCCTGACATTTTGTGCTATGCTTTATTGGAAAAGACCTAATTAGGTCTTTTGGGAATGACTTAATTTGGATTACTGAGAAGTTTAGAGGGCCAGAGGTAACAACTAAAAAGAAAAAAACTACAGAAAAGCTTCACTTATAAAATGTTTTTTGCTTTCAACATTTTAAACTACAGTTAATTCAAAGATACTCTCCTCTAATTAATATTTACATTATGTGTTACAGTCTGCAGTTCAAAATCAAGTTTTACATTTTATTCTAAAATATTTTGAGGAGATAAACAATTTGTTTTAGTAGCTGGCTTACTTTTCCATTCTATAAATAATACTGCTCAAAAGATATTTTCAACAGAAGAGTTCTATTTTGGAAAATGCCGGTTAACCAAACCCCCTGACCAATAGAACGCAATGATTCTAGTGAAGCTCTGCTGGCAACAGCAGCAATCTGAACAAATTTAAAGATGAAAAATGTGCAGATTGGTGTAATTAATTATCTGGTTCTTGGATGAGATGTCATTCAAGATCCATGTTTGAAAGATAGACATGCTGTCTCCCAAGTAAGTGGTCTATTATTTAGGCTGAAGAGAACTCTTTAATTTTACCCAATGAGTCCTTAGATTTACTCAGATGAAGAGTGCCATTCACAAGAGAAGTTTAGAAGAGGCTGAACACAAGAAATAAAATTTTGGATGGGGTAGAGTTAATTTTCTTCACAGTATCTAGTGTAAGTTTATGTTCTGGATTTTTCCTGAACACAGTGATGGCAATAGAGAGATGCTTTTGTTATTCCTGGGCAGGGCTCATGCAGAGCCAAGGCCTTTTCTGCTCTTTGTACTGCCACACTGGCTAAGAGGCTGGGTGTTCATGGGAAAGCGGGAGGAGAACAGCTGGGACAGGTGACTCAGACTGACCAAAGGGATATTCCAGACCTAGTGACATCATGCTCAGTGTATAAAGAAGGTGGAAAGAAGGTGAAAGTGTGGAACATTTGTAGTGATGGCATTTGTTTTCCCAAGTAACTGTGATGAGACCCTGTTCTCCTGGACATGGCTGAATACCTGAGCATGGGAAGTAGTGAATTAATTCCTTGTTTTGCTTTGCTTCCATGCATGGCTTTTGCTTTCCCTATGAACTGCCTTTATCTCAACCCATGAGTTTATAGGCTTTTACCCCTCCGATTCTCACTGCGATCCCACTGGTGGGGGAGAGATCAAGCAGCTACGTGGGGCTTGGTTGTTGGCTGGGGTTAAACCACAACAGCCACACAGTTGACATGTAGAAAGTGTTGGTTGCTATTGCTATTCCATCTAATCTAGGGAAAATACTTGAATGGGCAGTTCCCATATTCCACCTAGTTGCCAGAGCCATCTAGATACTGGCATTTTTCATGGTGAAAGAAAAAAAACCCTATGGTTTTAGTGTGAAATACTCATAAAATTGTACTTTTGTTTCCAAGTCAGCTTTAGTTAAATACTCTATAATATGGATAAGAAAAAGAAAATAATAAAATTTACATGATATCAATTGTTGAAATGGTTCTTTGAACACTGAAGACTTGTATTTTTTCTCTCTATGGTTACTTTGCACTTTGGACTAATCCAAAAGCCGATTTCATTGGACCCTGGTTCACTGAATAAGATGGGTGTAACTATCCAGTTGTCAGCCTGATCCTAAACCAAAGAATGCTAAGGTAGACTTGTCACTGACTTCCATGGGAGGGGAATGGATATCCCCCAAACCACAAAATTTGTCATTTATGTACTTAAATTATCTTAGTTAAATCAAACATAGCTGAAGATTTTACACTGATAAATAGCACTGGCATCAAGTAAAGGGAAGAGGAGACCAAAAGAAGGCAGGTTATTTATGTTAGGGACAGTTTTTAGGCAAACTCTGATCTGAGAGATATTTAGGAAGGAATCAATTCTATCTACTGTGTCCAGTAGGAACAGAATTTAGCCTTTCTCTAACTAGCTTTTTCCGTTGACTATGTTTGATGACAAAAACCCACTAATTAAAAAGGGCTTTTAGCTAGCTACAGAACCTCTCAAAATGTTCAATATTCAGAAAAACTTAATTCTTCAAAATAATTCCCACGGTGTTATGTTAAAGAAAAAATAAATTTCATTTTCCTTTTTTTTTCTTTTGAAGATGGATTTTATCTCTGAATACCTTGGAATTATCCAACCTTTCTACCACCCAGGAAAGGAAAACTGGAGCCACAGTTTCTCCTCAAATTCCATCGGATTGCACAAGTGTGACCTTGGGATGACTTTGACCTATTATTTTTTCATTCTAGATTTTTATCAGCTAATTCCCTCTGCACCCCAAATCAAATTGCACAAATCCAAAGATGAATTCATATTTTGTAAATGTTAGGAACCTGCTCTTAAGTCTTACATTTCTAACTTACTTTTTCTTTTTCTTTTTTTTTTTTTAGACTCAAATTTTTACCATCTATTTTCTATCAGTTCATTTCAACATTTGAATAAAGGCAATCCAGAGGCACAAATTCTCATTACATAAAAAACAACAGGACATTTAATGGCATGATATGCAGTTAATATAGGGACTGACAGTGGTGTTATATATTGTTGAGAACTCGGTGTCAATGAACTTAGAGCAGACCTCATTAAACAGCACTAATTTGCTTTTTCTTTTTAAGGCAAAATTCCAGTTTCGCAAGATGTTGTAATTCCAGAAGTCCTTCTGAGCACAATGCTCACATAAGGACCACTGGAGGGAACTAGTTAAAAGGATTTACTTTTAAATTATCCCGTATGAACTGAATATATTAGAAATAATGAATCATTACAAGCTGATGCCTTAGAATGCTAAATCCTCATTTTAGTTAAATATACTGGAGCTGCACAGGAATGATCTTGGAGGGTAATGAAAAGCAAAATAATGACAGATTAGCCAGTTCACTAACTTCGCTGATTAAAATCTTTCCCCATAATGAGCAAGCCAAATTAAATGGAGGCGTGAGGTAAAAATATAAAACATACTTTTTTGTTGAAGTTTTAAGTACTTTAGCAAATTTTGTGGACAGATTTCAGATTCAAAGACCAGAAATGTAGTCTGAGGTCTCTCCCTACATTTTACTTGGGATATGATGCTGTTCTAGTGATAAAGCCTAAATGAATTGGACTAGTAAGACTTAGAAAACAGAAATTCACAAACTGTGACTTGAAGTCAAGACTTAATCCCATGGCTGAAAAAAAAAAATCAATAAAGTGAGGGATTTTAATCAGGTAAAGCTTCCCCAAGATAACTTAACAGTAGTCTGGAAACAGCAACTTGCAAACACAGAAATCAAGAAGTCCAGTCTTCGTACTACCTTAAGTTGATTTTGTTTTTTGAATATGTTGAACTCATACTAATGCAACTAATTGTTCTTTTGGGAAGCATCATTAAGAAACCAGTACCCACTAGAGTTTTCCAAGGAAAAGTAAAGTAATCCAAGAATTACTTGGAAAAGTCTGAGGCCCTAAGCTGTCATGTTGTCTTCCAGCTCATATAGTTTACCTGCCTGCACAATACACCTTATAAAATTTATAAAACTAGTGACTCCAGTGTATTCTTTATTATTCCACAGCCTAAAACTACCCATATTTTAATTTTTTTTAGACTTCTGTCAGTCCAAATAAATTCACTGGGTTGCATCCTGAGGTTTTTTAAGTCAAGGACAAATTGTCCATTAACTTCACTGAGAAGAGCTCTCCCTAAATTTGGTGGAGTTACTCCAATTCATCTCAGTGCTACCAGCTCTGTGTCATCTTTTATATCCTGGGGTTACAGCATAAATAAGGGAGCAATTAGAGATGCAAACCAAGTTTCAGTATCAGTGTTGAAAGCAAAATGTGTCACACTAGGAAAATAGAAATATGAATCCCAAATGATTTAGGCAGAGCTGCCAAAGGGAATATCTAGCATTTCCCTAATGGAAAAAGTGACTGTTAGGTGGAAAGCGTAATTGGAAAAGTACAACAAAACTTGAAGCCATGTGAGTGATTTATATAGAGCATAACTTGACATATGTTCACCTGTTATTTCCTTTCTAAGGTCTTTAGAAAGAAAGTGTTTGTCACTTTCCCAGGGGTCTCTGAAATAGCAACAGATATGGGGAGACACTTACCTAGATATTCTGGTTTTGAAATCTATTTTGTCACCATCTTTTGTTATATTTCACACATTTATAATTTCCTTTACTTGTTTGCATTGCGCTAATTATCTGTATCTATTCGAAGACTCAGAGTCAATACAGAACAAATTATTTTAGTAAGGGAACTCAAGAAACCCACAGCCTCTTTTTTAGCAAAACAGAAAAGTCTGCCTGTATTAAGTCTAGCCCAAAAGAATACTAGTTTCCTGCTTGCTAGGAGAGCTCCCGATTTCCATGAGTTGCAAAAACCTAGCACCTCCAAGAATTTTAGTATCTAGGCAGACTTACAGGTGGACTCAATGTTCTTTAATGTCTGTCCCAGCCTAAAGGGTTCTATGGTTGGTGGATTGTTGGATGATGAATTTGATTGCATGCAGGCTGGAGTAAGATTTCTTCCACCCTTCAGCTCTGTGTGCCATGCACAGGCAGCGTGGTTGTGTTTCTCTCTTGTACCCAGCAGTATGCGGGTAAGAGAGGCAGGAAGCCCCACTGACTGTAGTGTTTGATGTGATCTGGAGCCCTTGTTATGCTTTACTGCTATTACAGACCGTTCTGGAGCACACCTGAATCCAAAACCAGGAGCGGATATTTCTCAGACAGTGCACTTCAGAGCCCCTTTTGCTCAGAACTGACCTCAAAGGCCTCAATCTGATCTTGTTTTTCAATTTGTTAAAGAAATCCATAAACTCACAGATGTTGCAAGGAATATATTTATTTTCCTACATTCTGGCAATAAATGAGATAACAAAACCCTACTTCTAATAAAGGAAAAAGTATTAGAAGTGAGTGAACCATGACTTTGGCCAGGTCTTTTGGCAAAAAGGTATGTGACTGAAATGGCTCTGAAAGGGACTAGTAATTATTAGGAAAAAAAGAAGAAGTAAACATGTCTTTTAACTTAAACCAAAGTACACATCATTAAATTTCTCATCAGGAATTAGCTCAAAAAGAAAAAAACTTCAATCAACTTAAGGAGGCTTCTGTAACACAGAACCTTGTGCTATTAAGGCATTTCAGAGAAAAACCATAGTATGAGCTTTACAGGTAGACTAACAAGCAACTAAAAATCCTCAAGTGGAGATATTACAAACCCTAACTCTACCTCCTGCTTTATAGCAGCAGATAAATGTGTCTCATATTTTTAATTTAAAAAAAATAGTATCTCTCCATCAATTTTAACTATCAATGCCTCCCTGATATATTCTTAAAGATTTTACTTTCTACTAACTTCTCTTCATTAGAGCCTTCTTTTTCTCCTTTTTATGTAGAGCTTGGTGCATCACAGGTTGCAGTTAAATGCCCAGTCTGCACGCCCACAGAGAGCTTGGTCTGTATTTTTGTCATTTGCTGGATGGTTTGTGTGAAAACCATTCAAGTGCCCTCTGGTGACTGAAACTCACAGTAAATTTACAGCTCAGTACAGCAATCATGAGTATTTGATGGACCCAGTAATAGCAGTAAAGTGGATGTGGATGTGTTTTAAGCATTTCACTGTTGCTGTAACCAGCACTGGAGCATCTCACAAACAACATGCCTGCAAGCTAGAGGACAGAAACCATCCACCTAGTGTAGAGAAGATAGATGCTGTGATGACAGGAAACCACATATGTTTATTACTTTGTCAATCTTGGGTCTAAGACCTGCAAGAAATAAAAAGTAATGATAATCTATAAACAGTTTATTGCATTCTTCATGAAGCAATTTCTGGTATGTTTATTACACTATTTAAGAAAATAATGGTAGAAAAGCAATGTATTAGTAATGGGAGGGAAAACTTCCATTTTCCCACAGGCTGGAAAATGGATTGTAAAATTTATGCTCTTTCAATTAATTCAGATTTTGAACACTCTAATGTAACTGAGCTACAGACTAACACCTTATTCCAGAAGTGCACTATTTATTTGTCTATCAATTTAGCAATTAATCTATAAGCTTAGCCTCTGGCAGTGGAGAATCATATAATAAAATATATGTAAATATTAAAGCCAACATAGCTTGATAAAATGAATTCAAATTTTAAGCAGTAAATTATGAAGAAGAAAAATATAAGTTTTAAATTTCAACCATTTTAGACAATAAAAAATGGCAGAAATACATGGAAATGCATTTTTTAAAATTTCTACTCTAAATAGTAAGTTAAAAAAGGGCAACTTGACACATCACAGAGACATTTTGGCTCACTAGAAGACATCCTGGTTGTGTGGGTTAGTATAATAAGCATAATCTGATCCAGCAATGAATTACCTACTGAATATACAGGTATTAAGAATAGCAAAAGATACTCAACCTGCCCATGCCATCATGGGCAAACCATTTTTTCCACTCTTACCTAAAGGACGTCTACAATTCCTTTCCATACTAACATTCAAAGCAAAAGGGATACTGCAGTGAATTAACCAAGGAAACCACAGTTATTTATCATTCTTTGGCAGTTGCTTTATACCAGGATAAGTTTGGTTATGTTTAGAGATACTTTTAGACATTAAAGCCAGCTTAAATTCTGTGAAGTGTGAAGAATGGGGAAAGTAATGAAAATTCAACAAAGGGCAATTCTGGGGTTTTGTACTGGTAAGGTATTCCTCTGGATACACTTGGAGGCTCTGGTACTATCACAAATTGGACTTCTAATACAGGCATAGTGGTTTAGTCAAAGTATCCCATTCTGGAAATTCTTGTTGAAGTGGGATAGTCAGCAAATAATATGTAAGGCAGAACGATCACTTTTACAAGGTGTTTTGCAAAACACCTCCTTTCTTCATATGCTTCAGATTTCCTGAGTTATAGCAATAAATACTGATCCTTGTGTGGGCTTCCTTGAAAGTTTCTTTACTGTGTGCTTTAGTAAACTCAGAAAGCTCAGCAAAAAACCCAAAAAACCACAGGCAGCCACAGCTGCATGCTTGAAACCAGAGTGCACAAAAAGTTTCAATGTGTGTTAGGAGAAAAAGAATCTGTTAAAATCCACTACACAACATGAAAACAAATCCTCTACAAGCGTGACTGTTCTCCAGCTTATCACTACTGTTCTGAATTGCTGTTACTTCCCCTCCTTTTACCTCAAACTTTTACTACCTCCAAACCATTAATCGTGTAACATTTTCATCCTTATTGTCCTTTTTTGTTCTCTGCTCTATTTCTCCTTTGTGAATGTCTCCCTTAACACATTACCTGCAATATTATTCTTTTTGTATCCTCATTTTCCTTTTCTTGTCCTCCCCACTCACAATATGAAAAAAATGTTATATTGCAGTCCTCATTGAAGGAACATTCCTAAAAATAAATCAAACTCAAATTTAAGGTTGAAGAATAAACCCTAAAACCATCCAAAATTTCCACTAGTGTTTAAGGATCTCCACCTTTCAAAAAACTCCTGCAAGAGTGGGTTTTAATAGGGATGTTTATTGTTTTATTTATTGGAGCAGGCTTCTTTATTGTGGTTTTGTTTTTCAAGTTTGCCTTAGAGAAAATCTCTTAAATGGTTTCTAGACCTCTTGAAGGTGTCAAAAACAATCTCTCTGCACTACCAATTTTCTTTTAACAGCAGGACAAGTTTGCCTGCCAGCAAGACACTTCCTTGTCAGAATGAAGATCTTCTCACCAGTAAATGCAACATCTCCAACACTGTATTTCACTCTCTGCAGTAATAACACAGCCCTACCAATGACTTGAAAATAATTAGCCAGCAGCAGCATTGATATTTTTCTCATTGCCAGCACAGCTCTTCAAAGCAGTAATTCATCTCTCTTCAGGAGCATCAAGCTCTTCAATTGAATAATGATGGACTTGAGCAAATACCAGCATCAGCAGCAGGATTCCTACTGTGGAAACTTGTAATCCGGTTTTCTTGCGTAGTAATCTAGTGTTTTAGAACAACCATCAAACCCTCCATAAAAATCCCTCTGATGTAATTGTGTGCAATTGAAGGGGAGTAGCTGTGATTTAAGCTTCTGAGGCCAGTGTTTTCCTTCCAACACACACTTAGAATAAATCTGCAATTCCCAACGTTCTGCCATGTTACTACCATGTTCACACATCCCAAACAAATTCAGTGAGTTCAGTGACCAGTTTGCTTTTTCAGTAGAGACTACAGCAAGCAACACTCTCCCTTTTGTATCAGCATGTAAATCCTCTTACTGAGCCTCTCTGATCAAGACTTCAGTCTTTTGAACAATCTCTCTAATCCTCTACAGACACAAAGAAGTCCTGAAGCACATCTTCAGTCTAGCACTTCGATTTACACTGTCTCAGAAATGCACAAGAAAAGAGCAGCTAGTTTAAATGCAAGCTCTAGAAACATTTAACTTTCATTCTCACCAGCCTTTTTTGTTTGCCTGTGCATACACTATTTTTACACATGGGCATACGACTGATGATATATGTGGAGAAGACACAAAATGCTGTCCAGTTTCCTCCAAGCCTGTAGCAATACTCCAACAATTAAGGAATAAATAGTTTGAGATGACTCTCTTTTGTTAAACCAAGTCTGATTTATATACAAATGATAGTAAAAACAGCCTTTGGAAGGGAACACAACATGGTCAGATTGCTCAGCTGGATGGATGTCTTTATCTGAGTAGCAGTAAAATCCTGGAGGAAGCAGGTGAGGGCCATAGAAGCAATGCACAAGCCTAAAAACATTAACAGGCAGTCAGTGAAAAGGCACTTTAGGTGAACTATGAAAATGTAAGTTCTTCCTGGCTTTGTCAGTGCTACAGCCTGAAGTAATTTTCATTAATGAGTTAGTCCAAGTTCACTTTTTGTTTGGGAAGGGTAATTTTCTTTTTGTAGAATTAATCAAAACCACTAGACAAAATGGCTAGATACTTTTCTGATATATTTTTTAAAAATGTCACTCAAGGGTGCATGTTTATTTGTGCAAGTGTATTAGGAATATCAGCTGTGTAACTCAACAGTTGATTTCCCAATTAAGCTGACTGGTAGCAGCAATTAAGACAGCAAGAGGTGGCCTGTAACAGCATAGTCAGGAGGCTATCTCAATTATCAAATTTAATAGATTTATGTATGCCTTCTTAGTAAATAAGCAAATTGTGGTTTCTTTTACTACAAAGTCTGTTTTGGTTTGATTTGAAAATAAACCTCTTTTTCCTTTGTGCCGATAAGAATGCCCTTTGAAGCTAAAAGTGAAAACTCCACACACGGTCTACACCATCTCTAATAATCAAAGAGCTCTTAACTGAGCACCAACGCACACTCCTCTAAAAAGGGCACTTTCTCAGATCTATCTGGCTTGCATCAGAGCCCTCCTACCTCATTATTTGCATTACTAAAAGCTGCTTGTTCTCTCCGCTCCCTGCTGCTGAGCAGCTCACTTTTACTGATGTCTAAGAGAAGGTTCTTCCTTTTCAATCCTCTTGAGATTCCATTTCATTCTTCTATTCCTGCTCCAGTTCCTCACTGTTCTTCTCTGACAGGCACAACTAGCTGAAATTTGTCACTTTTAAATAACTGTGTTTTGTAGGAAAAAAAAAAAATTAAATCAGAATGTTCTGTCTACATGTCCACAAGGCCTTTTTCTCCATTTCTGAACCCTTGGTGTACTGCCTTGGTGCACATAAAATGAAAAAGAAATTACTAGGATGGTATTTGTATAAATCCAAACAATTTTCTTCAACACATTTCCTTTTCTACACTTTGTTTCTTGATAAGTAGAGCTGATCAGAAGATTTTCCAAGAAGGCCTAATCATCAACAGGAATGCTCTCTGAAAAGACCAGTCCCAGTCATTTAATCCCTTATTTCTCTGATGTATTGCAGAATAATAGTGTTTCTAACAGCTCTGATTCATGAACAACGTTGTTTCAGGTCGAGGCAGCTGCTGAGGCTCCCACACTCTGCTCACACCTTCTTGGGCTGCTGAGCCAAAGCAGAAGCTTGTACATTGGTTTGCTTTAAGATGCTGTGTGGAGAACTGCTGCTGCCTCAGGAGTGAATTCCCGAGCAGCATTGCCATCCATTCAGGACTTGCAGCTCTGACAGCTATTCCCAGCTATGGTCCCCAGGAAGAGTACCTATTCACTGGGGCATGGCATATGAGTAACTGGCCTTGTACTTTTGCAGTTTGCATTCTGCACTGCTCCCTATGGCCCTTACGAAAAGGAAAAATCTACGCATTAAGAAATGTTAACAGAAACTGTAGAGCAGTTCTTTCCTCACTCTGTCCTTAATTTCTGTCCAAGCATAAAAATCCTGAGACATAATTAAAACTTTAAAAAGCTATAAATTATTCGTAAATTATACTGAAAATGGAACATCTGCTTAATTCACAAATAACTCAGGAGTTTAGGATTCACACTTGCTTCAAACAAAACACGCACACAAAATAGGAAAGTGTCATGAAACCAGGAAAATATGATGAAAATGCCTCCAACCACCACAAGCTAAACATTTTGATACCATTATTCCACCCACAACTCAGAAAAAAACAATGTTAAATAAATAGAGAAATGGCAGATTCACTTGTAGTGAAGCAATTTGAGAATTCTGAAGTGAGCCAGGAGAGTTGTGCAGGAAAATGCATGGAACGTCAAATTCACAAAATGCAAGTTGCCATTAATTTTCTTGCAGTTGGGACTAATGAGGATGTAGGCAGGGGAGAGTCTGGGAAATATTAACAGAAAGAAAAAGTAAGGAATTGCTAATAATATCTCTGACTCCAATTCCAAGTTTATTATTTTATGGCAAATTACATAGCTAATGTTATTAGTATTCAGCCTAAGTAAAAAATAGCATACAAACTACAGGCTAAGCCCAGCTGCACAGAACACATACCCCATCTTTCTCATTTGCTTAAAGACATCTCAAGCTTGAGTATGTTTGTTCCCTCACCTGCTCACCTTCTTCCATTAATTCCTTATACTAATTGTTGTTAAACTGAGGTTTTAATTTTAAAAAATCAGAAGTAGGTACTAAGCTCTGAAAAATAAATTTGAGTCAGTGTAACTGCAGAACACTTAATTCTTTGGCAGTATAACCATAAGATACCATTTTATTTATAGGATGAAAGGATCAGGTTTTTTTCCTTTTGTATTTAACTGAGGCTTCCATTATAAAATTTTTATCAAAATGATCTTGCTCATAAGTTCATGTCACTGTTTTTTACTGGCTTCAGAAAACATACCTGGATAATGAGAAATAATTTTCTGCTAACAGGCGCTCTTGGATGAGGATGTTCATGCCTCTAAAATTTGCACAATAGATATAGGACTTTCATGTCTTTGAATATCTGTCCAATTCACATCTCAACAGCCTTGTAGTCTTCCTTATGCTACTTTTAATACTTTTTTGAGTTTGTTTGCACTATATTACACTGTGTTGGTTTTCTGTGTAACTGTTCAGTTTTGGCATAACTGGCATCCAATTGCACTTTATTGTTATATAAATGTGAGATAAACCAATCAAGAGCATGTTGAAACCTTACATGACAGCTACAGGTGGGTGTACATGACACTGGTGCAGATTGGGCACAATGTAGGGTTTTAGCCTATCGTTCCTCACCTAAACAAAATTTGTGTTCAAGGAAGTAGAAACATTGTCAGGAGATTTACACTCACATTCTGCTTCAACTCTGTGCCTCGGATTCTATTCAGAGAAAACCAAATTTTCACAGCATAGACAGTAGAAATTAGAGAAAAAATAGAGTGATCAATGGAGAAGAGATCCATTAGCCTGAAAACATGGGAGCAGTCAAGACAAAATTAGAGTATTTGAGAAGCATGAAGAATTAACCCCCCAGCACACTTCACAAAGATATTTGGAACACAGTGGGAAAATAAAACAAGGCTGCAGTAAGATATTAAGACTGGAAGGCACTGAAGAATAGAAAAGACTAAACAGTTAATATCTTTACCATAAATACAGCGCAGCAGACCATTTATATTATTCAATTTCAGATGGCCATTCTATTTTTATTTTCTTTTTGTAAAACAGGGTAAAACCATGCAAGCTGACCAGAAAAAAAAAGAGCAGTAAAATTTTAATCACTTCAGACTGCCACAGACTATGTACTGCAGATGTTCATTTTGCATAGGTAAATCCAAACTAATCCTTTACTCAAAGAATAAGGTGATTATTTCTCAGCTAAGGTGACTAGCTGCACTGCAACTCATGCTTTTCTGACTAGCATTAAGGTGGACCCTGGAAAAGCTTATTAAGTGGCTGCACTGGTGAATGACTCACTGTGAACCCTGATGCTAATCAGGAGAACAAACATGAAAGTTCTGTAAAATGCCCTGAAGCTGCAGTTAGTCAGAAGAAGGCGAAAACAAAATCTTGACAGCTTTTCCCTGGAAGGGTGCTGAGGTTATCACTGGTGATGCATCAACAGATCCTGAAGCTCAGACTGCAGAGAAAGGGCACTAGCCAGACTGACTTGCTACTGAAAATGACAAGCCATCAAGGAAAGGCATTGGAGCTGCAGTGTGCTCTGCTGCATTTCCATGTACTAACCAGAACAGGGACCAGCAACAAAATTCTAACTATTTATCCTCCAGCAGATATTTTTTTAACAGTGATCCTAGAGAATGAATTTGTTCCTCCAAAAGGCAGAGTGCTTTTTGTTACTACTAAAGAAAATTTCAAAGGTGAATAATCTGAACCTCAGTGTCATTTATGCCCTCAGTATCTGCCTGTGGACAATTAGCACTGCTACTAGTTAAGATTTAAGGATAGAAGTTCACTCTGCTTCAAGTGTAAAACACAGAAAAGATGGTCTCTGTCTAAAAAAACTTTCAATTCAGACTGAAAAATTTGAAATGGAAGCTAGGCACGATAACAGCAGGGTATCCAAGAAAACAGATGGCAAACTGAGTTGATGAAAGGATTTATGTCACGTTCTGAGAGTCACATGTGAAATCATTGGGCAAAAGTTCTGTCTCCTACTTACCTGCTCTAAACATATATATATCAAGTTAGATGGTAGATCAAATAAGGGACATAGGGACATAGTAGCATGTAAAGGAAAACACCTGCAGCATGTCATGCTTCGATGTCTGCCCCTCAGAAATATACACCAAGCTCATGCTTGAGTACTGAGATTCTGATAAATGATGTGCAGTCAGAATGATAACCCCCCAGCATCAAGATGCAGGTGGAGCTTTCTAGACAGAGTCAGCAAAAAAACACTAAACCCAGGATCTGTTTGAAATCCTGCATCTCTTAGGAGCTTAAAAGGCTTGAGCTTGAGCTTGGGCAGATGCCTGGATTCCTTTGGGATAGAATGCTCTCCTGCAAGTAGATGCCTACAAAGTTGTGGTTTTCTCAAGCAGGTAAGCAGGGCTCAACTTTTGAAGATTCAGATTCTGAAGGGAATAAATAATATGAGCGCTCAGGTTTTAAATAGTAGGCTCATGTTGAAATTAGAGAACTCAAACAAAACTTCTGGGCTCCTAGAAAAGCACCTATCCAGACAAACTAGGTATGAGATAAGAATGCATACTTCCCCCTTTCAGGGGTACCATGTGCCTGTGCAGAGTTTTATAGCAATCCCAGGGCCAGGAGAGAAGCATAGGGGTCTGTTAAACTGCTGTCCTGCCTCCCAAGTACGTTAAAATTGTGGGAAAAGGGCAATCCTGGAAGAAGGGTCCGGGACCGCCCACAAACAGCCTAATCCCTTAGCCATGGACACATAATCTCATCTCCTATTTATGCAGTTCTGTGACTGTTTTACAGATACACATTTCACATTGATCTACAAGCACTATCATCCCTTTCCTTTGGGAATAGCTCATAGTTTCCTCTCCTACAGAAAAAACCCATGATCATCAAAAAGCCCAACAGAAAAAAACTAAAAAACCCAAAGCATACATCAAAACCAACCAAGAGCAGCATTTTGCTGAACTGTTTCATAGCTGTCCCTAACCCTGATTAACATTAATGAGACCTTCTGCGAAAGCACAAAGGGGAGCCAAGGCCACTACTTTGTGCTTGGAATTGTAGGGTTCCCATTTCCTGAGGTTCTTTCCTGCAGCAGGAAATAATGAGTCTAACTGCCTCAGTAGAAAGGTCTGAGTCAGTGTTGAATCACTGCCCAACACGATGTGAGGGGGTAGGAGTCCACGTGCAGTTTTTGTTATGTTGTTTTCTTGTGGTGTCTTTTGAATATAAGCGTAAATTGAGACCACAACAATTTTAAAGATCGGATAGCCCACTATGCTTCTCTCACAAGTATCTATGATGTTTGCACTCCTAAAGCAAACAGATACAATATCCTGCCTCCTGTTTAATCTTGCTTTAATAGCTAAAAGCTGCAAATCCCACTGGGTAAGTAATGTATTTCAACAGTGGATAGGAACAGCAGGAGAGGAAGGATGACCTCATGCTTCAATATTGGTCAGAGGGTTGAAAGACCTAGGTTTGAATTCTGAAGTGAGAAGATCAAACTTCTTTTGCTTAGATACACATTCAGATGAGATGTTTCATGCCTAAACATCAGCCACATCAAAACTATAGTGCTTAAACCCATGATCTCCATCAGGCCCATCTGCCTGGAAAGACTAATTCTCTGAAGACCCCAAATACATAACACAAGCAGAGAACATCAATTTTAATGCTGCCTGTGGAGAAAAATTGGAATTTTGTGTCTCTAGGTAATGATTGCAGTAAATTAGGCAAGACAATGTTCCAAGTTCGAAGTCTTGCTCCAAAGTCAGCACAGGTACTTCTTAGCTGGTTTTTGTCAAATGCAAACCCTCTGCAAAGCAATAACTTAAACCCAGTCCTTTCCTTTTCCCTCATAAGTGTCCAAAAATTATGCTGAGTATCCTGTTTCCCCTCACTGGGCCAGTGAATTTACAATGTATTCCCCTTAAGTGGAACAGCTTCAGCGAAAGGAAAGCACCAGCCATATGGAGTTCTCACTAGCCAATAGCCATATGCAATGCCCCTTTTGCAAGATGTGGGTGTCTTCACCAGTCAGGCAAAGACAAGAATCAGCTGCTGTCTCCTGTGTCTTGGATCAGTGTTCCAGCCACTGACGTTACCCTACTGCTTGAGATACCTACCTACACCCCAGAGGAAACATTGACTCTTTTTTGGCTGGCAGGCTGCTGGAAAGCTGCCTTAAAAAGAAGGTATTGTGGGCTGCAATTCCCTTCCCAGGGAGTGAGTCTTTTGTATTTGTGGAGTTGTATGGATGGAGGGGGTAGGATTTAAGTTGTAACACAGCAGTGCTTTGCATAGTCCTGCTAGACCAGGTAACTCCCAGTTGATCATTTCGGTTCCTAAATCTCTCAAGGCATCCAGTCTTTCCCAGGCAGTGTTTTCTGGGTGCAAGAAGGAACCCAAGCACCAGCTTGTAACTCTCAGCTTGACTTGTGTTGGAGTTAACAAACACAATGGGCTGTGCTTTGCTCAAGACCTGTGGCAAAACCATGACTGCACTCATAGTTTGTGAAATGCTCAAGGGCACTTTCAGGACAAAGCACTATACAAAACATAAAATACTGTTGGACTGATTTCCACAGCAGAAAGGAAGCAAACTGTCTCCTATCAATGCCACTGGCAAAATTCCTTCTTGTCAGTGACAGCAGAAGGACGCTCCAGATAACTAGAAAGCCAGTAAGAGATAGGGAGAAATACCACCGAGCAGCGTTGCATTTAGATTTATTCTATTGTTTTTGCTTTACATTAAAGCTCTTTCCCCAGTCTAGAGAGCTGAGGGTGTGCATTCACTGCCCTGAGCCAGGAATTGCCTCCATGTCTTGACGGTGGTTTTTAATCGGGTGCACCACCCTGCTGAATCCAGTGACACAGGCAGACAGAGTGTAAACAAGTGAAAACCTAGAAATAGTAGGGAGTGAAACAGAAGATAGTTGCACTACATTTTGCAGCAATCAAATGCCAGCTCTTTGTAAAAGTGAGGAAGGTATTTTATCTTCCAGTCTCCTTCAGAGTTTTATGGCACATCCTTTCTTAAAATAGTTTCTCCTACTTCTCATACACTGACCAAATTAACAGTGGTTAGTAGAAGGCCCTGGATATCACCTTGCTTGCCCAGAACATAAATCACTGTATCCGAAGTTTTTGTATATAAAGAATCTTTAGGGGTGTGATTTCAAACAGTGGCCTGTGCATTGAACTAGAAATGGATTGGAAAAGCTGCATTACTATCAAAACAGATAATTTCTCTTCCCACCACCCCAGCAGTGTGATAGAAAATACAAGAAGCAACATTGCTAAGGCAGAAATTTCTTTCTGAATCCCCTAAAAATTCAATGCTGGCAGACATACTAGGTGCTATTAAAAAGCTGGAATGTACACTAAATTAGGAACTGAAAAGATTGCAGTGATGATTTAATTCTGAATGTGTGAAATTCCTGAGAGATTTTGCAATATGTCCTCAAACCTTTATGATTTCATCCATTAATGCAGATAGTAAAACTTACTGTAAACTGCAAATATGCACATATCTGCAATGAATGAGTCTTGTTCTGTTGTACTAGTCTATAAAGTAACTTTTCAGGAAAGCAGAGAGATTTCAGAACTTCAGAGAAATAAGAAAGCCCTAAGTAAAATGATCTCAGAATGAAAATTCATGCAAATTCACTAATTTTGAAAGTACATACATCTAGCAAAGCATCAAAGCAGCCTATTAAAACAAAGATCTATTTTTGACAAAATTCCTTTTTGTACTCAGGCTAAGCATAGAACTTAACTCCTTGATACCAACTGAACCTAGGAGGCTCCATGAATAAATGATGACATCAGCAGCAGGGCAGTGCAAAGCCAAAGGCTCAGCCTTATTGGGTCAGGTTTTAGACTGACATGAGTTTTCACACAGAAGAACTACAAAGCCCTGAAAAAATTTATAAAGTCCATATTAACAGACAAATGACTATCAAGGAGGTGCTAGTCTAAAAAAATAATCCAGAGAAAAGAGAATCAAAACAGATTAAAAAGAGGTCTGGGTGAGGTCTTACCCATCAGTCAGAAATCAGGTGAAATGTTTAGATTTTGCATAGGCTCTCTAGTTCAGGACAATTTCCTAAATTCCTGATAGAAGACATTTTCCTGTTAACACATAGCAGTAAACACACAGCAGTTTCTGCACAGGATTGATTGAGCTGCGTTTTTTAAAAGCTGATCATATTCATTCTGCATTGGCCATCATATGTTGAGCAGGAAATGATGGGGGGGAAAAGCATATTAAAAGTTGGAAGGATAAATTTGTCTCCCTCCAGTCCAGAGTTTTAAACTATGACATTTAAGCTATGCTGTATTAGTTGTTTACTTTTTATCTTAGTACTTTTGAATTATAACATTTTATTTGTGATTTCACATGTGCAGAAGATGTCTAACACATTATTTGTACGTGTTACTTATACGAAGTCTGACCCTTCTCATGGCATTTTATTTATTTACTCATTTTTTTACTCCCACTATCACTTTGTTTTGTTTAAAGATAGACAGAGACATTATTTCCCACTAACTTGTCTCTACTTGCCTGTCCCTTTATGTTGCAGTTTTCTCTTTTAATAAGCTCTGAAGACAATTTGCTGTTGAGGCAGTTTTGCCCAGTCTGCAAAATACAAGTTGTTAGTTTATTCTTTCCACCTAATTCACAAATTGCTTTGGGCATTACTAAGTGCCTACAGCTATAAATCACTATTTCTGTTGCAATTTTATGTCAATGCTCTTACTTCATACATCACAGGACAGACAGCCATCACCATCTACACTTTGTGCAGCATCTGTTGCTTTGAGAGGCACCAGAGTTGGATGCCAACACCCAGAACTGTGAGGCTGCTGGCTGGAGAGGCAGCATGGCAGAAGTGCCAAGGAGTTGTAGCACTGAATGTTGCTTTCCCTGACTGTGGACCATCACCATCTCCACTACTCAAAACAGCTTCCTGAAGAGTCACTCAAAGCAGCCCTCCAAGGCCTGACCACCCTTAGCCATGTATATGATGCCATGAAGATAGGCCACTTCGAGTCTCTGGGTTAAAAACAGCAGTATTCTTCATCAGGAAAAAAACATTAAGGAAGACTTATTCCCAGAGGGTCCCCATAGCTTCTTTCCCCTCCCACCTTGAAGTGAGCTAAAGCAGTGGTCTTGGAGTTGCATTAGTGTGTGGTATTATCTGAGATTGTTTTCAAGGGCTTAATTAAGATGTTTAACTGAAGCCAACAATCACAAGAAGTGTGATGTAGAAATATGGAATTTAACTTGAATTCATGACTTTAAAAAATTCATAGTTTGCTTCTGGAAAGCATTTAGTTCCCTGTGAGTTATTAGAAACCTATCATTTAAAGAGAGCTGAGGTTTTTTTCGTGAAAATGGTACTACAATTCCAATTATCACAGATCACTGTGCCATCTGTGAGCAATTACCTTTCACTTCCTTTCTAAAACCTTGTCAACATGCTAAGCTTAGTCGGGCCTCACTTCTTTCCTGAGGTTTGGATGCATGACCAAAGACATTTACAGTAAGATCAACTTCAGCTCAAGCTTTCTCCTCCAACTTGTTTGTATCAAGAGTTGCTGCTTCAAAATTGCCCTTTCTGAATTCTCCCTGTTTTTCTGTCTCTGCTTCAGAAACCCCTTAAAACTCCATATGACCAGTAGCAGTCATTGGATGGTACTTCTCTCCTTTTATGAACCAGATAAAAGATTGTTCCTCTAAGGGAATGGATGCTGCAAAGCTGGAGTTATTTCTCTCCCTTTGTCCAGGACAGACATTAAGTTTTCCATCCCTGTATGTTACTAGGTTTGTTCTTACACCACCATATTAGTGAGAATAGTAACTCTGGGGACCAGAGTGGCATTGCTGATTTGAGAGGAAAAATAAAAAAAAAAAAAAAACAGCAGAAAGAGTATTTTACTTTTCTCTAGTGGTTGAACTGCATCTTAAACAAAGTTGAAGGTGGCTGTCAGTATATGATCAGTGCTGTCCAGGTTCTTTTTTATGTAGTGGAACAAAAAAGCACCACATCATTACAGAAAAAAAGGTCCCTTTTAAAAGTTTTTTAACTGTTTCTTAAGTGCATCCAATCTTTTTTTTCCGATATTTTTACATGTTCAAAGGACTGATTATTTATTAAAACAAAGACCAGCAGAGCTGGAAGTAATCATAATCCATGCTTTCTATTTGTACTTCTACAGTACATCCTGTAAATGGAGGTCCTCAAAAGATAATCAAATTTATCAGATCTGACTGTTCTGAACACCTCAGCTATAAGAGTTTTAAAAGCACATATGTTTTTGATTGACATCAAAAGTTCACCAATATAAATATTTTCTGAAATTTTTCATCCCCATGACCCCTGGGAGTTTTGTTAAAACACGCATTATTTTAGCCATCAACAGCATTATTAACAATATCAGCATCAGTAGACACTGCTGCCAACTGGAAGCATCCTCCACAGAGATGTTTGAACCCTAAATGGGATTAGAAGACGTCAAAATGGATCTGACTTTTACTGTTCAAGAACTGAGAGGCAACAGATGCTCACCCCTGTTCTTGCTGCTCTGTGGTAAAATTTTAATCTTTGTAGTCTTCAGTCAGTCCAGCACCATCACCATCATTGAGGAAGAGCAAATGTAAAACATACAAACTGGTTTGATATTATTATAGCAGTGCTGCTGTGGTCTTTGCAATCACCCTAAGAGGTATTCCTAGAATGATCCCTCAAGGTCTCCAGAAGGTTTTCAAATAAAGTATTAGAAACAGTTTTCTTCTACCCATTACTTATCATTCCAGTACCTAAAGGGGACCTTCAAGAGAGCTGGAGAGGGACTTCATATAACAGCCTGTAGTGACAGGACACGTGGAAATGGCTTCACACTGAAAGAGGACAGGTTTAGACTACAAATTAGGAAGAAACTCTTTACTGGGAAGGTGGTGAACCATGGCACAGGTTGACCAGAAAAGCTGTGGCTGTTCTGTTCTTGGAAGAGTTCAAGTCCAAGTCAGATGGGACTCTGAGCAGCCTGGTCTAATGGAAATGAGGAATTGCAGCTATAAAACCACTACAAAACCACTGCTTCTCATTACTCTTCTAAACTCATACCATATTTCTACGACTAGTGCCTACTAGAGATTTAATCTAAAGTTTGGTGGTGTGAGAGTGATGAATGATTCAGGCCTCCTGAATCAAAGACAGACACTTTCCACTGACAAGGAGAAGCAGTTACAATAGCTACATTAGGTAGATTCCCACAAACTTGTTCAATTCAAGTACATATAAGATACCATTTCTACTATTCATGGTATTTGTAGAAAAAAAAATGTATTCACTGTTCAGCTATAAAGACAGACAAAATCTCTGCCTCAAGACAAATAAAGGCTAATTCTTATTGATTCAATAACACTTTAATTGATAGACTACCGACTCCCTCAGAAAAATACCGCTACTTCAACAGTGATGATGGAGTCTCCCACAGAGCCGATGTTTGAAGTTTCATTTTTTTGGAGCACTTTTGGTGATAAATTAGTGTGATTTTAACCACAAAATGATGGCTAGAGGTGTCCTAGTGTTATTTGTTGTGCCCACTGTAGCAGCACTCTTCTCATTCCCTCTTTGTGTTGCATAGTTTCTATTTAATGCTGCTCACAGTGCCAACAAAAACTACTTTTTTTTTCTGATTCTCTGAAATATCAGAAAAAAGATAAGCTCTGAGTGGGATATTGTTAATGGATAGTGAAACTAAACCACACTGAAAAGCTGTGACTGAAAGGCATAGGAGACTGGTATTAAGAAAACCCCAACCAACCATCACTGCTTCCTTACACTCTTCTAACCTCAAGTATTCAAATAATGATAAAGTATTTAGGGAAAAATGAAAGATATATTATGTTTCTTGCAAAACACTTACACTTTCATAAACACACTTATGAACTGCCACTTCAAACCCACATTCATTGTTCCAGCATCTTCTGCCCATGTTTCAAGTACTTGCACTCTCACTTCTCAACTTTTACACAGGACAGTTTCAGCTTTGTATGAAAATTATCCTCAAACCTCTTTATACTTCATCATTAATATTTCTTCTGGTTGCCTCATGAAAAAGAGATCTTATTGAAGATTTGGAATGTAAGAAATAAAACTATTTAAATATTAAAAATATGTTAAAAATATCAGCCAACATTGATTAACTTATGTCAATTCCATCAAACTAGGCTTACGAATTTCACAAATTGCTCAGTTTCTAACAAAGCTCTTTGATTGAAGAAGCTGAGAAACTTTGGTCTGCTTAATAAAGAAACCTATTTTCCCCCTCTGATATTTATAATTCCCTTATAGTCTTATAATTTCTGTAATATCAGCCTATTTTTTCAAAGGTTGCATATTTATGCTTAGGCAACAACCATGCTAGATTTCATGATAGTATTAATGGCTTCTTCTCTTGGCTATTCCCATTGTGGTTCCACAACTCCCTTTTAATCTGTGTATATATTTCAGCATGCCTTTAAGTGCTTCTTCAGAAACTTACACGCTGCATTTTCACCTAAGAATTTGAAACAACTCCAGCCAAGACTAACTTCAGACACCATGATGGCAAGAGGCTGCTGTGCCAGTCAGCATCAGTACTAAGGGATGAGAAAGCTGAATTGATGGAGTGGGGGTCTGAAGAACTCCCAAGTGCTCCTTTATAAAAATTGGTATACTGGACATTCAAAATAACAATAAAACAAACAAACAAACAAAACCATAGCTTGGCCATGAAATCAGGCTGCCCTGATGTCAGGGAAAGTGACAGCAAGCGGGGTCTCTGAGATCTTCCTGTATGCAAAAGTGTAGAGGGCTCTCTTGCTCTGGGGCACACCGAGGTGCCAGGGGTGAGTTGTGAGCTGGATACAGCTGTGGGAGCATTTTGCTCAGCAGTGGTGCTCATATTCATCACAGGAACTGCTCCTTTGTGCTGCTCTCACTGAGTAAGTGAAGAACTCAAGTGAAGAACTCCCCCTGTCTCTTCCAAGGCCCCTAAAGCCAAGTGCTCTTCTTCAACAAGGGGTGCTCTAACGAGGTGGAAGGTGCCGAGCAATGTACTGCCAATGAGTATTATCTGGAAAGTAATTCTGCCACTTAAGAACAGTCAAAATGTCAGAACAGGCAAATGTTTTGCAAGATGTAGTTGAAAAAGTAAAAAGAACCTTACATGAACAAATTTTCCTGACAGCTTTTTCTCTCTCTCAGTATTTTATACTTTTTGTCCTGGTCAATAATAAGTTAAGCACCAATGCTTTTGTTAATTTCCTCCAGCATCAAGGAAATTTAAATAAGTCCACACATTTGTTTGTTCTCAATAACAAACACCTAAACATTTTTTTTTTATGTGTGTGTGTATGAAATTCATTTTAAAAAGCTGTTCAATGAGAAAAAATCTTTCAAATAAGATCATATGGAGTATTACTCTACTGGAAGCACAATGTCACAGAAACAATTTCCAGTTTCACTTTTTTTGTACTTGGCAGCAACTTTCTACATTTAGTTTTATCACCCATGTCTTACAGTATTGCCTGCATCTGTAAAAGGATTTCCTATACCTGCCAACATAAAAAATACCCCAAGCAAAGCAAAACACAGGCAGAATATGTTGCTTTGGAGTTCTATTTATTTATTTCAATTAATTTTTGTCCATTCAACGAATGAACTATGAATACAAGTAAATAACATTTCAAGCTCAACTTTTCACATTGACCAAGAAATCTACTTTATTACCAGAGTGAAAGTCTCGCACTAAATGTGTATTTTTATAACCTCATGTCAACTTTAGATTGTGCTAGAGGCAGATTTTTATTTTCTTGCTAGTTTATGTTTGATTTTATAACACTTTCTCAAAGGAAGTCAGATCTTTTTGTTTAGCTCTATGTATATTTATTCAGATAAATTTTTTGTTTAGCTTTGTATATGCTGACTCGGCCGTATGAGGAGGGCTATGGAGAGAATGTAGAGGGTTTGATCTTCTGATTTTTTGAAAGGAAGAGATGCATTAAGCACCAGAGCTGGAGCTTTTTGTCTGGTTAAATCCCACTCTTCCCACTTCATGCAAAGATAGTTATACCCTTCATATTGTTATCTGCTGCAGACTCTCCATGGTTTCCATCATGGAGAATACGAGATACAGCACTTCAGATATTTTGGCTTGTAATCTTTTCAAAGGTACTTTTGGTCCAGTTATGTACCTGCAATTGTTGCTTTGCAAGACAACAGCACTGAAGAGCTGACAAAAATTAGTAACAATCTTCTTAAAACTGATGCTTTGTCAGACTTTGGTAGTAATCAAATTTCCTTTGTAATCAAATAATAGTATGAAAAGAATCAAAGAAAATTATTATGCAGTGTCTTGAGAATGGTCATTAGAGGCAAGATAATCAGTCCTGTTTCGAACAGAGGTGGTTGACTAACAAGCAAAAGCTACAATTTAAGAAGGGGAGGATTTCCTAATTAGAGAGAAAAACACACCAATGCATGCAACCACTAAAATTAAAAAAGAGCTAAGTATTATGAGTAAACAGTGATCAAGGAAACCTCTCAGATCACTAGAAGCTGAGTAGCATGAGAGAGTGAACAAAGAAATGAACTTTTATTGTATAAATTGAACACTTTGAGGGCATAGAGTTGACATTCATGAGTTTTTAAGGGAGATTGGATAACTGATTCATGTGACATAAAGAAAACTTGGTAGACCTTTATAAAACATTTTTTAAAAGCCAGTTATCATTCTTTCTTAATCAAAAGATTTAAAATTTTCGTCAGGTAAACACAACTACATGCCTCTCCTGTTTATATGCAGAAACCTGTAATTCTATGAACTACCCAAAGTGGATTCTTTCTGGTCAAATATTAACAAAATTCTTAGGCCTACTACAGAGGGATTTTTTTCCTCTATTGTTACTAAATGGGCAAACTTTTCTCAAACTGTGCTCACCACTCTTGTTTTTGTGGTCTCTGTAGAGAAGAAAGATGATGATTAACTGTGCATTGCAGAAATGATTTTAGCATTTGTGGTTTATGAGTCAGTTATACTGTCCGTGGAGGGGGACCAGAAAGGAAAAAGCTTTGCAGGTGACATGTCACAGCTGCTGAGATATATGTGACTGTCTAAAAAAAGAAAGTGATGTCCTCCCTCCCTGAAGTAAAGAAAAGGTTAAACTTCCACACAGAATACCTACTAGCCAGGATAAAACATTAGAGCTAGTATGTAGAGTTATGCAATCATATCTTATGCCACCCCTTGAATAATAATTAGATTCAAATGGTAGCATTCAGGCCCAATATTTCTTGTCTGGCTTCCCTCACTCCTTTCTCTTGTGTGCTTTTTAATGCAACAGATTAACATGGAATAGACTCACATGGAATTTGAATAGGATGAATTTAAAATAAAATAACATTGTGGGCATAGCAATTGCTTTGCTAATGGTTAATAATCTAATTTTGCTCCTTCCAAAGACAATGAAATAAGAGGATGTGGTGTACTCTTTGTATCACAGACAAATTTAAAAATTTATCCAGTAGGACTAAATCATGGAGAACCCAGAAGCCCAAAATCTCCAATTAATTTTAAAGGGGTCAAAAATGTCACTATATTTCTTACACTTACTAAAAATGACAACAAAAAAGCACTGTTGTTATGAAGTGAAATGTTACAAATACAACTGTACTTGATGTAAAAAATGATACAGCTATTTAACTTTCCTTGTCACTAATTTAGCCTTACCATTTCTGTGACTTAGTAAGAAGACAGTTGATGTTCTCAGCACTAGGAGATACATCTAAATGGTAATAGATTCCCAGAAAGGAGCACTTCACAACTCCATCATCCTGTCACAAAATCTGTGAGGAAGCTGGCACTCTATTAACTAGTATATTATCTTTCCTTGTGCTGGTTGGCTAAACAGGGAAAAAGAATATTTTAAGTATGCCCAAAATGTCCTGAACTAGTAAACACCACCATAAACTTACTGTCAGTTATAATTCTGTACAACCTCCTAGAAGGAATGGAGGGACAAAAAAATGTTTGCCTCAGTGGAGAAATGCCAGAGATAAATTTGGTCAACCATTTTCACAACAATGTAAGAAAGAAATAGTCTCTCCAACCAGAAAAAAGAAACCCTGAACCAAACTTCAAGTAACTCTTGCAACAGCTTTACGGACATAGCTTTTAAGTTTCTAAGAAAAATGACTGTATTCTTGAAAAAAAGACCCCTGCTTTCTGCCAAATAGCAACCAATAAAGAAATCTCTATTCATATCAGAGGATGAAAAGTTCTCAGAACAAAGCCATTCTATTTCCAACTTTGCCAAATACCAGTGTAAGTTTATTTTCCAAGGGAACATATCCAAGGCAAAGCACTTTTCCTAGGAAAAAAATAATATTCTACTAACTTACGTCAAGCAACAAGGAAAAATAACAAGCAAATTCCTGAACCTTGAATACCAGGTCATAAAACTCAAAAGGAGGAGAACAGTTTCCTCAAAACCAGAAGAAAATGGGACAGACTTTCTAGAGTCTTTCTTCAGTGAGAGTTTGTGTGTTCAAGGCATGTTTGTACTATATGGGAAAGAAGCAAGAATAAGCAAAAAAAAGTGGTGACTCTAGGGAAACTACTGTAGAAAATGCCTGTCTTCATAGTTCAGTAAGTGACCCTGTGCATTAGAAAAACTGTGACAGGGAGCTGCAACAGCACTGTGTGTTACGAGAAAACTTTGCATACCTGAGCATTCAGAAGTGTACTATGCCTGCTTTGCTGCATACTAATTCCTCACAGTTTACAGTTCAGGACTGAAGAAACTTCAGGGTCTCATCCCAGAACGTTTCAGTGCCGTGTGTAAACACGAGCAATGTGTTTTAATTGGCAGACACCAGTGACCTGTGCTCTGACAGTACAGGATGCAGCTGAACGTGTCACGAATACAGAGCAACGAGTTCAACACACATACCATTGTGCAGAGACCACATGCCCAAACACAGAAATTTTAAATAGCTCTTGAATGTTTTGAAACCAGCCAGAACAAAATCTGGTCTTCACTTACATGAGTGAACTCAGTTAGTAGAGAATGAGTAGAGGATGCTTCCTACCCCTACTCCCATCCCAGGGAATCATCAAAATCGGTTCCAGTTTGAGACTCCCCAAGTGCCAGGAAGGGTTCTGACCTGGAAGTTAGCTTTGGAGGTTTTTCAGGCTGCTAATTCTGTCTCCAATGCTGTGAATTAGCATTAGCAAATACCTGCAAACCTACTATTTGTTATGGAAGACATAGGTTATTTTATTTTCCATGCTTCCTTTAACAAGGATGTATTACACCAATCCACCACTCCCACACCTTCTAGCAGCAGAGAATGGCAAGCTTATAAAAATGCTTCCAAGGGCTTGTTTAACCATATGCAGCTTTTGTGAATAATATCAGTCAGGACAATTTCCTGTGTGTACATTATTTTCTATACTAAAATAAAAACCAACACTTCAAAGCACAGACAGCACTCTATAGGACTACTCAAAACCAGAGTTATGAATCCATGTTCAAAACCCATACTCCTACTACTGAAAAGTATCCATCTTTCATTATACTTAGTTCACCATTCTTTAAAAATGGAAGCAGAGAAAGAACATATGTGGTTGTCTGCATCTTCTTTATGATGTATAAAGTACTGTGTTTACTGCTGCTTTAGAAATATAAGTTTTCTTTGTTTTTTGGTAGCAGTTTTGTTTGGCAATTCTCAAGATGGCAGAAAAACTGTAGTTCTATTTAAGATGGTAAAATACAAACAGAGTTTTATATAAAATAACAGTTTTGCTGAGCTTTCTCTTTTTAAATAAAAATATAAAGAAAATTTAATGAGCTAAAGCTTATAATTTTCTTCTTTATTATCAAAGAAACCAGACAATTTCAGAAGGAATAAAAAACTTTACCAAATAAGGTTTCTTTCTGAATTAATTTTATGAAACTGAAAAAATTTTACTGAATAGGTCCATGAGCAATCTGAAGTTTTACCTTCTTTGAAGAAGGTTTTGGGCTCTCTGCTCTTCAGAGGTCAGTTACAATCCATGTGAGTCTAAATAGCACGTCTATTTCTGTTTAATCCTCAATCTAAATTAGTTGGTTAAAAATATCCAATCAGTTTCAGAGTAAGGTTGGAACATCTACTTACTCCCAGTATCAGTGCAACTATAATAACCTCCATATGATGCTGTGTCTCACACTGGGGTCATAACCTTGTTTTATTTCCTGCTTTACATTTACATTTTAAATTAACCTCCATTTAATTCAAATTGCCAGCAAGACTGAAAAGAAAAGCTTGATCTGTGAAATATTAATTATCTGTATCTTCTCAACTAAGGACTGAAAAATGAAATGCAAGCATTTTGCTTCTTTCAACAAATTATCACTACCAACAACATTAACAACAACTATTATTGATTAAATCTATAAGATCAATGATTATTTCTACATTCTGTATTGATTTATTGGGCTGAGACTGAACTTGACAAATTGTGAAGAAAAATAATCCAAGCTGCAGAAAATGCTAGGATGCTCAAACTAGGAACATAAAGCTAATTAAAATCTGGTGACTAGCACATGTTTGTACTTTTACTGGCATACAATGGATATATGCCAGCACAGCTAGCATGGTTTTGTTTTGTTTTTTTCTTCACAAAAACAGCTGTTTGTAATGAATCAATTCTTGTAGTGTCCCTATTGACCCATAATGAAAGAGAGCAGCCAGCTTTAAAATATGGTTGTTAATATCCTTTCCTAATCTCTGTTTGTGGGGCTGCCTTTGCAATAATTGAAGGTGAAACTGGAAATATGTGTGTGCAGACACACATATGTGTGTGCATTCTTCTTACAGAGAAGAAATGCAAAATGACATTGGAAGTTGGTGGCAAATACATGAAAATTATGTGACGAACCATCTCTTAGAGTGAGGTCCTGCCTTGGTTACACAGAAATCCAATCAATGGCAAGACCAACGTGTTATGCTGTCCACAACACAGTCTGGATATAATTCAGATCCTAAGAATTTAGAAGATGTTTGAAAGTAGCATTCATTAATTACACTTTACAAAATGTTTTCAATTTATAGCCCAAAGAGGAGAAACAGGAAGCTGCCGATGCTGCCGGAATAGCTAACAGCAAGATTATTTTGTTGTTTGAAAGAAAAAATGCTTGGCTATTTCACAGCTACTTGACACCATACCTATTTTTATCTTCCATAGACCATGATAACTATCATGAGAACTGAAAATCTGAATAACAGAAAAGAGGAATACACAAGATTAGTTTCATTTCTACCTTTCTCAGTTGGTATAGTACAGACTACTGATATGTGAGCAGAAGTTTTCAGCTTCAGATCAGTACTCTGACAGGTTTTTCTGTCTAGAGAAGAGAAGCTGCTTCTGCTGTAGTTAACAGATAAAGCCAAATACTCGTCTCCTGATTAGATGAAGCAACAGTAGCAACACAGTATTTTCTGAAGAACATCACTACCTTTCCTGTGATTAAAATAAAGCTTTTATAAGGTCATCTATAGGCAACTGCTATGTAGTATATGCCACGGCAATTTAAACAGACATCCGAGATACTATATTCTGTTTGAAGTACTAAAAAGGGAACATCAGTCAATGGTACATCAGTCAAAAGACTCATGTATGTGGTATGACCTTCATGGCAAAGCTAGAACACAAAGGAGTTGCTTGGCCTTTCCCAGAGCTTTCGCCTGTGGATTTTGATGATCATGGACAGATCATATTTCCTAAAGAACTCCACAGCAGCTCATTTAAAGGAACTCTATGAATCAATTTGCAGCAAGCTGTAAATGTTGCTCCTTTGAAGCAGCCAGAATTCCTTTGAGAATCTCTCTTCTGAAAAACTCTGGATACCTGTCAATCACTTGCCTAGGTGTTCAATAATATGAAAGCCCAAAAAAAAGAAAAACATACCCAGAAAAAAGTTATGCAATGAAAAGCTATCAGACCTGACCCACGTTGCAGGTCCAGAACACAGCATGTAATCAATCTGTATTACAGATAGTTAATAATGTACTTGGGTCCATTCTACACAGGTAACTTTGTGGTGGAATCAAGGACATTTAGCTTTTAACTGAGCATCCAAAGAGATCTTTTGGAAGTCTGAGTAAGAAAAGTTGATAATACCAAGAATTAAGTGGAATACCTACTATGAGAAAAGCCATATATTTTTAACTGCCCCAACAGTGGAAATTTATCAGTAGCATTAGAGGTGCCATAAAAAAGAATGATACTATGAGTGTCTGAAGTACATTTGGCTAATAACCATTTTTAATATGTAACATATTACATGTTATTGTCTAGCTCTGTAGTATTGTGTTTTCCAAGAAAGAGCAATACATCTGCATGGATTAGGACATAATACTGAAACACAGCCCTGCAAGGAAAACCTACAAGCCTAGGCCCAGCACTTTTATGACATAATAGGCCTTAAAGGTGACAAAAATGTCCAAGAGACTTTACACAAGGAAACCAATCCATGTTGGGTTGTTGAAATTCCTCAATGGAAATAATATTTTGTGCAGGGTTTCTCAAGTACATGAAGATGGGGAAGATCCTTTATTTAGTATCACTTTAATAGATGGATTGGAAGAGGAAGGAAAATGTAAGAGGCACAAACAGGTTCCTTTCCTCCCAATCATTTTGACAAAAGTCAGTGGTAAGAAATTAATTACTTCACATATTTTAAGCCAGAGGTAACATTGGCAACAGCACATTAACAGGCAACCTGAGTTGTAACTCATTAAAAAGTAAAAGAAAAAAAAGAAAATAAGTACATTCCAATGTTTCCTCTCTGGCAGTGTAAGCCACACGAGTTACTCAAAATTTCTTTCTACAACCTCAGCTATTTTCCAGGGACCAAGAGGGTGAAAAGTATCCAAGAGGTAAAAAACAATTTTTAACAGGCAATAACATCTCATTATCCCAATGTTACAATAATGTACAATTTCAGGGGAAATTATATTCCTTCAAGTGAAAATATAACCATATGCATTGTAGTCTTCAATCAAGGAGTTGGAGAGAGGCAGGTGTAGGGAATCACAGCCATAAAACAGCTATACAAAACCATAGATGTCTCGATAGATATTTGTTTACATTAGATTTACTTTCTGATATTTCAGCATGGACTAAAAGACTGGAGTTGGAGAGGGAAGGTAAAGACAGAAAATGATGAGCAAAACTTATCCTTTATCCTGAAGAATTCTGTAAGAAAAGCATAACATATTTCAGAAAACCTCTTATTTCATATCAACAAGAATCAATTAGCTGTGGATTATATGGTTGGTTTGGTCATCAGCTGCTGCATTTGCATTCTTATAGATCTTTTTTCACAGCATGAGTTTAGCAAAAAAGACATGAGTGAAGTCAGTTGGAGTTTTATGATTTTGAAAGTAAAACAGTGAGACCTAAATTTCAAGGGGACCACCTTTCTATGAGCTTCTGGAAAAACAAACTCAGAACACTGACATGAACCAGAAAGAGCATAAACTACTCATTTCAGTCCTGCAAGAGTCCACTTAACTCCCCTTTCTGTACAGATACATGAGTGACTGCAGGGATGATAAATTAGTTCAGCTCTCAGCAGTCAGAGTGACAAAACCAGAAGAATTCACATTTAGGATTATTTTATATAAGCAATATCATGGACATTTAAAGAGAATGAGCCTCTTTCAGGGTGATTTGATCTGCTCGACACGCGGAGTGCCTTGAGAAGCTGCAGGCTGCTCCGTGCAGCTGTGCTCCCAGAGACTCCTGCTGGAGTCATGCGAGCTGCTGACAAAGAGTTTTGCTACCCAAGAAGCTTTACCACCTCCTATATGACAAACTAAACCACCAAAAACACCTCATCTGTAGCAATGATTTTTCCCACCACTGGAAATGCTGGATTTTTCCCCAGTCCTGGCTAAGGATAAAATGTCAGGATAACATTCCTTTATGTCCACCCTTCTGAAGAGTGTCCCTGTCTTCTGCACAATCTAGTGCAACTGTTGGAAGATAGAGAGCTGTAAAAACAGACCTCCTTCTTCTCTGACCCTTTTAGAGGAGCTCGGTCTTGCTGTGAGCATTCAATAGGCTTTTATACATGATCAGTACTTAAAAAGTAACTCCCTTACTTTCCTGCCAGGAAGAAATGGATGCAAACACTAATTTTGAAAAATTGGATGCAGCTGAATCACAATAAAATGTTTAAGACCCAGCTTCACCTGCAGTATTCTGAGTCTGTGTTATCGCAATATTGATCTGAAGCCTTACTTTTCACATTTAATTGTAGATCTTGGTGAGACATTTTATTGAACTAGATATTACAATACTGACATATTAGACAAGGACAGAGTTGTGAAGCATTCTTTTGCATTTATTTTATTGCAGTGAAGAAAAGAAGTAGCAGAATTTTTTAAAGAATTAATTTTAAAATACTCTGTTGTGCATCACATGCAGTGATTTGTGAGACAAGCCCACTTATTAAAAGCCACAACTCTACTATAGAAGTATTTTTTCAAAGTCTAGTAATAATTCAAACCATATAACCAAATGTTCCAGTCCATTTTGATCTAGTTCCATCACACATTCCTAAGCCATACTGTAAATCCCACCCAAAACAACAAAAACCACAAAAAAACCCTCAAAACCCCCATCAAGAAACCTGAAGGTAAGCACTTCACAAGCCTTTTTTTACTTTGTTATAAAGTCAAAACGTTTCAAGACAATGCTAATTCTTGAATAAATGCCACTACAAACTTTGCAAACTTATAGGATAGGCAGACAATTTCTGGAGAGAGAATGAACAAGCATCCAGCTGAACAAACCACAGTGCCCCCCTGCCCCACTCATATCCTTTTTCTCCTCACAAAAGCCAGAAAAAAATTTCCATGTGGATAAAGTGAATGCTGACTGATTGCAGGTTGTTTTCTTTTTAATTAAATTTGCCACCTTGACAAAATCTGCCCGTTTTCTCTATATGCAACCAAGACTGCATTTTCTGAAGCACTTTCAAATTCCCCTTACTGCCAGGATCACTGAATGTTTTACCTATTAGGCTTGAATCCCCCTGGCCATGACATTATTCAAATACTGCTGATACAATGGTCTCCACATGCAGCTGCTTCTTCTTACACGTACCAGGAGGAATTTTATTGTGACAGCTTATGAAAAAATTTACATAATCAAAGGAAATGTGCTAACACCTTAAGTGTCCAGTATTGAGTACTTCATCACAGCACAACAGCTACAGGATGTGCCTGTGACATCCACAAGTACTAAATGAATCCATTAGGATTAGCGGTGTTAAAATGAATACCAGATGCATTAACAAGGGACTGCATAAAACAAAATGCTGCACAAATGTTTGCATCCCAATCCCAGCTTTCAAATAACATCAGCATATTACCCTAAAATCATTACTTTGCTATTCTAGTTCCTTTCCTAGGGAGCTCTAATGATAGTTCTTGCCCTACAGTGAATTCATATTGCATCTGGCACAGGAAATTTGGCATTTCAATTTACATAACTGTTTTCAATTGCACAAATTTGCTGTTCCCTAATTCTCAGCGTACTTTGAACAACAGTTTTCAATGCTTGACTGAGAAAGAGCAAAATTGAGCCAAACAAGTTTTCTTTCCCTCCCTCCCCTTCTGTCAGTAGGTTCTTGTGCTTTTTAAAATGAAGATAAAAGAAGGTTGAATGTCAGATTTCAAAGAAGAGAATTTTTCCATCATTTTGCCTAGTTTAATTTAGATACCTAGAACTGACTAATAGAGACTGGATCAGGTAGTACAAGGGAGAACAGCAACCTGAGTGAAAATCCAGATACCAAAAAGTATGACATTTCTCAAGAAATAGTGTTCTCATTTATGTCAGATCAAAAGAGACAGAGATAAATTATAGTATTTCTATGAGACCAAGAAAAATCAGTACAGATTTATTTTTAACTGAGTTTTAGCTGAAGCTATGGAAGACAGATGTGCTTCTCTAGGGTATGTCCAGTTCCAAGGTGTATGCTACTGCATGTTGAAGGAGTAAGCAATGAGTAAACAATGACAATACCCTACACACCATCCATGTTAAATGGTAGTGTGGAACTTAGAATGAAGACAACAAAGGTGGACTGGAGAGGAGGAAATGTGACACATAAAAATAAATCAAGTCAAGCTCTAAGAAGCTGCAGATCCTCTAGCCTAATCTAGTGGTAACTAAAGTCCTCTGAGTGCTTGTAAATCAAGGGAAATACCATTATAGTGCAACCTAGGGTTTCAGCTCACACACTGAAGCTATTTACATTTCTTGAGAGAGAAACAAAAAGCTAATACGGGGAATTTGCACAGAAGTACAGCTGTGGAAAAGGAGAGGCAGGATAATCCTGCTGTTGCCAGTGACCATTACTAGGAGCAGCAGTGATAACATTATCTCTTCTGGTTGTCAGTGACATCCATAGTTTATGAATATGTTGCTCAGTTTTCCAACATTGGCTGCTGTGATATATTCCATTTTTGCCATTACCTGCTGTCTTGGGTTACCTTTTTGATGTTGAATCCCATATCACTGCTCTACGCCCAGAAATTAATTTTGTGCCTTTCTGTGCCTTTAAACTGAGCCTGAGAGGGAACAGAGTAAAAAAACCAAGTGAACTTTTCAAAGCATTTTTTTTTGAAGGACACAGACACACTGTCCTTTGTGTTCTGCTGCTGTGGCAGCAAGAGCACAGGAAGCACCTTGCTTGCTTCTCAGTCAGCTTTTGGCTCCTTTTCTCCAGAGGGACATGGAGAGTTGAACTTTGGTTTTTCCCTTCTTCCCTTCTGGATGTTTCAACATCAGAACACATCAGGAGAACCCTAGAGGTGTGCCCACACTGACCCAGCTCCAAGGAAGAGGAAAGAGACCACACCTACAGAAGGACTCTGAAATCTTCTCAGGTTTCTCTCCACAGCAAGAGGTTTTATTATTTAGCATTATTATCCTTTTCCTATGTGTTTGTTAAATAAATAGCTTTTATCTCTTTCACTTTCCTCCAAGGAAAATTTCTTTTTTTCTGAACATGGTGGGGGAGGAGTGGTTGTGACCTGCCTTCTATCAGAGGATCTTTTCCTCCAAATTTGTCCAAACCAGCACACTTGCATCTGGCAAGATACTTAGTGTTTGTAGCAGTCATTCTCCATGAGCAGTTCTGGTGTCTGAGATGTGAAGAAACAATTTGGCTTCTGCACAGAGTGTGTCCCTGGTAAAAGAAGCCAGCACCATCTTCCTCCACTCAGAGAAATCTATTAATAGAAAAGGTAATGCCACAAAGTATAGGCTCTCCTAGCAGCTCCCAATGAGATTTGTAGTTCTCCTTGCTGAGACAAGAACACAGAATTAACAAGTGACAGAGCTCAAGGGAATAAATTTACAAGTAGCAGAGGTACACTATGTGCAGCCATGTCCAGTGCCTCCTGGCCTTTTTGAGGATAGAAACAGCAGCCACAGGGTGGGCTGGGGACACAGAGGCAGCAGGAATTTCCATGTAGAGGAGAGAGGAGGAGCTGAGCTCAGTCAAACAAAACACAATGCCAAATTTCTCAAGTACGTCTAAGCCACAGAAAAGACCGGAACCACTGGTGTATGCAAATCCCTTCTGTCGTCCTGAAACCTTCTTGGCAGCCTGGCCCTTCCTTTTCTTTCTGCTTTTATTAACTGCTGCCACCATTCCACCCACTACAGCTGTTTGGCCATCTCCTGTTGCCCACTCACTTGTGTGTCCCAGTCACTTTGTTCTCCTGGCCTTTGTTGCTACTTCCCACTGCCCAGAAGGAAAACATGCCAGTCACTGGCTCAACAGGTTTAGGAAGAAATTAGAAGGGCAGATTTGACTTTTCAGCCATTATGTGGCAGAATTAGAGAAAAAGCCACAGACCACAATGATTTGTAGCATAACTATGGCTTTCACAGATTTTACTACTTGATTTTTCCCAGCCTGTTTACAAATTCACCAAACGGAATATTCCAATTCCATCCTAAAAGTCAATCAAAGTAAACAATTTTAAGAGGTCTTGAGATAATAATTTTGAAGAAGAAAATATATTGCTTTACTTAGACACCTTGCAGAAGGTGGTGCAGTATAAACACATAGAGGTTTCTTGGGCTCCTAATAATTGAATGGAGAGAGTGCACCCTGGAATATGTACATAAATGCTTGGGTATGCAGTGTTGTGGACTCGCTCTACTCTTTTAAAATAAGTACATGTTCCAGTTTACATCAGAGAGGCCTTTCAATTACAAGGCAAGAGCAAAATGTTCCACCATTAAAGCAAAATACCACAAAGGATGAAGGAATTGAAGCTGTATTAGTTGTTTTATCCCTGTAGCTAAAAACAAGAAAAATGTATCCAAACCCCAGAGTCTGTGTTGAGTCTACTAATGTCACTGCCAATAAGAGTTGAAATTTCAGTTCCTATGTTTGTCTTCTTTGGATACGTTTCAGACTACTTTTGCAATGTGTGCTCTGACAGGGAGGTCTAAGAGAACTGCCAAACTCCTCGTCCCCCATACTCACAAAACTACGAATAATCACCTCTCCCTTAACCCTCCCAATTTTTTGATGTTATGGAAACATAAATAAATTAAGTAATTTTTTAAAAAAGAAAGGAATAGAACAGAAAAACTGAAGCAGTTGTCAAGTGTTATTATTTTCAGAACCACTTACAAAAAATTAAAAGTTATGACTATTTAAAATGGCTCTGGCACTTTGAGGTGTGGTTGTATAATTGAAATTAATTTCCAAATCCTTCTGTAACTCTGCTGAAGTCAATAGGATTTGGATGAATTTTATGCACTACATTTATAAAATATTTGAACAATCACATACTGTCTACCATTCATAAGATTTTTTTACAATTCTAGTTTAAAGGAGCTTTGGGCTTGTAAAATTGGAAAAATATTATTTACAAGATTTTATTAGTTTATAGATGCTTAGATTTTTAGGATTATGCATTTCCATGTCCCTTCATATTCAGGAAATACTTGATTCTATATTTGATCAAATCCTGATTCAGAAGGGGCGTGGGGGGAATCCACTTTAAAATATTTAGAAGCTCCCTAATATTATAACTTCAAAGAGAGCTTGATGAAATAATCTATGTTTATGCTAATTTTTTTTGGGTAGAAAGAGACAAGATTAAGCAATCAGTATTTTGATAAGTTTAAAAGCTTGTATATATGATACGGTTACATAATGTCATTAAAGGCATAGCCTGCCTTTAGACATGGATTTAAATAACTCACATCAGCTTGAATGGAAGCTGTGCTGGGCACTCACCAGCAGAATTGCATGGGGACTGGTCTGTTTTTCTTTTTACACCTTCTGAACAAGAGGTACAATCACACAAAAAAACCCCATTGGAGTCTTTACATGTGTCTCATTCTCAGATCTAAAAGCCGAATATGAAAGGGAGTATATTACAAATCTCCATTGCATTGTCTACTGTGCTCTCTATAGAAAACAGCTGCTAATAATTAATCCATTTTGGGTTGCCACACTTTCTTTTCTGTAGCTCTCAGAAGAGCAACATTTACAGGATGCTAAAATAAACTTTTTTGGTTTAGTATGAAAAAGAAGGTATAGTTTGAAGGGCACTAGACAAGTACTAAGCCAGTGAAAAACTGTGTTCTAGTCCAGAACCTAAAGCAGACACTACCAAATACTGTTGGTTTCTGGTTTTGTAATACTGAATAATTATGGCTTGAATTCTTCCAAATGGAAACAACATCAAACACTTAATCCTGCTTTTAGAAGGTTTCTATACTGCCTAGCAAAACCATTGCATTGTGCATACCTCACTGGAGTCTCATAAAAGAAAAGTTGAAAAAACAGAAAGAAATTCCACACTGTTCTCTAAGCTTATCCACTTTGGTTTATATTTATTTTTCCATCATTATAGTTATTATAATCACTTCTATGTAAGCATTGTCTTCTCTACTTCCCACCTCAGTTTATTGTAACAAAGTGTTGACTGACAGAGATTTCCAAAATTAACCCCAAAGGGATGAGCAGCCCCAAGAGCATGAGTCTTGACAAGCTTTGCAGCAGGAACATTCACATGACCATCGTAAAACAAAGGGCAACTGTTGGTTAACCTTACCCCGAATGAACTGAAGTGCTTCAGTGAAAGTCAAAAAATGATCTTTTACTGAAGAAGAATGGAACTCTGAAGATCCATTTAAGTAAATTCTGATTATAAGCTACACTATTTTCAAGATGAGCATTTTGTCAAAGAAACACTAAAAGAGAAGGTGTCATTCCAAACATGAGCTAAACAACCTAGGGTGCTACTTGTTGTGATCATTGTCTCTCAGACCAGTGCTATCATTTTGGGAGTCATAATGAATGAGAAGGCTTAGGAGAGACGAAGATCAGCTCATAAAAACCCAAAACAATCAACAACATGACAATAAGATGCAGAGGCTTGTGTGACTGTGCACTGGCAAGATTCAAAGACAACTAAAACATACAAAAGAAAGTAACTAGTCAAAGGAGCCCATTAACGTGTTTGAGGAATTTCTGCCCTTGCATATTTTACTGACCATCAAAAATACCCAATCTAAGCTATATAAAATATATATACTGAAGACAATCTGAAATTAAGGAGAAGGACAGACCAAAGAAGGATATGATTATCAACCCCACATTTTGATCTGAAGAGAACTGCATCAACAGAGATGCCAGCTTCAAGTAGAGTATCAATTCCATTATATTTAACATTAGCAAATTTCATAAGCTTTTTGTATTAACCAGGCTAAATTGCTCCAACAGTTCTTCCTGACATACTATCAGTGGCTCAGCACAATGCTAGAACACAAAGCAGCAAAAGTAATAATGCAAAACTAAGTCCCAACAACTGCTTTGCAAAAGAAAGATGGAAAAATCAGTGGAAATTCTACCTCCCATAATCCTTCCCAATGCCAATAGAGAATAAACCTCTTTTCCATACAAGACTATCCTTATAGGCCAAAATAATTCAAAAGAAAAATCTTGTGCAACGCCTTCAGTTGTAAAAATGACATAGGTGCCAGCAGATGAAAGAACTAAAGTAGAAAGACAGGCATGCACTAGCAGAACATACCCTCATGGTCAATAGTGCAGCAGCAGCAGCAGTTCTAGAGCTAAACACTTTGGGCATGATGATCTCTCACTTCTTCAGTCTACACCTCCTTCAGATTTCTCTTCCCAAGAAATTTTGAGTGCATGGTAAAAGAGATGCATTGCAGTGCATTATTTTACATTAGGGCAGCCCCATTAGTCATCCGATACCCAACAGATCAAAGTGATTTTTTCTCAGTGCCTTAGATATGGTTACAGAGGGGGCTTGACTTTTCAACCTGTGCTTTTTAAAACTAGTTCTAGGGGCTTTTAGTGGGCAACAAATAATGACAAGATCTGTTTATTAGGATTAACGCTATAATTACCTGTGGGCTGATTTTATCCTGGGCAAGAAGAAGCAATGATACACTGTAGAGAATTGTCTTAAAATTTGCCTGTGGATCTTATTAAATGCTACATTTTAAAGGATTACCTATGTTTTTCCCAACAGAAATCTTGCAAAAAAAAAATGTACTAAAATAAAATTGCCTCATGCCTTGCACCTTGATACTTCTTTATCTTTATTAATCCCAAAATGCTTCACTTAAATGGAAAGCCATATAAACTCTTTCAGTGTTTTACGTATTTCAGTTCTTTTTTAAATGTTAAAAAGCATCTCTGCCATTTTCTAATTCTTTTTACCATAAACAGTCATGTTTAAATATTGAATACTCTTTTGAGATATTTTTTTGTCACTTGTGGTTTTCTATTCCAGCTTGTGAGCAGTTCTGCAGATGGTATTCATTTTTAAGCTTAAGTGAGGTGATCTTTTATATTATTACTGTTCACGCTTATTCATAACTGGCTTTCTTTCAACAAAAGAGAGTATTTGTGTGCTTTATTTGACTAGAACATAATGTACAAGAAGTTTTCTTTATAAGAGTCAGGAATTCCAGCCAAATTCAATCTCTATGTAAACATTTGTCTGCACTATTCTGCTGTTTATCCCACTCAAAGAAAGATGAGGTACAGCTGGTGAGGGGGGGTGAAATTAGACCATTGCATGTAAGTTAATTAATTAAAATAGACAGGAGTATGTTAGAGAGGATCACGTTCAAGTGAAGGGTGATGTTCAAGTGAAAACCTCTCATAGAGATATTGAAAAGCCTATTCAAGGCAAATAGCTTAGACTAGCAAATTGCATAGGTGGTGCTGTTTTAAGTAAAACAGCAATTAAAACCCCAGTGACTCCATTGGTGTACACAAATTCCGCAGTAGGAATTCAGCTGTATCCAGTCAGAACAAATCCAGAAGACAAATAACACTAACTACAGGTGTGGTCAACCTTTAACCACGATACTCTGTCTTAAATTCTTTAGCTTTTGGATTTGTTTTCTTACCAATATGAAATACACATGATAGGGAATTAAATACCCCTAAATTATTTGACTTTCCGAGAGTGCACCAAACACTAGATGTGAGAACTGTGAGGAAAATGGCTTTGTGTCGATTTCTATAAGCAGTCACAAAACTATTGGAAATCCAGAATTTTGTAAGTGTGATATCTCTGCATGAAACAGCCCACAAGCCTAGCAGCTAGAGTGAGAAACACTTATCTTGCCAGAGTAAGGCATGGTATGGAACCAATAAAGAGAAAACAAATGTGGGACTCAAAAGATGCTTGGTCAGATCTGTGTTGCAGTGGCTGTTGATTTCTGTGGAGAAGTGGATGTGGTCTGGTGACTTTATGGAGTACAGAATGTGCAAGAGTATGTCATCATTACAGAGGTTATTCAATGGGCCCCCCCATAAGTCATCCCCATAGACGAAGTGCAGAATGACCTGGGCACTAAGTTCTTGAGTGTGAGCTGGAGAAGGACACTGACTGCACAAAGATGTGATAAATATTTTAGGTTTCCACTTCTTCTGGCTCCAATCTGAGAATGTTAGTAAAGTCTGCATTCCTGGGACAGCTAAATATAATTATTTTTTTTTTCCTGAGGGTTAGGCTTTGATTCTCAAAAAAATTCTGGGCAGGTGGAAATAATGTGAAACTTCTCCACAGATCTGAAATCCAACCAAATTTTGTCTAGAGCCATTCGGCCACTTAACACCTATCCATCCCTTCAGTGGGAGGAGATATTTTTACAACATTGCTCTACTTCACCCCAACCATAGAAATAAGGTAAACCATGCTAGAAGTCCATGAGTGAAAGGAAAGATGTGAAGTATGCGATGAAACACTATTATTCAATATGAACAATGAACATATCAAGAAGTACAGCATACTAAATTCTCCTATTAGTCTCAGTTACAGAAGCAATTGGAAAAGTAATCTCCTAGGGAAACCGTTCCATTAACCTCTCATATCGTGGTAAAACCTGTCTCAATTTTTAATCCCTAACTTTTGGGAAATGTGGCTACATGATAGCAGTAAATGTTTGCGTCAGAGCTAAAACTAAACAAACCTCAATGGAGCTGAATATGTTGCAATTTCCACTCTCTATTAGCCTGGCTGGTGAGGGTATGTGGCTGCCTGCAGTACAGTCTGACAATCACAGGCATTTTGCTGTGGTTTACATTTAAACCCTTCATCTTTTCCTGTATTCAACAGACTAGCAGCATGCCTATGGTTCCATGTGGTTATTTGAAATAAAGGAGGGAATTTCCAACCCTTTTAGCTTTTCCATCTCACACAGAATCTAAGTCAATTACTTATGTTCATGCTCCCGAGGGTCAGTAGGTTTTCTTATGTAGACTTGCTTACATCACTGCCCTGTCATCAAAACATAATTGACATAGCATCTGCACCCATTCACCTTATTTTGTCCTGAGGCTGCACTAGTATACGACAAGCATAAAAATAAAGCTCCAGTTGCTTGGTTGGGCGGTTACATTAACACAGACTCTTTGAGATATCTTTGAAATAGGTGCAAATAAGTCCTAGGAAACATAATGAAGTACAACATTTTGCACCATTCATTCATCAGTTCAGCGTACTTTTGATGATGGCAGAGAGTGCAAGGGCATGCTATGTTAGCTTAATATTTTTAGGAGAAGAAGCAGGAGATTTTGGGTTTAATTTTTATTTTTCTAGGTCATGTACTTCATATCTTGTCTTAAACTTGATGTTTTGCATTTCATCCTCTTGACTGTGACTCTTCTACAGCTAGCAGCCCCCTTCCTCCCAGAATCATACTGTGAACGGAACTGTCCAGCTTGATTGCACCCAAGAGACAGGATGCAATTCATGATATTAGGAACATCACTGTTGATGTCAACAGAAAGTCAGTGCTAAGACAAAGCTGGCAGATGGAAGCCAGACAAATCCAAAATTGGAAAATACTACAGTTGGCTGCCAGTGTGAATTACTGTCAGGTGGTCAGGTTCATCCGTAATTAAGATAGCACCCTCAGCATGCAATCCTAATGAGCCCTCAGCAAAGGCATAATGAGTCCTAATTCTCAGCTTGCATAGTTGCATTTCTCAAAGTGGGCTGGTTACTATGCAACAAGTGAGGCATATCAAGGATCTTGCATTTGCTAAGTGAAGTGGGAGTCAGATGAGATTAAAAATTTGATTAGTTCATTTATGTGTGCCTGTTTTAAAAGAGTCTGAGAACAAAGAGGTAAAAGTTCACAATTTATCCTATCAGTTTTCTGGGGAGGTTTTGCTGTTTACATGGAGTTTGTAACATTTGAAAAGATATACAGTATAAACAAAGCTTCTTATAAGTCTTGATTTTATTTAATATCAGAACTCAGATAAACTAGAATAGAAATGGACTTCCAGCACAGTTGTCTTGTAGTTGAGTGAGCTTTATAACAAAGCTTTAATAAGGAAACTTGGCAAGGTAGTATAAAAGTCAGGTCTCTTGTAGAGATGCCTGGCCAAGGGATTACAGGGCTATCAAGAAGAAGACCTGGCCACTCCTGGCTGAGCCACAGAATTGTTCCACTGGCTTTAGAAAAGCTACTTTCTCTACTGCAATAGAGCCAACAAAGTAAAAGTACCTATGCAGTCCCATTGCTGTTTACTGTCTATAACACCAAAATAGATTCCACGTCTCATGGGCATTTTATGACAGCTGCTGTTTACAACATCCTTGAGCAAAGGAGCCTTCAAAGGTGTTCGTTAACACAATATGGTTAATCACAGTAAATTCTAGGATGCAAGGATTTGTCCAGTAATTGACCTACAGCTTTTAAAACAAAGAGCCATTTTACCTTCAATTCCCACTTAAGAACCATAGGTGCTGCTGTATATGAATAAAAATGAAATTATTATAGCTAAGCACAGCAGAAAGGTTACCTTCTCTGAAATTATAATAGTAACTCATGTAATGATGAACATACCTAATTTACTTTATCACATAATTGTTTAAAGTAACTCTAAGTGATAAGGGGTCTAAGTGTGATGTCCTCCAAAATGTTTGTTCATAGGACAATAATGAATTTTAACAGGCACTCAGATTATTATCTACTCAAATTACTGGGAATATTTGGATTATATGTACAGTACAATTTCTGCATGGCCTTCATGCTATAAAAAAACTTGCTTACATTTTTTGCTGTGACAGCAAGATTGCTTACACTGCACTTAGTCAAAAATGTTGGGTTGCTTCTGATTATCACTCATTGATATTTTCTTAAAGGTACCAATACTTTGAGCATTTGGGAAAACAATGCTCAGTTTAGTGAAAAATATGAAGTGCCAGGTGTTCAGCTAATGTGAATCAGTGTTGAAGAAAATGAGTCTGGCAAGGGAAGTTTTGTTAGTGTGTCCAGGCTGGTGTGTGTAAAGATACAGAACTCAGCATAACGGAGCATCATATTCCATGGCAACCTAGGCTGAAAATAAACCCTGTTGATTTACAAGAAAAGTTTCCTCCTTTTCTAGCTTCTCCCTTCTCCAGTGCCTCAAAGAGCTACCAACACGAGATATAAATGCCACAGAGTTTCTGGCATTCACAGTATTCTGACCTCTTATAGATATGCTGAATAGCAATTTAAGAAACCCTCAGGTAATATTTTGGCATGGACCAATCTGACTCAGCTATTTCATCCTCCTCTTCCCCTACTCAACTGCATGCAGATCTTCCTTGACATCCTTTTTCCTGGGTGTTAGGCATTGCCAGATACTAGCATACACTCTGTCAGAAATTCATGTCACTGTTAGAACTTGGTTGGAAATTCTATATGATTTTTTTTTTACTTAGGAAATATTGAAAAAAACTAAACAAGTCATGGGAAAGTCAGTTTTGTAATGGAACATCAACTTTAACATATGTCACACAGTTGCAAAATTACCATATTTTTTAATATTTTCAAAAGCAGTTTATTTCCATGGTGAAAATGACTCTTAGTTTTGAAATTATTGTATCCTTCAACTAAAGGGTTAGTAAAAAACTGCAGAGGCGAGGTTGGCGTGACAGGAGAGGGGGGTAAATGTTAGACCTCAGGGAAAAAACCTTCCTGTGCTTATCAGAAAGTCTCGTGATTATGCTATGTAGACAGTTCAGCTTAAAATAAAAGCATCAGACAGGAAAAATATTGCCAAAATGGTAAGAAAAGTTTTGTATGGACAGAGCACCAAGTACTCAGATTCTTGTGATACTCCAGCTAGAACTGGATGGCTCCTTAGAGGTGTCCTATACTATCCCAAAGGCCAGACTAAGTGTGCTTGCCCAGGCCTGAGAGGTGTTTCCACCCTGCTCTTAAGAGCTGTCAAGTGATGGCAGTTCTCCAGGTCCCTGGTGATTGCTGTCCAGTCTTCAGACATCTCCAGCTCTACAGACACAGATTCCAACAGAACCTTTTTTAGCTATACCAGGCTTTGACCTTAGGAATTAGCCACAGAAATGCTAAGAAAGCCTGACCACTCATAACAGAGGTCTTCTGAATCTATACTCAAACTGCACTGTCTGGAAGGTTCTAAAGTCACAATAGCTGCTAGGACAGTGCATTGTTTGAGCACAGTTTGTAAAATTCACTAGGCCAAGTGGATTTTATTTGTTTTTGTTAGGAACAGTCTTCCTTCTGGTGAATGACACTAACAGAAAACTTCTTTGTGATAGAACAGCACAAGACTTGTTACAACTACCTTGTGATAAATTCTCTTGACTTAACCAGGTTGTAAAGACTGCTTATTAGGACTGAAGATTTTCCCCTTGATGAAAGCCTCACTTTGCCTGCTCTTGGCAAAGACAGTTCCAGGCACAGGCAAAATGCAAAACTATCTAAGCAATAAGGAAGCCAGCCTGCTACACACAGCTAGAAAAGGGTTGAAAAGATGGTTCGTATACAGAAGCAGCACCACAGGAAAAGCATCCTCTGTGTAGCCTAGACAGGATCACAAAAAGCAGAACTAAGGCTGTTCCTTTTGTCAAAGGATTTTAGAATGAGTGGTGTAGCAGCTGCCGCAGGGAGTTTGTATCCCACCCCAACAGCAACTCTCCCCTGTGGAATCCATTGCTCCTTTTATCAACAGCTGGAAAAAGAAACTTATTTTCCTATCTGTATCTCCAGTTCACCTTCTCACTTGACCTCAGCTGTGACTGGAAAGTTTGCCTGTCATATTTAGAACAATGAAATTCAATTTTGCCATACCACTGAGTGTCTCTGAGAAAAATCTGCTTTGGCAGTGAAGGGGAAACAATATAAGGGTAAATAAAATTAGCTGATTTCAATTTTCTATAAATTTCAGACAAACTTAAAAGACAAGCTGCAATAACACCACTCTTCAGAAGCAACTCAATTTCTGAGTCTGATCTCTTAAAATTAAAATTATGTAGTTAATTAGAAATATCTATCTAAGCAAGACATTTAGTTTTGATTGCCGGAGATGTTGATGAGCTTTATCATGTGGGTTTCAAAGATTAATATGTTTCTCCATGGACATGTTTCTAATCCAAAGTAGACCTGAACTTCACTGAATGACTAAGGACATTAAAGATAAACCTCCAGTATTCTTGAAATTTCGAAAGTTTTTAATAGAAACATTTGATTAGCATCCCCAAAACTGCTTTTTCCCAGCTGGATATTGGAAAACCAATTTGTAACCCACATAATTGGAACCTCAATTATTCGTATAAATTAACTGCTCTGTTAAAAGATTATTTACTGTTGGAATTACTTACTAACAGTTGATAATATATTTATTTATAAGTAGAGATGGGATAAGATAGGGGATTTCAGTTTCAGAAACTAGACAGTCGATCTCATCTTGGTTTTGCTACCTGAGACACAAAGTTATTCAGGAACAAATAAAAACATGAGAAGTTCTACTGGCTCCAGTTTTTTTTTTTTTTTGACCTACAAGTATTATTCCCCTTTTATTTTTTTTCTACCTCTAGAAACTATGACAAAACCTAAAATTTTAACCATAGCCTCATAATAATGCAAGTTAGAGATTTCAAGGTATCAGTATTGCAGCAACATACCTAACAAGGAATGGCATTAAGTTTTGCAGTGCATATGCCAAATGCTGTCATCAATATTTCATTAGTTCCAGATAAGGAAAAACCAAGCAGGAAATTACTCCCATACATGATAGAAATATTAATTGCATGTAAGATCCAGTGTCCCACTACAACTCTTCCATTTACAGCCGGATAATTGGACCAGCTATTCATCTCATGAGGCTCAAGAAAACTAAGGCAGCTGTTAAACTTCTGTGCTGGGGATCATACCCCTCCTTCTCATACTTCCATGGAAGTGGTTGTTTAAGTGACAGTAAATGCAATGTCAGAGAGCTCACAGCATCACTTAAGCAGCACCATACTCTGTATAAAGCAGAATTAACAACTCAATCATCCCTGAGCAGCAGAACATGGAGAGCAGCAACCCTCTGTGTGTCCAAATCACTGGCCCTGTGATAAGCACAGTTTACTTTGGGGAAGAGCAAAACAACTATCCAATGGTGTCCTTAAAGAAAAGCATACTGGAAGTATGGTACTGGCCAGACTGGAAGAGTGTGTAATGCCCAGAATATGACAACTGAATTCTTTCCTGCATTTCACTGCAGGAAAACATTCAGAGATATTTACTTCTGCATAAACACTTTGAAAGTCAATTTATGCACCTACATAAAATAATCACCTGGAAACTGTATCACCACTCCAGCATGTACACCCTTGCAGCAGCTCTGACAGAAGTGAAATTTCAACTGTATCTTCTTCTCCAGATGAGCAAATTTTCAAAGACTCAGAAGCTATTGTTGTAGTAGGAGAGATCAAAGGCCTTGTAGCTGGTGTTTAAGCAGCTGTTCCTGTCCAGTTTCTGCCCAAACAATTCACAGCTGGCTATGAAAGGACCTACAGAAGTAGCTTAGAGAGCTAGTCAAAGTTAGGGGAACTCCTAATTTCACTGACTTCGTTTGTTATGGAAGAAGCAGATTATTATTATATGATATTTTCTATGTAACAGCAGGAGGAAGAGCTTTTATGTTAAACATCTGATTACCTAAGGACTCAGATTCAACAGCTGTGCTGAGTATTTCTGAAAAGCAACTGCCCAAAATGCCTACAAACACCTTGCAAGGAATGGAGTTGGTGCAAAAGTAGGAAAGAGGGAAAGGCCAAATCCTTTACATGGACATCACAGCTCAATCAAGAGAGACCCACTGACATCCTGATGTTACTGTAATGAGGTACTACAGCAATAAGCAAACATATGCTGAGTACCACAATTTTCCCCCTGCTTGTTAATGCCTGTTAACAAATTGACAATGGTCCAGGAAACAGCACCACAGAATGGAAAATAAACCATACAATGAAAGAACGTAACTCAGTTTTTCAGAGGAAAAGGATTTATTTGTCTGTTTATAATATACAGACAAAAAAATTTCGCATTTTGCACATAATACAATGCGTGAAAATTGAAGGTAGACATTTTGTCTTGGAAATACTGCACACATTTTAGTATTGAAAATAACAATAAAATCCTTATTTAAAAATGAGGTGACTTTTCCATTGTCTGACATCTTCAAATGAAGTTGAGAGGTGGTTGAATATGTGCTCTTTCTCCTTCAGAAGGTTTGGGATGGAGGAAAACATTGGGCTGAACTGCCTTGGGACATGGAAATGGATGCACTGCTCACTTTACATCTTGAAAAACTGTTTACACTGCCATAAGAAAAGCAGGTAGCTGGTGGATATACACTCTGCACACCTGCTGCCACAATCATCCTTAGGAGACTAAAAAGAACTCCTACTCACTGTGGCCGGAATAACATCATGTTGAGGTAACTGAGTTCCATCCCAATGCACACCAGACCCTATGGGGAGTCCTCACCAGTTTGATAAACATCCAAATCTGCACTACAGCTATAAAGGTCTGCAGAATTTCTATTAGGAAACAGTTTTGGTGGTTAAATATTTGCTCATATTTTCATTTGAATAAAAACAAACAAACAAAAAAACCCACCCAACCAAAAAAGAAACAGAGGATTTCTTCCAACAGCACAGAATTTTCTTGACAAAATTAGGTGCTGATCTAACATGACTTTCCCATTTAAAAAGTTTCATTTTGCATAACCTTTGAAATATTTATATTAAAAATTGAAATACTGATTTGAAATGAAATATTAAATTATTTTACTCCCAGCAATGTCAACACCATTGAAAGTGAGAGGCGGAAATTTTCCAAAATGAAGTGTCATTGAAAACTTTGACAGAAGGTTCCGATTCAGAAAAGTTGCTTTTTCCAAACAGAGGAGAAAAAAAGTGTTAGAAAAATGATTAACACAGCTTTGAGACCTCTGGAGGCAAGTTATGGTATAAGGTCTGACTACAACTGAGGAAATTAAATACAGTCTACAGTCTTTAAAAGGCAATGCTTTAGAAAGTGCTTTTTTTCCCCCTTTAAACTTTATTCAAGTATATTTAGCACACCTGCAAAGAGTCAGGGGGACTGTCCTGGCAGCTGACCTCCTTTCACTGGAGAACAGTTTGAAAGCAAGGAAAAGCAGAGTTTGCTTCCTTTTTCTTTTCTTTTTCTTCGCAAATTTCAAGCAATCCAACCCTCATCTGGGTAGACCATCTGCACTTATGAGAGGACAGCTCAGTGTCCATCCCCTTTCAAATTCTTCATCTAATTCAAGACACATGGAGAGTTTTTCACCTCCTTCCAATGTAGAATGTCAAGAGGGTACTAGAGTTCAGTCATTTTAAACAAACGAGACAAGCTGGCAAAATAAGTAATGGAACCAAGAATGAAGAGAGGTTGGCTGACCTGAACAATCCTAAATTGAGAAATGACTGTAAGGGAGCCACCAAAATCCTGCTGATGAATGCTAGAGTTGGTGATAGGGATTCTACCCCAAACAGCACAATTTCCTAACTGTGCTATGGCAGCATTCCTCTTACTTTTAAAAATCTGACTGAAATTATATAACCACTTTTAGAATACTTAGTCTTTCAGATTAAGGTATCTTCACATGCTATGCACTATTAATGTAAAATATCAGCTACCTGCCTGAGGTTTGCATGCCCTAATATAAGGATTTTATTTTTGGATCGCAAGGCACCCACACTGCAATTAAACAGCCAACCCCAGACAAAAAATTTCAAGGAATTTACTTTCTGTCAAAGTGTTTAAGAATCTCACTCTCTTAAGGGCTTAAAGAAACGATGACACATGAAAGGATAGCAAAGATACCTAATTTACACAATGAAGGAAATTTACTCCTGGATTTAATTCATGCATGTATATGACTATACATTCATATATATCTTCCAGGCACATTTGTGCATTCAGAATAGCTCAGAGGGTTTTTTAGTTTTACACATATGCAGCACAGACTGTTTGAAAGGGTTTTTTGTGCTTTGTAAACAAAGTAAACAGCCACCCTTGAACTGCTTTGTGAACCAAAACCAAGCACAGAATTTAAATACTTTCAAAAGCTAAAGTACATGCATTAAATAGGGCCTGGAATACATCAAGAGGAACATACTGATATTCCAGGGAAATAAAGGGGAACTTTAGCCTCTTCTCTTGCTTTCCTAGTTACTGTTGCTAGGTGGGGCATAAAGTCTGTGGCAAGTAACAGTGTTTAAAAAAAAAAAAATAATCAGAAACTAAGCCCTCTCCTGCATTGTTTTCTCCTTCCAGCTTCATCATTATAACCAGCCCTGCTCATAAAGAAGCACAGACTTCCTCCTTTTTGGACACAGAGATATATGACAGAAATAGGTCAGTACTATAAACCATAACTCCATATTGAGGGTAAGACCAGAATATTGAATGTATAAACTGAATTCTCCATCTTCTTCCTTCAGTAGCGAGTGAAAATGAGTTTGGCCCTTTTATTATGTTTTAGTCCGGCTGTTTGGCCATCTTATCCCAAACAAACTACTCAATAAATACTTCAAAAGCCTTTTCCCCCCACACTCTCCCTGAAATCAATTCACACTGTGCTTTAAATTCATTCTGCTGAATGGGCTTCACAGCTGAACAGTAATGTCAGGAGTAAACAAGGCTAAGTTATGGGCACTGAGGCTGTTCAGCCTGTGTTTCTTCTGATCCTGGCCAACAAGTTATTACACACCAGTACCATTTCCCATTGGACTGGAAAGAGGACAAATCCACATAGTTTTGTGTAAGTTCCATGAGCCCAAGTGTCTTTAGCATCCTGGATCTTTAAAGGCATGGCTACACAGGGCCAGAAACCTTATGACAAATTTATAAAGCCCTCTGAGATACTTGGAGCAACAGGCAATAGCTACGAAAGTGACATCATTTTTATTATGAACCTATTGCAGTTTGGCAGAGTTGTGTCCAGTAGAAGTAAGGGAGAAGAGAATTATCTGATAGACAACTATATTATGACCTGAGGCATTGCATGTGTTATCCAGCTGTCAAATTTTAGGAAGTGCTGGCTACCTACAACTCACACTGAAATAATCTCTTGTGACTTGGCTTAATTTTTAAGGAGTATAGGTCTTGCAGATTTCAGCAATGAGAACAGGGTTGAATGAGACAAACAGCAAGATTAGAGCAAAGTACAGAGAAATGAAGAGCCCAGTGTATCTGCAGAGAGAGGTCTAAAAACCCTTTTACCTCTATAAACTATGCTTAGAGTTTGCTTTATTACAGCTCCCAAGAAGTATGCTTTACACAGCTCCTATAGCAAGCACTAGCTGCCACAAAGTCAAAGGGGTTTTGTTTTGTTTTTAAACCAAGATATCTTGGTTTCAAATGAAAGATGGTGATGCATAAAACTGATACACTAGCCACACCAAATCCAAAGATGAAACATGATTAGATTTAAGCCTCAACTTTATAACTGCTCAGAAAAACTCCTGGGAATATCCACCTGTAGCATCAGAGATTTCCTCTGAAATCAACCCTCCCTCACCACTTCTCCACTCTGCAAGAGAGCTGCTATCGATATTAGAAAATGCAACAGTCTGTCTCAGTCACATGAATTCACCTACATGAAAGCAGATCTGTGGCCATGCATTTAGCTCTCAAGGGCAATCCCTCTGGGGGGTTTATCCTAAGGGAATAGTTCCCAGACCAATCAGCATTGCTTAGCTTACCCAGTAAGATAATGGGGTTCTAGCTAACTTCATTGTTCAAATAAAAGAACAGGAGGAGGGAGGAAGGCAGGGCAGTGCTTTAAGCTTCCCTAAAATTGTTGCCAGTGTTTTCTGGAAAAAAAATTATCTAGATTCATCCAGACAAGATCATCAAGCAAGAGATTCAAGGGAAAAAATGTGATGTGGTCAGTGATGGCTTCCCTCTTTCTGCAGAGATCTTGATGCAAGAGAAGTCTTCACTGAATCCCTTGCTACCACTCAAGCTAAAATGGGAGTGTGTGGTGGGTGCAGTCCTACAGTCAACTCTTAACAGCATTCATGCCCAGTATGACAAAGTGAATCCATCCCAACTTCTTGATATCCTTGGTCTTTACTTAATAAACAGTATTTGAACCCAGCCTTGTCTGTGTGTTAAAATATTCAGTTCTGAGAGTCAGGATCAAGCAGTGCCCCCAGGGAGATCATGATACCTCCAAGAGCCTAGAAAAAACTCGTAATTTTAACAGGTCTACCATTACTGTTCTTGTCCTATACTGTGGCATCAGGCCACTTTCTAGAAGAAAATCCTCCCATGGCATTTATTTTTTGCCTTATATTTGATACTTCAAAGTCATCCAAAGTCAGCATCTGCTTCTTCTATAACTACAGCAGCAAGAATGGGGGAAGCATTACAAGCTTCCACTTTACTGCATCTGGATTTAAAATACCATGCACAATTATTAACTGCCTCCCCTGGACATTTCCTTCATTTATTTTGCTCAGACAAGCAGGTCTTGGAAACTTGAGGGTGAGTAGCCTCAGCAGCACAAAATGGTCAGTGATTTATTAAGACAAGCTGTAGGTGCAGAAATGCTCACCAGGTGGCTAATAAACAGGCTTTGTGAAGTAAAACTAAGGGGGGAGAAAAATATCAGCGGCCTTTTATTGGGATAGTTTCAAAAATTTTAAATATGCACCAGGGAAGGCACACTTTTAAAAAATATTATTATTTCTTGAAACAGTTTGACACGTTCTTTGAATGTTAGACATACACTTGGCATTTTCTAAGTCAGTATAATTCCACAGTGAAGAAGAGGGAATATATTAATATAGAAATAGTCTCCCTTCCATGTGGAACAGCATTTAAATCTCATAGTGAAACGGTCTTTCATAATGAATTACAAGTATAATCCAAAAGCTGAAGAAGGCTTTGATCACACTTCCATGTGCTTCCCAATCTGCGGTGACACAAGGTAACTGAGGCTGAGAAACATTGCAGACAGAACACTCAGAGAAGTTCAAAGAAAGCTTTCTTTTTTTTTTTCCTTTGCTAAACTGTGGAACAAGAATATGTTCCAAACCATGGAATAGAAGTGAAGATAAGAAAATATGCACCGGGGTGGCCAAAACAGATATTTCAACATAAGAAAATGGTCTTTTCAAACAAGTCATATCTTGCATATATAAAAAGGTTGGATAAGGTAGCCTTGATAGCTTGGCAAGATAAAGGTGGATCCCAATTATTAAAATTTTGATACTTAAAAAAAAATTTTAAGGAACCTAATTTTTTTCTAGAGCAGTAAAATATGAAATCTTGCAAACCTTTTGTTTGTGGTTTTCATCGGCTTGAGGAGAAAAAATCTTGAACTAAAAAGTACATTGATTATAGGAATTATAAAATAAGTTTCAAAAAAATATAATAAAGAGAACATACTGACAAAAAGACAAAAATAGACATTGAAAACTGATGCAAATTTTGATTCCAGAAATTTATCTGATTATATACTTTCAATAAAGGAATAAGAGAATTTGTTTTTACAAGCATCACTTTTTCCTTTCTTTCACTTTTCTTGTTTTAGTAGTACCTTTCATTGCCACTGATATTACCTGGTAAACAGGTTGGCATGGATCAGCTCTTGATGTGTCATTTGAAAACAGACAGCACCCTCCTTAGCTGACATCCAGTTTTACAGCTCTCTCTTTGTCCATGGACTAGAACCTTTGGCAGAATGTGACCTCAAGAGGTCATTTGTATAAATAACAGAAAGAGGGAGCATGTATTCAGCCACAGAGTATTTCCCTTAACAACTGTCCACCCATTTTTTATGTTCTTTGCTAAGGACTGAGAGAAGATGTGATGACTGCCTTGTGTCCATCCATTACACCTCATACAAACTGCACAAAGGCATTTCCCACAGATTGGGACCCAACAGCACCACAGCATTCCAAAGG